>OW052057.1:6250000-7500000 GCA_932526445.1 Phragmatobia fuliginosa | reverse complement strand
ATTAATACCTTAGGTATTCTGTACCAGTCTACCTACCGTAGGGTAGTATGAGAATGATCGGTATGCAAATGAATAAGGATTGCACGTCTTCTTACTTCCACTTTGGTCAAGAGTGATTTGAGCGGTCAAAATAAAGGTCCTTATTGAAATACAGTGCCAGATTTCAGATAAATTATCGCTTGCTTGTAATATATTATGAAAAAGTAAAAACTAAACCCCAACTACGACAAAAAAAGACGCTATAAAAGTATGAAATAAGATTTCCAGGACACTGGATTTAACCACGTTATACAACATATTCAAGTTTGAAAAGGTGTAACTTTAGCAACGCTAGGTTTTGACGAACAGATGCTAAGATTATATAAATATAATATATAATTTTTTCGGACATCTTACACACAACGTCATCTAGTCCCAAACTAAGCAGAACTTGTATTGTGGATACTAAACAACTGATATAAATACATAAACATACTTTTTCTAAACACATGCAAATTATACATAGAAAAACACCCAGACTCCGAAACAAATATTTGTGGATCACACAAATATTTAGTCTGACTCGGGAATCGAACCCAAGACCTCTTGATCAGCAGCCGCATACGCTAACCACTAGATCAACAAGGCAGTTATTTTTGAAATATTTACAGTTATTTACAGTGATACCAAACGCGGGCCCTACATTAGGGTCAGTGACACGTCATAACATAGCCTATACCAAGCGGACGATCAAGATGTTTCCAACGATACCCTATTTGTCCAGTTCTAATAATTAGTTGAGGAGCTATGAGGGAACAAATGAACATACATACATAGCCTGTCAAAATCATAACCCACCTTTGGCTCTGCCGTAGTCGGGTACAAAATAATCACGTGTTACGATTTCTATTACTACACTACTAAGCCGGAGGAGGGTGTCCTCGTTCGGCTTACGTGGGTATATGATAGAGAAATACCATATTTTACATCATAAGCTGCCTATTACTTTCTTTAATGGTTCACAGGAATTTGGATCTCTTCAAAAATGGTCTATTTAGATGTGTTCCTAGGTATTTGATATTAAATAATAATTTTATTAATGTCCTAATAAATTACTACTGTTAAGCAGGCACCACACTTCGCTATGTGCTATTCGTTATACGGGATATTCGCGCGCATACGGCGAAGTGAGGAGAGTATATTCGCCAATATTCGCTTTATTCGTACGCATCGAATAGCGAATGCGCATATACGTCGACTTGTCGGTTTTTTGACACACTTCAAAGGACACGAATAAGGCGAATACACGCATCGACTGCCTACACTTCGGACGGGTAGTGAAGTGCCCTGTGCATAACTAACAACCATAGACTATAAAACAGTTTTTGAAATAGATAAATCAATTAAACGATTAAAATAACCTATCATATGATCAAAATAATTAGACTTCATTTAAGTATTGTTTCTGTCAATTTAATAAAATAAAAAGGAAATTAAAATAATATGTTTCGTTCGTTCATTGACCATTAAAAATGACAATGCCCTGTGCATAACTAACAACCATAGACTATAAAACAGTTTTTGAAATAGAATAAATCGATTAAATTAGTTTATTATATGAACAAAATAATTAGACTTCATTTAAGTATTGTTTCTGTAAATTTAATAAAATAAAAAGGAAATTAAAAGAATATGTTTCGTTCGTTCGTATGGTTTCGTTTTGTTCACCATAAAAATGACAATGACACATCTCTACAACACACATATTTGCCGTAATTGATATACCAGTAGGAAGTGTGGTGGCGTGTTTGTTGTTTGCGCGCATAACAAATATTCGGGCTAATACGGCGTAGACACATAACGAATAGCGAAAAACTAAGTGTGGTGCCTGCTTTATAATACATATTTTGTTTGGTGTAAAAGTTACTTTAACGAAATTTTCTATACATATTGGTTTTAAATTACTTTGAATTTCGAATTAAGTTGTATTTTAAAAAGTGTTTAAAAATAGAATATATTTATTTCAAATATTGTATAGTACTAAGTAAGTTTCACACGTTGGTCTATTGGTAAGCGTATGTGACTGCTAATCAAGAGGTCTCTGGTTCAAATCAAGAGCAAGTGTTTTTGGGTTTTTGGAAATTTGCCGGTGATTTACGACCGTGCCTCGGAGAGCACGTAAAGCCGTCGGTCCCGGTTGTCTTAAACATCTATGGCAATCGTTATTGAGAAGTCGGCGCCCTCAAATATACTTACAACTAGTTCAATCTTCGAATTTCAGTTCTGCCTTAGGGTTGCGGAGGTCGGATGCCAGTCGTTCCGTGGAAAAATTGAAATTCAGTGTAAACCGGTTGAACTAGTAGCCGAACCCAATTAACTTGGGAAAAGGCTAGGAAGAAGATTTATTACAAATTATAGGGGAAAGAAAGCTTTACTTACTTTTTTGGAAAGTTGTGTGAACCTCGAACAGTTTCAACTGTAACTTAACTCTTTTTTAAATTCTGAAGACCTATTATATTTCCAAATCAATAATAATTATAATCTTCAAATAAAACTTCTAGCAGTGGATTAGCAGTTATTAATACTTGTTGATAATGATGATAATTAATTGATGATGAATAAAACTTACTTTTTTAATTCCAGGTGGGACACCAAAACTGCAATGACGTCACGAACTCCACAGAATATTTAAATTTAAATTAAAAACAAACGAAGTCTTTTAATTCTAAATTCAAACTTGGTGCGTCGCTTGCGTTCGAATCCTTGGATGGTTTGGCTTGACTACGCTCCGTGATGAAACGACCTCCCCTTTTATATGAACGGGGCTGTTAAACAGTGAACGTAGGATGGCGCATGTCGGTTATGATATTCTAGGATAATTTTCAGTCAATTTACATATACAGACCTAACTACTATACACACACGTACATACATATACGTATTTTAGAGCATTTGAATGATGTAAATTACATAATACAAATTTATTTAATGAACTTAAAATGTTTAGGTTTTAATGTTCGTAATTCGAGCAAGCTATTTAACTTTCAGAGGGGGGGACGCTCTGTTTTAAATCGTCCCTAATTTATGTTCAGGGAAGTACCATAAATAAAATGTTTAATGTAGATTTTTTAGCACTTTATCAAATACTAAAATACAAATACTAAAAACACATATACATACCAAGTTTCATCTTTTCTAATTGTTCCTAGTCATGAATTACGGCACCCTAAAAAGGCTCTTTAAAAAAATAACATCGATCTTATTGCAACATTAAAGATGTAATATTGATGTTTTTTACACGATTTTATATTTACTTATTCTTAGTATAATATTTAAGTTGGCAACATCTATTTCAACTCGGGGATTTCAATTCAGCAGGCTAGCCCAGTAATTTAATTAAAGGATATTTAGCAGACTAGCTTCTTTTTCCTTGATAAAAAGTTCAAAATCATTCCTACCTACAAAAAGGCTCAAGGCATGTTGAAGTTGTGACGTAATAATTGTTACTTAGGACACAATATAAAGCTAAATTTATACCGCTTTGTACCAGTAATGTAAACAAAAATATTGTTGTAACCTATCCAGCAGAAACGTGATTGGATTGGATTGGACCTCAGTATTAAGAGCTACCTGGCTTGTCACAGCTTTAGTACATGTATAAATACTACCAAAGGAATTTGTTTTTCTACCATTGTAAGAAAAGTAGTTTTTTTTATTTTATTATAAAGGACTAATTGTCCGCTGTTTTTCCATGACTATAATAATAGATTTGAATGCCTAATAGCAATTGTTTAAATACTATACTAAAATGGGTTTAAAAAAGGAACGAGAATACCGATGAACCCCTGTGGAATCCTGAATTTAACTTTCAAAATTCATAAAAAAGCTAATAACTGTTGATTGGCCAAAGGTTTTATACCATTAGGTATTAGGGTTCTTTATTATATAATGTCACAAACTTTTGAATGCGGCTCCGCCCGCGTGTACCTCGCTTAAGCCCGGTTTCCACCGCGAAAGGGTAATGAGCGAGAAATGGTAAGCGGAACGGACTCCTTTTAAACAAAATAGGTTTGCATTTCCACCAACAAAGAGTTTTGCCACTGCGAGCGGATAATGACAGAGCGGACTCGGCGGAGCGAGACGAACGGAAAATGAGAAATGAATCAACTCTTTGTTGGTGGAAACACATGTATGCAGTTTTGTATTGCGAGGTAAAAGGAGTCATTAATGGGTCCGTTCCGCTCGCGGTGGAAATCGGGCTTTATTGCGGTAAAGAGTAGCCTATGTCATACCACAAGAATCAAAGAAAGTCAAATTTCATTGAAAGACAGGTTTATTACAATTTCATAATATTAGTATAGAGTATAAATTTATATATCTATTACAAATTCTAAAGCTCAAACTTTCAAATCCACAACAATGTAACGATTTTAGCATAATCAGGGAATTTTGGTACCCTTCGAAATTAGGGACAGTACGCAATTCTAACTCCGTTTCAAGTAATCAACGAGTTGAATGATATATTTGGATTTGAGTTACATACCTTCGATTTTGGACGTATTTTTCGAAGCTATATATTATATTCGGAAACTAATTTACTCGTAAATTATGAAATCTATAATAATATTCTAATTAGGTAATTTTTTTTAAGTTGTAGGGGATAATCTTTGAATCTCCTGAACCGATTTTGATAATTATTTTGCCAATACTATGCCAATACAATACTAAACAACTTTTATACTACACCTGATCGGAACAGTAGTCAATATTCCCTGAAAATGAAAAGAGAAAGTTAGTATTTTCCTTGACCTGAATAAGAGGGAGGAAAAAATGTATGAAAATCCATTTCTAACGTGTTTTAGCGGGAGAGAAAGTTGTATGAATTTTCATTTCTCACGTGTTATCTTATCTACGGCGCGCTCCTGCCCAAGGAGTTTTCATATAATTTAAATATGGAATCTCCGTACCACTGACATCCTTTTGTGAAGAATAAAAAAAAACAAAAGAAGCGCGAAATATTGGTCAAATTCTAAGCTAAATGTTCCTCACAGGTGTAGTATAAAGCACTGTGTAGCACACGGGTGAAAGTCCCATTCCTATCTCGGGAGTATTGTGGCCCTAGGCTGCGCCTTCGGCTTTGGGCCACAAACTGCTCCCTCGCTAGTAATCGGTCCCTTTCCTCCCTCGGTGAACAATGTACTATTAACTACATTTTGTGGCGCGAATTCCCTATAGTTAATATCAACTCTAATTAACTTTTTGTCAATTTTCATTAAATTATCTGATGTCCTTGACATTTAAAAGTATTGTTATTGCTGTTTAGCAATGTCGAAAATGGTAAATAAAGTGATAAAAGCGAGCAAAATTATTGCGCTGCTTGAAGAAGGTTGCAGCCAATGCTTCGTGGCTCAGAGGCTAAATGTGAGTCGGTCGGCAGTTCAAAGGATCTGGCAGCGCTATCAAGAGACCGGTTCCGTCAAGAGAAGGCCTGGTTCTGGCAGAAAGACATGTACCGAACCACGGGATGATCGTTTTCTAGTTAGTCAAGCGTTGAGAAATCGCAAATCTTCTTATGTGGGCCTCAAGAACAGACTCGAAGAAGTAAGAAATATGCAAATTAGTCTATGGACGGTCAGGAGGAGGCTTCTCGCTGCTAATATACACAGTCATCGCCCAGCACGCGGCCCTAAATTACTCCGTGGACATCGAGTTGCCAGGCTCAGCCTCTCTCGAAATTGTGTGTCATGGACTCATGAAGACTGGCATAGGGTATTGTTCTCCGATGATGGCAGGATATCTCTGCATGGTGAAGCCCGACGTCGGCGAGTGCTACGTAGACGAGGAGAACGCTTTGCAGAGGCATGTTTTGAAGAAATCACATCTTATGGTGGGGGCTCTGTTATGTTTATCTATTTATATATTTAATCAAAATGTTATGATAAAACTGTTAAAAACTATTTCTAATTAATTTATAAAATTCTGAGGATAACAATACCTAAAATTGTCTAACAAACAAATAGTAACTATAAAATAGTTATTTGCTTATGTGCCCGTTTTTTTTGCAAAAGAGTTTATTTCAGATCATACAAACATTTAGTCCAACCCGGGAATCGAACCCGGGACCTCTTGATCAGCAGCCGCATACGCTAACCACTAGACCAACAGAGCTGTCGAAATTCTCTAAAAACTTTACGCGAAATGATTGACTTGAAAATATGTCTGACTTATTTTTCCTTGTTTTCCTGGAGGTTTTTCGCAGCTGCCTACTCGTATAATTATTATTTATTACTAATTCGTTTAAATTAAGTTACATTACGACTTTTAGGCATACCAGAGTCAACCTACCTCAAGTTCATAAATTTAAAATTATTTAAAATAAATCCAGTTCCACAGATAAAAGATATTTATCAAATTAAATAAATTTCACCTACTCTACTTTTGAATTAGTACCTATAGATTTTGACATTTCATCGATTCTAGCCAATTCTGTCTTCAATTAGATTCAATGTCGTGAAGATCAAGACTTGTTCAGTGAACCACGTTGAATCTAACCTTTTTAAAGTAAAGTCCTTTAGGACTTTTAAAGAGACACCTCTGCTTTAAGATTAGGGTCCTCAGTAAAACAGACTGTCTGCATTTCTGACACTCGATGTTTTTATAGAACTAGTAGGTACTTTTCATACATACTGACTAGATTCAAGTTTGTAAGATTTCAAATACGAAGACAATGAATAGGATCTTTTATTTTGATTCTTACATATTTGCAATTAAAATAAAGTTAAAGATTTTAATATATAAATAAACATTTTGTCACAATTACGATACACATACGAAAAAAATCATAGAAAATCTCGAAAGATAAATGTCCAGAAAGATTAAAACTCAGAAAGAAACACAAGCATTAAAACAAAACATAAATAAAATTAAAGAAAGCCATACACACTCCGTCCTTTTCCCACCTAAGCATATTGAGTAGAAGGAGCTAGAACTTTCTTCTAAATGAACTAGAAATAAGGTGCAGTTCACACCACTAGTGTTAACATCACCCTATTTCTAGTACATGCCACGTGAACAAGTCTCAACTCCGTAGAAACCATTACCTCTATCTTTATAAATAACACTACGTTCAAGTTATATTTTTCCTTAAAGTTGAACAAACGGTAACAAAAGTTTTTGTAAAGAAAAAGTCCTTGTTGAAGAAACTTGTTATGCAAAAAAATATTTTACATTTTACAATAGAAGTAGTTTTTATTTTAGTTGCCTGTTACTAATATATTATTTATTTTAGTCGTTGATATAGCAACAACGGGTTATATAATTGGGTTGAGCATTGAATGTATTTATTCGGTTACAGTTTACGAATGGGCTGATCTAGTTTTATCAATACTTCAAATAAGATCCGGAGAGCATATACACCTGCCTAGCTTGGGATCAGATTAGTGTGAGGTTACTATGGTCTACTGATTCTTAGATATTCATTGACAAAAACGGTTTGAATCAGCACCCAATACTACACCGAGACAAGGGATTGTAAACTTCAAAACTATGAAAATAATAAATACCCATATAATATAGGTACTTAATTTTAATTTAATCAAAACTCCTACACATGTTCGTCATTCAATTACGTTTTTTTTTTACTAAAGTGTTCTAACAAATGAGTCACTAAAAGCCTAAATTAAATTTGAATCTACAGACTGTTAAAATACGATTTCAGATAAAACATGGAAATATTTATTTTTTGTTTGGCCTTCAATTGACTCTCATTAGGCTTAGCAAAGTAAGCACGTACATTCATTGTTATTCTTTAATTTTTACACGAAATAGGATATACTGTTTATCAAAAGCACGAATATTCAATTCTTTTTGTCCTTGTATGTCTCTGTGTGTGATTAGGCGCATACCAGAGAAAATACAGATTTAGTTGTTAATCAAATATTTCATAAATAGAATGTTATACTAAATAACTTTGTGCTAATTAATAATTATATTCTAATTAAAATAAGTGTTTGTATGACTGTGAATCATAAATCGACCTGTTACGTGCGTGTTAATTACATAACAATTTCTACGTAAAGCCATAAAACGACGATATTTACGCGACGTGCACTAATTTGTCGGGTAGGGGACGGGATCAACGGTAATAAGTAAATATTTTTGTTCAATGCAATATCAGGTGTAGTGATATTTATTAAGATGTTATAATACATTAACTGGTTGTCTTTTTGCATATTGTTTATTGACTTTGTTCAGATTTGTTTTATGTAATATTTCTTTAATCCAAGTCATCCTCCTAGCCATTATTCCCAAGTTTATTTGGGGTCGGCTACTAGTTCAACCGGTTTTACCTGAATTTCAGTTTTTCCACGGAACGACTGGCATCGGACCTCCGCAACCCTAAGGGAGAACTGAAATTCGAAGATTGGACTAGTTGTCAGTATATCTGAGGGCACTGACTTCCCAATAACGATAGGTATTCATGACAACCGGGACCGACGGCTTTACGTGCTCTCTGAGGCACGGGCGTGGATCACCGCCAAACTTCCAAACTCCGGTCAGCTATTAGGAATTTCCTAAGAAAATCCCAAAAACACTTTTTGGCCCGACCCCGGATTTGAACCCGAGACCTCTTGATTAGCAGTCGGATACGCTAACCACTAGACCAACGAGGCAGTTATTTCCTTAATCCAAGTATATTTATAAAAACTCTTAATAGGTATGTCAAAATCAAATGTATACTAAAAATGATTTAAAGTTACATTAATAAACAAATATAAACAAACAACTAGCCAAGTTGCAGGTAAACATTTTTCGTTCTCTATTTTATTTCTCCATTCTCTTGTTTTTTATTTTCTTTAGATCACGATTAACTAATGAATCAAGAGAATAGAGAATAGAATAGAAAAAGAAAAACGCTTGTAAATTGGCCAGGTAGGCTGATAAGATAAGGTCAGAATTACAATCTTAAGGTGAAAGAAAAACAAAAATTACAGCATTCATGCTGATGTATTCCGTTGGTGAGTGCGAAACCGGAGGCTCCATGGTGCAGAAGCATCTCACTAGGCCGCCATAGTGTGGTCCCCATGTATTGTGTGCAGTCACAATGAGAATGGTGACCCACCACTCTTGGAGTCTCTTTGACAAATTAGAGAATTGCAAAGATTTATTATGTAGTATCAAATTGTACTCGTGCAAAGCCAGAGCAAGTCGCTAGTCCACTTTTAATTAGTTAACACCATCAATATATACTCATATTTAGTACTACACTCTCGTCTGTAATTTATTCCTGATCAATTGATAATTATATACTAGTTATTATGTTTACGCATGTCTAGAATATAAAGATGACGCAGATATAAAAATTAACTGGAATAGACTGGTTAAGGCTGAAATAGACGAAATGGTATAATCGGTTGCCACGCCGTTGCCTGTCGGCATCTAGAAGTTCCAATCTAAGTAGAGCTTTTATTATGAAAACTAAATTGACTGATGGAATACTAATTTACTTTTTTTTGTAAATACATACATATTTTAACCGACTTCAAAAAAAAGGAGGAGGTTCTCAATTCGTCGGAATCTTTTTTTTTTATGTATATTCAGCGATAATTTCGTCGTTTATGAACCGATTTTAAAAATTCTTTTTGCATTGAAATGGGCATAGCTTACAGGTGGTCCCATCGTCACCATATCGAGAACTGATGATGGGATCCCAAGGAAATTAAGGGAACTTCACAAATATCATAGGCACAATTGTCGCGTTTTGGGTACTTGGAATAGTTTTTCATTGAAGTCGGTTCCTTTTTGTTTAAATTATATACCTGTAGGTTATACAATCATTTGGTTCAATCTAGTTTTTGAACCTGAGATCACAAGCACAGTAGTCGCATACAGTACCACTGCCCAATGGCTCGTTGGTCTAGTGGTTAGCGTATGCGAGTGCTGATCGAGAGGTCTCGGGTTTGATTCCCGGTTCGGACCAAAATGTTTGTGTGATCCGCAAATATTTGTTTCGGAGTTTGGGTGTTTTCTATGTATAACATGAATGTATTTACAAAAATAAGTATTTATATCAGTTGCCTAGTTACCTATAATACAAGCTCTGCTTAGTTTGGGGACTAGATGGCATGTGTATAATGTCCGAAAAAAAATATTTATTTAAAAAAAATAATTATAATGGTATAAGCGCGGTCGCAACGCAGTTTTCTACAGCGCCTTTTCTTTTTTTTCCCAGTGCGGAAATCCTCCAGGATACCACTGGTTGGTGAATATGTCTAAAACCATACGCTTTCTCGGGTGCTAGAAGCCGAGCCATTCCTACAGCCCCAAGTTTCATTCTACAAACAGAAACGTTATCATAAAACCAATAAATGTATGGGAATGACATCTGTCAATGCTAAGTCACGTGGTCAATACAAAATCATCATCATCAACAACAGCCCAAACAGACAGACTCACTTAGATTATAAATTCTAAGTGTGCTGTACCGATTTAATTTGAATTGATTTTTGAGAAAGGCCTCTCCTTGCCGCATTAACCGGTATACATAAAGGCGGAGCCGCGGGCAAAAACTAGTACAATATATCTGGAAAGGTTCAATATGGACGCTGTACTACGCTCTAGACGCTTCTATGTAGCTCTATATCAATATAAAATGTTGTTAATGATCTGTAGGGATAGCTTCTAATCTTCTAATCATTTCGTGGCGTATAATTTGTGACATTGTACGCGTTATATTAATTAATAACTCTAGTGTAGATATTCCTTTGGATACAGTGCATGTTATGGACTATTTCATATTGCGTACTATATACAGTATAAAGATAACAGATATGCAAGTAAATAAAATAAGTGTCGGTTTGTAACTTAAAATTAAAAGCATTTTATACATTTTTATACATTGTATACCTATAAAAATACATACACGAGATTTTCTAAAAAATCTATTTTAAAAAATTTCTCTCTTGTTTGTTTGTTATGGCAAATCTCTTTTTTTTTACTGGCAGATAGATGATATAGCCATTTAGGCTATTTTTATTTTTGACTAGTTTCACCCCGCAGATCAGCTGAAGTCATGGTTTTACTAATATAATTGTCTTTGCTGGAGACACACCTTGTTAAAAAATCGACTAAGTGCGTGTCAGGCTACGCATAAAATAGGGTTCCGTAGTTATCCATATTGGCACGTGGAGTTAAAATCATTTCCAATAGATAATTGTTATGTTTACTTAATATTTAGATAGTTTTGTACGAAGTTTTCCAAATAAGTCTATTTTACAAGTTAGGCCTCTATTACTTCTGCATTATCAAAGTTATCTAACCCGTTATAGTTTTTCCTTTAAAGTTCGTCACATTTAATTCAATTTTTTTTATGTTTAAGACTACCAAAGTGACTCTACTCTGCCTGATGGAAAGTATGAGTAGAATCCAGGAGTATAGATCACCGTCCGCATTGTAAGGGTAAGCAATGCAGCATGGTGGCCCATACCATGGCGGCCTAGTTGGATATTTCTGATCTCCCAGCCTCTGGAAGCCGGGAGTATGGTGCAGAATGATTGGGCCTCCGGTCTCACACTCACTAATGAGATACGACTGCAGGAATGCTGTCATTATTAGGATGGTCTTCTGTGTGAGGGTAGTACTGCCTCGGTCGAACCGGCCTAATAGTGCTTAAATAAAAATATGTTTCATGATTTAATTGTCGACGTGATAGAAACACATATTCATGCAAAGTTTCATCTTTCTAGCACTAACCGTTAGGACGGTAAGTCGAGGTCGGACGGTAGGACATGACGAATCTATAAGGGTCCTGAATCATAAAGTACGGAACCCTAGAAAAGAGCCCTATGTCCAGCAGTGAAATTTTCCGATTTCGATCCGATTTCGATGCTAAAAAAAATAACGAGTCCTTTCAGATAGCGTTAGGTATGTTTCAGTTCTTATATTTAGGTACTTATTTAGTCTCGAAAAAAGTATTTACTGAAAAAGGGCATATTAAGAAATTTATGAAAATATCATCAACTTACATGTGTTGTCTTCCATATCCTGAAAAATTGTCCTAAGCATCGATTCTCATTCTTATCTTTAGGTTACGAGGTTTAGGAGAAATTTAATTAAAATTAAATGAAAAACTCTCCCTTAGAACATAATAATTATAAAACCGATTCAAACATCTCAAATTTTTGATGCAAAAATATAAAAAATAACGATGACTTTGAAACTTCAAGTTTGAAACTTCATTCTTATTCAAGACGATTTAAAATCTACATCTAAGAGAGCGAAAAACGAAGCAAAAGCTAGTTGGTAATTATATGTATAATAGAACTGCCCTCCGCAGTAACGTCGACAATACCTTTTCTAATTACCTTCGATATAAGACTTCTTTAACAGGAAACTTGACTGCCACAGAAAATTATAACTACTAGCAATTAAAATAACGCTATTGTGGCAATTATAACAATGTACCTCTTCCTAGAGGAAAGCCCTTATTAGCATAGATGCCCCTAGAGTGTGTGTGTGTGTGTGTGTGTGTGTGTGTGTGTGTGTTTGTCAAAAGATTGCAATGCATGTCACGTTGTAATCATTTAAAAAAATCCGTCACAAAGACGTTCAAAAAAGCGTTTTCTTCGATTAATATTGACTTCTGCTCTGTTTTTAAGCCCCGACGCAAAAAAAGAGGAGTGTTATTATAAGTTTAACGTGTCTGTCTGTGTATCAAACTCCAAACTGATGAACCCATTTTCATCTAGTTTTTATTCGTTAAACTTCACTTTTAGACAGATATTTTACTATTCAATACATTACACAACAGATTTTTTGTACCTTGTACCCTGTAGGTGGCTTGTAGAACGCAAGCTAGGAAATCCGAATTTGTATTTATTTTTATAATCATAGCCTTGAGGAATTCGGGCTCAGAGCTACTGTGTTTTAATCTTTAGCTCTTAAACTAGTTATAGCCAGTTATCTTAATTCGCCGATCAATTTATATTGAAATTCATCTCATTCCCGAAGATATTATTGTTATGTTATGTTAATCCTTTGTTACTTTGTCACAAAGGTCCATCTTAATTTTCATCAAAATTATTTTTAATATTGGTTTAACTTCTATTCATCATTGGAATATGTACCTAAAAAACTTACGGTTACGTCACAAAACTGTATTTTTAAGAAAGTATATTCTGTATTACATAAGATTCCTTAATTACCTAGAAACTAATTACTTTAGGAATAACTTAACATAATTTTTCATTATCAAATAGAATTTTTCAAATCGCTTATTTAAAGCAATACCACGGTTATTGGAAACTTATTTGAAGAATTTTTTACATAGTTCACTTTTAAGAATAATAATTTTTTTTTAATGATATTTATTATCTCAAGTATTTTTTTATATTTTTCCAGGTATTTCCTAGGCCTCACTCTGAGAAGAATTACCGAAACAAACCATAAAGGTGTAATTTTTTTGAAGTCATGATAATGATGATAAATAATAAACTATGCCAGTACAGTACAAGGTTTGGGTTGAGCCTTTTGAAGAAAGGACCATAGTGTTGAGTTAGTCTGTCCATACAGGCGACATCCAAGCCGGTATTAGTCAAGATTAACGGACCCGAACCACGACACAACCGCCATGAGGATGTGGAGGACCGGGTGTGCTGTTCCTCCGTCACAAAGGGAGGATCTTAAGACCAGGCGAAGTGATCGTGCCTGGCGGGCAGCTGCCCAACGGTTGATGTTGGGATGTTGTATATATGCTAATTTCTCTATAGCGATTCAGTATTAGACGTTACTCCATATAGTTCAATTCGAGTTTTCTTCGTGGTTCAGTTCCTTCGGCAGATGGCGCTGTTGTATGTTTTCGTCACGCTGCATGTAGAAGTCGCCACAAGGACATTTAGTAGACCGATGAAACACTGAAAACCACCAGAAAGATACTAAATATGAACTTATATTACATGTCTAGTCTATACACACCTCTTTGAATATTATGGCTCCTGCACACAGTGCCGGCAGCAGTGCCGGCGGCCTTGCCGGCGGTAACACCGCCGACCTGCCGGCGGCTAGGCCGCCGGGGTTTGCCGGCGGGTTGCGCGGGATGCCGGCGGCTGGAATGGAAACATGTCCGCCGTTTGTGTTATTTGATGTAAATATTGACGAAAATTAATTTTATATTTTCGTTTGCGTAGTGATTATTGGTGCTATTTCGTTTTATAATGTGTGTGGATGTGCAGTGATCCGTTCATATGAGGCTGCTATATAAAACTGGTCCAATGGAGTCACTAAGAAAGTGGTTCTACAAACCGAAGGTACGTCAACACTCTATTTCGTCAATATTCTATCCCAAAAGGTAAATAAACAGTTTTAGTTTGTTTAAGCAATATGTAAAATTTACATATTGCTACGTCCACTATCCGCGCCGCCCGCACCGTACGCCGGCATTTATGAGCAAAAAATACGTTGCGTGCCGGTGACATCACACAAATCCTTAGACTAAGAATGACCAAGACCTGACATGCCAACAAGCGTTACCACGAGAGAGTGAGATAACGATACCATTTTCCAGTGTGTTAGAGAAAAATAGAGATACGTATTTTTTGTCCTTATCGCCGTATAGGTTTGTCACAAAACATTTGTGTCAAACAAATTACAAAGCGGGAATTTATCAGGAGTGAAAATAAGGCTTTTTGAGTGAGTTACTGTGTGATTTTAAGTTTAACTAATTGTTTTTAACCCAGATACTTTAATAAATATGGTACAGTGTTGTGTTTTCGGCTGCAAAAGCCGTAGTGAACGCAAATATAAAAATATAACCTTTCACACGTAAGTATAAAAAATAGCGTTATATCGGCCTAATATTGTTTTTAATATTAACTACGATTAATTACATAAATTTTTGTTTGTTAATGTGCAGAAATAATTGAAAATAAGTGTTAAAAACTAGTTTCTAAAGTGTGAAAATTTTGTAATTATCCGACCAAATTGCGTAGGTTGTCACAGCTAAAGTTTGAATGACCATTAATGTGTTAAGGTAATTTTGCAAGGTTACCAGCATTTTAGGGATAACGCATCAGCCTTTTGAAATTACCCCATATGGTGAGGAAATTTAATTTGATTTGATTTGATTTGTGTTTTATTGTCCTCTAGATTTCCAAAAGATGAAAATGTGCGTAAAATGTGGTTGAAGGCTACTGGACGACAAGGTTGGGCAATAGCAAAGCTATATGTAAAAATATTTGAACGTAAGGATATATTACAGTACAAAAATATGCTGATAACTAGAGACAAGAAAACAAACTATTTTCTTCAACATACTTATTTTATTTAAGGGCCAATAAATACTATAACCTTCTAAAAAATTTTTTTTTTAAATGTAATCAATCTTGATCCCTTCAAAACGAAAGCTGAGGATGTAACATCCTCAGCTTTCGTTTTGAAGGCCTTTTATTCTAATCTAACCATATTTGACAGATTTTTAAAACGTTTGGAACAGTAAACGGAATAACGATTCTCCCTTATTTAAGGGAAATTGTTTTAACCTGGCAACATTCATATTTAATGTACTTTGTTGCTATCCCTTACGGGTGCACGCATATGACCGGTCTAGGTCATTCTTAGTCTAAGCACAAATCAGTTGGCCGCTGGTATCAGATATAGTGTATTATCTATGGCCGCTGGCATCGCCCACTGTGCACGTGTTATTTGTTTTATTTAAATGAGGAGCGAACGACAAAAAAATAAAATGGATGACGAACTATTGATATTATTAGTAGAAAGATATGAAGAATTAAATAATTTAAAACATCTTCATTATTCTAATGTCCAAAGAAGAGACAATATTTGGGAGGAGATAGGATCGATTTGTTTCGTCAAATGGGGTTTGAGTAAACCATATAGATTCATGAATTTAGCTCTTGACATGTGAATGTAATTAAAACATATTTCTTCATCTTGAAGTAAATCCGGAACAAATTTAATAATGAATGATACTCTCCAAATATTGGTTGCTTCAAATTTATTTCATGAACCCACATTCTACGTTTAGTTTTACGGTTTTCTTCATCTTATATCATCTTAAATAATAACAATGATATCTTCATCAATCTCCATGACCGAATACGTCAACTCACGACAAGCAAACACTCGAAACTAAATAAAAAAAATCCGGATACAGTGGACGCATGCCATCGGCAAATCCGTGCGTCCGGTGCGGGCCAATGGACGCGCACCTTTACTATTTATTGACTGCCTCGGAGCGCGAGTCGCATGCGCTACCACTACGGTAGCGCATGCGACTGCTTTGCTTTGGTGAGGTCTCGAGTTCGATTTCCGGGTAAGACCAAATAATTGTGTGATCCGCAAATATTTCTTTCGGAGTCTAGGTGTATTCTAAAGGTAAATATATACAAAAAAAATGTTTATGTATTTATATCAGTTGTCTAGAACCTATAATACAAGCTCTGCTTAGTTTGGGACTGGATGATGTTGTGTGTAAGATGTTCGAAATATTTATTTATTTAATACTATATATCATACTGCCTTGATGGTCTAGTGGTCAGCGTATGCAAATGATTATCAAGAGGTCCTGGGTTCGATTCAGGATTGGACCAAATGTTTGTATGATCTGCAATTATTTGTTTCGGAGTTTGGGTGCTTTCTATGTATAATATATATGTGTTTATAAAAAAAATATGTTTATGTATTTAAATCAGTTGTCTAGTACCCATAATACAAGCTCTCCTTAGTTTGTGATTAGATGACGTTGTGTGTAAGATGATAGAAATATTAAATATTAATATATAGCTTTGACTGGTTTGCTTAAACGATAATTAAAGTGTTCCACAAGTTTTTTTTGTATAATAATTATGTTATATTAGATTTAAATAAATTAGATAATAAGGAATTTAATATTCAAAGGCTCGCTATATTGAATAGAGGGTTGAGTGTGATTGGTTCCTACTATATTTATAATATATTATTTAAAATTAAATAGTAATAAAACAAACTTATTTTATATCCCAAAATAGGGTTACCATGGCTATAAATATGATAAAAGGATAAAAGGAAACCTGAATAAACATAAAAAAAAACAGTATTAGGCTTCGACTTCTTATTCGTGAGTTGTCAAAATTCTCTTGTTTGCTCTTCTAATACTTCCTTCAAAAGATAAATAAAAGAATAACAACGCATAGACAAAAAGTAAACGAGCGAAATAACCGTTTCTATTTGAAATTGATACCCTTGTACCGCTCAAAAGGGAGAAAATAAACAACTCAAAACGCTAGACGTTAGATATTTGGGGAAATCTGTTGTCATTATTTCGATATTATCCACCTACATAATAATGACATTGTAAATTTTATCTTGTTGTAAAACTATACACTGGCAACAAGACTAACGAACTACTTAGTCTTTGTTAAGTCAGTATATCAATAGTAGATTTTAAAAAGTATAAAAAAACATGAAGGCCAAGTCCTGATCACACTTCAGATACACTGTCAATATAATTATGTGTGCTTGTTTTTGCCGGCACTCGTATGATAATATGTCAGTAATCACGTTAATCATTTTTCAGATACTGTGTGTAGCGCAAAGAACACGATCGTTTCTTCGAAGCATTGTGTCTCATAAGCGTGAACCGTTCAACACCTTAACGAAAGATACTGAAAAGGTGAGAGCTCCATGAAGTGGTGCCGGCTTGTTTAGCTTCGTGGTTAGGTGTGTGACCGCTGATCTTCATTACCTTATTCTCTTCTATAAACTCATCATCTTCCTAGCCTTTATTATGCCTAAGATTATTTGGGGTCGACTACTAGTTCAACCGGTTTTACCTCAATTTCACACGGAGGTTTTTACACGGAGCGACTGGCGTCGGGCCTCCGCCACCCTCAGGGCAAACTGAAATTCGAAGATTAAACTAGTTGTCAATATATTTGAGGGCACTGACTACCCAATAACGATTGCCATAGATGTTCATAGCAACCGGGACTGACGGCTTAAAGTGTTCTCCATTGTACGGGCGTAGAAAATCCCAACAACACTTTTGGACCGGACCCGGGATTTGAACCCGAGTCCTCTTGATCGGCAGTTGCATACGCTAACGGCTAGACCAACGAGGCAGCATCGAGTGTTCTCCTCTTAACTGTCAAATTCAATTAGATACGTCCAGAAATGCTTTTTTTGCAGTACCTAATTGTGTCAAATGGTAATTAGAAATCTATCTGAAAACTGTATGAGTTAGAAATAATAAAAGCGGCCAAGTGCGAGTCGGACTCGCCCATGAAGGGTTCCGTATCAGCAAGTAACATCATATAAAAGTTCTTGTAGTTCGTTGTAACTTTCATCGATGTTTTTATACTAGTGTATTGATTGGATGAAAGGTAAATTGCGTGTTACGATTTATGACGTATTAAAAAAAAACTACTCACTAGATCTCGTTCAAACCAATTTTCGTTGGTAGTTTGCATGGTAATGTACAACATATATTTTTTTTAGTTTTACCACTCTCTTATTTTAGAAGTTAGAGGGGGGGGGGGGACACACATTTTTCAACTTTGGAAGTGTCTCTCGCGCAAACTATTCAGTTTAGAAAAAAATGATATTAGAAACCTCAACATAATTTTTGAACACCTATCCATAGATACCCCACACGTATAGGTTTGATGAAAAAAAAATTTTTGAGTTTCAGTTCCAAGTATGGGGACCCCCAAACTGTATTGTTTTTTTTCTATTTTTATGTAAAAATCTTAATGCGGTTCACAGAATACATCGACTGACCAAATTTCAACAGTATAGCTCTTATAGTTTCGGAAATAATTGGCTGTGACATACGGACGGACAGACAGACCATGAAATCTACCAACGAAAATTGGTTT
Source organism: Phragmatobia fuliginosa (assembly GCA_932526445.1). Taxonomy (NCBI): domain Eukaryota; kingdom Metazoa; phylum Arthropoda; class Insecta; order Lepidoptera; family Erebidae; genus Phragmatobia; species Phragmatobia fuliginosa. The sequence continues at coordinate 7,481,152 of OW052057.1, read as the reverse complement.
GAACGAGATCTAAAATTGGTTTGAACGAGATCTGGTGAGTAGTTTTTTTTTAATACGTCATAAATCGTAACACGCAATATACCTTTCATCCAATCAATACACTAGTATAAAAACATCGATGAAAGTTACAACGAACTACAAGAACTTTTAAATGATGTTACTTGCTGGTAAGGAACCCTTCATGGGCGAGTCCGACTCGCACTTGGCCGCTTTTTTAGGATTGTGAGCAGCCGAATCAAACACGTCTTGGAGTTTAATGAAATATATTTAAGGAACTAGTACAACTTACTATAGCTCTCTTCACAATAAGGTCAATAAGCTTCTAGAAGCTTCTCAGCTATATATATACAGATTGTGTCAATAATGACATGAGTTTGAATTTATATTATGAATAGTTTAGTAGGCGCGCACCATGAAGGTTGCGTTCGCCACAATTTACATAAATATATTCCATTTAATGTGCTTCTTGTACCTGTTTATTATGTATTTCAACGTTTTTGGTATATAGTTCGTCTAACAAAAGACGTCCCACGCCCTCGTCAATAAATGGAACTAATATGACAGGTGTCTTAATGTTGTAAAATGCGTTTTTAGCCTTATAAAGTATTTACGATCATTAAAGTTTAAAAAAATCTGGTCGAGATATAATTTTGGGGCAAAGGAGTTTTGTAAAGCAGAACAATAGAAATCAGGGTGATACTGATAACAAAAAGTAATGTTTGTAAGAAACTAGATAGAATAGAACTACATAGAAATTTTAAGCACCAAACAAAGACAACTACTCACAGTAATTTCAATATTGCAACACTATTTGGTTGTTCATTCGGTCAGTAGCTCAACTCCGATTAGCAGTTCATTTCATTCGAATAGACTCCTCATTCACTCCGCAACGAGAACGGAACGCAGTTCAGTGGAATGGAAACATGTCCGCCGTTTGTGTTATTTGATGTAAATATTGACGAAAATTAATTTTATATTTTCGTTTGCGTAGTGATTATTGGTGCTATTTCGTTTTATAATGTGTGTGGATGTGCAGTGATCCGTTCATATGAGGCTGCTATATAAAACTGGTCCAATGGAGTCACTAAGAAAGTGGTTCTACAAACCGAAGGTACGTCAACACTCTATTTCGACAATATTCTATCCCAAAAGGTAAATAAACAGTATTATTTTGTTTAAGACTTACTCTGGATGTACATCTGTAAGTTTAAAAAAGTTTCGTAAGTGTGCCATTTTACAATCGCAATACACAAGTTGCCATTCTTTGTTAGTATGAATTGGTGTGATTCAGATGATGTTTCTGTGTGATTTGCCTACTACCTACCATTGTTCTGATTGTTAAATGTGATCAGTACTATTTCGTATTACTACAAAACTCATTGAATTGCCAGGCTGCTGTTGGGCCATAGTTTCATACGTCATAAGTTTTGCTTTGAGTAAATTCAACACGATGAGTAAGTATGTAAATGAGTGTTGGATAATGTATAATGCGTGTGGTTGCTTCTATTACATAAATAGTAATAAATACTACAATTTTGTGGTACAGTAAGGCTGACAGTAATGTTGTTTACTAGTTTGTTTACTTGTGTGTTTCGGAAGCATTAGTTTGTCTGTCATTGTTGTCTGCATGTTTTGGTAGCAACGATAGTTAATCTAATATGTGTATAGATTTTTTTTGAGGGAAAATTATTTTTTATAACTATAGATTGATTAGTGTAAAATGTTAAATATGAAAACCCAATAGAAATCCAGAATTTAATGAGTTGATTTGCATACCGGGTTTTCCAAATGACATAAGCAAGAATTTAACATGTTTAGAAACTATTAAAGTTATTAAGAAACTAAAATATGTACATATGTATATAATTAATTTTCTGTCAGTTTTTGAAATACAAACTGCATCCATCACCATAATAACACAGTAAAGGATGACTTTGTGAACCAATCATTCACTAAAAAATATTCCAAACACTATGCTGTTCGGTAAGCAGGTTATAAGTTTATGGCTTATAGACTGGCCATAGTGAATGCAGGCCATCATTTAGTAATGGTTTTTTTTAAAGAATTCATTCATCTATACACATATTTAAAATCATAAACATTGTATATATATTTATTACTGTAATAACAGAATCGAATTGATATTAGAAAGATCAAAATATGCATTGTCATTATTATAAATTCTATATACATTGTTGCAGCCTTCCTACTTCTGTAGTATTTATAATTATGCAGTAATTGAATACTCAGACATGTACCTAGGAAGTATTATTTAATACTATGTAAAGTAAAAAGTTCAAAATTGACTCTGTCTGTTGCACTTTCATGGCAATTTCAATGAAATTTTCAGAGAAAACACTTTAATTGTTAAGGAAGAATATTATGCTACTATTTACTGCAAAAACCGACATATACACAGGACCAGGGGCAAACATGTACATTAGAATTCATAATCAAATTAATGTTACAATGAATGATTATTTAATGAGTGATCTACATAACAAAAATCTGGTAGGTCTGTTTCTGGTAGGTAGATATCATATAACAACCAAGAAATTTATACTTGACTATTGATTTGCAAGATCATGACTCTTGAATATAGCATGAGTAACAATTTATTAGTAACTACATTTTCAACTGAGATCGTAAACAATCTGTTTGACCTTCTTTTACTTAATTGGAAAAGAAACTTTTCATGAATGTATGTTAAACATATACTTACCTTTATAATGATGTTAAGTTGATTGTGGTAAACTTCGAAAACTCAATTGGGCCTAAATTGTTGTTGGGTTTCTCTTACAAAAAATCTCGATAAAAGCCAAGAGCATGATAGTTTCTCAGTGTTTAACGTCCATTCTTCGAAGAGTATGTTATCTTCCAAGCCTTATTCCCAAGTTTATTTGGGGTCGGCTACTAGTTCAACCGGTTTTACCTGAATTTCAGTTTTTTCACGGAGCAACTGGCATCGGACCTCCGCAACCCTAAGGGAAAACTGAAATTCGAAGATTGAACTAGTTGTCAGTATATTTGAGGGCACTGACTTCCCAATAACGATTGCCATATATGTTCATGACAACCGGGACCGACGGCTTTACGTGCTCTCCGAGGCACGGGCGTGAATCACCGCCAAACTTCCAAACTCCGGGCTGCTAAGTATTTGGTACTTCCTAAGAAAAACCCAAAAACACTTTTTGGTCCCCGGATTTGAACCCGAGACCTCTTGATTAGCAGTCGCATACGCTAACCACTAGACCAACGAGGAGTATGTTATATAGTTAATAAATATCTATATCAATCTTTATTGGAAAGTCAGTGCCCTCAAATATCCAACTAGTTCCACCTTTGAAATCAGTTGTTTTTTTATTTTTTTTGGATTGCAAATCAATAGATTTGTTAACACTAATCACTTGGTAATGTTTGTCTGATGATAAATTAGCTATTTGATAACTTTAAAAACAAATATAAATATTTTATTCTAAGTAATACAATGTTTATTTTTTGTTACATTATTTATAACAAAAAATAAACATTGTAAGTATATATATGTATAGTAGGTATCATTTCATTACCTATCTTTACAATGAAAGTGGATGACTAAATAGAACAGATATGCCTTTTTATCTGCCTGTCTTTATTTATTTGGCAAATGTGATAGTGATAAGGCTAATTTAAGAATAGTGCTAGTGTTCAGTAATGCAGTTTGTATTACAGTACTGTACAATACTGGTCACATTACAGTTTTATTTGTGTGATGATCCATTCCTCATATTTTGACCTTGTTTGTCCCTATTACTGTAGATAGGCAAAATGTATTTTATCTGTTCATACCATATCAAGTCTAATGACTGCCTTGTTGGTCTAGTGGTTATGCGGCTGCTGATCAAGAGGTCTCGCGTTTGATTCCAGGGTCAGACCAAATATTTGTGTGATCCACAAATATTCGTTTCGGAGTCTGCGTGTTTTACTATGTTTAATATTATGTATTTACAAAAAAAGTATGTTTATGTATTTATATCAGTTGTTTAGTACCCATAATGCAAGCTCTGCTTAGTTTGGGACTAGATGATGTTTTGTGTCAGATGTCCAAAATTAAAAAAAAAAAGATGCAGAAGCATTTTAATAGTCCGCCATAGTGTGGGTCACCATGCTGCATTCCCAATAAGTATGGTGACCACTACTCTTGGATTTTTCTCATACTTTCCATCAGGCTGAGTAAAGTCAGTTTGGCAGGTACATAAATAAAAAAATATCTCTTAGTCATTCTCTGTCTAATAATTTAGTGTTGCCCACAATTAACAAAATTTGTTCTTCAACCTTGATGTAATACCTATACTAAATTAAAGGTCAAATGCAAATTTAAAATATAAACATATGTAGTTCTAGTATTAAATCAGATTTATTGGTACTGGTACTATTGAAAATCAACCTAGAAACTGATTAAAATTTACTCCTGTATGTATTATGCAATGTTTTGTTAGGGATCTGTACTCTGTACAAAAAGCCATTATAGATTCACTTCCTTGTAAGTTTGTCTCAAGACTGTATCAAATTGAAATTATTAACAAATATTTAGGTCTTTGGTCTCAAGCAGCAGTGTTTTATGTTCCGATTTTGACGCATATTTTCACACTCGCAACGGAATCAAAACCTGTAGGGTACTTCCTGTGGATCTTACATTATTTATGGCATGTAGCACTAGTGGAAGAAAAAAATCGAAAATTGTAAATTTATAGTTGCATTAGATAAACATTAAGATTATTTGCAGTAAAAGTTTTATTTAGACCATTGGTTGCTTATGAACATCTAAAAGTAAAAAAAATAATATATTAATTCACTGCCAGACATACGTGGTAAGTCACCCACAGAATGAATAATACCGCTGATACTTGGTAATTTTAATAAGTCACTTCACGGAAAACCAAATAAATAAATAATAATTTCGACATATTATTCGTCATGTGACTTGTTACAAATATGTTAGAGTAGTTAGATTTTAGTTCAAAACTAAAATCACGTGTCTCGCCACTGTAGGTCAGTTGTGTAACGTGTGTGTCGTCTTCGTTTGTATTGCGCTGAAAACTATGTCAGGTTCATCGCTTGTAACTATTAAATGTTTCAATCAACTAAATGGGTCATGATTCTTTTGTTATAATGACGCGACGCGTAATAGATGTTTAAATGTCGGAATAGTGATAATAATTCTAACTGACAAATTATGAGACAACTCCTCTAAATCTACTTAAAAAGAAAAAAGCCTTACGGCCCGTTTACGACCTTACCGCTGTGAGCGGTAGCTAATAGCGAAACGCCGGGCGGTAATATCAAAAGTATAAAAATGTACCAGGCACGCCACGAGTCGCCGCTCATAGCTATCATAGCTATGAGCGGCGACTCGTGGCGTGCCTCGTACATTTTTATTAGCTATGAGCGGCGACTCGTGGCGTGCCTGGTATATTTTTATACTTTTGATATTACCGCTCGGCGTTTCGCTCTTAGCTACCGCTCACAGCGGTAAGGTCGTAAACGGGCCGTTAGTTGCTCTATTCCAATTGTTAGCCGTATAAATATAGGTATCTATAAGTTCGTTACCTTTGATGCTCATATGCTTTTTAACTGTGTGCCAAGTAGAATTTATGAAGATACTAGCTTTTGCCCGCGGCTCCGCCCGCGTATATGTCGACTATCGCAGTAAAATGTAGCCTATGTCCTTTCCAAAGGTTCCGTCTATATCTATGCCAAAATTCATCAAAATCGGTTCAGCTATTTAGAAGTGAAAACGTAACAGACAGACAGAGTTTCGCATTTATAATATTAGTCGGGATGAGAAGGAAAAAATATGTAACTAGGTAGGTAATATAAATCCAAACATGTAATGTACTTAAAACAATGATATTATATAGAAAGATAGGTTACCTTCATACTAAACGGCGTTCGAAATTGTTGCGGTATGACATGACGTACTTATTTATAGGTGTATACATACATTACGATTACGAATGCAAAAGATAATACGGAATGCATGGTAAAGAAAGAGATAGCGATCTCTTGCGAGTTGCACTTACACACACTAGTAAAATTATGGACTAACTCGTTAAAATTGATACAGATATGACATTGAATATCGCCATTTGCTAAAAATACCAATCATCATCATCAGAAACATCATCTTTATCCTAAAAAGAAAAAAGTATTTTAGTTGTCATTGTAAATTATATACTTTCCAAGATTATAAACAACATTTTGAATTGTGAAAACACCTTAATTAAATTTAATGTAAAACTAACGACAGATTTAATCAAACTACAATTTTATTATGGATACAAACAAATTTTACCATGTTTATAACAGGCACTGCATTTTTTTTCAGACGTATGTATCCTTTCGAAGTAGTATATTTATATTCCTGCTTAAAATGTACGGAACAAATAGTTAACAAATAGGTAAAATAGTTAGAAAAAACTACTTTTCGTAGGCATCCAGTCGTACTCACTTCTTTCCGCCTGAACCATTCTAACCCATTTAATTCTCGTAAGAATGTCACTTGGAAATCTGGTAAATACAAAACAATATACACAGTCTTTTTACCAACATACATTTTAACACTATTATTGCCAAATAATATAATCATCATATTAACTGAAAGACAATGACAACTAAACACATAACCACTTGTCAGTGTAAGTACACGAGGTGGACACCTACGGTTTGGATAATTCTGTGCGCGTCAGCTCTGTGGACGCACTTGAGACCTTTGTTTAAGGTTTATTTTGGCGAAATCTACCATTTCTACTGTACGGTTGTCGTTCACGATTGAACTGGAACGAACCGGTCCAACCTACCAAATTTAATTCAATTTTTCGTTAGTAGAATTTTTTTTGACAGTCGACGTCGGAATGTGGCCGCGTTAAACGGCTTTTTGATCGCATATTTTGGCGCCAATTTTAGTTATCTTAGTGTTTAGTGAATATTATGGTGTTTTGTTTGTGTTATTAAGTGTTTAGTGTTTTAATGTGTAAATAGTGTATATAGTGATAATAAAATCAGCATTTTGCAAGAATTGGAAAATAAAAGTCGCCCCCAGATCGGGCCCCTCGCGTTGCAGGTGAGTCTGTTTTAGGCTCATAACGTTCAAATGGCATTTCAAAGGCCATTATAGTGTTAGAAATAAATATAAAGAAATGTAATTGGGATTCAATTTATATTTTTAATTATAGATAGAATAGATAGATTTAGAGAAAATCATGTTTTTCCCCCAGCTACACGTATTCTGTGCGCGTCCACAGAGCTGACTACACAGACGCGCCGATGTCGAACTTTTTTTTTACACTGACGACAGGTTAATAGTAATATGAGCGTATCAATTAGACGGTACTGGAGGACGCGGACGATAGGTATGTATTGTGCCTACGATATCCCTTCTGTTTGATTTAATCTATTACGCATGCCTTGTCCTTGTCACACTTCAGTTACAATCTTATCCTCTGTCCTTTTTTAACGCGTCTTTAATAATATTGGATATAATTTAATAATTTCGGTAAATGGGAAACAAAACCGTGACAAAATACAAATATTACGTAGTTACTTATAAATACTTACCCGTGGTATGTAACTCCTTCCTTTTTATTTATTTTGGAACCATATAGAGCAAGAGCCCAGAGCCGCCAGACCTACGTCATTAGTGCAAAGCTGAAATTTTCAGGATTATTAGTATAATGTCTTGTTAAGATGTATGTGTACCCATTAGCTTGAAAGCGGGGCCGTTTCTGAGATAGCGCGAAGTACAGATAGATAAAAATATTACTTACCTACGTTAAAGGTGCAAAGCTAGTATTTACATATTTTTTCAAGAATATTATTTAAAATTAAAATTCATTACTGCCAGACACTTTCCGTGGGCCATTACTTCTGCCAGACGTCTTGAAAGTTGTGAAAAAAATAGATAAACTACGTTATAGTAGCAAACCTAAATTTTATTACATATTATTTATGGTACTATTTTAAGACCCTTTGTATGACCAATCCAAAAAGCGTGTAAAAACCATTTAATATTTTACAATTATATTCTTGAAATAATACCAAAGATGATATACCTCAGCTTCCTAATTACTACAAATATATGTCTGGGGGGGTGATAGGCCCTTCGGCCGCATACAAAGGGTCTTAAAATAGTACCTTAGATAATGGTATAAAATTTAGGTTTGCTACTATAACGTAGTTTACCTAATTTTTTCACAACTTTCAAGACGTCTGGCAGAAGTAATGGCCCACGGAAAGTGTCTGGCAGTAATGAATTTTAATTTTAAATAATATTCTTGAATAAATATGTAAATACTAGCTTTGTACCTTTAACGTAGGTAAGTAAGATTTTTATCCATCTGTACTTCGCGCTATCTCAGAAACGGCCCCGCTTTCAAGCTAATGGGTACACATACATCTTAACAAGACATTGTACTAATAATCCTGAAAATTTCAGCTTTGCACTAATGACGTAGGTCTGGCGGCTCTGGGCTCTTGGTCCAATATTTTTTACACCTTCATAACACACAGCTCGGCATTTTGGTAATAATAAGCACTTCACGGAAACGCTCTGAGAACGAGTTTATTCGCTAGCTTCTATTAGCCGACTAAATGAAATCACGACGATTGACTACATTTGTCCGCAACAATTTTGGCGCAATAGTGCGATATCTACCTTTTTTTATAATATCATTGACTTAAAAGAATACCTAAAAATGATTCATAATGCCATTACGAGTTGATATCAATTTGAAAGTGATGATAATGGTTTATGATACTCTGTTTAGGTAGTATTCCATTGTTTTGAATACATATATCTAAAACGAACATTTTGTCGTATTAAGTCTTCTTGAAGTCTATACATTACAAGTATAAAGAATCCTAATAGTGTAATCCTGTCTCTAAACATTATGCCACTTTTTTTAAAGAGTGGAAATCCCCTCGGGCCGTCACCCACCGGGATTTGCGGTGAGGTAGTGTGTCGGAATCGGACTGACCACAATCATATGGTATGCCACTCTGCGCCTGAGATGGGAAGGATCACATCAATTAATAAACATAATTTTAACAAAAAGGAACCGACTTCAATGAAAAACTATTCCGAGTACCCAAATCGCGACATTGTGCCTATGATTTTTTTTTTTTTTTTTTTTTATTTCCAATGCGAAAATAATTTTTGAAATCGGTTCATAAACGACGAAATTATCGCTGAACATACATAAAAAAAAAAAAAAAAAAAAAAAAAGATTCCGACGAATTGATAACCTCCTCCTTTTTTTTGAAGTCGGTTAAAAATGAACCTGATATTAACTTACTTGAAAGGAAATTCATAAGCTTTAATAAAATTTGGTCATCCAGTATACGAAATTGATTATTTGCTCGCTTGTTGTGCGTCACTTGTTTCTCAGGATCCATCTTTGTAGGAAGACAATCGATAATTCTGATAGATTCAGGATAATGGGAAAATTTTATCACACTCTTGTACTGTCATTATTCTTCGATAATTAATTGCAAACTTATCGTTTAATCTAATTATTGAAATTGTGCTAAAATGACGTTAAAAGATTTCGTGAAACACATACCTACAAACATTTATGTAAATCGACAATAGCTAGGGTATAACTAATTTACTCACTTTCATAACAATATGTTTATCCCGAGGTTGATTCTCGGAGGATCTATTGGCCAGATAAATAAGAGATGCGCATATTAATAAGTGATAGGCACCTATTTCTACTTTTTGATTACCTAAATGTTTTCCATTTTGTCTCCTTTCCTCATCTCCTTGTTCATTGGTTCATCTTCTCTTTTTTCGCAAAAAATCTTATTAACCAAGACAAGTGTTAGGAACTCAATATAATCATATTCGCTTGTTTTAGCAGTACTTAGTAATTTTTCAAAGTAGGTAGTACGTACCTAATTATTTTATGTTACAAAAAATTAAAGTAAGTAATTATTAAATACTTATAGACCAGGGTAGAAACCTCTTAAAATAACAAAAAGTGAACATAAATTATAGTAGGATGAAACCCATTGTAAAAGGAGGAGAATAGTACAAAAATTAAAGGAAAAATAAATTACGGGCGATCTGAGGTCGGGAAGGGGGAGAGGGGGGAAAATTTTAGGCCATCCAAAGGTATTTCATAGAAAACAACTCAGCCTGCACATGTAGTTTTATAAACGATGTTGTACACTGCTCTGTTTTACAGCTGCTATGAAATAATAAGTAAGGCCCAGACCTGCCTAGTCCACTTCTCTATGAAAAACCTTTTAATAGCCAAAAATTTTTTAATCTTTTTATTACCTACAACTTTGCCATTTAACTTTTTTCAATAGGACTTGTAGTTTTGCCGGAAATCGAGATAAGCCATTTTTTTCCCTTAAACCCCCCCCCCCTCTCCCCCTTCCCGACCTCAGATCGCCCGTAATTTATTTTTCCTTTATTTTTTGTACTATTCCCCTCCTTTTACAATAGGTTTCATCCTAATATAATTTATTTTGTTTTCAAACATTAAAAGCGCTGGTCTATTACTTAGGTCTAATGAGAAAAAATATTCTCATTATTAACATTATGAAACTGGCTACTGTCGTCTGAGAATGAACACAATCATCACGTGAAATGGCATCGCGTATTAATTTTATCATAATATTCGCAATTATCATATGTCTTATTTCATGTGCGCAAGATTTCCCAATAAATCCTTTAAACACGTTATCGGATTCTGACGTCACTTATTCAGGTCAGCTGAGGCTATTGTAATTCGATATTGGCGTCTCGCTCGCGCACTTTCACTTTTTTTCACCGCTTTCCCAATAGCGAAACTCGGTCGTATTTGCCAAATGTTTTACGACGACGTTGTCTGTCCATACAACGATGAAACTTTGTGGGTGTCTCGAGCTTATTATATACGGATTTCTTTTTGTATTGTTTTGACTTTTTATGCCCATTGTTAGTTACATTTCAACCGTTAACCGGCGATTGTGATGTTGGTAAACGGTTATTTTTCGGAGTTTTTACAGCAACTTCGTTTCGCACCCATTGTTTTTAGTCTGATCTCGTATTTATATAATTGTTTCCTGTTATAATTACGTAAACTCGTGGCGGCGGTATAATTGAATGAAACCCATACTGGAGCCTTGAGATTTTTTTCTGTGTGATATAATAATTGAATTCGAAATATCTCTAAACGTATGAGAGGGAGGAAGTGACGTCACTTAGGCTAGGAGTGCATAATTGCCGACGTTATTTTTTTAATTTAGTCATTGATTATTGCAATTTATTTTTTGTTTCAATCACCACCATACACATAAAATAGATTGAACAAAGAACGTATGCTTGCTACAGAAACCAGTAGCCAAAATCAAAATCTATTGATCACCTACGCTAAGTTTTTAACAAGTTCTACTTCTTGTAGACTTTATTTATTGCCTCGGTGTTGATTCTACCTTACCTTAAAAGACGACACTACGAGACGCCTAGAGGCATTTGTGGTGCTACTTCGCATCAGTTGGACGCAAAAGTTTAAGAACGATGTTGTACTCCAGCGTCTCCATATGTCTAGAAAATTGATGCAACCCTTCAAAAAACGCATAATTGAATATTTCGGCTATGTGCTTAGACACGAAAGATGTATGCTGCTTCAATTAATAGTGGTGGGCAAATTGGAAGGAAAGAGACGCGTTGAGCGAAGAAAAAATCGTGACTGCGAAATATCCAGGAGTGGACCGGTATCGCCTCCGTTGAAAAACTGTTCCGCTTGACTACAGGATGCTGACGGGCCAACCTTCAAGACCGAAGAAAAAGACTTATGCAAAACGGTGAAGTCACACATTTATACGACTCACACAGAAAGCTACTTTTAAGTTTTGCAATTAAAGATAGTTTCTGCGATCTGTGATCATAATTGCATAGTTAATTTCCGTATAATGATCATAACATTATGTGTAATACAGCAATTATCAATAAATTGTTTGGTATTCTATAGTTTACATCTGCAGTAAAGTAGGTATTTACCTACTTTGTAAGTTTACAAATCGCTTGAGTAGGTATGTAGTGTATGTACTTACTTAATATGTTTATCAATCTCTCTTTTACTCACTCTGTTTTCTGCCATCTGTTTAACCTCTTGATAGGCCACAACTGCCACTATAAATAATAATAGGTAGGTATATCTAAATAGGTACTGATATTAAAAAGCGGAGTTGTGGCCAACTGCGATTCGATTTTGAAAATTTTTCTTTACAATAGAAAGTTACATTATTTGTTAGTGTCATAGGCACCTGTTAATCCAAAAATGATAAGATTTTTTCGTGGTAGTCGGATATGCTTGAAAATATTTGTCGACCAAATACTCTTGGATCCTACTTAGCAGGCAGAGCGGAGAGCCTGGAGTCACTTTAGCGAACTCGTACAAAAAAAAGTAGACACCGGTCAGCTATCATAGTCATTTACATCTAACTAATAAAATGATAAAATGTTCATTATAAACGTGAAAGCGTTGTAATTATGTGATAGTATTTTTCGAGAATTAAAGTGGAATTAATGGGCCATGACTAGTAAAGTCCCATGTGAAAAAAAGACAACGATTTGCTTCAAAATTATAATATTCTCATGTACAACTGATAGTTTATCAGCTTTGCAATGATAATAATTAACAATCAACATGATCATAATGACTGCGATCTGTTCTGACATGGTCACAGCGGTTATCAATAATAGATAACAGATGACGTAAACACCACGCCTCGACCATTATATTTAGCTATCAATAATTGGCGTTTATTTACTAGTAGCGACCCGGCCCGGCTTCGCATGGAAGTCTGAAGTCCCTACTATAATATTAATGTATTACACATGCATATAAACCTTCCACTTGAATCGCTATCTATTGCTGCAGACTGCAATAAAATCCATTGAGTAGATCTAAGCGAACAGACAGTGTAAGCGATTTTTATTTTTAAAGCTTGCCAAGGTGACTGCCTGATGAAAAGCATGACTAAAATCGAAGAGTAGTGGTCACTATCCTTTATTTACTGAATATCGGTTGTTAAATACGTTTAGTGGACAGAGTTACTATACCACGCCTGACCATACCTATAGGGTTCGTCTGTAAAAATCTTTTGGTATAGCAATGAAAATAATGTATTCATATACCTAGTGGTTTTATATGTGGGTTATGGTTGACGAATAAAACGTGGTATTGACAAGTAGTACACAAAGTATTTGTAGAATTGTAACCATATACTTCCGGTTTGCGATAAGATAACATTATTGGTTCTGGCAAGGAACATAACATTGAAAATACAAATTCTTTGAGCCTATGACATAGTTTTGTATATAATAGGTAGATTCCTAGGTAAAAACATTATTTCACTAAAGTAACATCTAAAGTACAGCCTGAATTATCCTTCATTATTATTTTAATTTTTGATAAAACAAGGCCTCGCCTACGGGCCGGCCAGACTTCCGTCCAGCACACGACCGACTGCGTCAGGTACGTCCGTCCACGGTCCAGCATACCCCTACTAACCTAGGGGAGGTTAGGAGGAGGATGCTGGACCGTGCGTCGATTTGTTCGCGGGCGGTTAGACTTGACAGTAATCTTACCCGTCTCTAAAATGAAGAAATGTGTAAGTAAATGTAACAAAACTTTATGCCTCCTTTACTATGTAAATTTTTAGGCAGATTAAATATCATAAGGATGGACTTATTATCTTGACGACCTTGTTATGCCTTATGAAATACAAAGAAAAATAGCTATTAGTTTAGCAAAACATTAAGATTTTGTTATTATTAAGTAGGTAGGTTACAATCTTAAAAGGAAAAACCAACTTGGCAATCATAAACGTTCCAATTTAAGAACTAAATTAAGTTAACCAAGTTAAGAACTAAACATTTAATGGCAATCATAAATTCGAAAGTAACTCTATCTGCTTGTTACGTTTTGACGGCTGAATTGAATCACCGATTTCAATGAAATTTGATGAGCTGAAAATACTTTGATTCTGGCAGGACATAAACTATTCTCTACCGTCATAATTGCCATACACGCGGGCAGAGCTGCGGGCAAATCAGCCCCCTAGAAAAGTTGCAAACGTTTTTTATTCTCTATTGTTTTTTTAATATTTTGTTTTGATCACGTGACTGAGTGACTTTAGCCCATAAAACCAGAGAATAGAAAACAAAAAAGTTTGCAACTTGGCTTCATTTTGATTTAGTTATAAAATATCACCTAGTGCTAGTTAACGTAACGCACGAATTTAATTTATGAACGCACAAATATTGATCATTTGGCATACGTTCATAATCGTACATTTTAACAAACAGAAGCAATACTAGCCTGACTGGCGCATTTCTATGAACTACTCTATTTCTTCTCTACTCTATTCAGAGACCTTATTATTAGACTTGTAAGTACAGATGTAAGGTCATTTATGAATACTAATATTATAAAGTTGAAGAGCTTGTTTATTTGTTTAAACGCGTTAATCTCAGAAAGTAGGTACTAATCGATTTAAAAAAATCTTTCAATATCAAGGCAGGCTATTTAACATCACGCCACGACCAATAGGAGCGGAGTATCAATGAAAAATGTTGCGAAAACCGGGTAAAATTATTCCTTTTGAAAACTTCCACTTCGTGCGTTGCGTAAACAGTTTCACTAAAACACTTCATAAGTTCTAAAGAAATTGTTTTCTAGCCTCTATCTATAACTTTTTAAAGTCTATCTATAACGATTACCTCACACTGACTTTTAACAAATTTGTTGCCGCTGCATAACATCACGCTACAGACAATAAAAGACACAGAAGTGGCTGCGAGGTCACCTAGTAGAAGTATAAAGCATATGTGTGTGTTTCTTGGATCTGATTGTTTCAATATTTCATGGAAATGATTGTGATGGCCTTGTTAAGAAAATCACTGCAAATTTTTATTCTAGTGATAGATTCAACAGGAATCGTATTGCAATAACGATTGATCAGATACGATGTTATGCATTTCAATAAAATTATAAATAATATTCATTCTGTCGTGCGTCCATGTAATATAGTGTAGATCTACCAAAGGGATTAATAAACTTTAATGTCGGGGCTTAAAAATGTAAGCATCTACCTTTTTATTTTTGATACGTATTTTAAAAGAAAAAAGATATAAGGCTTAAAACCTGTTTTACAACCAATATTCCAAGGTCCACAGGTTGCAAAAGGTGACACAAAGTAAACAAACTCTTAACTGGGGCCCTGTTAAATACACTATTGCCATCGGTAAAGATCGTTCACTTACAACTCAACAAAAACGTACCATATCGCCATCGATCGAATAAACACTGAATTACAGAGTAATTATTAATTCTGTATCGCGATATAAAAATTCTCTCGCTGTTTTACATAGTATAGAACGATCCAACATAAACAGTTAGCCTGTTGGCAGGCATGATCACCTAGACTGGTTGGAGGATTTTCCCTTTTTGTTAGAGAGATATGACCCCCTTTCGTCCACAAAACTATCTTAAACGTCAAAAATTTAGGTCAAATGTTACTTTTTAACTTGCTAATCTTTAGTATTATTAAGTAACTTTCAGCAGTAATCACTTTGTTGTTGGTTAATATTTGCAGTAAGTCATTTATTTATTTTTTATGATAAGATATTCATAAGCGGATTTCCTGTCTAAATTTAGTCTGCCCGATTGGGGAAGTATTGAATGGTCTGAGTTACATACTTTATTTAAAAGATGCTTAATAGAATGTTTAAATAATGTACAAATCACAGAACGACAGTTTTATTTGTCATCAAAATAGTTTAACGTAAT
The DNA here is from genome assembly GCA_932526445.1 of Phragmatobia fuliginosa. Classification (NCBI taxonomy): domain Eukaryota; kingdom Metazoa; phylum Arthropoda; class Insecta; order Lepidoptera; family Erebidae; genus Phragmatobia; species Phragmatobia fuliginosa. The sequence goes on along the minus strand of OW052057.1, from coordinate 7,465,325 downwards.
GTTGCCGAGATTGCCTTACTTTTTGGGGCCAATTTATTAGATGATTTCAGTGTTTCAATGACCTCTGATAAACTGTTTAAATATTTATAACAAAAGCGTTCAATTTCGTGTTTAAATACAACTCACTTACTAGAAATTTCGGTGCATCGTCAGTTCTATAAAAAGCACCTACCTACCTCTAACAACTAAATCACTAGTGTTTGTTATTGAAATGTCTACTGATTTCGATCTCGAACAAATCTACCCACGAATTGAACTCAGTTTACAAATCTTTAGTTAGGTATAAAGAGGTCACGGCTAAGTGGTTTGGGTAAAACATCAAAGGTCAATAACCTCTGGAGTTGGACGTTATTTTATTTTGATCTTTAAACGAGTTCAAGTCGGTGACATTAGAATCGTTTTTTACGTTCCCAGGTCATGCACCTGTGTGGTAAACTATGTATGCAGGATTGTTTACTTTTATAATTCGTCAAGTCCTAGTCGGCGTGGCTCTCGAAGGTCATTACTATCCTACAAAAACGATTGTGTCTCTCTATTTTCACATACGCTCTTCTACCAATTCTCATGTGTTATCTTATCTATGGCGCGCGCCGGCCCAAGGAGTTTTCGTATAAGTAATTTAAATATGGAATCTCAGTGCCACTGACATCCTTTTGTGAAGAATAAAAAAAAACAAAAGAAGCGCCAAATATTGGTCATTCTAAGCTAAATTGTGTCTTACATGGTGTCTTACGTTTTGATTTTATTTTAAAAATACTTTAAATGTTCCTCACAGGTGTAGTATAAAGCACTGTGTAGCACTCGGGTGAAAGTTCCATTCCTACCTCGGGAGTATTGTGGCCCTAGGCTGCGCCTTCGGGCCACTGCTCCCTCGCTAGTAATCGGTCCCCTTCCTCCCTCGGTGAACAATGCTACCAACACGTGACCGAAAATTTATCTGAAACCTCTCTAGTGACGCTGATTACTCAACAGGCTACTCTAATAAATAAAACGCTCATTAAGCTAGTTATAAGCGCCATAATATATGTATTACAATATTTTACGTGGATTACGTGGATAAGTGTAATAAGTATATCATGTTATAAAAACCTCATAATTTTATTCAGTATCCAATTTTGTAGAGAAAGTGTAACATAACAATTGAGTTAATTTAATAATTGCCGGAATGCGTAGTTATAAGAGTTATACCGTCATGAATTTATAGACATTGCAAATTATAGGATTGCAAATTTTTTCAATCGATTAAGTACTTTAAAACAGTAATCGATACCTAATACCGATAACCGTTACCAAAGGTCGATATCCTAAAAAAAAACAAATGAGCAATCGTGTCGTCCCTTGTTTGTGAGTGAGAGACCGGTGGCCCAATGGTGCAGAAGCATTTCAATAGGACCCCATAATGTGGGTCACCATTGTCTGCATTCGGTTTCTATTCATGTTTTCCATCAGGTAGAGTAGAGTCACTTAGCAGGATTATTCATATAAAATATGTTTCAATTACACATTCGCAATACGCACCACAATATATAGCAACGCAAGAAGTGGGTATAAAAGCAATGGAAAGTGGCTTTCATTCTTATAACTTTCGTCAGATCAATGTCATATGGGCGCACGATATGGTGCAGACCTGCTTTTAAAACTCGTGTTCGGTAATCTTCAAATGACGTCTAAAGGATTCCGTGAATTCCATCGTAAAGAATAACGCAAACTTAACCCTCTCTTGAGAGGAGACCTGAGCCCAGCAGTGGGACGTTATGGGTTGTTGATGAATCGACTGAGGTGTACTCTTAAAAAATGACTAAAGACTAGGTTTTTTTTCATTGAATTTATATAGGATATGCCACCTGCTCCCCTAGCCAAGTTGCAATCATTTTTCGTTTTCTATTCTATTCCCTATTCTATTTCTATATTATCTTCTTTGATAGGCAATTTTTATTCCCGTGACTGATTGACATTAGCCAATGAAACTAGAGAATATAGAAATAGAATGGAGAGTAGAATAAAAAACGTTGGGTGGTCCAGCCATTACTTACGAATTTATTGAGACCTCATTTAATAAAATTGCTTTAGTAGTTTACGCTCGACTGTCAAAAATGTTACTTCTCCTTTTAGCTTAGAAGTTGTTGGGTAGAAAGTCATAATTTCGGATTTAAATAAACTGAATTACTTATTCATCCTTAATTTTCCACCTTTCATAATAAGAAGTTTTCCAATCGATTCGTAATGAAAGAAGTTTTAAGCTAAAAACAGAATAACCCTGAACCTACACTAAATATGAACAACCTACTGTTTAAGTCCTTTAAAAAGAATGAAGCCTGATTTAAATCCCATTAAGTAAAATATAATCATACTAACGATGAATAAAATGTTGAACCGATAAGCGTTTCGGTTTTTCGTGTGTCATCATAAGGTCATCACTGTCTATTAAACACATACATAATATACATACGTAAAATTTAAAATTTATAAGTAATATGTAATTCTTCTCTCCTACTAAAGACTATCGTTTGTTTCTGTACGTGTATATTTTAATGGGTTCCTGGAGTGTTTACAAATAGAATTAGTCACGTTACGGTCACGCTGCTGTCTTTATGTCACCATCAGCTAATCCATACTATCCATACTATCCATACTAATATTATAAATGCGAAAGTAACTCTGTCTGTCTGTCTGTTACGCTTTCACGCCTAAACCACGGAACCGATTGTGATGAAATTTGGTATGAAGATAGAACTGAACTTGGGAAAGGACATAGGCTACTTTTTACTGCACTAATCGAGATACAAAGGTTTTTACCTTTTTCCCTAGGTGATTATAAAAATACATAAATCGCAGATGTCAAAATGTATCACTGTTTATCTCCTGTCAAAACTTCACAGGTTGCTAGGCATAACACACTAGCATGGCAACCATAATGATAGTTTGTAAATGACATAAAGACCAGTAGAGCAGGGAAGATAATTTTTGAAAACAAAATTTTAGTACGATGAAACCCATTGGAAAAGGAGGTGAATATTATAAAAATGAAAGGAAAATTAATTTACGGGCGATCTGCGATCTGAGGGGGGTCGGGTAGGGGGGGAGGTTTTCGGGTCCTCCTCGGACGGGGCCGCCATACATTATTGTCTTCATTCGCAGCAAGTGTGGTAGCCCCGACTCTTGGATTCTGCTCATGCTTTCCATCAGGCAGGGTCAGAGTCACTTTGAATGGCTAAATATTTAAAACAAAGGGTAAATTGAGAATAAGGCAAGGAAGATGAAAGGGTAAAAAACGGTTTATCTCAATTTCCGGCAAAACTACAAGTCCAAGGCAAGTCCAAAAAGTTAAATGGCAAAGTTGTAGGTAATTAAAAGATCTACAACTTTTTAGGGTTCCGAAGTTTATGACTTCGAACCCTTAAAGATTCGTCATGTCCGTCTGTCCATCCATCCGTCCGTCCTCGACTTACCATCCAAACAGTAAGTGCTAGAAAGATGCAACTTTGCATAAATATGTATTGTAATTACGTCGACAAAGTGCTACAATAAAATTATAAAAAATATTATTATTTAGGGTACCTCCCCGATACGTAAAATGTGGATGTTTTTTTTTTCTCGCGGCTAAACCATCATGTGGGGTATCATTATATAGGTCTTTTAAAAACATTAAAGGGTTGTTAAGACGATTTTTTGATTTAGAAATCCGTTTGCGAGAAATTCCACTTTAAAGGCCACTTTTTTGTAAAACCGGGCATCCTCCCCCTCTAAAAGCTAAACAGCCGGCTCAAAAAATCTGGAAAAATTCGTGATAGTGGCCCATATAATGAACTTTAAATTAAAACTATAGCGAATTAGATGACTTTGTTAGTTCAGGAGTTACAGAGGCTTAACTTCTACAATGTGCTTACTTGGAAAACCTAATACAAAATTAACGCATTAATACGTAAACATAACAATTATCCATTGGATACAATTTCTAATCCACGTACCATTATGGGTGACTGAGGAACCCTTTCCTGTGCGTGGCCTGACACGCACTTGGCCGATTTTTTAGTTAAACTTTTTTTCACATAACCTCAAATTAAAAGTGAAAAATTAAAAAAAGTTTTTGGTTTTCTATTTTTATCTTTTACAAATAAAATAATTTTTAAACGAAGTTTAGTGAAAACTTACCTTTTTATGTCCCGAATACACAAATTTTTTTGATTTGAAATATTTAATTTATTCACCCTATTTCGACTTTTTTCAAAAAAATGGTGTGTTTTCTGTTTGATGAAATCTCTACTTTCCGATGGTGTAATCCCTACTAATATTATAAATGCGAAAGTAACTCTGTCTGTCTGTCTGTCTGTTACGCTTTCACCTAAACCACTGAACCGATTTTGATGTAATTTGGTATGAAGATAGAACTGAACTTGGGAAAGGACATAGGATACTTTTTATCGCGAAAATAAAGGTAGATTTGAAATTTAGAAGGGTTTGAAATAGGGTACGAAAATTTGTGTCGAAGTTCCATAATATCAAACATAAAATCATGTAAGACGAATTCCACGCGGGCGAACCCGGGGGCGGAAAGCTAGTAACTAAATACAGAATTTATCAATTGAACCTACATTTTAAGCAAAATGGAACCAACCCACACATATGAAAATTGGGTTATTTATCCTTGTCTCCATATAGGAAGGCTTATCTCGGTTTTTGCATGAGTGTGAATTGGTTCCTTATTATTGCAAATGTAGGTCCAATTCTAAGACGGAAGGAAGTTCGCCATTTTTATTATAAATAGGACTATATTAGACAATTATTTAGATGGTAGCTTTTTTTTTATTAAAATCTAACCATTTTTATTTCAAATACACCAATACAACGGCACTTGTTAAAACGTCAAGTAGTCAGTCAGTAGTCAGTCGTGAAGCTGATTGTATGTTCCAATCCGTAGATCCTATGGAGAAGAAAAGACAAGAAACTCCATGGACACTCTTTTCCAACATAGTTTTTACAATGTAATCAAAAGATTACATTGTTTTAGGCATTTTATTAAGAAAACAGTTACATGTGAGGACAATGTAATGATGCTGATATTTACACTGGTAGATTTCCAAAAATAATTAATCATTAATATAATATAGCAGTTGTGAGATGACCAGCCTCGACTAGCGGCGCTTATACTTAGAATAAGTCTAGTTACAACTTTTCATTTCTATCACTACATAAGATGCACTCCTAGTGCGGGAGTTGCCTTTAAAATAGGTATCTTCTCTGATAATTTACCGACGATGATGTCATCTCGAAATTATTTCTCGAAACCCCACATATCGATATCTCTAAAAAAACTTGGAGATAAGAGTGCATTGTACGTGCGCTATGTTAGTAGAACGTAATCATGATTACATTTTTGTACCGTAGTTAAACTATTTTTTCGTAGTACCTAATTGAAAAGACGATTATGTGGAGATGATCATTAAATATGATCATCAGTTGTTTGACTTAATATAATCAAACATCGACTATTTTTAAGTGTGTTTATGAATTACAACAGTAGAGGTGATTTTCAATCATTTCTTCTTCTTATGTTTTATTTATTTTAAAACCTGCCTAGGTGACTCTACTCTGTCTAATGAGAAGCATTTGTAGAATCCAACAGATCGGACTGGGAGTAGACCAGAAAACAACAGTGGGGCTGTTGGATTCTGGTCCACTTCTTGCGAATGCAGGCAGTGTGGTGACCCACACTATGACGGTCTGTTAAGATGCTTTTTCTCGTTCCGCTTAAAGGATTCGGGATCATAATATGAATAGGATAATAGGAAGGAAATACGTGAGCTGGTAGTAAGTTCCAATTTTTAACACCGTTTAATTCTAGTGCGTATATATACCAATCTAAAGCGGTGACTTCTAAGTTCAGGACGTTTTTTCCTAATTTGTGATATTTTTATCGGTTTTATGTCGTACTTCTATACACTTGGCAGCTGGTCTAGTAATTTACTTCGAATCGAATCGGCCGAGAATCGATGCGATTTACAACTAGGACTAATAAATAGCCTGTTTGGTATTGTCATCATACAAGAGCATGATTTCTTCTGTGTCTGCGTGTAATATATCAACACTCTGGCTTGGACCGCACTTTGTTTTAAAAAATAATCAAATGAAATCATCAAATATAGTTTGTATATCTTTTAAATGACCTTAGACGGTTTATTGATACGTGTGTTTTTCCGCTGCCGATATTTTGATCAATACGCGTTCAACTGACGCTTCGGGTTTTAATTGACTACAAATTTGATTATTAGCCAAATACTTCCTTATTATTCCACATATTAACAGCGTACGATCGAGATGTTTAACAGATCTACAATATCTACACTGCGAATTTATGAGTGATCTTGCCTCCCACAAGTATACGTGTCATAGTATCTCTTTGTACCAGTAATATTTATATCAAAAGTGTTATAGGTAGCTTATTATGTATAATATATTTAGTACCTCATAATTTGAACTTACAAACAGTATAATATGAGTTTCTCATATTAAGTTACCCTTTTTTTTCGTCAAACCGACCAAGAACCGCACGCCGCTTCAGGTAGCCTGGGAACCAGGTGTAACCTAGGAAGGAAATCCCTTGAAAACCTACGTAACCTGGTTAGAACCAGGTGACGTAAACGAAGTACCTAACGAGTTTTTGGTCGAATAACATCTTCCCATTTTAGATGCCAGTCGGGTTTATTTTTACTTTTGCAGAAGAATGATCTGTTCTGGCTTGTCTGTATATCAATTCTCTTGTTGGATCTCTGATTTTTCCCACTTCCTTGTATGCGGTCAGGGACATTAAGAACTTTTCTGATGGAAGAATCCTCATTTCATCTTATTATAAAGTCTTATTACAACAAAAGAAATTACACAGTGAAAGATCATTTATAAAAAAAAACATCGGCAAATTGAATATTAACTATCGTGATGCTGGGCATCACAAAAGGTTATTATGTCAGTAGGTAAATGTCATCATAAGTTTTGTTTTTTCTTTTTCACAAAAATAATGACATTTGAAATATCTACCTGGAAGTAAATGTGGTAAGGTCGAGGTATTTAACCTTGATTTTATGTATAAACCATTGCTAGGCAACGTAGAATACACCATAACTGAATGAGTTATCTGATTTTAAAAGTAGTTGAACTAGTAAAAGTATTTTTGTAAGCTGTTAGTACATTTTAGATCCTAATCGAACTTCGGGTTTATTGAGCTCGCGTACACTATTCTCGCCATAACGTCATGTGGAGAAAAAATAGTATAAAAAGTATCGACATTGAATGGGTTCAAAGCATATTGGTACTACGTGTTAGTTATGTAAATACGAGTTCAAAGCTCCTTTTGACCATGTCATAATTCCGTTGGTTAGGGACCCGTACTTCATGGCTCGGCACTCTCATGTCCGTCCGGTTGTCCTCAAATTAGCTTCAAAACGGCTAGGGCTAGAAAGACATAGGTATATAAGATATAAAGTATATGAGTTTTTATCGCGTTGTCAAAGTTCTAAAAGAAAAATATAGGAACCTCCCCTACACTTAAGTGAGGTGGATTTTTTTATGCATCCTATCGTGTACTTTTTTTATGCTGATATCATTAGTTAAGTCTTTAAAAAAAGTTGAGAGGTTGCCTAGACGATTTTTGATTAAGGTTTCCTTTGCGAGTTATTCAACTTTAAAGCACTTTTTTTTATTTAAACGGCGTGCCCTCCCCCTCTAAAAACTAAACGGCTGGCTGGAAATATCTGAAAAAATAAGTTACTCCTTTTATCAGCTTTCTACCAGTGAAAGTCCCGTCAAAATCGGTCCAGCCGTTCCAGAGATTAGCCGGAAAAAACAGACAGACAGACATAATTAAAAAAAAATAGTTTTATTGTTCATTTGATATTGCATACGGACACTTCAATTTTAAATAGGTATTTGTATAGACCACTACTATGAATCATATTCAAGCCGCTTATGCTAAGTATAATATAAATACTTACTAATATAAAAATGTTAAACCTATAGTATTGTAAGGCCAATGTTGAAGTTAATTAGTTCCACTAGGTAGTTACCTCTTTTATTCACAGCTGACTGACATCTTACGTGACTGCGTCCTCAATTTATAATGCAATACTTATGCAACTGACTCTAGGTCTTGTTTTAAATAGACGGTTAACATATTGCCTGATCAAATTGTAACTACGTTGGAAATCAAATTATTTGTTTTGTTCAATAAAAAAAACTCTTTTTACATTTTATTTTTGTCTGTTTCGGCTAATCTCCGAAACGGCTTGACTGATTTTGATGGGAGTTTCACTGGCTGATAGCTGAAGATATAAGGAGTAGCTAAGGCTAGTTGTTTTCTAGAGTGGCTTCACGACAACCATGAGTAAAATCGCGGGGCTCAGCTAGTAAAGGTTTACTTAGTATAAAAGCAATAGTAAAAATTCTAAATATTGGGCACTTATCCAGTGAAGTTAGTTACAAGCGATTTAGAGCACCTTTAAAGTGATGTTTGCATGTTACACATGTTTATCCAAAATCTGAGGCACTACTGTCACATCATCATATCGACTGCCTCGTTGGTCTAGTGGTTAGCTTATGCGGCTGCTGATCAAGAGGTCTCGGGTTCGATTCCCGGGTCGGACCAAATATTATTTGTGTGATTCACAAATATTTGTTTCGGAGTCTGGGTGTTTTCTATGTATAATATGTATGTATTTACAAAAAAAAAGTATGTTTATGTATTTATATCAGTTGTCTAGTACCCATAACACAAGCACTGCTTAGCCTGGGACTAGATGATGATGTGTGTCAGTTGTCCAAAATATTTATTTATTTATTTATTTATATCGTCTTTTATAATTTCTATATAACAAAACATGACACTCATTAATGATTAAAATTAACCCTTTTGTTTTACAAATGTTTTATTAAGTACTAGCTTTCCGCCCGCGGCTTCGCCCGCGTGGAATTCGTCTTACATGATTTGATGTTTGATAATAAGGAACTTCGACACAAATTTTCGTCCCTTATTTCAAACCCTTCTACCTTTATTTTCGCGATAAAAAGTATCCTATGTCCTTTCCCAAGTTCAGTTCTATCTTCATACCAAATTACATCAAAATCGGTTCAGTGGTTTAGGTGAAAGCGTAACAGACAGACAGACAGAGTTACTTTCGCATTTATAATATTAGTAGGGATTACACCATCGGAAAATAGAGATTTCATCAAACAGAAAACACCCCAATTTTTTGAAAAAAGTCGAAATAGGGTGAAAAAATTAAATATTTCAAATCAAAAAAATTACAGTGTATTCGGGACATAAAAAGGTAAGTTTTCACTAAACTTCGTTTAAAAATCATTTTATTTGTAAAAGATAAAAATAGAAAACCAAAAACTTTTTTTAATTTTTCACTTATAATTTGAGGTTATGTGAAAAAAAGTGTAAATAAAAAATCAGCCAAGTGCGTGTCAGGCTACGCACAGGAAAGGGTTCCTCAGTCAGTCAGTACGTGGATTAGAAATTGTATCCAATGGATAATTGTTATGTTTACGTATTAATGCGTTAATTTTGTATGACGTTTTCCAAGTAAGCACATTGTAGAAGTTAAGCCTCTGTAACTCCTGAACTAACAAATTCATCTAATTCGTTATAGTTTTCATTTAAAGTTCATTATATGGACCACTATCACGAATTTTTCCAGATTTTTTGAGCCGGTCGTTTAGCTTTTAGAGGGGGAGGATGCCCGGTTTTACAAAAAAGTGGAGTTTAAAGTGGAATTTCTCGCAAACGGATTTCTAAATCAAAAATTCGTTTAACAACCCTTTAATGTTTTTAAAAGACCTATATAATGATACCCCACATGATGGGGTAGCCGCGAGAAAAAAAAACATCCACATTTTACGTGTCGGGGAGGTACCCTAAATAAAAATATTTTTCATAATTTTATTGTAGCATTTTGTCGACGTAATTACAATACATATTCAAGCAAAGTTGCATCTTTCTAGCACTTACTGTTTGGATGGTAAGTCAAGGACGGACGGACAGACGGACATGACGAATCTATAAGGGTTCGAAGTCATAAACTTCGGAACCCTAAAACGTTGTAGATCTTATAATTACCTACAACTTTGCCATTTAACTTTTTTCCATAGGACTTGTAGTTTTGCCGGAAATTGATATAAACCGTTTTTTACCCTTTCATCTTCCTAGCCTTATTCCTAATTTACCCTGTGTTTTATATATTTAGCCATTCAAAGTGACTCCACCCTGCCTGATGAAAAGCATGAGCAGAATCCAAGAGTCGGGGCTACCACACTTGCTGCGAATGCAGACAATAATGTATGGCGGCCCACACTATGGCGGCTTAGTGAGATGCTTTTTCACGCCCCGTCCGAGGAGGACCCGAAAACCTCCCCCCCCTACCCGACCCCCCTCAGATCGCAGATCGCCCGTAAATTATTTTTCCTTTCATTTTTATAATATTCTCCTCCTTTTCCAATGGGTTTCATCGTACTATAATTTTGTTTTCAAAAATTATCTACCCTGCTCTACTGGTCTTTATGTCATTTACAAACTATCATTATGGTTGCCATGCAACTGTGTTATGCCTAGCAACCTGTGAAGTTTTGACAGGAGATAAACAGTGATACATTTTGACATCTACGATTTATGTATTTTTATAATCACCTAGGTAAAAAGGTAAAAACCTTTGTATCTCGATTATTGCAGTAAAAAGTAGCCTATGTCCTTTCCCAAGTTCACTTCTATCTTCATACCAAATTTCATATAAATCGGTTCCGTGGTTTAGGCGTGAAAGCGTAACAGACAGACAGACAGAGTTACTTTCACATTTATAATATTAGTATGGATTACCACTTAAGTGGCAAAGAAGTATCTCCCACGATGAACATATTATTATTATATTCTAACTGTATATATTATAAAAACTTTGCCGAGGATTAAAAAAAGTAACATTTTAGAACCATCGTACGCTATTATAGATTTTCTGTTGATTATAATAATTAAATTAGGTAGGTGTAATAAATTTTAAAACATTTCTGAAAACTTACAGTACATTTTAATTATACCGAGTGAACAGTTTATGTGAGTAGGGAACTGTAATAAAATAGTATTGTGTATTTAAGGACTGGAACGAACACGAAAGGTTACGAGCTGATCATGTCTGTCAGGCAAAAACTTACTCAAAAAATTACATAAAAATTACTTTTAAGATCTGTTTACATTGTGTTCGTACAAACTGTAATAGTTTATTTACGAAACAGGTAAGATGGGAAGATAAAATAAAAATCATAACAGGAAAACCATGTACAAGGAAAGCGTAAAACAGAGCCGAATGAAAAAGCCGGGTTGTTGGTGTCACCGACTCCATCGAATCATTAGTATAAGTTTAACATCACAGTATTTGTATAAAGACTTCTATTAGGTAATAATAATGATAGCTGGACCGAGACTGCAGTTGCTTTCAGAAGCCAGGTCCCACGATATAACCTTCTCATAATTGTAGAGATCACTATTTATACAAATGCAAAGTGGGGTTTAGATTGTTCTAAAAAAATATGTTAAAATGAAATCAGTGTCATCGGTGAGAATATGTAGCTAAACAAATCACATCAATCTTATTCAAAATTATGCGATTTTGCATGTCACCTGTCATAAATCAATTTCATATCGTAAAAAGCTTTTGACACCCACTTCGCTCATGTAATTATTCTTTGTTCTATATGTCTCTTCTTTTCTTGATAAGAATCCCTTGCAAGTCCGAGTCGGTAACATTTTTTGGTGATCGCATCAACAGCAAGGGAGTTTATTAACTACGAATTCTTCTGCTATTATAATAGTAGGAGAATTCTGTTCATTATGATACGTTTTGTAACTAATCATTACTATGAAAATTGTAATCTTAATAAGAAATTGCAATCTTAATAATTCTCACCACATGTAAGAAGTATTAGAGTTGATTTTTTTACGTTACAAAAATTTGACATCTGCACCGATTGAGTTCAAATTTAAATACGATAAAATACATAGGTACGACGTCGTTATTGTGGTTATCAACTACCTTTATGGTTCGGTCACATAGCGAGCGTGGCGAGGCGCGACGCCGTTCAGTATTAGGCGATTCACACACTGCACCGCGCTACGTCGCGTAGCGCGGAGTGGCAGATTTTAATATTGTATGCAAGTACATCGATTAGTATAGAAAACACGCCAGGTCCAACACACGGCGCGTGAGCGCGTGCCGCTAGCAGATTCTGCCGCCGCGCGCTTAGGCGGGACGGGCCGCAGCAGTAAACGGGCCATTGGCCACGGGACAATGTATAGGCCTTTAAATGAAAGGTAATGCCTTGATCTGCTACACTTTCACTAATTGAAGTTTTGCTCCTTGCTAGGAAACCTGCAATAACATTTGACGCTCCTACGAAGTTAGTGCCATTGTCTGAATATACGGCTTATGAACCTATTTAATGTTGCTAAATAAGATTCCTTTTTCAAACCGGTAACCAATTCCAAATGTACAGCCTTAACTGTATACAAATATGCATATGTATGATTTTAGCGGGCCATTTACAAAGCCGTCAGGCGCGGAGGCGCGGTAAAATCTGCTCGAAGAGGCAGATCTGCTCCTCCGTAGCCGCGCGCGTGATCTGCTGCCACGCTCCTACGCGCGTGGGCTCGTGGCCAGTTTGTGAATTGCCTTATCTAGTACATCACAACTGCTCGGCGTCGCGCCACCGTCCCGTCCCGCCACGCCACCCTCGCTGTGTGACCGAACCATTAACAGTCGACTGATGGAAATAGGCCTCTCCGTCGCAAGAAAGATTCGATCTACCATATCACCTGGCCAGAAATTCGAGTTTGTTTTAAGTTTTCCTTCTCTTGACAGTTGTTTTATCAAGTTGCCGTCTCAAGTTATCATATATACAACATATAGTGGTCCTGAGTAGTTTGCTCCCTTCGCATTGGTTTCGCATTTTTTCCTACGACAACCATGCCATAAATAAAGGTATTGTTGACACTATTCTTAAGCTCAGTCACAACACGGGCAGCACACACATACAAATCGCTTTAAACTTGTTTTTATCTGTTTTTCGTGTCAAATTTGTTTCTCATTTCTCGCATATAAAACCACAATGTATCACACCGTAGAAGTGTACAGCTAGTTTTGCATAAAATACTGTGGTTACTTCATAAATCTGAATGTTTTGTTCATAAACTGTTGAGTATGGGGAATACCATTAATTTTCCTCTTTGTTGCTGAATAGTTTGTGTAATGGTTAGGTACTTGACGTGTACTGAGATAAACGGTACATCTATATGATAGGTAGATATATTTGTATAATTACTTAATTGTGTGATCTTATTACTTATTGTGATTTTTACTTATTTTTTGTGAGTCAACGTAAGATGACAATGTATTGACAAAAATAAGAATAGTGTGTAAATCTGTTCTTGCTAATACGTATAAACACTTCTTTAACCATAGGAAGCAATAATTCAGCACAAACAAACTTCACGACAGTAATGATGACATTTCCTCACTTTGAAGCTTTCAAACTCTTACTATAAAAATGTAGAATATCACTTCTACAGACAGGTCCCTGATGATAATTATGTTGACTCTTATTATAAAGAAATCTCGTGTCGTAGAGATCGAAGGCCTGATGATTCGTGGTGAGTGGGAGACCGGAGGCCACTCACTAACGAAATTGGACAGTACGACTGCTGACAGTTTTAGGTTGGACTTCCGTGTGAGGGTTGTACTACCCCGGTCGAGCCGGCCCATTCATGCTGAAGTCAGCGTGGCTCCAAAAGTTATTAGAACAACTTTGCTATTTCGGAATGATTTCCAAGTCTTTTTCTGTACATTTAAGTACGTTTGTGCTAAGTGATCCATTGACATGTAAAAAGGCGACAAATACGAGTCATTGCCCTTTTTATATAGACAATCTTAAGAACCAGCTAATCGAATTATTTTGATGCAATTAAGACGTTAGCTAATACAGTCGCAGAGATATGACCTTGCTAATTCAATTGTAACGTTCTTTATAAAAATAAAAAAATCGTTGCCCAAATATTCATAACTAAGGATATATTTATAAATATTTCTTAAGATCTATATTATAATCGTATTCATACACGAGTACCTTATTGGTAACTAACCGTTTTAGCTAGCGATTTCCTTAATCTATTCAATTGCGAATCTCATCTCCAGAGGCGGGTCATAAATGGATAAACTGCAATGAATATAATTGACACAAATCACAATAGAGCTATTGCTATATCTTGGCCTGACGGTTCCAAGGTGTCGGCTGCATACCGGAAAACTCGGCTGTCCGGCAATTGTTCCATCAATTGCTTATTTCAACACGTTTCGACTTCATAACTTACCATGCTTAATACGGTATGTACCTATTTATCCATAATTATTCTGTTGAAATCTTATATTAGGTATCCGACGGTACAGGAAAAGTAGTTTTAAAGGTCATAATAGGTAATTCTAAACTCTTGACAAGACGGAGGCCCTATTATTTCATGGGCCCCGTCGCGGTCCGCCCGCTGGCGCCTCGATCGAGGTCAACTCGGTCCTCGTACCGGTCCGGGCCTAGATGAGGTACCTGGGTCTGGTCCTCGACGGTAGGTGGCTCTTCGACGAGCACTTCCGACAGCTTGGTCCTAAGCTGGTGGGCACTGCCTCCGCCCTAGGGCGACTTCTGCCCAATCTGGGCGGGGCCAGTGTCCCCACTAGGCAGCTGTACACGGGGGTTGTCCGGTCAATGGCACTTTATGGTGCACCGGTGTGGGCGGCGGCTCTGTCCGCCCAAAATAGGGCGCGCCTCTGGCGCCCCCAGAGGGTATTGGCGGTCAGAGCCATACGCGGATACCGCACCGTATCTACCGAGGCGGCGTGCGCCTTGGCCGGAACACCCCCGTGGGATTTGGAGGCGGAAGTGCTCGCCGAAGTTTATCGGCGAGTGGCTGACTTCCGGGCGGAGAGCGGATTTCGCCCTCCGCCCGAGGACGTGCGCGAGTGGCGCGAAGCTGCTCGCCGAGCCACCATGCTGAGATGGTCGTTCCGGCTGGAGACCCCACGCGCTGGCTTCGCCGCCGTGGAAGCTCTCCAGCCGGTCATCGCGGAGTGGACAGGGCGGCAGCACGGGACCCTTTCCTTCCGGCTGACGCAGGTACTTTCCGGGCACGGTTGCTTCGGAAAGTACCTGCACTCGGTCGCTAGGAGGGAACCGAGTCCCGCCTGCCACCACTGCGACTGCAGTGAGGACACGGCCCAGCACACGCTGGCGGTCTGCCCCGCTTGGGCGGCGCAGCGCCAGGTCCTCACTGCAGTCATCGGAGGGGATCTCTCGCTGCCGGCCGTCATAAGATCGATGGCCGGCAGTGACAGTTGTTTTACCGCGGTCGCAACCTTCTGCGAGGACGTAATCTTGCAGAAGGAGGTGGCGGAGAAGGCCCGGGAGGATGCAATCCAATCGGACCCGATCCGCCGCCGGCGCCCGGGGCGGCGTAGGCGCGCATACCTGCGTCTCATGCCGCCCTGAGAGTGGCCGCGGATGGGCGGGACGGGTTTCCCGTCCGTCCGCAGTGGAGGCCAACCGCGAGGGGGCGACGTCCGCGTGTGACCGGACGTTGCCTAATTAGAGAGTAAAATTTTGAGATGGTGCCCGCAACAGTGCGGGCAGGCGCCGGTTGGAGTCCAGAAGGAAATCCCCTCCCTGGACTCCTTCCAATACAAAGGCGCAGAGAGGGTCACACCGTGTGGTTTTAGTCGGTTCGAGTCCGACACACCACCCCGCCGTAACCCCCGACGGGGTGACGGTCCGCGGGGATTTCCACACGTTAAAAAAAAAAAAAAATGGTAATTCTAAACTCTTATCCTATGATCTTATTCAAGGAGAAATTATCCGTCTCGTCTCTACTTTTCCTAAATAAGAAAATATCTTTCCGTATTTGATTATAATTATATTATTGTGAAATGAAAATGAGCATTATTGTGTGATAAGGACAATTTAATTTTCCCAAAAGAATCTTAAGTTAACTGTCTTGCATTTCTTTTACAATTTAGCGCTGTGGCGATCTTGTATCAGAGTGGGTAAGTCTTCACTCCATTGAGGTGGTCCGACAACCTAATGTTACCAAAAACCGTTGGATTTTGGCAGCACAGGATTGTTTGTTATGTCTTTCTGATAAAAACTGTAATACACGTTTGAATTAATCCTGGGTAGCGGTGTGATGATATTATGCCAGATTCTCTGTTTTATATTCCTATCTGTAGTAGAGAATAAGACAACATCCACTCTAGGTCTAATCTATTAATATCTACTAACAACATATTAAAAGTTCAGCCTGGTTAGAAATGAGTCATTCGAGACTGCAGCTTGTTTCATCTATACCTATTATCTGTGAATCATTTCTTATAACGACCGACTCATTCAATGAAGACTCGTAGGGTAATAAATGATAATGTGAAAAGTAATAGGTACAAAAACTAGAAAATTTTCAGTTAATACCATAGAAATTCGCAGTTAATCTACACATAATATGTATATTAGAATGTTAGTGATCAGCTTATAGAAAATTTTGTGTTCAGTCAAGGGTCCTAAATATCGGTTCACCGTTATATTCATGTCATCATACACCCAGAAAAAGGCATGCAAAAATGAACATTGTGACTGCATTTGCACACCTTTGACTATACACAATTCGAACTAAGACAGAATTAGGACTATGTCGGCTAACTTTAGGGATCGTAAAGGGTAAATCAATTTCAACACATTTTAACTAAGAACTTTTAAACCAGTGAAAATGCAAGAGTGTTTTCTCTGAAATTATCTAGCCTTTTATTTATTGTTTAACCAAGCCTGTTACGCACAGCATGTCTTGACCCATTTATGTCTATCGAGTAAATAGTATCATCAATTGATTCCGGGAAATTGAAACGCAGCATGTCTATTCTTGTTAGCTTTTATTTTAATGTTTGTTCAGCTAGACCAAAATATTATCTCTTACTGGTAAACTTATAATAATAGATAGATTAGGATCCGATGTGTTATTGTGCATTCTTCAATTCGCGGTATTATGCGTTTGTCTGGGTTCTGGCTGATAAATTACCAAAATAATGTCATCATCATCAACAGCCTTTAACAGTCCACTGCTGGACATATGCCTCTCCTTAGAATGTCCAAGTCCAATAGTCCAAGAAAAATAATGTCAATAGTTCTTTATTTCTTAATCTTTGAGCAAAATAGGCCCGCTGACCGGAGGGGAGTAGCTATAGCATTTTATTTCCGAAACAAAACAGTCTGTCATTATCTTCATACATATAAATACTATTATAGACACGCGTAGAAAAGTCGCTAGTCACTATGAACTACCACATAAAATAAATAAATCTAAATTTCAAACACATTAACACATTTTGTGGAATAATAGCCCAAATGGGGATACCATTTGGGCTTTTGCTTTGTCAGAGAGGAACGCCTGCGTTGGTTACTCCCTACCGTGTTCCTCTATGTTTCTATCAGGCTTAATTCAAGATTTATACAATTTAAGTTTTAATAGGGTTTAAAAAACATGAATTACAAAGCTTTAATGTAACGAGTATTTAATAATTTATAATTTAACGAAGTTTCCAGTCGCTTACGCTAAATGGAGAGCTTGAATGTCACTGGGAAACGTTCACCGCCATATTTGTTTACCTCAAATATAACTTAAATGTGCTTGAGGGATCATATAAGTACTCCATAAAGCGTTATTAAAAAATATAAAATACTATATTACTCGCGGCGCCTCCCACGTATATATGTCGGATATCATGGTAATAATAATAAAATTACTACATTTAAAAAAAAAAGACCTATAATTTATTTTTATAAGAATAGTTAATTTGGTATTTTTGTATAGACTAACTAAACTACTATAAAACTATGTAAGTATAAAGAAACTATATTAAAGATTAAGTTCCGTTAAAAGAAACAAGCAAATGTGTTACTCTTTGGCCTTATAAGATTATATTAATTTGTATAGTATTATTTAGTGTCATAGTTTGATTATGCAATTTTGTAATGATAACAAAAAGTGGATAAATGTAAAAAGTAGTAGTGTCCACACACTTACAGAGTTTCTGTTTTGAGGATTCCCCGACGCGGCGACGTCGATAGGAACCTTTTTAATTTACTTTGTAATATTTTAGCTTTATTAAAAAAATAAATATTCATTGTTATATTCTATAAACAACCCCAAATATGCCATATGTACAATTTGCCCCAATTGCAACATTTCACACAGTTCAACAAACAAACACGGCGTCAAACTCCTCGTTTCGCAACCATGTGTTTACATATTTAGTACGTCACCAATTTCACTGATATCACCGATGTTTCGAAGAAGTTATAACTTTGTTCACAGAATATTCGTATTAAGTAGTTTAGTATTTTAGTTTTTTTTTTGTTTTCCTAAATGTAGGTTACACGGTAATCTCAGAAAATACTAGTGCAATTTAAAAAAAATATTTAAGTGATAGATTGTCCATTTATCGAGGAAGGCCATAGACTATATTATATATCATCGCGGAGTGGTAAAAAAAATAAACCGCATGTATAATCGGCTTAAATCCAATGTTACTTAAACATTAATTATTTTGTTCCGATTTAATGTGTGTTTAGTGTGTTAATTAAGATGTGTGGTGCAAGATAATTATAATATGTGTACTGTAGATTATAGGGCTAATGTCACTTGTATATATTATGTTCGATATGACGAGTAGTTTAAGCCAAAAGGCTTTGCTCATCGAATTCAAGTTACCTATATGCTAAGGTAAACTAATTTAATTTGCTTTTTGTATATTGGAAAAAGGTTTTTTGAGCTTGTTAAGTAACTTAACTATAAATATTTTTCATCATCAACAGCCTTTAACAGTCCACTGCTGGACATAGGCCTCTCCTTTGAAACAAACCCTTTACCAACCCGTCTGGTCAGCGTGGTATAGTAGGCCAAAACCTCCTTGCAAAGGAGACGCCTATAAATATTTTTACCAATAATAAATATTTCGGATATTTGGAGGCTACTTAAATACGTTAGAGGACTTCTACTAAGGAGATGGTGAAAACGGGCGTTAGTTAACACTAAGTATTTTAGAAAAATTGTGTTTTAGTACAAAATTAAACCCAATGACATAGTGAACAATATTCGATCCCTAGGCTAGTTTGTAATTTACTTGAAAAGCAATTAAGTGTTAAAGTTTAATAATTGCTATGCTGTCATAGAAATTAGTCAGCCTAATGGGGATGGTCAGCTCAGAAATAGAACAGTATTAGCGTGACCCATGGCCACGGTTAATTATTCCCAGTTCAGTTACACCAAATTCTAAATGTTACGTGCGTACGTATAATTTTATCCATCAGTCTGTAATATATCTTGCCTATGATAATTATATTCTTTATAAACAGCATTTGCATATTCATTGCATATTTATAATATGCTATTTTTTACCACTTTAGCAATGATGAAATCAGCACGAACGAACCAGCTCGATCGGGGCGGACCTCCCCTTTTAGAAGACCAATCTGAAATAACAACATTCTTGCTTTATTTTTTTCGTTTTTTATAAGGCAACTCTCGCATTAGGAATATGTTTGTTTAGGAAAATGTTTCATTGGTGGCAATGATGTAGAAGTATATCAATAGGCCGTCATAGTGTGTATGGCGAAGCCATAGTATTATAATAGTTTAGATCTGTACGCGGCCACGTGCTACATTAATTGTTTTACTCAGTTAACCTACGTACCGTCAAACAACAGTTAATATTGTAAATTATTAAATAAGGAAGCATAAATAATATATTGTCAATTTAAGTAAACAGTAGTTCCTAGTTACCCCCACCTAAACCTGTCCATATTACATACGTAAATATTATTGTATATAAACTTTAGTTTATGTTAAATTGTTCAGAGTCATTATTAAATATTACAATCGACGTGTCGTCTAATTGTCTCCCTGGGTAAACACGCAATAGTGTGGGTTATCATACTGACTGAGTTACTCTAGTCTGCCTGATGGAAAGCATAAATAGAGTTTAGTGGTGATGATCATCATATTCATTGTCATTGCAGCATGGTGACTCACACTATGGGGATCCATTGAAATGCTTCTACACACATACACACACACAACTATATACACACAAATACCTTCTAATTCTTATACAAACCTCTAACCTTTAAAACATGTTTTTTTTTTTTTATATTTAAGCCTGCCAAAGTGACTCTACTCTGCCTGATGGAAAGCATGAGTAGAATCCAGAAGTAGAGGTTACCATGCTTATTGTGAGGGTAGGCAATGTAGCATGGTGACCCCTACCATGGCAGCCTGGTTAGATTATTCTGCATCATTCTCCCGGCCTTCGAAGGGCGGGAGAATGATGCAGAATGATTGGGCCTCCGGTCTCACACTCACCAACGAAATACGACAGCAAGAATGCTGTCATTATTAGGATGGTCTTCTATGTGAGGGTAGTACTGGCCGGGTCGAGCCGGCCCATTCGTGCTGAAATCAGCGTGACTCTACTACCTCAAAAATAAGGATTTTGTTGTTTTCACTACGTATTATTATTGTTTTCCTTTTTAATGTTGTTTTATATTGGTAAAGATCCTTTTTATTTAGCTTTTTTTTATTTTTTATTTTGGTAAAGATCCTTTTTATTTACTTAGCTTTTTTTTATTTTTTATTTTGATTAGGTCTCCAGTCTTGCACTCAGACCCTTAGAATCGACTTCAGTTATTCTAAATTGTAAATACATTGTAAACCTACTCGTCTAAAGACCGCAATTTTCGTGCCTCTGAGTTACATAATAAGTAAACCGTTTAATAGATGTCTCTTTGTTGAAATCCTACTACTAGTCAATTGACAAAAACAGTTGTCTAAATACATAAACATTTATTTATTTGCACAACTTCTGATAATAAAGTTAATTTGCATGGGTATCGTTGCTCAACAGGCTTTAAGTCATAGTGTTACGGTCTATATCCGCTTAACTACGATTATGTAAAACAGCGTTGAAAGTGACAAATTTAAGCGTGTGACGTCTGTCGCCTTGATCTCGCTCCGTTCACTTAATCCTAGTTTTTATTTATATAATATCAAAGAAATATTTTTACTTATACATTGTCGTTTTAATTGAATAAGATTATACTTGTATTGCGTAAGTGGTTCACAACAAATAAGAAACGATTCTAAGTGCTACTTTATTTGACAGTTGCAGTGTCGCTTACTTATGTAATGTTAAGATAAAATTGTTGCTCTTTGCCCTTGTGATAACATTCATTAAGTTGGGAACATTTATTTATATTACAATTTCGAATACTAGGTCGGTTGACACTTCTGTAGATATTGCTGCTTGCATCTTTGTCAGGAAATGGTTTATTGTCCGATCTTTTCAGAGATTTCTGGTAGCACTAGTGTTGGAAGTAATCAGTGACATAATGCTGATAAATTGCAGTAATCCACTTACTATAATTTATCGGTATAGTATCAATATCATTATATTGTCTAACATTGCCTTCTTTGATCCGTTTTTGTCCGTTTTTCCTACTACAACTATTATCAAGTATCCTAGTGATCTTACCAAGCAACACATCCTGTTTCTGTGATTAAGAAATATATCATATATGTTTTCATACATTCTGGGTGTTTTAAATCGAATCCTGACCTTATTTTAGGACAAAATTTGGAGAAAGTGAATAACAGCTAAGTACTTACTTAAACAAAAAATAAACACCAAATCTACCTTTTCGTATTTCATACACACAGTCTCACTCTGACCCCAATTACCTATATGCGCACACTAGGTGACACGCGACAGCGACAGCTCGACAACTTGACGCGACGACAGGCTGCGGCCGACAAATTTCATATAATTTGCTCTAAGCTCCGCTAACACTAAGCGTCAGAGACAAGTTACGGTGACTAGACGCGGCGACAAGTCGCCTAGTTTGCGATGGCCATTAGAAACACCTGTCGCTAAAAATGTTTTGAGTAAAACATCTATTACAAATCTGGCTAATTGTCATTATTTTCGCACTTTTGTCACACAGTACTAAAATAAGATGCATAGCTGCCGTGATGACAAACAGAATTTAATGAATCGTGTAGAAGATAATAATAGTCGTTTCAAATTAGTCTCAATCCGTACCTGTGTTAATGTTCTATGAAGGTACGGTTTGACAATATTATATTTACTTCTATTGAAAATGCGAAAGTAACCCTGTCTGTTCCGCTTTCACGCTAAAACTACTGAACCAACCGGTTGAATTAAATTTGGTACACAGTCTAGAGCCTGAGTAAGGACATGGCTAGTTTTTACCTTGATAACTGACATACAGCGGGCGGAAACACGGTTGAAAGCAATTTTCCAAAATAAATTATATAAATTTTTGTCTGGTTCACTGATATCGCTGGAACACACTCAAACTTGAATTTGTTCTGCGTCAGATGTCCTATCTTTGTCCTGCTCAAGGTCTTACGACGATTTCGTCTCATGCTTTTGTAACATTTATATCGTGTATTGATGTCTGGTTTTGTTATTTGTAATATATTATCTGTTTTATTAGTATTGCCTTCAATAGATTTGTATTCAAAGATACGCTTTTACTTTTATATTCTAAACATTGTTACTTGAAAAGTAAAAGACATTTCAATATACACAACCTTAACAGTACAGCATTGTTCAATAATAGTATTCCTTGCATGACTTCACGTTTAAAGATATTCTTAGCATACATTTATTTATAATGTTACCGAACTGCTTGTTCGAGACAAATGTTATTACTCAGCTAATGAATATTTAAATCATCAAATTAATAGATATTTGACGTTGTATATATATAATATTACCTAAATGTTAATAATGACATACCTACTTCAACTTGTTTAAATCTATTTTTATAATAGGTGATATGTGTGATATTTTTGTGAACCACAAAATTAAAAGTATAGGTGTTTGTATACCTCCCGACAGTGCACCTAAAACTTATTTATTATATGTGCAACAACTATGTATACTTAAATAGATCTTTGTACCACGAGATTACTTAAATGATATTCAACTATTGCAAATTAACAATACGTAATATACAGGTGTATTGAGAAGCAGCTATTATTATGCCAGATATGAATAAGGGCATTTCTCTGTAAGCTCGTACAGGTCCCATACAAAAGCTGTCCTCGCAATTTTTTTTAACATTTGCTAAAAAACTGTGTTCCTTTTCGAAGATAATAAACTATTATTTAAGTATATAAAGAGGCCCACTGAAATTATTTATATTTTCCAAGTTATTAGCGATTTTCCAAAAAATCATGACAGGGGACTGTTAAGTGAGACAGAGGACTGTTGTACTTTAGAAAAAAGTCATATTACATTAATCAATTATTTATTCTTTTTATAAAATATTTTCGCATCAATAATAAATAAAACTTCTTTATGAAAAGTGAACAGAAACAACAACTTTCTTTATAACTATCAGGTGTTTTACATCGTATAACTTTAGGTACTTCTAAGCCAATGAGATTAGATTTTTTTCAGGGTCTAGACAACGACATTATTTCTTTAGGTATCCAGTGCTTGTACTTTTGAAGAACACTACCAGTTACAACTTTTTTAAAGATTTGTCTCTCTTTGGTACATTACAATGTGGAATAATTTTCTTTTAACTGCTTACTAATAACGTCGCCAAACAATGCTTTCTTGACTACTTCTTTTCTTTGGTCAGGCTCGTCTAACATTTTTAACATCTTTGTCTTAGGCGTATCTTCAACGTTATTTTTGTTTTTTCTTTCTATTCTCGCTATATTTTTTTTGTACTTCTCTAGTTTTTTCTCTAAACGTGCGATCTTTTCATTTCTTTCCCTGTTAAACTTCTGTCGTCGCTATTTGGCTTCTTTTTTTCTTTGCTGTAGACTAGCACTGGAAAATGCTGGGCTTCGAGCTGGAGATATATGCACTGGAACTGGACTGGCGGGTCTTGAAGGCGGAGTATCTCCTTCTAGGTCTGATAACGGCGTATTTTCTCGTACAATAGAGTTAGTGATGCTTTTCAGTGTTATTCTTTTGGCTCAGTATACGTGTCGTATTCTTTACTAACTTCCGCAAACCTTTTTCTTTTGGTACTCCTTTTCTCTCATTTCTTCTCTTTTAAGAGGGTCATTTTTTCTTTTTTGGTAACAATCTTTCTGCTTCTCTCTTTTTCTGTAGTAATTCCTCTCGGGATAACTTTTTCTTTTGTAGGAGCCATAATTGTCACGTGCGTTCGATTAGCCTGTGGAAAATTAATTTAAGTTCATAAAGGATAAAAATAATGCCAAGCGATCAATAATAATTTGAATCTTACATTAATACAAGTATAAATAAAAAAAAACCCTGCCTCCTTTCCTCATCCCCTTTCAGTATAGTGTACATTATTCTACTATTCAAGACCTTTCATTTGATATCCATATTGAGGTAGTTGTTAAAAAATATATATTCAGCCATTTTGTGGCGGTGGCCATCTTGGACCGATTTTTATCAATCATAACTAAGTACACTCCCGACTAATTCATCTTTCAAATAAAAAAAAAACAAAATCAAAATCGGTTCATCCTTTCGGGAGCTACAATGCCACACACACACACACACACACACACACACACAGACCCGTCAAACTTATAACACCCCGTCGCTTTTACGTCAAGCAGATTAGCGGATAAATTTACATAAACAATACAATAAAACAATAACCAATACGCAAAATACACAGTCCCCTGTTGTGTAAAACAGTACCCTGCTGCAATTCCAGACAGGGGACTGTTGCCAGGGGACTGTGTTTTTCGGCTAAATTTCACAATATTTACAAAACTGATGTAAAATAGTTTCTAAAGAATATACCGATCAATTGAGACATAAATAATGCAACAATAATCTTTATTTGGATGTTATTAAAGTAATCAAAATACATATTATGACTTACCAGAGGACTGTGCGTGGTAGCGATACAAACGCTTGTTCACCTCACAAATGACGCTCTGACACTTAACAAAATGGCATATCAACGCCGCATTCGGCAAGGTTGCTAACTTCAAAGCAATTAAGTTTCGTCCGACTTAAAAAAAATATCGTTAATATGATAGTTGTTTTTAATTATGAATTTAAATATTTGGCAGGGGACTGTATAAAAATTCTAGGGACAAAGTTTACATGAGTCTACTAAATAAATAAAATTCGTACTTAATAAAACCTTATTTTACGAAAATAATATAATTAACTCATTCTTCTTAATGATATTGACTTCCTAATACTTCATTTATCACTCACTTCTTCGTAAATCTCTTTTCTAGGTGGAAATACAGTGATGGGGACAGCCAGGGGACTGTATTTTTAGAGCTTCTATCACGTCTAGAAAAAAACTGAAAATAGTTATAGTTCTAAAAACAAAGGGTCCGTTAAGTTTCGGAATTAGAGTTTCATTAGGAGTGGTTTTTTTTTCATTATTTAATAACGTCTTGAAAAAATCGGTCTGGACAGCCGATTACGAGCTTACAGAGAATCGCCCATAAATTATTTTACTGTTTTGAATGTGTTAGAATTGACCAGTGTGATTTTACCTATATTATCTATACTAATATTATAAAGCTAGAGTTTTTTTTAAAAAGCGTTTAACTCGAGAACATCTGGTCCGATTTGAAAATAATATTTCGATATCATACACTTAATAGCCTCTTTATCAGAGAGGGCTATAGGCTATAAAAAATTTCGCTATGACCAGAGTATCAACAAAAATTTTTGAGAAAAACGAGTGAATATGATTTCTTATGAGATCTTCCATTGGTGGGTAAATGATAAAAGATTCATGAAAATAATGTATGATAGAATTGTTTCTCTTTAACAATTCTAAAAAGTTCACGACGGCATATGTTTATATTTTAAGATAGACTCACTATAACCTTTATGATGGTAAACAAATTGTTTCCGCAGTAGGTATAACGTCACTACAGGCAATAGAAAACGCAAACAGAGCTGGGTCAGGTAGTTCTATATACTTTTGTACTAGTACCAGGACAAATAATATGTACTGGAGCCTTATAGTTGTATGTAGCCGTCTATACATATCTTTAAACTATGTAAATTATTGCTTTCGGAATTTCTGGAATGCACTGTGGCAAGGGGCCGTCCATTAATCACGTGTTTGTTTTTTTTTGCATTACCCCCCCTATTTTTTTTTTAAATATTGATAAAATACAGTTAAGTAGGGGTATCAACTTATTTTATTATAGAAACATATAGACCACAAAAATTACGTTCAGAGGTAGAGTAGAAAGGTCGCAGGTTGACTGATATAAAGATAATGAAAGAAATGCGAAAATTTGCAGAAAAAATAAATACACGTGATATATTACTACACAACCTTGTGATATTTCCCCCCCCCCCCCCCCCTATCAAGCCTCACGTGATTAATGAACAGCCCCTAATTTGTATCTAAAATTAATATATTAGCTTTAACACTAGGAATTGACTCAGCATCACTGATAACGTTGCAGGTACTTGCGGCCGGAATAAGTGCATTATTTTTGTTACGCAATATAATTATGGTAATATATCTACTTAAAAGTTATGTTTCTAATTGTTTAAATAGATGGGTATACATAAAATACTTACAGTTTTCAAGTTGAGTGTAAAAGGAAATGCCAATAGAAATATAGCCAAAATGTTCTTTTTACAAATCCCACACGGGACAACACCGGTGATTCACAAATTTTTGTTCTAAGTTTGGGTGTTCATTGTGTCCGTTACAGGTATGATTGGAAAGTCCCCTGCGACACAGGATGTATATTCCAAATGTGAAGTTGTATTTTTTTTAAAAAGAAGAAAAATAAATAAATGAATATTATCTTGTTACAGAGGGACGACCGGTCACTGCTAGCGCAGTTCTTCTTCGCCGACGACGCTCTGAACATGGTCGCGACGGAGCTAGACTCGTTTGATGGCCGAAAAGACCCCGAGAGGTGCTCCACTCTCGTCAACCAGCTCAGGCACGCACAGGTGAGGATTAATTTAATCTTGTAATAAGGAAATTGTAAACAACTTGTATAACTGTTGACGACTTGGAATGACATCCGGTGTGTAGACATCTTCGTGTGAAATCTTTGAGTGGTAATCGTATCCTGTTCACAGATACACACACAACACAACCAAAAGAAGTTAAGTACTGAAACAACAATCCATAACGTCCCACTACTGAGCTCGGGTCTCCTCTTAGGAGAAGGTTATGGTCATACGTGCCAACGCTGGCCCAACTTAGCATTCCGACTGTTATCTTGTGATAACCACCTGCACCGACTGCTTAACGTGACCTCCGAATCACGCTCATAATCATACCACAAACGGTCACCCATCTAGGTTTGACCGCGTCATCGTTGCTTACCCTCGGTGATTGTTTCTAATCACCTAAGGCCACATGGCTATGAGTGCTTCGCGTTACTGAAACGATTAATAATTTTAAAACTAAATTTCTTTGTCCAAGCACATACATACATACAAAGAATACAATATACTGGTACAAAGCAATAATGTTCTTTTTAAAGGTGTTTTAACCATGTTTATTCCATGGTGTCAATTCCTGATAATTTAACATGTAGTCTTATCGTTTCGTTTTTCTTAAATTATCATAAAATTATCAAACTTTGTAAATAAACATGTAATTCAGCAGTTGAAATTATTAGGGACATTACTAGTACTGGTTTGCAGACACTCCTCAATCATAAGTTGTACAATATTCGCTGCGGGATTTCCACGTAATAACCATAACAGTTGACCTTGAAACGCACATCAGCATAATGTGCACAAAGGCGTTGTATAACGTAATGTGTGCTGAATATCATTTTCTATTTAGTTTATCAGTGAACTTTGCTGTTTTATCATAATATGGTACTATTTTTATGTCTAATGTCTCGAATGTTTATGGCTAAAAATAAAAATGTACGTAATTTGGTCAAGTGCGTTTCAGGCCACGCATAGCATAAGGTTCCGTGGTTACCCATAATGATACATCCTCCTAGCCATTATTCCCAAGTTTATTTGGGGTTGGCTACTAGTTCAACCGGTTTTACCTGAATTTCAGTTTTTCCACGGAGCGACTAAATCCCCACGTATCATTATGGTTACCCATAATGATACGTGGGGATTTAAAATAGTGTCCAATGTTTACTATTTGGTTTCTATGTAGGAAGTTTTCTAAGTAAGCATATTTTGCAAGTTAGGCCTCTATCATAGTTTAGGAGTCCAAATTGCAAAGTTTCATCTTTTCAGCACTAACCAATTCACGGACGGACATGACGAATCTATATGGGTTCCAAGTCATGAAGTACGGAACCCTTAAAAGTAGGTAACGTGCAACAATTTTACAGAATTACGCCAAATGTTTCTTACTTTGTGTTAAGGTTAAATATTATTGTTCGTAATCTAAAAACAATGCTTGTTGGTTTAACTTTGGTTTAACTTGTACCAATACCTATGATAATTATATCGTATCTTATCAAGACGTGCGTTAGTTTAATTTAACATAATACATGTTAAGATAACATTATAGGATATGGTTTAGAATTTTTATCACGTATTGTCAATTGTTATTGATGATAACGATATCTGAACCTTATTGACATTAAGATAAGATTCAAATAACAACATTACATTGAATAACTTGAGCGACGTGGGCGACCCCAAGTCAAGACAAGTTAAGCGACTTGGAGAAGTATACTATACTACTCTTATTCTATTTAAGATCTACTTACCTTTTACTTACGAACGCCCCAAAAAGAAAATAGATATTTCTATTTTCATATGGAGGTCGTGGAGTATCGGAACGGAACTGAAGTCACATATCGACAAAGGTGTAGGGGGTATGGAGAGAAATTCGACTTGAATTCACTATTCGTTATTATGAGATTTGGAGAGTGCAGGGTTGGAATGTGTAGAGATAACATCTTGGCACTGTTTAATATCTGATAACTTTTTATAGTGCAAGCAATCTATTCAGTGTTACTTTACACGAAAATATTTATTCTCTGTGACTTTTTTGCAAAGCTAGGTCTCCATGACACGAATTTTTTTTTGTTTCTGAAAAATGAATGTATATTTACCAATTAATTTATTTTAAAGAACAGCTATTATTATAGATTTAGCCTAATGCTATTGTTATATAATTTGCTGTTTTAAGACAACATGTTATATTATCATTAAAGAGTTAGAGAAGGGTCTCCGAGGTCTCTGTATTTACAGCCTATGAGAAAATAACAACCCTTTAGT
This sequence comes from Phragmatobia fuliginosa, assembly GCA_932526445.1. Classification (NCBI taxonomy): domain Eukaryota; kingdom Metazoa; phylum Arthropoda; class Insecta; order Lepidoptera; family Erebidae; genus Phragmatobia; species Phragmatobia fuliginosa. Next base: position 7,435,971 of record OW052057.1, on the reverse strand, counting down.
TTATGTATAGTACAAACAGTAGTACAGTTAAAGTACTAGTGATCTAGTTTTTTAAAGATAATACTTTTGTATATCGTTATTCGGTCACAACCCTAACCCTGACCGTCAACCGTTGAAACTGATGCTCTATGGCCCTGCTTATGATAAGGTTAAATACTGTTTAAATATGATGTGGAGTATGGACTCGCTGTTTTTACAACGAGTGAATATAATCAAAACTAGAACTCAGCCGGAATATTAGCCAGCGTAATGTTAGTTTTACTAAACAGTATCAATATATAAAGTGCACCTTACGTTGATAAAATATGGTAGCTATTCCTTACATAGTTTTGTTTCTGTTCTATAATCCTTAACTTAATGATACTTAAGTTTGCAAAAGTAACTAAGTGACATGAACGACATCTAATAATGACAATAGGTGTGAAAAGTACGGTCATTGACTCACAGCTGTAAAACGGTACAATGTCGTCCATTGAATCAAACTAGCCCCATTAGTTTTGGCATCTTATTATAGTATGTATGATAAGTTTGGCACTTGTCTGTTTATACCAGAGATTACTAAATTAGGTTTTCTTTTTAGTAGGTTACTAAGGTACTGCAAAGCGAGTCAAAGTATAAACTGGCTATTCCATTTAAGGTAATGGCAACTAAGAATTCTCAGCATAATATAAATACATATTTTTGAATCATATCTATAGTAATTATTAGCCTCTCTTGATTTTCGTTTAGTAATTATATTTATTAACTAACTAACTAGCTTTCGCCCGCGGCTCTGCCCGCGTGTATGTCGTTTATCGCGGTAAAAAGTAGCTTATGTCCTTTCCCAAGTTCAGTTCTATTTTCATACCAAATTTCATCAAAATCGGTTCAGTGGTTTAGGCGTGAAAGCGTAACAGACAGACAGACAGTTACTTTCGCATTTATAATATTATTAGGGATTATAAGGTCGTCTATAAATAGATCTGACTATTTCTAAATGTGTATACGTATTTAGCTAAAGTTTAAAAACAACACAACAACAAAAGTTTCCTCTTTATTGACATACTAGCCGACCCACGCAGCTTCGTCTGCGCTGCGTGTTCTACTGCCCGTAGAATAAAACGGGTTATTGTGAGTTAACCTTAAAAGATAGACATATGCTGATGCGCACTTTATTTTCAAGAGGAACAATTATCTTTACATTACTTTAACCACAGATCATAGAAACAGGAGATTAGCTTTGTACACAAATTTATTCGTGTTCAGATGTCTCCGCGTTTCTCCCACTTACTTCACTAACACAAAACCAAAAATTGTAAGCACGGCACACACGCTCGTATTTCTCCCGCACACAAAGAAACTTACAGAGACACCAATAAACCCACTAATATAACACATGCGAAAAAAGGGCGGCGCTTCTATCTGTAGCTACGGATTCCGAATAAACACACATGTGCAAGTTCTGCAACTAGTGATGTGAAGTGATAATCATAGAAAAGTATCGAATGAAATTCAGTTAGCTGTATTATCTGCTTTTTCTCCTAAAGATTTTATTGAGTGTGAAAAGAAAACTAAACAGGAGTTTCCCTCGAATATACTCTATACAAGCGATGTTTTATCTTAATTGGAATATTTACTAATTAACTACCAAAAAACTGGATATCATCTTCTCGAATCTAGACTAGAACATAGGTAAAACTGCAAGAATTTTATTTTTAAGGATTTTATTGACCAGTAAAATGTAAATATTTTTTTAAAACTTGCCGCTTAGACAGTTTAAGTGTTGCGTTCTTAGTTAAGTAGTGTAATCTTACGGTTGCATATTTTTCCATTACGGCTTTTATTAGTATTATTAAATGGTTATTCATTGGCGATTGATCGTATTGATGAAAATTTATTGGGACGAGCATATTGTGCTATTTTTGTAGGGAACCAGCTTGGACCCCTTCCTGTCGCATTTATCCACATTTCTTTAATTTTTGGATCCTACGGATAGCTAAAATTTTGAAATAAAATCATGGTATAAATTATGCATGAGTACCATAATAAATTAAAAATTAAACTTTATCTACACTCTCTTTACGTTTGCACAATTATAATATTATAATTTATTTATATCTTTAATAATCATTCGTACTTAATAGGATCGTATAAAATATCGACAATCATAAACATCACATCACATCTCTAACACAAAAGCCGGCAGCGGCCGCTTCCCGAAACTATCGTGTGAGTGAGAGTATCAATAAAACACTTTTCCATTGCGCAATTAGACCAGCCGATTCATTGATCGATTTGTACTAAGCAAGCAATGGTTTTAGTTTATAATGAAAAGGATTATCTTCGTATTTCATCATGTTTCTAAAATGTTTTAACGAATTCAGTATGAAAAACTATAATATTATAGTACTTAGATATGAAATGAGATGCCATCTTTCTTTTAATTCACAACACAGCTGTTATTTTTGCAAACAAGCAGTGAACAACGCGGCATTATGTCAAAAATCAGGAGCAGTGAAGACGTCGCAAGTTGACATTTGACTAATGTCCGAAAATGGCATCAAGCCGCTTTGAGGCCAGATGCGTTCGCAAGCGTCACGCCTCAATTGCATATCTCCCTGTATTTCTATGATCTGTGACTTTAACGAATCTTCAACTATTTACGCAAGGTAGCTCTCAAAAATTTTTTTTCCTGCGTTGTTAATTTTTTTTTATTGATACTCTGCTCCTTATGTGATAATATTTTAAACTTAATACGACCTATACCCTTCCTCGATAACTTGATTATTAAACACTGAAAGAATTGTTATACCAGTAGTTCCTGAGATTACCACGTTCAAACAAACAAACTCTTTAGCTTTGTAATATTAGTATAGATGTAAACCTTTCGGAAAATAATATACTGTACAGTACCAGTCGAGTTTCGCTTAATGTTATAGGAACTTATGATTATGACTCATGCGCATGTTGTGTTCGAAGGCCGCAACTTGGCCCCGCGTCATAGCACACAAAGGTGGGGGATATCACATTGAAAACTGGCTTTTATGGTGTTTTGTTTCAAGTTGTGTGTTAATACACGAATGCGAAAAAGTTATACTACCCAAGAATATTTTGCTCTAATGTCTATGTTTATATTGCAAAGACATTTATGTTTGATTTAAATGAGAAACACGAGTTATGTTTTTTAATACCGTTTTAAAATAGAAATAGTTCTTAGTCCTTAAAATTTAGTTTGATCTCTGTGGCAGTTGTCACTAGTGTAATGAACACAAGGTTCATTTTTCGTGTAAACTTAGATGTTTTTAAGGTACTAAACCTGACGAACATCATCCCTAAGAATTATTAACATACCATTAGCAGCGTTACCTACGTATTGAAATATACGTACAAAACTTCATCAAAATAGGTCCAGCTGTTTAGGAGAAGTTAGGTAATGTACAGATGTACAGAGTAATATTACATATACCATACCGTTTTATATTAGCATACCTACCATTTGCGATAAAACTGGCACGTACAGAATTAAAATAGAGGTAATACGAAATAAATCACTCGTTCCTAGTTACTTTGTTGGTTTTATCGCAAATAATGTACGTGTATTATAGTTGGTGAAACTAAACCACTTTGTGAAAACGGTCATAAAGTTATTGAGTCATCATCATCATCAACAGCCTTTGACAGTCCACTGCTGGACATTGGCCTCTCCTGGAAAAGGAGGTATTGGCCTACTATACCACGCTGGCCAGACGGGTTGGTTTCAAGTTTTCCTTGTCTTTGCATTGATGTTGTCTTGCGTAGTTTATCCCTTAGTCGCCTTTTACGACACCCGCGGGATGAATAGGGGTGGTGACACTGTATTCTTAATCCGTCACCACACGGACAGTTATTGAGTATTTACCATATAAATTTCTAGTGAAATAGTAGTGTAGGACGTCCACAGGCAAGGTGAATTAGCGACTCTCGTAGGGTGGCTGGCACGAGCTGTATGCGAGAACCCCAAACTCTATCAAAGTGGTGTGAAATGTGAGAGGCCTATGTCCAGCAGTGGACCGCGTTGGGCTGATAATGCTGATAATGATGATGTACATGTCCAATTCACCATCTAACAATAGTCTATATAAGTCTTCACTCTATCCAGCGTCTAGATACAATTACCAATTCAGCAGTGACAGTTAGGTCAAATAACATCTGGTTGGATTCACGGTTTGTTGATCCTTATCTATTGTATGTGAAATGCATGAATGCTTATTTGTGTCAAGAAAAGTTTGGATAGGCAGTCGGCAGCTAATAAAATTGAACTATTGTTTGTATCATATCAAATGAACTGTTTTCAACTAAATGCATATGCAAGTATAATAGTGTAATAAAATTATTAATTGACACATCAAAATTTTTTTTTTTTAATTTTGTCTGTCCGTTCCGGATATATCTAGAGCGATTTTGATGGGACGTTCACTGGCAGATAGCTGCTGACATAAGGAGTAACTTAGGCAATTTTTTTTAGACTAGATTTTGCTCCGCAGCGTAACTATCGTAACTAAGTATTACTGTGTGGGAGAACCAGGTCGACTGAAGTGATGTGATATGTATATTTGACAGAAAAACTGATTTTGGCAATTCTTTTATTGCATTGCAGTTAATCAAAGCTTAAATCGTTCGCCTCAGTGTATCTGTATCTGTTGGAAAGTCGAATATTTGATAGTTAAAGGTTTACACTCATTAATTTCAGTTTGATTGTGATATAACAATATGCGTAGGTACATTTTATCTCTTCATAATCTACTTTAAAAGGTATGATTCACTAGTACAGACAAACAACTCCATATGTTCGTGTGTTGACCTAAATTTGTCTGTTATTCAAATAATAATAATAATAATAATAATAATATTTATTTCACACCAGACATAACATTTTGATATTACAAAGCAAAAGAAGTACATACTTTGGCAGTTAGTGTATGTAAGTATACACGTTACAGGAAATGCTTCCCAAACTAGGCATAGCCTGTATTTTGGGAGGCAGTATTTAGTCACATTTTTGATCTACATAATTTAAAGGTGTCGCTGCTTGCAATTGTAAACTAATTTATTTCATTTACACATTGTTAGATACTTGGTGTCTGGTCAAATACTGTGTGTGTGTGTGTGTGTGTGTGTGTGTGTGTGTGTGTGTGTGTGTGTGTGTGTGTGTGTGTGTGTTTAGGTAATGAATTTGACTAGGTCTTCCGTCTTTTCATAGCCAAGCCCTTGGAGCCAATTACTGACCCTACTTTTAATTTCATGTTTGTTTAGGCCGACAATATTCAGTTTCTTATTTATGTCATTGTAGATTTTGGTACTTAGACTAGATGGATGTCTTTTAGCAAAAGAAGTTCTACACCTAACTCTGGGACACACAGATGACATACTGCGCTTTTTTATAGTTGGAAGGGGCACATCCCGATGCTTTTTTAGAATTGTTCTTAGCACGTATAGCTGTCGTACCGTGAGTACTCTACAAGTGGGGTAAAGCAGCGTTGTAGGGTATCTGTAAGGTTTTTTGATCATGACTTTAAGTACCGCTCTCTGTGCTCTCTCTAGACGAATAAGATGGGTTTTTGCAGCACCCCCCCAAACTATGATGGAGAATTGTATTATAGACTGACATAGTGCTAGATAGACCATTCTGATTTTTTCAAATGGGAGCACGTCTCTTAACAGTTTAAAAATATGTATTAGCCGCCTCAGTCTGGTTGTCATCAAGTCAATCTGTTTGTTCCATTTTAGTTCGCCATCTATACATATCCCCAGGTATTTTGCGTGTTCTACCCGTGCAATTTCCTGGCATGAGCATTCGTCTCGGTTTATACAGTTGTGAGATTTTATGGACAGTGTATCTGGAGCTTGATTACTTTTATTAATTGCAAAGGGTAAAAAGTGAGTTTTATTAGTATTAAGAGTCAGTAGGTTTTTTGTTAACCAATTTTTAACTTTTGAAAGTGATAACTCAGCTCTTTCCTTAACTATTGGCCATGTCTCACCCCAGACAAGAAGTGCTGTATCATCTGCATAAGTGAAAATACCAGTATTTGGTAGTTGCATAGTACATAGGTCGTTCACATAAATCTGGAACAAAGTAGGGCCCAGTATGCTACCCTGCGGGACGCCGTAATTTATAACACACTCGTCACTAGTGTGGTCGCCCACTTGTACACAAATTTTTCTGTCTGTAAGGTAGTCCCTGAAAATTTCGTAGGGGATTCCTCGTATACCCATCCTAAAGAGCTTCTCGCACAAAATGGGAACAGAGACCGTGTCAAAAGCTTTAGAGAGGTCAAGAAATATGCAGAGGCACTTATTTTTGTTGTCTAGATGTTTAACTACTGAGTTTGTTAAGTCTAATATTGCATCTTCAGCGGACATTTCCTGACGGAATCCGTACTGGTTTGGAGCTAATATTTTAAAATTCTCTAAGAATGATTTAAGTGACCTATTTAAGACCTTCTCCAATATTTTAGATAAGGCAGACAGCACAGAAATGGGGCGATAATTTTTGACACAGTCTCCGTCCCCGTCCTTGTATATAGGGTGGATAATTGACTTTTTAAAAGCTGCAGGAAATACACCAGAAGTAAGAGCGAGATTGCAAATGTGGGTTATGGATGGTATGAGCACTTGGCGACATTGTTGTAATACTCTAGACGGGATATTGTCCCATCCTGAAGCACATTCTTTGCGTAACTGCAGGATAATCACCTCAATATCGGAGCAAGTTATTTCCAGAAGCACTAGGGAGCTGGGTGGACCATTCAGTACACTGTGTGTAGAGATTGTAAAAGAGTCGTCAGAGTTCGTATTTCGAAGAATTTGGCCTGACAAGTCCGCACCTACGTCTTTAAAGAAGTTGCAAACGTAATTTATCGACGTTTTCGGGTCATTGCAAATGTTCAGAAGTTCTTTCGGAGCATTTCTTATTTTACGGGTGCCTGAAATTTCTTTAATGGCTGTCCACAGAGATTTAGGATTTTTACCAGCCTTGTCTATTTGACCCTTATAATAATCTATTTTTAGCTTACGTAATAGATTGTTACAGAAATTTCGATATCGAGTATAAGTTAGTTTAGCTATCATATTATCTGGGTTTTTTTTAGAATTGTGATGTAGTTTGTCCCGGTTTTTTACACATTTTAACAAACCTGGTGTCATCCACGGTTTCAAAAGTCTATTACGTCTGGCAACCTTAATCACTCGAGTATGTTTAGTTATAACACTTGAGACCAGCGCTATAAACCTATTTGCAGCTATGTTTACGTCAGTTTCTTCCAAAATCTCAGTGAACTTTATTTGTTCTAAGTCTTCTTTAATTTTGATATAGTCTGAAATAGTATTACTTTTATCAATATGTGGTGTGGTGATTTCTTTTTCCAAAATGAGTACAATTGGAAAATGATCGGTAATAAAAGTTTCTAGTACTAAAGATGTTGAATTTAAAGCAGTTTTAACTATGAAATGATCCAGACAAGAAGCATTCCTCGTAGGGCAGCAATGTGATGGATAAAAGCCATGAGAAGCATTGAATGTTAGATATTCATCACATAATGGATCTGTGCTAGTTGGGCTTATATCTATGTTAATGTCTCCCACAAGTACTTTGTTTTGGTTTTTTAGATTGTTGAATGCATCATTTAAGCTGTCTAAGAAGTTATTGAACTGATCTCTACTTGAATATGACGGAGAACGATATACAGCAACAATACTTAGATAATTGCCTACTTCACAAACAAGACCATTTCCGCCTTTGAATAATGGTTCGTGTATTTTGTATGTTAACTGTGAACGGATATATATCACTATCCCGTCGTTTTGGTTTAAGTTAATCTTGGAGTGATGTGCAGTATACCCGTCTAGGATAGGTAGGTTGACGACTTTTCCAAGCCAGCATTCCGTCAAAATTATGACGTCAAAATTTATTTTTGTCGTAGTTAATAACATATGAAAGTGATCAAAATTCTTATTCAAACTCCTAATATTCATGTGTATTAAGGTAATAGGTTTATTTGTTTTAATAAAACTTCGGCATTCTTCGGGCAAACACGTATAAGCCTTTCCAGTCTCTGTTGAATCTAGAGTGTTATTTATATTTATTATATCAGTCATTTAAAAGATGTAATTTTAAACAGTACGTGGGTCTTATCGAGGGGTTCGTATTAAGTAGGAGGGAAAGGACTTTATTTGGGAGGTCGTTTTGTTTTTTTGTGTATTTATGGGCGTAGGTTTGTGATATGTTAAAGTAATAATTGTATGAGCCTAGATGTAGAAAGTGAGTAATCGGTATGTGATAGGGTGTAAATTTTTGTGTGAGATTATAAGTGTGTTTTGTTTTGAAGTATAGTTTTGTGTTATAGTGTACAATACAGAATAATAGCAAAAATAGTAAAAATGAAAATAATAGCATTCCAAAAATAAGAAGAAACATCAAACTCAGAAATAGTCACACAGGGGGTTTCAAGTCTTGTAAAACTCTTTCCGAAGACACAAGTATAGCCTTATCTCCATGGGCTTTTCGCATAAAAACATTACCATTCGATGTCCAGCAGTATTGATAACCGTGGTGTTTCGAGAATTCTCGGCTCTGAAAAAAAATTTTTTTGATACTTGCTGGGAGATGATCAGCTACATAGATTGCCCGGCGCTTGCCCTCTATTCTTAGTTGTTCTGTATTTAGTTTATCGACCACTGGTTTGTTCTTATTATAGTCTCGAATTGCGTTGACAGCGTTCTGTTTCTTTTGCACTGTAAGGAATTCCGCAACTATTGGACGGGTCAGCCCTGGTTTGCCGGGAATGCGATAAATGTCTCGAAGGTCTGTTGGGCAAATTGGCGACCCAACCACTTTTCCGATCTCGCAAAGGGCGCTAACCAGGTCCTTACTAGTTTCTTTGTCTCTCGGAGGGATGTTCCTTATCTCTATGCTAGATGATCTCGATTTCAATTGCAAATCTTGCACTTTGGTTTCCAGTTTTTCAATACATAAGCGCTGTTCATGTCGCTCCTTCTGAAGACTTTCCAGGCCTGCCCTAATGTCTTCGTACTGGTTATTAATATATATAAAATAATGATATTCATTCGAAGTGCATCTCGAAAAATAACGTAGCTGTACTTTTTTGAGATATTTTTGGAACATTTAATGCTTTCGAAATGATCCTGGCTGGTAAGCCATAGGTAGTGGGTTCGATTCAGGACAAATATTTTTATGATGAAGACAATCAATTGTTCTGTCTGGCTGTAATTTATCTATAGTATCTGGTTAGTATGTATAGCAATCTGGTTACCATAGTCATTATCCTTTCGTCTAAAAATGTGCGACTTGTATTATGTATAATATGTGTTGTTAAGCTGAAGTAGCATTAATAAAAATATAATTTTATCTTAACTGCATCTTGTGATATACATGTAATACAAGTCAGCGTTGTTCTAGTGTCCAAAATGGAGTCATTATAGCAAAAAATAATAGGTTGTTTTAGGCTACTATCCAAACGCTGAGTTCGGTACAAAACTTCGGTTTGAAATCAGTCTCGTAAACAGCATTGCTCATTAAAATAATAAACATAAGGAAAAAACGGCAATGGTATTCAAAGTCATCGTTTTACTTGTTTGGTAGATGTAAGGGCTCAATTATAAAACCTGTTTTCTTGTTCAATTAAATGTTAATTTGAATATATATTCTCGAAGCTTCCAAATAAGGACATTATATTACGAAGCCTATCTGTAGAAAGTTGCTCAATTAGAAATAGTAGTCTCTCGTTAGGCTTTAAAATGTTTCACTAGATTTGCTAAAAAAGCTTGTTGTTTTTTCTTGCGATTAAAAAGTTATCAATTTGTTGACGGATTATGAATGCATTGTCACTACCCCTATTCACCTCATGGATGTCGCAAGAGGAACGAACTACGACCACTACTAGGACAACATCATTGCAAACAGAAGGGAAACTTCAACCCATCTGTTCAGCGTGATATAATATAGTATCCAAAAACCAAGTTTAGAACGAAAGGCATATAAAATACCCATCAGTGTACCATTAACGTTTTTGTTTCAAGTAGATACTTCGACCTTTTCATGCACTTGTGAATAGTGACGTTACTGACTCTAGTTGCTTGAATTAATAAATATGGTTTTCTCTCATTGAAATATAATATCGGGAAACATAAAGATGTCACAAAACACATATTACTGCTATTCAAGGATACTTGTTGACGTCACAATAATAGCTAATGACGCAGTTTATATTATATGAAATATCACCGAGTCGTTATATTTCTGTTTACGAGGAATAGTTATTTAGAGGGCAAAAATAGATTTGTGTTCCATTAAGATCATTGCAATTAGCGAGAAAACGTTATTCTACGAATATTAAGCAGCTGGTGTAATGTTCTTAACATGGAAGGTTGTATGCATCTGAGGGTAAGTTGCGTCACTGCGACAGGTGAATACCCGTCTGTTAAAATAAATTCTTAAGTGCAATAGTCTTGAAACAGGAAAATGTTGGGTACATTACGCAATTCATATTTTGAATGCTTAATTTACTAAGTGTCTAGGACTTCGAGATCTCATTAGTATGCAGATAAAAAGTTTTTCTCTCATACAATGTGTACATTTTTATCCATGCTGAAGGAAATTGTGCATATCTGTAACCGGTTTATTACAGGTATGCAGCTGCCACTTATTTTACCACTCCTTACCATGCATTCACAGTTGGCATTTAGAAATATATTAATTAGCATTAGCTTAGGCATGTTGAATCGTTAACTGGACTACTCTAGTCTAGCGGTTTGTTATCCTGACTGTTGAGCTAGAGAGAGGTTTTAGGTGTGATTCACACCCACGACAAATAATTGCGTAAAAATCATGATTTATTTTAAGGTGGAAACCATTCCATACTACGTATAAGCTCTGCTTAAGCACTAGGTAGGACTGCAGCCATTCCATTATCTTTGTGTGTTTGACTATTCCGGCAAATATCCAGTCACACCTTATAATTTTAGTTATTAATTAATTCCTGGCTACTTCGTTTCCTACTATTTGTTTCTATTGTATAGTTTGTAGTAATTTTACTTTTTGTCCTAAATAAAAACAAATACAATAAAAACAATAAAATAAAAAACAAAAAATAAAAAGCAATATAAAATATTAAAGTACCTAGTAAAGCCTTTAACAGTCTACTGCTGGAGAAAGACCGACCTCTAGGCTTTGACCTACAATATCATGCTGGCTGTACGAGTTGGAATAGTTTCTTGAAAGTTTTCCTTCTCTGTGCAGCAGCATGGTGAACCACAATGTGACGGCTTAGTAAGTTGCTTCTGCATCAATGGGCAGGCATCTGGTCTCAATTTCACCATCGATATACGACAACACGAATGCTGTCGTCTTTAAGTTGCTCTTCTGTGTGAGGGTTGTACTGCCCCAGTAGACTTCTAATTCCTGCAGAAATCAACGTAGCTCTACTACCTACCTACCTGTGTAAGTAAGTAAACCTGCAGTTTACACTACATCTATGCTGCGATATGTGACTAGAAGTATTTTAGTAATAGTATATGTTACTGGTAAATTGCGTGGTAATTTGCAATTAAAGTTTTCAAACCCAATGAAGTTATTTGCGTGTTCACTGGTTATTATTTAGTGGAACGATCGCTCACCTCTAACGCTCTCGTAGACGACCTGTTTTCTAAAATATTTTTAGAAGTCTATATCATTTGACAATTTATTTTGTTATGCTCACTTAATGTGCATGCGACAATAATAATGTAATATTTATGTTATTCTTCATTACAAAAACAAGACATGACGTACAAGGAAAATTTTAAATGGTTTTTAATATTGCCCTTTTGTCACCTAACTACATCTTGCTACGGTTTCTTCATAGTGTCTCTCGATTTAAGAAAATGTGGAAAAAATTTGACAACAAAATATTGCGATGTTATTTCGACCCGCCTAGCTTGTGCTTTATAACAGGCTAAAATCTCTTCTAACGAGATACATAATTACTTAAATAGGTCATATGTCCAGCAGTGGATTTTTAACCATTTAAGCCTGGAAATGATATCTCAGATTTACACTGCTTTGTTTACATTCCATGTGCATAGCAACTCCTTGAATTTACAAGCTCGACTTTTGCTGTCGTTAGGTTTCACCTTCCAAATTAATATTTAAATTGGATAATGCAATTAACAATGTTATATCATCGAACGTTAAGTCGTTTATGTAGCACTACTGCACACCGATTTCCTTTTGAGTATAAAACTCCAGTGTAACAAAAAGTTATACCTTACCTTTTAAAAACTAGTACCTACTGTATGTATACGTTTGGGTTTGACGTTATATAAAAGTTACGCGGATTTCAATGTGCAGCTAATGAATGAATGTTGAAACAATCCATGACGTTATTATAACTGTTCTATTGTTTTTCTTTATGTACTTATATACACGACAGATGGCCTTAAAACCCTGTTCAATAATGTTTTCCTTATTTGGTTGTTTCTAAATATCTAGTTTGTAATATTGGTAGTTCCGTCTTTAACATCAGTGGAGAAAAGAGTATCGATAAGAATTTATTTTAGAACTGCTATATTATTTTGAGACGAACTGGCAGAGAACTAAGGTCATCGACATAACCCACCGAATTAGTAAGCTAAAGGAAGTGGGTTGGCCATACTAGCCACAGAACTCATAACCATTGGGGTAGAAGAATTCCGTACTGGAGACCGCGTCTCGGCGAACGTAATGTAGGACACTCACAGGCCAGGTGGAGTGACGACTTGCACAGAATGGCTGACAGGCAATGGATGCAAGAAGCCTAAATCGATCAGAGTGGCGTTCAATGGTAGTGGCCTACGTCCAGCAGTGGACTGCGATAGCCTGATGATGATGATATTTTGTATCTGAAAATTCAAATTTAGTGATGCAGTTCTAAAAGCATTTCTGTTCGTTACTTAAACCAACATTATTTAAATCCTTTGTTTCAAACTAGGCGGAAGTCTTCTTTATTACTATGACGACGCGGCTAAACTTTGATTTACCTATTACGTGGTGCGACTTCCATCGGATGATAAATTCGCACTAAAGACCCAAACCACCATAACACAAACACATGCCTATTACTGTTGATTTTGCTGATATTAATATATTACAATTAATGTTATTACTAGAGTTAGAGAACGGGATATGCTCTGCCACTAATACGTGTAATAACGGACGAATAATCCCTCCGGATCTCCGGCTTCTCGGGAACTCAGGAGCTAGGAGTATGTAGTGTTTCCACTAAAAACACCCCATCGGTCGACTCAGGCGCCCTGCTCTGAGTAGGACACGGACTATGTTATTTCAGGTCCTCCCCAGGGTCGACGCCGCACCTATCTAGACTCTATCCTGGAGGATGCCTCGGCTTTCCCCTGCCTGTCAGGCGAATCATTACAAATTAGGACTCATCGCAATTTGCGACGAAGCAGTCTTTTCTTCGCCGACCGCAGCAATTCATTAATTAATCTGCCACCAGAGGTCCCCATTCTCTGGTAGCTTGCGGCTCTGTACATTGCGACTACTGGCATTACCTCCTACGTTATCTGCGCTCGGGATCGGCCCCCTCCCGATCCCGTACAGCGGTCTCTTTCGGGAGCATTACAGTCTCATAGAAAGAGAACTCCCTCCTCACCCGCCAGCAATGATAGCTGACGGGGAAGGTAATTTTAGTCTAGAATCATCCATATCCAGTAACAGTTATTATTATTACAGGTAGTTATTTTTGAGGTGAAAACGTCTATAGGCAGGTTTAAACGGAGAATAAATATCTTGTCACCTCGATGCTCACTTTTTCTTATATGATGCGTTCGTAAGATAGAATAGTTAGCGCTTAGATCAAAAGGAGCCGAACGTGATTGAATAGAGACGCAAACGAAGTTGCGTGGGTCAGCTAGGACATTATAAGAGTATCTTGCACTGAGCCAACTGTAAATATATAGATAAACATGTTACATACATGACTTTGTCTTTTATCTCTTTGTGTTCTAAATTACTGGGTTCACGTGCAACATGACTATAAATATAATGTAGGAAAAAATATTTGTTCGTTCTGATTGTATGTTTGTAAAATGTATTTGCATTGACATATTTGTTAGAACTTATAACCAGGTTACTTAATTTAAAGTGAAATAGTAACTCTACCAAGCCTTTTAGTATTATGTGGTTATGAAAGTAAATTTTATAAAATCTGAAAGTTTTTGTCAACATTTTTTCAAGATCTAAATCTCCTTTTTCTTTTACTCCAGACTTAGACTTTACAAAAATTATAGAAATAACTTAATAATTAAGTTTCTAGCATTTAACCGTTCAAACAGACCCGATCAATAACGGTCCTATTTCGATATAAGTAGTTCTTGTATAGCATTTGTAGTCGTTAACATAAATAAATAATTTCACGTATTTTGTTCACGTGTGTTTACACATGAGGTGTTCAAGTCTTTTCATCACGGTGCCGCGTGTATTGCCTCGTGACCTTTTGGACGGCAACCGAATTAATACTATGTCGACCTACGTTACGAAACGTACACAGTACAGTACGAAAACAAGACGCTACCTTTTTGCCAGCAGCTTCGCCTACTTGTTATTCTGATTCATAACTTTGGTTGTCTTTTTCACCGATTTAGGACAGGAATTTCCAAAATCCTCTCTTAGTGCTCACCTACGCTCTTCAAAGATGTGTTCCTGCTGATGCCAAACAGTTTTGGCTGTGCATTGTATGTCAGTCAGTAATTGAACAGTTTTATATTTATATTGATTTAAAAAATATAAATTGACGTCATCATCAGCCTATCGCAGTCCACTACTGGACATAATAAGGCCCTCCCATTGGAGGGCCTTATTATGTCCAGTACACAAGTTGATTCGATCCAATCGATATAGTACTATGTAAAAACGCTGATCTTAATAATTATAGGTTAGATGTGAGAAATTCTTAAAGGCAGATTAAAGGCCATATAACATTACGCTACGACTATTAACAACCAATGTTGGAAAAACGAGTAAAAATCCCTTTTGAGAGATAGTTGCGCGGATCAGCTGGTCCCTAATTTTAGGTTGTGCAGTTTTGGCAACAACATATTGTCTGTTTGTAATGAATTATAGTGACATTATTGGTGTAATTCCGTGTCAACGAACTTGAATTTAATTCTACATATTGTAAAAAACTACTAAAATACGTATAGAAAACTTTATATTAGCAAATGCCCGTCAGAGGGTTGGCAACTATTCAATATTGTTACTTTCTCATCTTGTTGACGACAAACTTGTCATCGAGGAGTTCACTGGACCAATGACCAGCATATTTGTGCCAAATGTGGTTTACAGACCTGCTAGGTTTGTTTCCTACTTGTATTTATAAAACTGCCAGCTGAGTCGGCAAACGAGGTTCTGTAACGCATGTGTGTGTGTGTATGTCAACTGTTACGATTTCACGGCTAAATCACTTCACCTAATTTAATAAAATTTGCCATTGAAATATTTTTCTCTTCTTGAGAAAGAACATAGGCTACTCTTTACCGCGATTAGTGACGCAGACGTGGCGGGAGATGAAGGAAAATCTATTCGGCAAACGTTATACAAATTATCAAAGAACTCAAATCGTTACTAAAGGGTGTGCGGTGCTGGTTCAATTAAATAAAAAGGTTGCACAAAAGAAACGTAAGCGTGTCTACTTCCATATCACAAACACTTTACAATATATGATAGCTCAGTAGGTAAATACAATTAATGTTATTAATTGGCACAATGGCTGCCTTTTAAATATTTTTTATTAATATTAGTGACACTAGCTCACTCCGTTGGAGAAAAGGTCGAAACCAAAAGTGAAAAAGTTCTGTGGAGGGGTCAATTAGCCCTTTTATTCATGTTCGAATACATCGTTTAGTTAACTCTTATGTTTGAATACATTGTGTATCGAACAAAGGGTAGACTTGGAGTGGTAAAATTACTTTACAGCCTATTCTTATACCTGTAAAATATACCAAATAAGTTGTATAATTAAAATTGGTCAAGCCACTTCGGAGGTATGTGACAATATGTATGTATTTATTAGATTCATCCACGGCCATGTGACTCAATTTTTAATTTGATTACTGATACCGGTACACATGTTCATGATTACGCAATTAACTCATTCAATTTACTTCATAGCAGCACCATAAGTCAGACTGGAAAATGAATGCTGTGAATGTAATGGATTTCTCCTCAAATGTCTTTATAAGTTGCCATGATTGTGTCGTAAGTCTAGTTCAAGACTAGACTATCGGACTATAGGAATCACGAAAACAAGTAATCCTTTTGCTCATTCGATTATTTACAAGGGACTAATACCAAAAGAAACTTAGGGTCACCAGTTCCTGATAAAGCTTCACATAGTTATCTGCATTTCAGTACTATTTGAAATGTGAAAGTTATTGATAAATATGTCATTAACTGACATGTATGTCTCTATGCAAGACTTATGAAACCGAAACCTGTAGTTATCTGCCAGATAAATTGATAGCAAACTATCAGGGACTTTATAAACAAGAAGTGTAACTGTCCCTTAATCTCCTAAATAAAATCATAACCTAGGTACTAAAACAGATTTATGAAGTGGAAATCTTTTGAACTTTAAACCCAAAGCAGTATCTTTTTTGTACCTAAGTAAATTGTCACCAACAGCCTAAAAAAAATTTAAAATAAGCTGCCAGCAGCTGTTTTAAGTGTGTGCTAGCATGATGCATTGTGTGCATTCGCAGTGGGTATGATGACTGCCACTCTTGCATCATACTTCCCACCAAGCAGAGTAGTGCCACTTTGGGATGCTCATACATATTTATGATCTTTCCAGGATCGCGTGCTAAACATCACCAGCCAGATAATGGACCAGCTGCTGGGAGATGAGCGGGTGGCACGTGGTTTCCGGGTCAAATTCCCTGAGGACGTGTTACAGGACAATCTTGCAGGACAGCTTTGGTTCGGTGCTGAGGTTGGTATCTTCTGTCAATTTCTAGTTTAAATGCGGCTTATTTGGATAAGATGGAGAAAAAAATGCACATTTTCAGGCCAACTTTTCGGAAGAGAACTGTAGTGAACACTTTACAGACAACACTCGGCGCAATAAAATCAACGAGGTGACCGCAAAACCAGTGCTTATAATACAATCAAGTCGAGTTATAACATCATGAAAGCGTGCCGTTAACGACCTTAATACCGTATATGGATGAATCACGAGAGTGATGTGTGACTTAATGATCAATCAATATAAGCCCATCTTAATTAGTTTACTATGCATTTGATGGTAGATAATACTCGAACGAACCGAATTAATAAACGAATAAAAATACAAATACTTATACTAATTAGAATTTCTCACAGATACACTCGAATCTGTTATTTTTAAACTGACATCTATCCCAGTTAGGTTTGAGCTCACACCAATTGGTATTATCTGGAATAAGTAACTTAGTTGAAATGAGAACTAATTCATGATTAAGATAGGTTAAAAATAATATTGATAATCAGTACTAGTTGATAAGTAAGTAGGAAATTGAAATGTTTATTTGACACAAGAAAAAAAAACTTTGACAGTAGAGATTATAGAGTATTCCTATAACAATATCACTTTCTCACTTTTAATTTATTCAAACAAAATATCGTTGCTGTGATAACATACATTTTGTGTGAAACTAATAAACAATTGATAACAGAATATTATCATATGATTATGATGATATCAGGTGATAAATTAATAAAAAAAATTTGTTATGTACTAAGAACTTTCTTTTAAATTTGCCGAAAGAGTGAGTTCATTTTTCATTTATTACTTTGATGCTCTTTCTCTCAACATCAGCTTTGGACCTGCCCCATAGCCAATTTGCAAACTTTTCTTGTATTCTATTCTCTTGTTTCATTGGCTAATGTCACTCAGTCACGATCAAAACAAAAATGAAAGTTCTGAGTCTGGGTGTTCTTTGAGTCGTTTCATGTATGTTTGTAAAGTCCCACAGGATATGTTATATTTCTTATTAACTTTATAACATTCGAGGTGTCACATGCACTTTATACTCGTAATGTATGTACCCAATACAATATAATAAATCAAAATATACAAGTAAGATAAATGGATGGATTTCCAAGGGATGCAATAAAGTCGCGTATCGACGCATTTGAAACTATATATCAGTACAAAACTTATCGGTCATTGCTGTATTAGTACAGGAAAGAGACTTTCATGAATTTTTAATGAATTATGGAATGCACATGATTCATTACAAAGAAGTTCTTTTTAACAGAAAGGTTTTTTATTCAAGTGAATTAATTGACCTGGTCTTTTCGCTCATAAATTATAAAAATTTGAGTTCTCAGATTCTTTAATAATCAAAAGCAGCCTATTATAGAGTAAGAGCCCAGAGCGATCAGACATAACTTATTTTCACATGGATGAAACCTTAACTACTCAGTAGCGTCTAGTGTACTTTTAAATACCTGCGTGTTTGTGGAACTTGATCTGTGACACCTGGGCAGATATCAGGTGAGAAAGGTAACTAAAAATAAGAGTTATCTAACTTAAATTAGTATGGCTGATCTTTATATATATTTTGTAGAATATTATTCTAAACTAGTTTCATAAAGTGTCAGACACTTTTCATGGACCAGAGCTTGTGTCAGACGCTTTAAAGATCGACAAAAAATTAATGAACTTTACTTATTTTTACATGTCTGATTTTTTAATATGTTATTAAAGTAACTATTACAAAGTTACATTTCATCAGTCAGACAAATTCGAGTGACCAAACATCCCTTAAACACAAAAATTATTCAGCCGGGAGTGCGATCATCATGCTATTTCAGAGCGAGTGAGACGTCCACAGCAACTTGGATCCCGTTTATAGGGTTCCATAGCCAAATGGCAAAAAACGGAACCCTTATAGATTCGTCATGTCTGTCTGTCTGTCTGCCTGTCCGTCCGTATGTCACAGCCACTTTTTTCGGAAACCATAAGAGCTATACTTTTGAAACTTGGTAAGTAGATGTAATCTGTGAACCGCATTAAGATTTTTACATAAAAATAGAAAAAAAAAAAAAACAATACATTTTGGGGGTCCCCATACTTGGAACTGAAACTCAAAAAAAATTCAAAAATGATGTTGAGGTTTCTTATATCATTTTTTCTAAATTGAATAGTTTGCGCGAGAGACACATCCAAAGTGGAAAAATGTGTGTCTTCCCCCCCCCCCCCCCTCTAACTTCTAAAATAAGAGAGTGATAAAACTAAAAAAAATGTATGTGGTACATTACCATGCAAATAATACGTCATAAACTTTTTTTTTAATACGTCATAAATCGTAAACTGCAATTTACTGCATTTTTTTTTAATTTATTTATTTATTTATTCTAATGACTGCGTCGATGATTGCGATGATTAGGAGATATTTGCTGTAATTAATCATAGTGATATTTTTGTGGTAGTGGTAATATTTTGTTTATATCTTTTTCTAACTGGTATCTTTTTTACAATAAAATAAAGATATTTCCTTATAAAATAAAATGGATCCTCATATATTCACCTATCACAAATACATGCAATAAATGAATTCACTTTAATATTTAATAATTAACAACTTAATGTTGAAGCCCATGTTATTGAAACAAGAATGCGAAAATCTTAGATTGAAATTAGTAAGTAGTTTCATTACATTTAATTTTTTTACTCGATGGGTTCGATGAAAAAATTTTTTTGAGTTTCAGTTCCAAGTATGGGGACCCCCAAAATATATTGTTTTTTTTTCTATTTTTATGTAAAATTCTTAATGCGGTTCACAGATTACATCTACTTACCAAGTTTCAAAAGTATAGCTCTTATGGTTTCCGAAAAAAGTGGCTGTGACATACGGACGGACAGACAGACAGACAGACAGTCATGACGAATTTATAAGGGTTCCGTTTTTTGCCATTTGGCTATGGAACCCTAAAAAACGGGATCCAAGTTGCTGTGGACGTCTCACTCGCTCTGAAATAGCATGATGATCGCACTCCCGGCTGAATAATTTTTGTGTTTAAGGGATGTTTGGTCACTCGAATTTGTCTGACTGATGAAATATAACTTTGTAATAGTTACTTTAATAACATATTAAAAAATCAGACATGTAAAAATAAGTAAAGTTCATTAATTTTTTATCGATCTTTAAAGCGTCTGACACAAGCTCTGGTCCATGAAAAGTGTCTGACACTTTATGAAACTAGTTTAGAATAATATTCTACAAAATATATATAAAAATCAGCCATACTAATTTAAGTTAGATAACTCTTATTTTTAGTTACCTTTCCCACCTGATATCTGCCCAGGTGTCACAGGGCTAGTTCCACAAACACGCAGGTATTTAAAAGTACACTAGACGCTACTGAGTAGTTAAGGTTTCATCCATGTGAAAATAAGTTATGTCTGATAGCTCTGGGCTCTTGGACCATTACATTCCAAGGCTGGACATAGCACACTCAAATCGATTTTCCAGCTCCTGCTGGATATCGTGAGCGAATCGTTTTTTAATTACTTCTATTTATTAGTCAATTTACAAACGTTTTTCGTTCTGAAAGCGCTGACACCTTTGTTCTCTTGTTTCATTGGCTAATATGTTGTTTTGATCACGTGACTGAGAGACATTAGCCAGTCAAATAAGAGTATAGGGACGTCAGCTAGACGACAGATTGCAGAACGAAACACGTTTGGAACTTGGCTGGCTGATGACTGATTGACTATATCGTTATATCTTGGAAACCTACGCAACAAATAGGTATAACTCTCAAAGTCTACCAATATTTATCTTCTTGTCTTCTGATCTTAATTTTTATCTTCTGCCAAAACACATGAATTTAAAAAGTCTTCATTATATCACAATTGCAGTGTCTAGCCGCCGGTTCATCGATAATGAACCGCGAAGAAGAATCAGCAGCGATGCGACCTCTCGCGAAGGCTCTCACCCGTAGTCTAGAGACCGTGCGCTCTTTACTCCGGGAGCAGTGTCTGAGACCCCGAGGCATGGCGCTGTCGCAGCACGACGACATGTTGCACGAGAGCTTGAGGATATTTGACAGGTTGGTCGCAACATTCAGAAATACATTATGTTGAATAATTTGCCCTTTGTAGTATACCGCGATCTGAAGAAAATGTAGTGTACACGGTTTATAATATTTATTTATTTACGTCTTTCTTACAATATCCTTACAGACTAATCCACTGCGATATTGTAGTTACATTTTTATATTTTTTTAATATGTTCAAATCGATCAGTGGTGTGTAATGGGAGAGGCCTATGTCCAGCTGTAGACTGCTATAGGTTGATGATGATTTAAAGATGAAAAGCATTCCCCGCGAAAAAAAGGATGATGATGATGATATTTTATGGAAAATGCGTATCTGAGTGCAAATTTGCAGATGACGTTGTGTGTAAGATGTCCGAAATATTTATTATCACTTATTATAATATATGTATGTTTGTTATTTTATTTCAGGCTGTTTGCGGAGTTCGAGCTGTGTTACGTTAGCGCCATGGTGAACGTGAAAACACCGCACGAGTTCGAAGCTCAACAACTCATTTGCGTGCTCTTCTCGGAGAGTCTACGTCGAGCGCTCAAACAGAACCTACTCACTCAGGAACAGGTCAGTGAGACAACAACATTAACTATTTAGTGAAACATAACAACAGTGTCAATCCTTTACAATGGTACTGTCGGTATGAAACTGCAGTTTTGTTTTTGTGAAACACTTCAAGAATATGTAGAACTTCATTGCTTTATTTTTTTGAATTCTGTGGGTTACCATTAGAAATAAGACGGAGTAGATACGAAATTTCAAATGAAATGCACCTAATTGTCCTGAATTAGAGTACTGGCATAATTTAATTTGGAATTTTAGTGTTACACTAGCTGACCTGGCGAACTTCGTACCGCCCAATTTTGAGGTCATGTTTTGATAAGCGAAAAATAAAAATCCCAGAACTTGATTGCAGCGCCACCTACCGAGTCCAATTGCGAATCTAAATTATTCTCGAATCCAAATCAACACACATTAAAAAAATGATCAAAATCGGTCCAGCCGTTTACAAGGAGTTCAGTGACATACACACGCACATAAGAATTGTGTATATGAAGATAAAACTGGTTTAAATTCATTGCGTCAATGTATTGTTTGTGTTTTCTCTTTGATTATAAAACCAAAGTCAGATAGAATTTTAATTGTATGAAGTCCAAGGAAACTAATATTTTTCGTTTTATAATATCGCATTGTTGTCAAAATGTAGTATGAATATACATAATAACTTTAAATAACTGGTGTAGTAAATGTTTATAGGTGGACTCGTATGATCCCGCTCTGATGTTCGCCGTCCCCCGCCTGGCCATTGTCAGTGGACTTCTGATATACTCAAGCGGACCACTCAGCATCGACAAGCCGCCAGGTAATTATAAATTCTTCTAATATCATCTAGAAGAGATTGCTTTTAGCAATAAGGCCGCCCATTGTACATATCTAGTAGAAACTTACAAGTGTAAAAAAACAACTATTCTATTCTATTCTATTTCATTCTATTCTATTCTATTCCATTCTATATAAATATGGCCTATGTCTAGCAGTGGACTGCGATATGCTGATGATGATGATGATGTAATATCAAATAACAGTTTTCACTAAATGCAAATAAAAATATAAAAAAAAAACAAAAAAATATTGTCAGTCTGTCTGTTCCGGGTAATGTATGTAACGACTGAACAGATTTTAACGGGACTTTTAATGATGACATAAGGAGTAATATAGGTAATATTTTTTAGACTAGCTTCTCTCCGCAGCGTCAGTGCGATTTACAAAGTATACGCCATGCTGCATTGCCTACCCTCACAATGAGAAAGGTTACCCCTACTCCTGGGTTTTTTTAAAAAGGGAGTAGAGTCACTTTGGTAGGTCACTCAAATAAAAAAAAAACGTTTCTTTAAAGTTACTTCACCAGTTTCGTTGTCATATGTCACTGGACATTAAACAAGAAGTAAGAAATGCGACATATTATAAAATCCAGCTTGTTATTCCAGAGGAGATGTCGGACATGTTCCGTCCGTTTCGCACGTTGCTGCACAAGATCCGCTCGCTCCTGTGGACCCTGGACCGGCGCGAGCTGATGGCCTTGGAACGCTTGTTGTGTACCAATGAAGACATCTCCAATCTTGCTGCCCTGGACCTGCCTGTTGGTATGTATTGCACACAAGTTTATATTCAAATTAAAATATTAAATAAATAACTAAATATTTTGGACATCTTACATACAACGTCATCTCTTCCCAAAATAAGCAGAGCTTGTATTATGGGTACTAAACAACTGATATTTATACATAGAAAAACACCCAGACTCGGAAACAAATATTTGTGAGTCACACAAATATTTGGTCCGACCCGGGAATCGAACCCGAGACCTCATGATTAGCAGCCGCATACACTAACATCTAGACCAACAAGGCAGTTTACTGCATGGTTTGCCTAGTAAGGTTAAAGTCAAGGATTTAGCGGTCTCATTCTTCATTCATTGTCTGCAATTGTGCTTTTGCAATGGTGACCAGTACTCTTGGATTCCAGTCATGCCTTTTTTTCGGACAGAGTAAATTCACTTTGGCGGGCTCAAAAAAAAGCATTAAGAATAAAATACCCAATTATTGACCTTTAAGCAGAATCTTTAAAGTTATATTGAGTGTGGTAATTATACGATTTTGTAACAGAAAAAATTAACAGTAGCTTAGTTGTCTTACGGCAATTTATACCGAAACATATATTTGAAGAATTCGGAAGCGGAATAAAAAAGTTTTTTATTTTTTTTATTTTGACCATATATTGGCACGGGCAGCCCAAACTCTTAAGGAGACCGACTTCCCAATAACGATTGTCATAGATGTTCATGATAACCGAAACCGACGGCTGAACGTGCTCTCCGAGGCACGCGAGAATCACCGCCAAACTTCCAAGTGTTATTTCTGTCAATATAATATAAAAGTTACAATTACATTTGCAGATTCAGAAACCTCAAACGACTGGTCATGTCCGTACCCGGATATTGGAGAGTTCGTGTCGAGGTTCTATGCCGATAATGCGCATTGCCACGAACTGTACTCACAACAAAGGTAACTAAAAAGGACTTTGTCATTTTGAAAACTGCATTATACTAAGTGACTATCAGTATAATGTGCCCATTAGGAGATAATGGTGAAGCCATTATCATCTTATGCTGACTAGTGTGATGAATCTCCCAAGCACCCTTCTTCACACACAAAACACACCCTGAAACTTTTATAAGTCCATAATTAGCCTTTGCCAGCACTCCGCCGGCGTGTTGCGTAATATAATATATAATATTGTGCCTCTCTATTGGTACGATTATTCGCAAACTCACTAACTTTACCTCTTTATAAATTGGTCTATAATGTAAAATCAGATGTTTTTGGCAATTAGTTTACACTTAAAACATAAATAATATTTAATAAATAGTGATGATTGTTATAAAATACAACAATTAGCTAAGAAGTTGAATGTATATAAACATTTGTATTTCACAGTTCGAGTGATCCAGTAATAACAGACGGCGATTATCTTCCCGACAACATCGAAGTGATGACACCAATTATCGACGGACTAAGGCGCTTGAGCGAAGGCATCGAAGACACCGACGCTCACGACTCGGAACATGAAACTATCAAAACGTCGTCACGACACTATTCCGACACCACAAGCACAGACACATTCCAAACCAACGACAGTAGAGATTACATCGAAAGATCTCGAAAAACAAGTAAAACTGAAACAAATAACGACCTGTCCTCGCTTAGAAATCTATCCACAAACGGTCTCATGATGTTCGATCCTTTAGTCATCAACGCTGTACCCTCGACCGACGCCAACAGGCAACTCCCCGACCACGATCTCGTGACGTCACTCAACGAACAGGTCACAGAAATCGCTGATCGCTTATCTTCCATCGCCGCCAGTGACGTTGAAATCATAGATCACAATCAAATGCACTCTTTCTCTACCAACGATGTACCAAAATTAATGGCGACCGATGAATCTGAAGCGTTCGGTTTCTCCGGCCCAAGAAACGAACAATTAAGTTGTATGCCATCAACGAGCCACGGGTATTTAATACCTAACGCTATAAGTCACGAGCCGGCTGTCTTGTCGTCCCTATCACACAATAGCTCAGCCGTATTCAATCAAGACGAGGAATCCGGCAACGATATTAACGGTGCAATACTAAATGCTGATCTCCCACTTATAATTCCAGATAATATTGATGCTGATATTGTACATACGAATATTTCTATTGCTAACGCTAACTTAAGTTCCCTCCTGCTGACCAATGAGGAGTATAGTAATTATGTAGATAACGAAAACACCGATGGTGACAACACTAGTTTCCATTCGGCTAAAATGACTATTGAAAGAGAAGACGAAAGAGTTAAGTTTATGTTAGGTTATGAAAGTGACCACGAATCCCCGGTAGACTCAGGCGTCAGTACTGAAAATACTAGTTTAGATAGATCGCCCGACACCGAGGGTAAAGACATTAAAGAATTAAAAGACAATCATTTCATGCAACAAAACAGGGTATTAAAAAGTCCAGAGTCCGAAGTAGACGTCACTAAACACACCAAAAATACTTTAGAGAGTTCCTTTTCCGATGTAAATAATGAAACTATAAATATTTCTTATGTAGAAGATGAGAGTAGCAAAAACGAGGCGGGGTCATCTTCAACTATAATGGATAAGGTTTTAAATAGGTTAAGTTCTGACGAGGAAGGGTTGAACGAAGCTTCTAATGAGCAAGAAGCAAGGCGGGTGTTGCAAGACTGGGGAGCGAATGTGGGAGATGATGAATTTAGAACGATAGATGAAGTAATTACAGAGTTCAGAAGACATAGAGAAGCAGATAAGAAGATTAGTACGCTAGTAGACGAAGACAATAATGTTAGTTGTAATGCTGATGTTGGGCCGAGCACACAGAGTAGTAGCCGACCGAAGAAGTCGAGGAAATCCTCCACTAAAAGCAAAAAGAAAAAAACTAAAATTTGGTCGCCCAGTATGGTGTTATTAGATAATCGGTCGACACAAAACCAAAATAGTCCACTTCGATTGAACTTGGACCATTTTGTTGATGAAGGGTAAGTTTATATATCATCATGCTATTTATTCGTATGATCATTAATGTATCACCCCTGCTCATCCCATAAACTTAGAGACGACCAAGGGACCAAACTCACAACTTAAAAGAGTAGGAAAAATTTAAAACTGCAAACAACCTGTTCAAAACCTCTTTTCGAAGAATCCAGCAGTGGATTATTATAATACAGAGTGTCCCATTACCGATTCATGTCGTGGGTGTTGTAAGAATCGACAAACAAACACTGCTAAAAGAAGGAAAATTTGAAACAAACGCTATACCAAACCGTCTGGCCAGCATGGTATAGTAGGTCAAAACCTCCTGACTAATAAAGAGAGACATAACGTTCAGCAGTGAACTATTAAAGATTGTTGATGAGGATGACGTCATCATCATATCATTGGGTACTAAAAGGACGGTAAAAAAATTAAAAATAAACCACAACTCACACTTCAACATGTTGGTCTAGTGGTCAGCGTATGCGGCTGCTAATCAAGAGGTCTCGGGTTCGATTCCCGGGTCGGACCAAATGTTTGTGTGATCCACAAATATTTGTTTCGGAGTTTCGGTGTTTTTCTATGTATAATATGTATGTATTTAATAAAAAAAGTATGTTTATGTATTTATATCAGTTGTCTAGTACCCATAATACAGGCACTGCTTAGTTTGGGACTAGATGGCGTTGTGTGTAAGATGTCCGAAATATTAAAACATGGATGTTTTTTTGGATAGGTATATAACCATACATGAAAAATTGTGTTTTCAGAAGTAGCAGATGTAGTACATCAGAATGTGCAGATGACGAACAAATAGCACTAGCATTGCAAGCGCAGGAGGTTGCTGCGAGACATCGTGCACGGGGCAAGTTCAAGTGAGTATCACCACAATGAGTTCAACTTTTTAGGCTTTATTATTCTCAATATTATTAGAGTTCGAGTACTAGTTTAACCGGTTTTACCTGAATTTCATTTTTTTTTAGTCAGAGCGACTTGCAAACCATCAACCAAACGGATGGACATATTTTAATATAATTATAACCTTTTATTGAATATGATGGAATGGTGGTAATGACATAGGCTGTATAATTTTTTAAAATAGGAGAATTAAACATGTTTTTTTAGGCTATTGTATAGCTTCTAACGCGAGCTTTGAGCGCGGCGACCGAATCCAGAAATTCCCTAACGGAAAAACCTAAAACTCTAAAAAAGGATAGAGAATATGATTGTAACTGCAGTGCGATAAGGATGTGGCGGCTCCGTGCTCTATAGGCTGATTAGCGCATGCGTGCTGCCGCCACCGGCCGTTATCCGTTGCCTTGATAACACAGTCATTCTAGATTCTTTTTTTTTTATTTAGTTTTTTTATTCCATAGATGTGCTCTTAATTCTCTTATGTTCTCTGTTTAGTTGTCATTGTCTTTCGGTTAATAGGATGATTATATTGTTTGGCAATAATATTGTTAGAATGTATGTTGGTAAAAAGACAGTGTATATTGTTTTGTAAACTTGAATTAATATCAAAGAAAAAAAAATACTGTATAAATAAAAAATAAACAAACAATTATAATTGCTTAAGTTGATTAAAACTGCTATGCAATAGCTTACCGCGGCAGTCCCCGAGTGCCGTGGTAAAACGGTAGTTTCTTAAAACTTCTTGGCAATATGGGTATGAAATAAAATTTATTTTTTACATAAATCGACAAAAAATATATAGCTGGATCCCCAAACTATGATTTTTTAGAAATAATGTATTCAAGTTAGGAATGACTTTGCCTTTATTTAGATATGAAAATAAAACTATGTAAATATTATGTTGATAGATAGATTGATGTTAAAAACGTACTATTGGTAGGTCTTTCTATGCCTAGGTAACAAAGTATCGTTTGTGTCCGCCTGTAGCTCCATAAAGTGTTTAGTAAGCTTATAAGACAATGCTTATGTCAGTCGATAGTTTTATGTGGATATTGCGATACTTGTTTTCCACTTTTCAGTTCATTGCTTTTAAGCAGTCGTTCTTTTTTGTTTCTATAAAGAAAATATTATTACTTATCTTACAGATCAAGCCAAGACCTGATCCATCGACTGTTCGTATGTATCGCGGGCGTTGCCGACCAGTTGCAAACGAACTTTGCAGCGGATCTACGAAACATTCTGAAGTCCGTTTTCCTCATGAATCAGTCGTGCGACCCCGAACCAGAACCTGAACCACAGCCCGAGAAGGCACCGCCCACGATCGAGTATGAACCTACCGAAGATCAGATTATACAGAACGGTATGTATACCTGTAACGTACCTCTCCTTAGAAACAACAACACTTCTTCTCAGTCATTCGTATGTCATCATATCAAGAGAACCATGATCAGATGTGTATCTAAATGATATCTTTATCATTGAAAAAAAAAACTTTATTTATGACTAGCTAAGCCCCGCGGTGTTACCCGCGTTTGTTGTTGTAACCGCGGACAACGCTGCGGGGCGAAGCTACTATAAAAAAGTAGCCTAAGTTACTCCTTATATCATCAGCTATCTGCTAGTGAAAGTCGCGTCGAAATCGATCCAGCCGTTCCAGAGATAACCCGGAACAAACAGACAGACAAAAATTGAAAAAAAAAATTGGCATATATTATGTACCGTGTACACATACATATGCATTTAGTAAAAAGCGGTTATTTTAATATATAAAAACTTAATATTCAATAGGAACATTAGTAGGCCTCATATTTATAATTGAGGGTAGACGTGAGTTTGCGGACGAGGAGAATATTCTCGTACAATTACTTTATTGTAACTCTCGATCACAAAATACAGTTAGGACATTGAATAGCAGCCCATTTAAATAAGACACTCCACCGAACACGTGGTGCTCACACGAGATGATAGAGGGATGGGTAAAATCATTGTCACCTGTGATCCTTGTCTATGACTTGTGGTATGAGAGTAATCGACTTAAATCAATCATTCAAGCGTGTTATTATTATTTTAAAGTGTCAATGATTCCCATCCCTGCGGTCACCGGTCGCACGCGCCAGTGCCCGTTGTTCCGTCAGTGTCTTACCTTGCTGCCAGCTAAAATAACCGATACGCTGATTAATATTACAAACAGACACTCCAATTTTATTTATTTGTATTGTGTTGTATTTGTATTACAGGCAGCTCATTCGACAGCGTTTATTCAGCAGAGGAAGTGTACGCGGACAGCACTTCGGACTCCGCGTCGAACGAGAGCGGTCGTGTGGCTCGTCGCAACACGGTCAACGCGACCGACCGACCCGACCGACCAGACCGGGGCGAAGCTCCCGCCAGTGACGAGCGGAGGAAGTCCATCGACACTTCGGTTAATATACAGGCGTCTGTATCTACGGGGGATCTCACCTATAGGTATTGAATTTTTTAAACTAGTTGACTCTCGCCGTTTATTGCTCCACGGGAATCTATTCTAATATTATAAAGTTGTAAATAGTTTGGTTGGTTGAACGCGCTAATATCGCGATAAAATCTTAGTGTTTGGATAGCCCGTTTATCGAGAATGGCTATAGGCTATATATGATCAAGCTAATACCAAACGAACGGAGCACCCTCTTGAGAAAGGGTTACGGTTAAAGTTTCGCAAAGACCATATATGACAGAATTGTTCCCCTTTAGGTCATGAAAAAAATCCTCGACAGCATTAAAGTCTGTGTTAATCCAAAGTTTCAGCTATCTTTATAAGGAACTGAAATAAAATTTTGCATGAACTATCACACATGGTTATGTTATTAAATATTTTTAGTTCATATAAAATGTATAACGAGCGATATTGTATGTTAAGATAAAATATTATAGTCTCTTCGCCGCGTGTGACGCCCTTTATACTTTGTCCATTCGTTTATTATCTTTTTGACAGGTCACGTCTATAAATTACCGGTATTTTTATTCGTAATAATGTACTACAATAATGTTGTACTTTAAAGACGGGTAGGGAAGTGGCTTGTGCATAGCTAAAAACAACAAACTATAAAACAGTGCTTGAAATACGATACGATACGATAAATCGATTAAACGAATTAAATAATTTATCATATTATTATGATCAAAATAATTTGACTTCATGTAAGTATTGTTTCTGTAAATTTAATAAAATAAACAGGAAATTAAAATTGTATGACTTCAAGATTAATTTTCATCAAGATTTCGACTTAATTCCTTATTTACAAGGAATTAAGTCGAAATTTCGGAATTTAAGTTCAAACTTAGAATAAAGAAAAATAACTCCGTGCATTAATTAATTTATTTTTGGACCACTGACTTAAAATGTGGTTAATAACGCTTAAATAAAGTGTTATGAGAAAATACATTTGAAAAATCACATAATACTTACTAAACCGACCTTCAAGTGGCTGTGTTAGGAATTTTTCTTTGTTCTGGGCCAATTATATATCATAATAGTGCACATTTTATTTATTTACAATACTGACTTAAAAAATATTATATCGATTGATTTTGATTTCAAATTGAATCGGAGACGTGTGAGGGCGTCACTAAATTCGAAATTTGTTGAATTGTCAAAAAGATAATAAAGGAATGGACAGAGTATAAACAAACAAGCAGTCCTATTCACAAACTTTTTTTATAAAGTTAGTGTGACTAGACTATTTAAAAGTGGTAAAACACAACTTGCATTGTGAATCGATCGATCGTCATCGATATTTGTACTGCGTCAGTAGTTTTTCATATCAAAAATAATCATAAAAAATTAAACGTTTATATTCTGTGTTCAGAGAGGCTGAGCGGTCTGAACGAGCCGAGCGGCCCGAACGTTTGCCCGAGTGGGTGCCGGATATAGCAGCGCCAGCCTGCATGCGTTGCGCAGCTCCCTTCACCGCCTTCCGTCGACGTCACCACTGCCGCAACTGTGGTATGAGAAAATAATTATACGCTTTTGGCTGGTCTGATGGTATAGTAGGACCCTGACTGTTAAGCCAGAGGTCGTCAGTTCGGGTTCTGTGTTTTTTTCTCATGTGATCTTGTCAAAGTGACTCTACTCTGCCTGATGGAAAGCAATATAAGAGCAGTGGTCATCACACAGAAAATGTAGCATCATCATCATCAATCATCAACAGCCTTTAACAGTCTACTGCTGGACATAGACCTCTCCTTAGAAAGGAGGTATTGGATAATGTAGAATGGTCCTTTAAATTCTAGTGCATGTTATAGATAAATAGAAGAAACTTAATAGCCCATTATGCATTTCGCTATGGCCGATCAAAGCAGACAATGGTCTGCTTTCGCAAATAGTATGGTTGCCAAGCTGGGTATATATTTAAAAAAAATCTATGGTAGGCCCAGTTTTTTTGGTAAAATATAGTTTACAAAAAAAAATATCATCATCATCATCAGCCTATCACAGTCCACTGCTGGACATAGGCTTCTCCAATTGCACGCCATTTAGTTCGATCCTCGTATTCTCGCATCCAGCTCCTGCCAGCCGAATTGTTATTTAATTATAATTATTATTTATTATCCAGGCAAAGTATTCTGCGCGTCGTGCAGTTCCAATTCGATACCTCTACCTCGCTACGGTCAGCTGAAACCCGTCCGAGTATGCGACGAGTGTTTTCGCTCCATCGCCAACAACTGCCGAAGACCGCAAACATCTCAACAACAACAACAACACCGGTGAAACCGCACACCGTATCGTAAATATCGTATGCCTGTTGTGATATTGACTATTTTGTTACCTATTATGAGTTATAAGATATCGTTTATACTTAAATTGAGTCCGAATTTGTAGACGCCATTTCTAAGAATTTTCCGTATATATCTGATTGAATTAAAACTTTTATAAATGTATCATGAAAAAACCTAGTTATTTTTAGTTATTAGAACCAACATTCAAATATATAATGTTATATAAAAGAGTAAGCTTTATTTAATTAGTTCTATTAGATTCATAAAAGAATACTCGAGAGTGTGAAAGAGATTTTATTAAATAATTAAAAGTAACTAGAGTTTTGTAAAATCAAAATACAATTTAAAAGGTTTTTTTAGGTTAACTAATGAAATCTGACAAGATTTTAACTATCAACGACATAGACATTTTCATAGAAGCCTTTGTTGAACTTCAATGCTTTGGTGTAATATAATCAATATTAAAATAATAGAAATGGTTCATAAACACAATAAATGCGACGAATTGGCGTTCTTTTATGTAACATATTTTGATACTACAATAAACGTTCATATTTAGTGTTGATATTAATTAAAAATATACAGCTTTAGTTTCGTGTATTGTCCGGTGATACCAGAACTATTTGAGAACCCAATGCGAGCTCTTGTAAGGTCAAAGTTACATGGCTTTTAAATAGGTATATAATTAAATGTCGAACTATATATACATATATATTTACCACTACCGCAAATCATGCATATAAAATCAACAAATTTAGCTAGATACTGAAATCAAATTGCGCCAATAATGTGCCTAATGATCATATCGCAAAAACTTCAGAGTATGAAAACAATGGCAATATTAAACCAATGCTAGTTAATGCAGGTGTTATCATTTTGTCACTAGGTACTAGTATGCTTCATCAACAGGCTTATTTGTCTGATGGTGGACAGAAGAAGGTGTATGCCCAGCATTAGGTTATGCATACTTGCCCATATTATTCAAGTTTAGTATTGATTGTGTGTGCTTTAACATAATTATAGAACTATTTTACCTTTTATAACCCATTATTTTTCAAGTCCAATTGAATACAATTTATTCAAAACGTTTAGTTTATTAAAGAACGATGCAGTCAGGCACTATCTCTGTATCCGCATTCAGATTAACATTTTTGAAATAAATAATAAAGCAAAATTTCAATACTATTTTTAAAACATTAGTTGATCATACCCAGAATTGTATTTGTCAATTCCGTTGTTCAAAAATTATTGTCTACTATTGAGATATATTTGCATAATGTCTATCTAAATAAAAGGACGAGTAATTGTAAATTAAAGTAAACACAATCAAGTCTAAATGAAGTCATAGTAAGCCTTGTTTCACTAGCCCAAACAAAAGAAACGCTTTTTTAATCTATTTGAAATAAAAACTCGATTCTGTTTATCCTTGCTGAAATGTGTTCTACGTTCAAACTTCCATAAATTCTATTAAAAACGTCTATTGCGGTGTCTTTAGAGAATACCCACGTGATATTGAAATATTCCATACCTTTTTTTTTATTACTAAATTAGACGCAACATTGTTAAAACAGTGTGAGTTAGCAAAAAATTTTTTATTGCATATTGACTGAAAAGTTTTTATGTAAAGAGTTTCCATGTTTTGGTAGGCATAGCTCTCTAAATAAAAATATTATTGCCGATTAAGACTAATGATTTTGTTTGCATACGCCAATTGTAAAGTTAAAATATTCTTAAATATAGTTTGGAAAACATATTGGTAGTCAAAGGTACGTGGGTTCTGTGTCTATCTTGGTGTGTGTGAAGTTTCAATGCTCACAAGTATTATAAACAGATAAAGAATACGGACTGCATTAAACACTACATACATATTTATATAGCAATAGACGACGAACTGGTTTACAAATATGATAATCATGTTGGGATTCCACTTATGACGCTTGACTGTATTTATAGCGGTCCTTGTAATATATATGTGCCACTATAAGTACAATTGGCAGTCATGTATGTTTAAACTCACCTTAACTTTGTATTTTTGGGTCATATTGCTTTTAGTAAAATGTCAAAATGTATCATAAGTGCTTGTTTACAAATTCTTTCAATTTTATGTCACCTTTGTATTATCAAATATATAATTTTTCCTCTAAACTATTATTATTATACTCATGTTGTTACTGTAAACGGGACTTATTCGCGATTATATTAAAAAGGTTACGATACCTTCTATTTTAGACTTCTTTATTAGACCTTTTTAATATTATCGCGAATAAGTCCCTTTTACAGTAAAAACATGAGTATGTGCAAAAGTAGCAAAATCTAAAAACAGTTATTATTATTATAGTAAAAAATGTGTAATATTATTTTTTTATTTATTAACAATCGTAGACTTCATTTCTATGGATGTCGCACTTCTTCAAGCCGTTGGGAAAGCTAATGTTTTGTGAGGAATGTAATAGGTATTTGTATTTCTGTGCGTTAATTCACAACGCTGAACGTGGTGGTTGAAAGTATACAATTTTGAAATAAACTCACACTGGGCCCTCGATAGTCAGGGCCGAAAAGGGTAGGTGTAATAATAATTATTATTATTGACCTTACTATGATTGTGTCCTCTTTAAATGTCCAAAGTTATTGTAGTGCAGACCCACAGTATAAACAATCCTAGGTTATACGCTATATTAATTTAATTACAAGCTAAATTGACTTCTATTCTTATAGTAACACAGGTAGTTTTATCGTAAACGAGCAGTGATACTTGTATACAATTGGCGTCTGCAAACAACTTTTAGCCGCCCCAAAATAAATGAATAAAAATATTTTTCTCTTGTTATATAATAGTTAGGAATATTCGAGAATTATATATAGGGTGATACTGGATGGTGTGTCAATATTTAGAAGTGTAGTGTAGATAAAAAAAAAGCATAGGAAAAAGTGCAATTTCACTAGACTACTATTTGGCAGAAAAGTAAGAATTTTTACTTATAATATAGAGAAATTTTCGGAAAAGTTCATGTAAATATACACATTTTCATACTAAGTGACTTTGATTTAAATCTTTCAGTTGCTAAGTTCAAAATAAAATTCTAATTTCCTAATCTTTTACCTATCAAATGTTACATAACCCTAAAACATGACGACACCTTTCTGTAACACCCTGTAAATTGAATTTAGGTATTAATACGACGAAATATAGTCATTGACGAATATAGATTATAATATTAATATTGGGTTTTAGATTTACATTACAAATAAAGTCGGCCTCTATATTTCGTCGTAACATAATTATTACTATTAATCTACGACTATAAATAATAATAATAATAAAAAAATGTTAAAAAGATTCCATAATTTTTATATCCAATAAATAGATTTTAAGAATTATTGTAACTAATAAGTATAATATTGAATGTTTGTAAATTTTGTAAAGGCAATGAGTGTACCGTATTACCCTATAGTGTTTTGTATATTTTAAAAAGTGGAAGTAATATAGATAATAATATTTTCAAAAATAAATGTTTTAAGTGATAGCTTAGTAATAAAGATTTTAATGTGTAAATAAATTCGTTATTAGCAAGTAATAGTTTTATTTTAAGACATCATAGACCGGAGGGGAGTCACTTCTATTCACGATACTTATTT
Organism: Phragmatobia fuliginosa; assembly: GCA_932526445.1. Taxonomy (NCBI): domain Eukaryota; kingdom Metazoa; phylum Arthropoda; class Insecta; order Lepidoptera; family Erebidae; genus Phragmatobia; species Phragmatobia fuliginosa. The sequence goes on along the minus strand of OW052057.1, from coordinate 7,400,467 downwards.
GTCATTTTTTGCAGAAATCTTCACACACATTTTAGACTCACAAAACAAATGCCTGTCACTTCGAACTCATACACAATAATAAATACAAAACATTCACAATTTTACACTTACATTACCACATTCGTGTCATAAAAGTGTAATGCATAATGTGGACTTATGCTTTAGCCAGGCCTCCGTCACTCGCTCAATGCCACGCGCTATATACCTACGGCTCGGTGTACAGAGGGCCGTCAAACGTCCGCCTGAGCTCGTTTCCCGCGCTTACGCTTCGTAATGCCGAAATCACGATAATATTGTGCAGTAGATGGGTGTAAAAGTCAAATAATATAGATGAATTACATAGAGGAGTTAGAAATAGTAATTTTAAATAATTTTGAACGTATAATGAATTGGCCTGGTAGCACCATATTACATTTTTTTTAAACCGTTGATTTTCCGTCGCTTTGCTCCTGTTTTCCATATGATTATTTGTTTAAATATTTACGCGTTTTAGGATATTTTAAACTATAAAATGTAATAACAGAGAATTTAGAGTAGGAAAAAAGAATATTAATCTTATTATTTTTTTAATCTAATATTAATCTTATTAAAACTTAAACATATTTGATTGACCAATAAGAAATATGGTTGAATCGCAACATTCGTTTTATTACAAGAATTTTATCATAGGTAGGTAGCCCTACATTCTTACGAGGACGCGCTGGCGCGTGTCCCGCACGGTGGGCGACACAGTATCGACTCTTTGTTCGCGTACTTAAGGTAAATTTCTTCTCGTTCTGAGTGGCAGGTATTATTATTAAGATATTGTAGGCTATTAAAGCGTAGGTAGGTATTTTCGCTTTTGTATGGGATTGTATGTACGTAGTAACTATTTATTAATCTGTGCTTTAGCAGAGGGGAACGCCTGCGTATGCCTATTTCCTAACGTATTACTCTACGCAAGACTGTAGGTACCCTATGTGAAAGGGTATAGTATAGTTGCGTTATCTTTGCTTCAATCGAAATGACGCCATTCATTCTGAAAAAATAAAACACGCTAAGAAGAAGATTGCAGTATTTTCCTACGTTTCAATATTCTTTTCTAAACGAAACTGATTGTACTATCATTAAAATGAATTTAAATGAGTCGTGACACTCCGTGTGGTGACGGATTAAGAATACAGAGTGTCACCACCCCTATTCATCCCCCGCGGGTGTCGTAAAAGGCGACTAAGGGATAAACTACGCAAGACAACATCAATGCAAAGAGAAGGAAAACTTGAAACCAACCCTATACCAACCCGTCTGGCCAGCGTGGTATAGTAGGCCAAAACCTCCTTTCTAAGGAGAGGCCTATGTCCAGCAGTGGACTGTTAAAGGCTGTTGATGTGATGTGAAGATCTTCCCTGGCTCTGCTAAATAGCATTAAAATTTTCTAATTTATGAATCTATTTTTTGAAGTCTGAAAAGATTCATTTATTACGTCTAGTCACCAAACCAAGGTTTGCTATCAATTAGTGAATAATGGATAATTTCTCTTACTAGTTGATAACAAAATATTCGTGACGTCATACTCTTCACATTCGTCAATATTATGCGTTAGTACTATACCTTATCTATTCAACACTAAGCGTTTTATCGAAGTGATAAGTATACAACAATTTTATACCCGAATGTTGTACATAAAAGTATTTTACAAAGTGTAACAAAGTAAACATGCCGATAACCATTCATAAAACCAGCGTCAGTCCGCCTGCGCGGGCTGTTTTGATGGTTGTGGACATACTTGGATTAAAAGTCGAAACACGCGAGGTAAACCTACCGACACGAGACCAATACAAGACCGATTATTTAGAAAAGAATCCTCTACATACAGTGCCTTTGTTGGAAGACGGTGACCTAGTATTAGCTGATAGTCATGCCATAAATGCGTATCTTGTGTCGGCATACGGAATCGGTGAGCAAACGAAACTTTACCCTACGGACATAACTTCAAGGGCGATAGTTGATCAACGTTTGTATTTCGATGCTACCATACTCTTCCCGCGTTTGAGAAGTGCCATTTACGGTGTTGTGAAGGACAGAAAGCGTCTTACAGAAGATCAAGCTAATGATATTAACGAAGCTTATGGTTTTACCGAGAAATATCTTGAAGTTACGCCATACATAGCAGGTAATCATTTGACATTAGCTGATATATCCTGCGTGGCAACACTGTCTGCATTGGATTGTATTATTCCGATTGGCAATAAGTACGTGAAGTTAAACGATTGGTGGAATCAATTAAAAAATGAAAGTTGGTATAAGAAAGAAAATGAACTGGGACTAAAACTTTTTGATGGTTTTATCAAGCAATTCTTGTAAAATAGTACCTATGTAAAAAAATTTAGCTTGTTATTAAAGATAGTCGCAAACTAACTTTTTTTATTTAACCCGATTAAAATGGTTTTACGAATTGGTACAGTCAGCAAAAAAGATAGATGAAAAATAAATCCTATTAATAAATCTACAGATCATTTCTAAATGCAGAATTATTACTATATAAGTCCCATTTGTTGGGTTCGTCAATTTTTTTTTTTTTTTATTGTTGTAATGGAATAGGCGTCTGTCTTCCATCTCACTTGATGGAAAGTGTAGATGAAGACGAAGATGGTACACGCCCATCCAAAAGAAACCTGTTCACTCTACTCTTAAAGGCTCCAGAGTTCAACTCATCAGGAAAAATAGACCCAGGCAGATCGTTCCAAATTTTGGCGACTCTCACCAAAAACGAGCTGTCAAACCGTTTAGTTCGTCTTTTGGGTATGCCAACAACGTATGGATGAAACTTTTGCCTGCGCCTAGTAGTCCGATAAAGGAATGGAGATGGTTCAATCAGTTCGAAAAGAGCTTTCGAGCACTCTCCAAAGTGCATCCTATAAAAAACCGATAAGCTGGCAACTCGACGACGATGCTCAAGGGTGTGTAGTCTGCTATTTGAGAGCTTTTCGTTATTAATTAACCTACGGGCTTTTCGGTTAACCGAGTCCAAAGCTTCCAGATGATATTTGGCTGCACCGTCCAAGAGGTGACTGCAGCTGAAGTACCGCCGAACCTTTGACAGAATCGATAATTTCTTGGACGCTGTTTGTGCCATAGACTCAATTTGTTTGCCAAAGTTAAGGTTAGAGGTGATGGTAATACCTAGAAGCCCTAGATGGTTAGTAATTGGTAAGGATACACTTTCGAAAGTGGGTGTTAAATCAAAGCTACTCTTTTTCGCGGAGAAAAGACACGCCTGTGTTTTGGAAGGGTTGAACTGGACAAGATTGGCGTCACCCCAATCTGACACCCACTGCAATGTCACGTTCACCCGTTCAATCATGGACTCTCTCAAGGACCGTATTTCCTCTGGACTAGCTCGCGAGTTGGTCGTGTACCTCTCAATTACGGTGCTGTCATCGGCGTAGCTAATAATATCCGGTGTTAAAAGATCATTTAAGTGCAGCAGAAACAAGGTTGCAGAGAGAACAGATCCCTGAGGTACCCCAGCATTGATTGCCATTAGATCGGAAGAGCAGCCATCGAAGACAACTCGAATCGACCGTTCCCTCAGGAAATCACAAATCCAGTCACAGAGCTCAGTAGGTATGCCGTATGCTGGAAGCTTGCTAAGTTATGCCTGGTGCAAGACGCGGTCAAAGGCCTTTGAGATGTCCAACGAAACAGCTATTGCTTCACCGTGACCTTCCAAGGCCTCGCTCCAAAGGTGCGTGGCATATATTAGCATATCTCCCGTCAAGCGTCCCCTGCGAAAACCATATTAATGTCCAGGTCCAGCAAACATTTAATTACCTCTTTTTGGTGGATTTTAACAGCACTCATTTTAGGGCCAGACGGAGGTAACTGAGGTGGACATTTGCCGTTGCTGTCCAGACGAGAACACTCTGCGAAGAGATTGGCAAATAAATTTGCCTTCTCCTCAGCACTATGGACCAGGGATCCGTCAGGTTTGCGCAGAGGAGGCAGCGAAGAGCGACAGAAGTTTTTCTCGACCGACTTGGCGAGGCTCCAGAAAGCTTTACTCCCTGAGGGAAAAGAAGCTAACTTTTCCCCTATGCGGCCAATGTGGTCAAATCGAGCTTTTCTTATCGCTTTTTTGCAGGATTTAGCAGCTGCGTTGTATGCTTTCTTCTTAGACTGGAGATCCAAGGCTTTGTTTTTACGAGCTTCAACCCATGACAAATAGGCTTCACGCTTACGCTTTTCAGCTAAGTTACACTCTCCTCGAACTCGAGGGGTTTACGTATCAACGTTGATGCTGATTATATTAACGAATCAAATTAGCTCCAAGTAGGCAAATTATTCCGGTGGACGGACTAAAAACCTAGTGTCACTATACTTATTTATTCCATAGGTGTCTTAAGAGGCGACTAAGAGAGCAAACCACGAAGAACAACATCCAAATCAATTCAACGTGAAAGGAAATTTGAATCAAACACTTATTTACGTTTGGAAAAGCTCTGGACTCCTGGGTTTGCGGCGAGATGGTGTGTCGTAATCTTACCGAATAAACCACACGTTGGGCTATTTTGCGCATAAGACAGGAGGAACCCAGAAACCGTCACGTCATGACGACATTCAAACCCCTCTCAGGGCCTGCCCGCATCGCACACCACCGATTAATCAAACGCCCTGCCCACTCTACGTTGACCAGTTGGAAGTAAATGAGTATTGGGGGTCTCGGATCAGATAAGATAACAGTCCCGTCACTACTCACTATACTCGCATAGATGATTTAATATTGTTATTGAAATTTGTATGTTAAATATGTCTAGTAGTTGAATTTAAAGGAATAATTTATTACTAGTATGAATTCTTAAGTGATATTAAGGAACTAATTAGTCACTGATCGTGGACTGATCTGGTTGTTCTGACGCGGCTAGACGAATTCTGATGATTGGCGTCAAATTTCGACTGGTTAGTCGAAATTAGAAGCTAGTTAGTTCCCAATTTTTTGATCCCTTAACATCCCTGATAGTGGCCAGTGTCAGTGATATTCCTCAGCTAAATTTAAAAGAAAAAAATCTTGTGCAATATTGTTTATTTCTTATGTACCTATTAATCTTACGGTCTGTTGCGTTTGCTGGAGAAGTCAAGCTGTTTGTTAATTAGAAAAATTGATTGATTTTATTCATGTTCCATTTTATTTCAGTAATGGCGTACAAGTTTTGTTTTGTATTAGTTTGTATGGTTTTTATAAAATGTTAAGTAAAACATTTTTGTTTTTATGAACTTGTATTACCCTTAACTTAGGTATACATATGTTGGTAAAATACCTAAGTAACAATAGTTAATAACGAGTAATTCTAATTTGTCTTTAGAAAGTGATTAACATGAAGCTTATGAATCTTCGCGTGTTTAGATCATTTGTTATACTTATCTTACGCCGATCAAAATTGTGATGATTTTTAAGAGCTAATTTAGTTGACTCGTAGAAACTTTGTGAACGTTCTTCTTGCACCAGTTTTTTGTTTATAGTAGATAACCATAAGCATGGGTTGCAATAATAGCGAATTAAAACATACCTTTTTAACGGATGCCTTTTCAAATGTTTCCGATAAAGATAATATTTCTGATTGTTAGAATTAATTTGAAAGCTATGAATTTTTATATAATGGTAAAAATAGGGTACATTATTTTCGTTTGATTTTACAGGCTGTTTTTGTCAACGAAGAATAATACATGGAAAAATAAGTGAAACTGGAAAACGATTCGTGGTAAGTTTTCTAGTCAATTTCCAATATATTGCAAAGGTAGTTTTGGCTTCCTCCATCGCGCTGGCTGGATACAAATGGATTGGGATATGCTTTAATTTACGTTTTCCTTCCCTTTGAAGTGTTATTTGAAGCTTCCCTATTCGGCTCTTACGAGACTGACCATGACTAGGGACGGCGAGACTCTGTATGCTTAATCCGTCACGATATATGAATACCTTAGTGAAATATTGTAACTTATGATCTCTAAAGCAATAACTTGTTAGCTATTGAGTGTTATTGCTACATTATAACACCAAGTAATAACACTAGGCCTCTTTCAGGTGTATCTATTAAATTCAAAGTATTCGGACGTCCAACCAGTCGGATGGCTATGCGGTGGTGCTTTGATATCCGAGTCAAACATATTGACATCTGCAGCGTGCCTTACCGAAGTCAAATATATGTATGCAATAGCTGGATATAGAAAATATGTTAGCGGAAAGGAGATAGACAACGATGAATGCACTCGAACAAAAAAGAACAAGATTGTCGAATTCGTCATCCCAGAAGGTAACACCATATTCACATCTCTTATATAATGATCTCAAACTAGACAGAGCCCGTAGTGTTATCAGATTGCCAATGATCATACTTACACTTACATTTATTTAAGTCGATATTAAAGTAAGTACTCTAACTTTTGTTAGTTAACGAAAATGTTGATAAATTAGAAGAAATTGTTTATTTCATAATCTACCTGTTACCTGATGTGAGATTTCTGTGTGCTATTTTTATAGTAAAATGACAATTTTAAACCGTATATTCAAAAGGGAATTTTTTACAAAATGTTACAAAATGTATAGAATTCTACCTTTGAAATTAGTCAACTCAGCATTTCCTATATATTTCAAATTTCGTTTAGTAGCGATCTTGATTGCAAGGACAGGTCGTGGCATGGCTTTGTGTTCGCTTCAAATACATAAGGTTCTGCACCGATGAAATTTTGTCACGAAACATAATCGGCTTTATATATGTTAGCTTATTATTTTTTCCGGTACAGTTTTATTTCTCAATACAATTATTGATTAAATTATTATTCAATTCTTTATTCCTCATTTCTTACAAATGTAACTGGCTGTAAATAATTTGCAAATATACAGTATCTGCCCCTTAGCCAAGTTTCGTTTTTGGTTTTCTATTCTGCTATATTTCCCTATTCTTTTGTTTCACTGGCTAATGTCACTCAGGCATTTGATCGAAACAAAATATTAGCGAATCAAACAGGAGAATAGAAAAATGATATAGAAAACGAAAAACGTTTGCAACTTGGTTGGGAGCTGGTTAATGGCTATCCCATTATTTGCGTAAGTGATGCTGGAATAAAATATAGACGGCGTAATGTAATGTAATATAATGCAACGGAATGTAATGTAATGAGTCTATTTTCATTTGATTTTAGAATTCAAGAACACTCCAAATCCTGAAGACTGGATGAAATATGATGTTGGAATAGGAGTGGTTGAAAAGCCTTACAACTTTACAGATTTATCTTACTACGTACTTTGTTCTTACCCACCAACTAAAACTTTTATCAATTATGATAAGCGTTTTGAAGTTCCCAGCACCGAAGGTTATATATTTGGTTGGGGTGGCAATAGAGGTCGAAAAGTAAGTATTTGGTAGGTAATTCCCTAGTTATCGTATCCTTAGTCGTAAGAGGCGACAAAGGGAAGACAACTAGTTAATACAATACTGCAATGAGAAGGAAAAACCCTATGCCAATCCGTTTGACAAGTGTGATTTTGACTGCCTTGTTATTCTAGTAGTTAGCGTATGCAGCTGCCGATGAAGAGGTTTCGGCTTCGATTTCCAAGTCAAATGTTTGTATTATCTGCAAGTATTGGAGGGTGAGCGATAAATATATGTACCTATTAATATCAGTTGTCTTGTACCCATAGTATAAGCTTTGCTCAGTTTGGGACTAGATGACGCTATGTGTGAGATGTAAAAAATTTAAAAAAAAAAAAAATTACTTGCCGATGTCCAGCAAAAAGTTGTTGCTTATGATTGCCGGTGAACTAATTAGACCCGCCTGCTTTGTATAACAAAACTTTCTAAAATCTTAAAATTTATATCTATGTACTCAAAAACCGATTTTAACACTATTAGAGTAATCATTCATAAACAACCCGTAACGATACACTGCTGAGCCGGGGTCTCCTCTCAGGAGCGGACTAGGGTCCGTCCCCATGCTGGCCGAGTGCGGGTTGGGAACTTGCAAGACATCTTGCGGCTACGTAATCTTGCTGTTGGATGTTTAATGTATAAAACCGGAGGCGAAAGTTACTGATAATTTCTAACACAAAATTTTAGCCGTATGAAAAGCAAGATCTTAACACTGAATATATGCATGAAGCAAAAACAGTCATAACCAACACATCATTTTGTGAGCATTACGTCAGTGAGAAAATGAAGGCAATCGTGCAGAGTTCCTTAGTGTGTGCGTATGGCTCTGGGTACATTGATCGAGCTGGAAAGGAGGATTTTAATGACCCTGCACTCGACGACGACTGTTTATGGAGACGATTCAATTTGAATGCACCAAGTAATGGAACGGTATGAATAAAAATTTACGACATCAATAGTGTTGATAGTCACTTACTGATTTATCAAACCAATATGTCTGTTTATAACATAGTAACATAGTGTGTGGTATATAGGTATCTTTGGCTACCATGGCTTCTATAAACCTCGATAATAATAATCTTCTACTAAACTCTAAAATTCATTCTGAAATTCTCATAAAAATTCTGTAGTACATTCAACTCAATCATTAAAAATTTGTTTGTCGTGGCAAACGTTTTACTAAATGTCAGATTGACTAAAATTAGACATGTCATGATATAGCAATAGCGTGTCCATGGAGTTTCTTGTCTGTTCTTCTCCATAGGATCTACGAATTGGAACAGACAATTAGCTTCACGACTGACTACTGACTGACTACTTGACGTTTCAAAAGTGCCGTTGTATGGTTTATTTGAAATAAAATGGTTTGATTTGATTTGATACATTTTTATATTTAATCCAAAATTACTCTACTCGAACCAAGTGGCGTGCAATGGGAGAAACCTATGTCCAGCAGTGGCCTGAGATAGGATGATGATGGTAGGCCGCCGCGGGGTTTAGTGGGTAGACCGGTTACAACTCCGGGAGTACCACACACGCCTCATGGAGGGTATGGTGCGAAAAGCATTCCCCGAGTAAAAAAAAAAACAAAAAATAGGATGATGATGAAAAAAAGTTTATCTCGATGGTTTAAAAATGAAATTTTTAAGTGTATATTTTGCGAATTTTAACTATTTCTGACGTTCATATCATTATCATCATATAACATAAGTGCATTTGTTTCATATTCAGCAAATAAATTGTGTTTCCTCAGTGCAAAGATGAGTTTCAAAACGATCAAAGACAATTCAACGATGGCTTCTCTGGTGAAATACCAGAGAGAAGATCTTTCGACGGATTTGCCGATAATGGAGGCATTTGTGAGGTAAGGTGAAAAATTTACAAAATGTTGCAAAATATTTTTTTAAATGAAGTGTACTATAATGATAAAAATTGTACGGAAATTAACAAGATATTGCATACTATTAAATTCGATACTTCATTGACAGTCTACCGAACACGGCCAATGAAACCTGATCGAAATGTCAGGCATTTCGAGGCTATAATTTTTATTACTTACATATTTTGTGGAATATAAAAGAATTGTATAGTCTTTTTACATATTTACAGAACGATCATGGCGGTCCGTTGGTTACTTATTTTGGAAGTGCGGAAATTATAATAGGAATCTCTATAACCAGTATATATACTTCGCGCTACGAGTGTGAAGGCCCATACCTTTATTTCGGAATGGCAAAAATGGCTCCTTTATTGCGTTGTTTAATGGCAAAAAGCAGTGAAACGTGAGTTATATTGTGATTATGTATAACAATAGTAGATTAGTAGCCAAGGGCTGTAAGGCATCATTTGCAGCCCGAGATATAGTTCGAGGGTGCAATTGATGCTTACACCCGAGCTAACTATTCTGCTTTACATCTCGATTGTGAGGTAAGCAGAAAAAAACGGCATTATAATTATAAAACATTTTATTTGTTGAAATTTATAGTGAAACTAAACTAGCTGATGCCCGCGGCTCCGCTCGCGTTTTAGAGGTATCAAAAATAGACGTTGGCCGATTCTCAGACCTACTGAATATGCATATAAAGTTTCATAAAGATCGGTCAAGCCGTTTCGGAGGAATATGGCAACGAAAACTGTGACACGAGAATTTTATATATTAGACTAGCTAATGCCTGCGGCTCCGCTCGCGTCCTAGGGATGTGAAAAATAGATGTTGGCCGATTCTCAGACCTACTGAATATGCATATAAAGTTTCATAAAGATCGGTCAAGCCGATTCGGAGGAGTATGGCAACGAAAACTGTGACACGAGAATTTTATATATAAGAAGATGAGAACAATTTTCAAATTTTAAGGACAGGTGTTTTTTTTTCAAGAACGAAATTGAGCTTCGCCGTTCGATATTTAAAATTGATGACTATTATCCTCACACGAACACAAAGCTGAATAGCAAAGCGACCTCTTTGGTCATTGGGCTGAATGCATGATGTCTATTGCCAGTATGATGGTTAGATGTACGCGAACTTTTTGAAAGAAAGAGGTTTTTTTTTAATTACTTACCGCCCTGGCTGACAAAACTGGCAAAATTCATAATAGTCCATATATTGAACTTTCAAGGAAAACTATACCGGTTTTTATTTTAAACCTACCTATCATTATGGCTGACTACGGAAACCTATTCTATGCGTGGCCTGACACGCAGTTGGCTAATTTCTTTTCTTAATTTCTTTTTGATTCCGATGACGAATAACTGTTAAAATAGTTTAAACTATTTTAACAATTATTCATCACCGGAATCACAGCGGGACACAGACCATTAGTTAGATACTGGTTTTAGCTTACCATACCGCATTGGCCAGACGAGTTGGTATACGATTTGTTTCTAGTTTTCCTCCTCTTTGTTGTGCTATTGTGCTGCGTAGTATTCTCCCTTAGCTCTTCTGATATACACGGGATAAATATGAATGGTGTCACTCTGTATTTTTACTGAGCTGAGTCCTACGATGTTATCCACAGTTATAGAAAGGTAGTCTAAAAAACTGCCTAATTTACTCCCTATGTAATAAGCTTTCTGTCAGTGAAAGTCCCGTCAAATCCAGTAAAGCTGTAATTGTTATAACGTGAAAATACAAGAAGTTTTCCACAAAAAGATCTTTGAGGCATTCAGTTTAGTTCCGACGACATCTAGTAAGCGGATTAAGCTTTTTCTTAAAGTATTAATGGAGACAAAATAAGAAATTTCCTACTTCGTTCAAGAGGACTTCTTTTAATTCAAAGAGAGATTAACTTAGGCTTAGTCCAATGATCAATACATAAGTATTGTATGTATTACTTATACATTAGTTTAGTCTGAGTTCGATAGATGGCGTTGTACCGATTTTCTGTATCGCGATATTGAGATACTACTGACTAATGTATATTTACCAGCTAATTCGCTAAAATAAAGGCGCTCTGTTTTATTCAAGTTTAATTTACAAAATTCTTTCAGACTTGCATTATGCAAACAGCTATCATACAGTGCCAAGAGAGTCAAAATAGAATGGCCCGCAGCTTCAAGAGAGCAAACTACAACATCGACTACTAAACCAACTACTAGAACGACTCATCAGTGGTCACCGAAACGGACGACAACACACAATCTCAAACTGACTACGAAACATACAACCAAAACAAAAATATTGAGACTTACGCGAAAAAGGGATCAGATAAAGATGAGAGTTACTGTTGAAAACCTTAAAGTTTTAAAGTAAGTATGTATTAAAGTGAAGTAAGATTTTTTGATTAACAAATTTGATTTTGTTATATTATGGTGTTCTTTTAATTTTTACACATAGTATTTAAACAACAATGGCTACAGAAGAATAAACTGTGGAATAAACTGTGTCGTAGCCATACGCCCACAGTTGTTCCATTTAAGAATGGTTTTAAGACTACCCGATAAAGTTTCAATGGCATTAGTAGCAAAATTTGCTGTTATGGATGTATATCATCAACAACCCAATGCTGGGTTAAGGCCATAAGTCCCTACGCTGGGTGCGGGCTGGGGACTGGCAAGATACGTTGTAGCTACGTAAACTACTTTATGTGACCTCAGAATCACAGAAACGCTCATTCATAACATATCATGCCACAAAATCGTCTTATTGTTTTTTTCTGCTGTACTGTGTACTGGATTACATTTCGGTTTTGTATGCTGTGTTTATCAAGGTTTTTATTTCTTTATATACATAGATAACACGTTACATATGTACATAATACGTCATAATCCAGTACACAGTGCAGTAGAAAAAAGTAATAAGACGATTTTAAAGGACGTGGCATTGATGACATGGTTATACTGTGGCTTTTGTATTTAAAGTCCAAACGACAAACATTATTTTTATCTATTTATACATAACAAATTAAGCATCTAAAATAGAACACTGAATAATTTAATATGATAAGCGATATGTTTATCTGACAATAACTATTATAACAATAACTATTAACTACAATAACTATTAACTATTATCTATTCAAGAATTGTGAAATCGAAATATGTAGTTGATCCTGTAAATAACTTCGGAATAGTCTCTCGGAACTTTATCCGCAAATAGTGAATCTGTTCTTATTAATGGTGTTTTTCGTTTCGCCAGTTTTTGTTTACCAAAATGTTTATTGTTACAGGCCCGAAGATGTAAGTCTGCGACCAATAAAAGATATACCGACTGTTAAAGTGTAAAACATTCATAATTATAATTTTACATAAACCTATACGTTCCTTATTGCATATCCTCATTCCAGATACATAATCAGAAAGTCGTTTTTAGCTCTACATGTCCTTATCCAATATAGCTAATTGTCCAAAACATATTTAGAAACGCGTGAAACTGATCATATTAGTTTCTTCAGAACTTTATAAATTTGAGCGTCTACTAATAAAATAAGTCGCCCAATGTGTTGCTAAGCGTAAATATAGAGACTTCAACTAATCCAGGATTCTTTCTATACAATTCTAATGAAGAGAAAATATATAAAAAATTGCGAGGTTAAACAAAACTTTTCCTATACAAACCAAAGGGTAAATTAAAAAGTCCGATTTTGATGGGAATTTCTTTGGTGATGATGTAATGAGTAATTTACGCTACTCTGATTTTGGACTAGCTTCGGCCTTTGAGTGACACCGCGAAGCGCTGCTAGTAACTTAATATAGTCGCCTATCACAGATATGAACATATTGGAACATTGAAATTTAAACGGTCATGCTTTATGCTTCATGTTTCAAGTTCATAAGTTATTTAATTTTAGAAGTAGAAATAGAACAAAAAATACCTTTTATAATATTTGTGAGAGCAAGTATCGATCGGTTAAACTGAATTTTGAATGAATATTTACCAACAAGAACTGATCATCTTATTGGAGTTACAAAGATATAAGAACACGTGAACACATATATTAATTATGAAAATGGATAAATAAAAACAGAAAAGTTACTAAAACTTTTATTACAAAAATGTATTATCCATTAACCGTTTTACATAACAACTAATACTAAACATGTCACCAAACATCAATACACAAAGAAATATTTTCTCTATACGACTGTTGCATTTCCAACGTATCGGTAATAGCATAATTATTGTATAATGGACGAACTAAGGCCACGAATTAAGCCTCAATTCGCCCAATTGCTAAAAACATTATTGTTTTCAAATTATGGTTATACTCTGTCCATTCCTTTATTATCTTTTTGACAGTTCAACAAATTTCGAAATTAGTGACGCCCTCACACGTCACCGATTCGATTTGAAATCAAAATCAATCGATATAAATTTCTTTAAGTCAGTATTGTAAATTAATAAAATGTGCACTATTATGATATGTAATTGACCCAGAACAAAGAAAACTTCCAAACACAGTCACTTGAAGGTCGGTTTAGTAAGTACTATGTGATTTTTCAAATATACTTTCTCATAACTCTGGATTTAAACGTCATTAACCACGCGTTTCAAAGTTAAATTTTACTAACACGTGCATAGTTACATTATAAGTCAGTGGTCCAATAATTAATTAATTAAAGCACAGAGTTATTGTTCTTTATTCTAAGTTTAAAGTTAAATTCCGAAATTTCGACATAATTCCTTGCAAATAATCAATCTTGAAGTCATACTATTTTAATTTCCATTATATTTTATTAAATTTACAGAAACAACACTTACATGAAGTCAAATTATTTTGATCATAATAATATGATAGATTATTTTAATCGTTTATTCGATTTATCGTATTTCAAGAACTGTTTTATATGTTGTTTTTAGCTATGCACACTGCCCACTTCCCTACCCGTCTATAAAGTACGACATTACTGTAGTACATTATTACGAAAAAAATACCGGTAATTTATAGGCGTGACCTGTCAAAAAGATAATAAACGAATGGACAAGGTATAGTTAACATCTTTCGTAATCGGCAATACCATAACTGTTTGATTTTAAACGTAATGATTGTTCATCGGTATTTGTGGTCGAATCATAACCTCATCCTGGGACCTGGAAAGTTAAGTATCGCAATTATTTACATCATCAATCCAGATCAACATATTGTAAAAGTTACACTGAGAGCCAGTTGTGTTGCTGATCAAGACTCTGATACACTAATGTGAACTTAACTGCCAGATAACTACAGATTTCGCTCTGCCAAGTCTTGCATAAGTCAGAAACACCTCACCCTATTTCAACACTTTTATTTGCTAAATACTATCATAAAGTTCTGAAACTGTTTTTAGACACGGTTTAAAATAACTCTAAGAGCTTCTTCAGAAACATATAATTTTGTTTTCACTGTAAACGGGACTTATTCGCGATAATATTATAAAGGTTATTATAGTCTACCCGTGACCACGAGCGGTATAACCCGTTCGAAACGTCGGAAAATAGAAGGTATCGTAACCTTTATAATAAGCGAATAAGTCCCGTTTACAGTGAAAAGATGAGTATGTGTAAAAGTCGCGAAAGTCTAAAAACAGACATATAATTTTGTCTGGCTACTGGCAAAAAAAGAGAGCTACCTGATTTGCGTTCAACAGCAGATTGTGTAATTTAAATGTAATGTAATTTAAATTACACAATCTTTTGTTGAACCCATTTTTACAATTTATTTAAAATTCAGTTTCCGACTCAGTAGCTATCGTTTGTAGCAATGTACTCAAACGGATGAGCGGAGCGCTCATCCGTTTGCTTATAATCACATTAATTACGTCTTTGGATCTAGTCATTTTATTACCAGAGTTACGAAAACAAGTTACTTACAGAATGCTTTCTATTCGTGGTATATGCATGTCTTGATGTCGATCATTTTCTTTATATGGTTCATCGAATGTTCTATCTTGCAGGAACTGCTCATACGCGTATTTTTGAGTTTTATCAGTCCTGGTTGTAGTCTGCGATTCACTAGGTAGATCCTGAAGTTGAGCAAATAACTCGTCAAATGAAAACGTATCGTCATCGGATAGTGTTGTGGTGTTATTTTGTTGTAATAGTTTCTGATATGGTGACTGAATTAGACTCGTGTTTGGTTGCAAATTTGGATGTAAATTTGAAAATTGAGCTGGTGGTTTTTTAAATGGTGATTGAGCAAACTCTTGCTTTGGTGCTAAATTTGGTTCACTAAAGTGTTGTTCGAATGAAAAATCATACAATATCTCAGATTGTTGAAACATCGATTTTTTTGGCTCTAAAGAATGCGCCGAGATCTGAATAGGTGGCTGAGAAACATGCCGATAATCTTTTTTTTCACTCTCTTGGTTGAGCTGGTGGTATCCTAAAGCTTCGTTTTGTTGTCCCATCTGTGATGCCACGTAAACTGCTGTATCTTTTTGCGTTGCTGTTAGGTCCTGTTGTACACGTATCGGTAACTCGTATGGTAACTTTGTCGAAGGATTATTTTGCTGATTGCTATGTGGGGTATATTTGACTTCTACTGGTGAAACGTAAGATTGACCTGATTGTGGTTCATTTTGCTCTAGCTTTGCCGCTTTCTTATTTAGTTGACGTACTAGTGACTCGTATTCTTGTTGATTTGATGGTGGATAGTATTGTTGCTCTCTGGCTGGATTATGCGGATCTACTGTTGGTGAACCATATACTTGCATCAGGTGTGGTTCATATCGTTCTCTCATAAGCGAATAGTATATTTCAGGTATACGCTTATTATTGTGCTCGAGTTGCGAACCGTATTGTGGCTGCTTTTGCGAATCATATTGATTGTATGAGGGTGATTGATAATTTTGGTTTTGTGGTAAAGTGTATTCCCGTTGATTATCTGATTTCAAATCGTGACCAGTTTTTAGCAGTTGTTTTTGAAAATCTGATTGTAGGTTAAGTTGTGGCCTTAAAAATTCTTGTTGCGTCGTTGTGACTTCTTCTGATAGTGGCTCTTGGTTTTTCTCTTGATATATATCGTCTATGTCAAACTGTGGTCGCTGTAATAGTGGTGGGAATTGTGGTTTAGGTAGTTCATTATCATTTAATTTAACATTTTCTACTAACTCTTCTGATACTGGTTTGTATTGCTGTTCCTTTTGATGTTTGCTGTCTATATCATATTGTGGCCGAGATATCAATGGCCGTGATTCTGAACGCTGGTATGCGTTTTTTTCAAATTTTTGAGCTCGTTGAAATATATTTTGTTGTGTGACTGCATGTTTAAGAGAGTAACGACTTTGAATATTAAACTTTTTAATAGATGTTGTATAAGCTCCGCGATTGTTGTACTTTATGGTTGCTCTAGGAATAAGAGGGCTAAGTTTATCAAGAACTGCACGCTGTATTAACAACATTGGTTCCAGTATTTTTGATTCGTTATAGTTGGGCCAGAGTATCTCAATTTCTTGGATTTCGTAAGGTCCATCACTTATTTTTTTACTACAGAGCTTGCGCCTGTAAATGATATAATGCTGTTAGTTGCTTTAATTTAATCGAATTTAAATAGTAAAAAATTTCAAATCCAAATTATTTAATTTACAAAATGTAGTATGGAAATTTATTGGTAAGTATATATTTTATTTTTACAACTTCAAGCAAAAATTTATTCAATTTAATTCTAACTAAGGTATACCTCCCTAGCCAAGTTACATTCTATTTCTCTATTCACTTGTTTCATTGACTAATATTTTGTTTTACATTACACAATGAAATAATAGAATAAAGAGGGGCAAGGCACTGATTCGTCGATGCAAAGATACGATGAGTTTAGAATATAATCAGTGGCAGGTTCTACGTACTGTTTGGTCTAAGGTCACTGTAATGTTAGAATAGAAATCTGCGGGATTGCTACCATGTACCTTTTTGTTAATGAGTATCGGATATTTGAATCTGGCGTAATCAACAAAATATAGTTTCGCGGTCAGATACTATTAGTGTTGTGTGTCGAGAACAGTTACGAGTGGTTAGTGTACTGGGGGCGATCGTAATAAAAGGCTGCGAAAGAGGGTAGACCGATATGTCTGCCAATAACATCCCAACCGCAAGATCTTTAGTAACTCCGTGATCATGGCCCTTGTGTGCGCCTCTTATATATCGAGAATGGTACTTGAATTATGAATAACATACCTTAATTTAAAGTAACAAGAGATATAACTTTTGCGTAACAAAGTACTATATTTTGATATACTATAACCTTTACGACTTACATTATAGAATTAGTCTCTAGCAGGCACTTAATTATGTTAGATGATGCAGCAGTACTAACATAAAGAAATGGTCCATTACATTTACCATTTATTTTAGTGTTTGATGTGATTCCTATGATAACCTCTTTGTCATTAACCCATTTGATTAGAGGACTACCGAGGTTATTCTGAAAAACAATTGTTATGTAACATTTATGAAATCTTAAAAAATATTAATTTATAAATATGTACACTCCATACGGCAAAGTGAAACGTAGGGCTACGAATTTAACTGCCTTGTTGGTCTTGTGGTTAGCGTATGCGGCTGCTGATCAAGAGGTCTCGGGTTCGATTCCCGGGTCGGACTAAACATTTGTGTGATCCACAAATGTTTGTTTCGGAGTCTGGGTGTTTTCCATGTATAATATGTATGTATTTACAAATAAAAGTATGTTTATGTATTTATGTCAGTTGTTTAGTACCCATAATACAAGCTCTGCTTAGTTTGGGACTAGATGATACTGTGTGTAAGATGGCCGAAATATTTATTTATTTTATTTTTATTATCATCATTAGAATTTACAAACATACATTGGTAGTACTCTACGTTTCTAATTATTACATCCAAATTAATACCTGAAAAGATATTATTAATACCTGACAAATATCCTGATGTAAAGCTCTTCTGGTTTCATAATTTTCGTTACTATTCATGTGCATCTGAGTTTCGAACGTGATGTCCTCTGTCTTTTCTCTCAGCTCACTATTATCTTCTTCATTATAGCCTCTTCTGAATCCAAAATTATCTTTGAAACCCTAAAATAAGTAAAAAATATATATAGAAGATTTTAAAGGTTGTTTTCATAATTTGTATTTTGTCCGGTCCCATAATTGTTAAATAGTCACAAAATAATGTGTTTTCCACTTTTACTAAACTTTGTGGATGCAATTTGTTAGACAAGTTATAAATAGCAATGTTTGAATATCATTTTTAGGGTCATCTTCACTTCCACTGTATTAAATATTCTGACCTGTGTTTTTTTTCAAATCCGATGAATGTGTATGTATGTTCCACCAAAGCATAAGCTGTTGAACAGATTTTAATGATTGAAGTGGCAATAAATTCATAATAATGGCACGGGTGACATAGAATACTTTTTTTTATAAAAACTTCTACCGTAGCCAGGTTACGGCTCTTTAAACATTAAGTAGTTTTTAAGTACTTACACTGTTATCCAGTTTCGAGTGTTTATAAGCATCAAAAGACAGAGTTTCAAATACACTATCTTCGGTCATTTCTTGTAGATTAATGGTACCACACAAGTGATACTTATGAATTAATTGAACAAAATCTTTGGTATCAGTAATTGTTGTACATATATTTTTATCCACAATCATTGTTGACGTTTCTTGTAGTAATTGATATTTACTGTCCTTTATAAACTCTGGCTATTAAAAATTAAGAGGTTAGATAGGTGCACGATTATACGCTTAAAGGTAAATTATTATGGAGTACGTAAAGTTAAAGATTTATCATTCGGTCACAGTTCCTTTACTGTTAGTTGTGCTCTCGTTGACTGCACATCACACAGTCTTGACATTTGTCTACTTACAGTGTCAACCTATCGCCGTCCACTGCTGGACGAAGGTATCCCCCAAGGAACGCCAACCATCCCGGTCTTGGGCAGTCATCTTGGTCTTGTCTACTTATATTATGCTAAATGTACGACGTGCGCCAAGGCGCGGACGTGGGGCGGGCACCATAATCAAAATCAACGGGCAGCATGTGAAAGGATATAATGAAAAATTGCAGATAAGAAAAGTATAAGTAGTTTAATCACTTCAACAACAAACAATATTACAAGTTTTAGTCATAGTAGCTTTCGTGAGCCTCTCAGATAAGTAGTGACGCTAAGGTGTTGCAAGCTTACCAACTATTGTCTCCTCTCAATTTTGTGGTTCGTTCAGAATGACATGTTAAAGTTATCTGGTAATTCTATTGTAAAGTATTTATTCATTTATATATAGAAATTTAAGGCGTGAAAACCAAAGATCTTTACAATTTTTTACCAAATGAAGGAGTTAGTAATGGAATTATATTAAGCTTACCGTTTTTTCTTGCACACCCCATCCTAAGGTGACCGCATGACTATTTACTGTGTCATGTATAGTTTCAAAATTTACCAATATAGATTGTGGTTTATAAGAACAATGAATAAGATAACTTGAATCGCTAAAATCATATGGCTTCTCTACAACTGCTATGCCTATATTAATATTCTTCCGATGCACCGGATTCTCATAGTCCAAATTATATCCTATAACACAGTAACAATGTATGTTCTTATTGTTTAATATTAATTGAAACTGGGAATTAAATATATCTAATAAAACTTCGTTGTTTCTTTCACTAAACACTTCATCTTTACTATCTAAATATCCAGATAAATCCAACCTTTTATCATTCAGACGTTCGTTTTGGATATATAGATTATAATAATAATAATAATAACAATCATTTATTTGCCAGAATGTAGGTGTACAAAGTATGATCTTAAAATTAAACACGTCCCATTTACATCCTACCAGTATACATGGTATGCAAATATTAGTAAGGTATATTAAAATGAAATTATTTAATTAGCAATTATCTATATGAATTAAATTAAATTAATTATTGCATGCAATGTCAATATAATCATTTCGGTAAGTCAACAAGGAAATTAAAATTTTGTCAAAAAAATTGTAGAATATTTAAAAATAGGTACATTAATTATATATTGTTCATGGATATTGTCTATGTCAAAATGATAAAATTGGTTTAAAAAATAATAATACCAATACTCTATACCATTACTTCCCTTCCTCACGATATGACATAAATTCAGTCAAATCGTAAAAACATTTCTCCTTTAGATTGTTTTTATCATAAACAGGTTGTAGACGCTACTAAACATCTAAAGCAAATGTATATTGCAGTAAGGTATGCAAATGTTTTACAAGCGGATTTAATGTCATACCTGTTGGAATTAAAATTTTCACAACTCTTTGTTTTTTTCTTCTCGTGCAGTCATCTCTGTCAATATTTTTAGCTGTGATATATTTTTTATACCCTGCTATAGCATATATGTTTTCAGCTTCAGTAAGACATGATGCTGTAGTGAGTATTTGTGTTGGAGTAACTATAGCACCGCCACATACCCATGAGTTCTGAAAGTTTCTTGTAACCGAAGATTGGACGAAGTATACCTAAAACGAAGAATTCAAATTCAAATCCAATAACCACGACGTTCCATAGTCGTCAAAGTGAAGGTTACGGGTTTCCGCTTTAGACCAATCTTGTAGTATTTTTTTTCTAGCAGTGGAAGTCTTTTGATGATAATGAGGATGTAGCACTTACCATATATTTTTTTCCTGCGATACTGTCAATGCCGCTTACCAATCTTCTTTGGCAGTAACATACTAAACAAACAAAATTTAAGTTATTTAAAGTTTATTATGAGTTTATTTAAAAAGAGGTCTATATCCAGCAGTGAACTATTTCAGCTTTTTAATAAGCCAATGCTTATCAAATTAATATCATTGATAGAAATAACAGTAAAAGTGTATCTTCAACATTTTCTTATCTTTTTATGATTTTTTTTTCTGATTGTAACGTTGAAAAATATGTCTCTTATTATGAAATTAGTATCCTACTTTTCAAAGTCATTGATAGATATTTAATTTTTATGTTTAAAAAGTGCATTAAAATTGCATTTTAGTCTTTTAAAGTTACATTAAACTTACATATAACAAATACGTCACTTTACTATGATCTCTATACCCTTAAAATTAAGTTTATCAATGCAGACAGATTTCAATACTGCAGTAAAATAAGTACTTATGGTATCGGAAGCAATTAATTTTCCATAATAATTCCATGCAGTCTTGAACTAAGAATCATTCATTTTAATAATGGAATACCAGCCTGATTGTGATTGATTTTTTAATCCACCAAGACTACACTTATCAAAATTATCCTAAAATGTTACTAACATTGCAGAAATCCAGCTAAACAAACAATTTCATAATAGCAGAACAACATTTTTTACAATATCTTGACATTCTAGTCTTGGTATTTCAATTACATTTTTAAAAGCAATTTTCTGCATTCACTTGACCATATAATGGAAATATGTCAATAATAATATCTTACGATATTTAGTTCTTTGATTCATTGTACAGTATTCTAAATCAACCATTATCGGAAAATTTTTGCGTCATATAGATCAAATAGCATATCCCGTAATTCTCAAAAAAAATCAATTCTAATAACTATTCTTCCTATCGTTTAGGCCCTTGGAGGTACTTTCATATTTCGTTGAATACAAGTGAGAAGATTTAGGAGTCTCTAGGACAAAAATGAAAAATATGGTAAACATTGAATCACATCATCAGTCATGACAACCGACACCGACGACGGCTTAATGTGCTCTCCGAAGCACGGACGCGAAACACCGCCAAACTTCTATACTCCGCGCTGTTATTAAGAATATTTTCTTGGGAAAGGCAGAAAACAGTTTCGGCTTGACCTGTAAATCGATCTCAAGAACTCTTGATTGGCAGTCGTAGGCAGGCAATAGAAAATGTTCGTTAAAAAATAACACAATTTAATTATGACTTTTCTTTTTTAGGGTCTTCTTTTGTATATTAGTATATAGGTAGATTTTTTTAACTTGTCAGAGGCATAGCATGCTTTGGAGCTAGTTGTTTTGAGGTCATAATATCATTCTGGTCTATTGGTTTATTGGTGACTGAAGTGTAATCTATAGGGTTACAAGGTTTTACTGGTAGCAATGGTGAATTATCAACATCAAACTCAATCTCCTGGATAGGGCCATTCTAAAAATAATACTGATTGCAATCCTAGTTTGAATTTCATTGAACTAACAAACGCCAAAAAGCTTGAGATAATCTTGGTTGTCTGTTACATTGTGAATAGTTTAATTGTTATGCCGAGTATATTTCTCAAAAACTCGATACAACTATAATGCAATTCACCAATACTTTGATCACCAATGATGTTGTAGAAAGACACATTGGTTTCCTCTTGTGGTGGTAAGATGTTATCTTGCAGGTTGTGTGTGTGTGTGAACTGGACAACTACTTAATATACATAGTTGTTCAATTAGAGGTATAATGAAAAGTACTAATGTTTTTTTTAAAATTATCTTTATTTTAATATTGAAATAGGCATACAAATATATATAATAGGCAAATAAAATATAAACAGTAAATATAAGGAAATATTAAAAATTTCATAAAATTTCAGGGTACTTTCAACTAATTGAGTACACTGACTGTCCTAGTATACAAAACTTCCGAACAGGTTTTTTCGATGTTAAGTGTTTTTAGGTACTTTTGACATTGCCAGGGTGCCCTTGAATGACAAAGACATATTACAAATTCATATTTATAAATTTGGGTGGGGTAATGTCAAATTCATCTTGAAGTATACCTTGAGTAGTCATGCAATCGGGCCCGATATTCTCTATTTTTCATCAAAATATCGGCGTGGACTGCAGAACGAAAGACTTCTCCAACGAGCTCCAGACACCTTGGTCTTAGGAATTCTGTATCAATACTTTGATAGCCACTTTCTATAAATTGTCGTGTCATCGTGCCTCAGGGCACCCTAAATCACGTTTACCTAATCGCGCTCTCCACTTTAAGATATAAGTATTATCGGCTCGAGCAACAATTAGTCTGCCTGGCCTATTGTGACATATAATAATTAGATTTTGTCCATCGAGTTGATACTTCGGATGATAATTAATCATTACACGTTTATTGTTTTTGCATTAAATTACATTACATAGCTAAATAAGTTACACTAACCACCACTGTCTACCATGAAAAGCTAATCTTTATAATGCAACAGACTAGTCGACTTTATTTATTTACAACTTTTGTATGTTTTTAGTAAGTTTAGAATAAACTTATTATCCCTAAATTTGGATTCTTTATTTGTCATTGACGACTCCTAAATATCGATTCCTAGTTTCTATCTTGCCAATAAAATTGTACCCTTCTTCTCAAATCTGTAGTTATAAATGGCATGTTTATTTTCCTATATTTACTTTCTGCTAGTTAGTTAAAAAAAATATTTGTATTAGTATTTCTAATTCCAATAAAAGATCCTAGCCTGAGAAGTTGAATAGTATGAATGAACATTCCCAGATATTCTGGTTCGGATTTGGAGTAGGTAGATCTTCACTCTCATCGTACGCATTAACTCCGTCATCACTTCCCTATTGATTCAAAATACCTCTATAGTAGGTACTAGGTAAGTCTTCGGTATCAAGCATATCACTATACAATCACCTTCCTCTTCATCAGTCAATGCACTTAGACCTGATCCAAGTCTGTTGACTGATGAAGGAAGATATCAACTAAGGTATGATAGCCAAGTCACATTCAATATCATAGTTTTTGACTACAATAGTTTCTTGTGGTCCCTATATCGTCGTAACAAGCTTGCAATATTGTCTTAAGAATAAATTCTGTTTAGATATTGTAAATAATTGCTGGTTGCTAAATAAATAAATACAAAAGCAAGGGTGAAGCTTCCTAGAAGTTTTGATGGTTCACCTCACCATCCTTATTTGGAAGCATACTGGAACGTCTATGATGCTTAAACGAAAACAGAGACCTCTATCAAAATAAATATTTCGAGTTGCGAAATAAGCAGATGTATAAATGTCACGTAAAACACGGCTAGTTAATGAAAATATATTAAATTCACTGAAACATACAGTAATGCAATGTGCCGTAAAATTGCAATGAAAGGAATTGTCAAAGAAGTTATAATTGTAACTTTAAGTAGAATTTCTGAAGGCAACTAGAAAATGATTCTTGTGCTTTTATGGTACTTGGTGCCATCAATATTTGTAAGTGGTAAGTTTAATTCCAAGTAGGGTAGTGTTTTTTGTATTTTGATGGGAATGTACTGGGTCTCGCTACCTGTACAAGAAGCAATAAGGATATAGTAATTTGCTCCGAAAAAAAACTCCTGCTATTGTTTAAAAAAACACAAATGGATAAATAAATTACCTTGATTCTATTGTTAATATCTCTAAAGTAACCGAAACTAAATATTCGTATTTTATTAAATATTTCATTTTATTGGTTTATAAAGTACAGTCCATTTTTCAATATTTCAAATCCAAGCTATTCCTGTCAAAACGTGTAGAAAAGTGTATCGGTAAAGCCAAACTAGACGTATCGCACTAAAATTTGACGTCGTGTAAATACATGCCGACTAAACCAAACTAAACTGTTAATGTAGAAATTCTTTAATTTCTGTGGATTCATTAATCAAAATCACAATCATGTGAATTATCATGTCTTATGTGATATACCCACATCGAAAATTGTTTTGACAATAAAGTATCATCTTCAATAGAAGTTTGTTAAAGGTTTCTAAATGATATACAACCGCGTGTCTCCGATAAAATTTTAGTTGATTCAGAACTAAACATCTATGTGTCATCAATCCATTTTTCAATATTGATATTGAAAAATGGACTGTGAATCAATGAGATTGAGAATGATAACAAATTTTAGTCGTCTTTTTGGCGATGTTAACCAATTTATGTATATCCTTGTATCTAATTTTAAATACCCTGAAGTAATGTTTGTTTTAGTTTGTAGCGGAGAACGCAAACTTCTTGGTGGTAAAACTGTTACAATGGAACATCCGTACACGGTGAGTTGTTTTGTAGGCAATAACTGAAAATTTAGTTTTACGTCGATGTCGTACTTTTGTATTTCTTTATATTTTAGCCTACCTAAGTGATTCTCCTTTGCCTGATGGAAAGCGTGAGTAGAATCTAGGAGTAAGGGTCACCATTCACATTGTTAGTTCAGACAATGCAGCATGGTGGCACACACCTTGAAGACCTAGTGAGAGGTGCATCATTCTCTGGGTCTCCACACTCATCAACGAAATACCACACCACGGACATCATTTTTAGGTTGTTCTTCTGTGTGAGGGTAGTACTGCCCCGGTTGGGTCACCCCATTCGTGCTGAAATCTGATGTACTAAATTAATATTGAAACCGAAGGCGATACAGATTGTCACCTTTTGTGAGAACCGATTTAATGCATCAACTAAGTATTATAACAACACTGGACAAAAAACCAAATCCTTGACACGCTGGTGTTATATAATTTTATATGATTACAGGTTTACTTACGTAAAGCAGAAGTAGATCCCAGAGGGTACATTGCTTGGTTATGTGGTGGTTCTCTGGTTGGATCCAAGGTTGTTTTGACATCAGCTGCTTGTGTTGAAGATGTAACATATCTATATGTAATAGCAGGATACGAAAAATATGTAAGTGATAAAGCAAATGAAGATTCTTGTCTTAAACACACGACTAGGAAAGTGGTACAGATTTGTGTACCCAAAGGTAAGAAGTTTATTTTTGTTAGAAGTTATGTGTTAAGTGGACAAGAGTGCATGAGCACAATACGTTGCTGATTATAGCACGAAAACGTGCTTGTTACGTTCATATTAAAAACTTACTGATCAATGTAACAAAACTCGTCACACTAGTGCATTCTTGGCTTAAAATTACCTGACCATAGCAAAACGCTCCTTGAACGCCGCTTTGCCCAAGTGATGTAGTCGAGTCAGGGTTGCACAGCAGTAAATGGTGAACTTGAACCCTAGAATATTATAGCGTCGACAATAAGTGTGACCCTCAAACGGGCACCGTGACTGCAATGTTCTAGTCGCATAATACTCTAATTTACTTAGTTAATCTAAGGCAAGGCAGTCACGGTGTATGTGGAAGGGTTTACAAAATTTAACTATAAAATAAAAGTAAATAAAAATGATGTGTAAACTGGATAAACACTGGATAAACCGTCAGTTTGTCTGTTGATGTATGTAGTTTTTTGTTATTGTATTTTTTAAATTTGAATAGAAATGAGACATTCATCATCATCAGCCTATCGCAGTCCACTGCTGGACATAGGCCTCTCCTATTACACACAAGTCGGATTGTTAGTTTATAAATACTAGATTATAGTTTAAAATATTTTGCATTTTAGTTTATGCTATGTACAATGTAAGAAACTATGCAATAACTTTAAATTTTCTTTTAAATTTCAATAGAAATACTAAAGTAAAAATATTTTATAATTCTGCTACTAAGAGTCTTAGCTTGATGTTGCATATCTATATACAATAGTTTTTAATTACCCTTTCTAATTAAGGTGAGTCTACAAGCTATATAATCATGCTTGTTGTGAGCACTTATAATCTATTTCTTTCTTTCGAGTAAAGGTTGAGTGAAAATATGTAAAAAATTAAATTTGGTACCTATATTATTTCTCTCGAAACTTTGTTAGCAGCAAATTATGCCTAATTAAAACGTATGCTTTTATCAACACAATAACTTTTCTAAGGAGAGATTCATATACAGCAGGTGACCATTAAGGGCTGTGGATGATGATGATTGTTTACAAAATAAAAAAGGAAAATTCAAACTTACCAGACGCATTACCAATGGTTAAAACAAAATATGATAGAATCGATCAAAGTGGTGTGCAATAGGAGAAGCCTATGTCCAGCAGTGGACTAAGATAGACTGATGATGATGATGATGATGACGTCAGATGTAATAACATTGGAAACAATCGGCGTACTATACCATACCGAAACCGGGAAAAGCAGCTGAAAATCCCAAGAACTTTCAGCCTATATCACTCTTGTGCCATACTTACAAACTGTTCGAAAGACTGCTGAAGGATTGGCTTTAACTGCTATTGACGTGCTAAACATCGTCGGCAACGATATTTAGCACGTCCCGTGCGTGCCACGTTCCCGTCCCGTCCCTGTCTCCGTGAAGTATGCATTTCCTTATACATTTTATATGAAACGATGTTTGCAAAACTTCCCGTTCCGTCCCGTCCGTGTAAAAACCCGTCACGTATGCAGCGGCCTTAAAGTGGCCGCGTTCTGGGTTGAAAAAATATAATTCCTCCTAAACGTAACGTTTATCATCGAAACTCTAAGAAGTTAACATTGGAATCACAGGCGTCAAAATTCATATTGTGGTATCGTGGTAGTAGTGTTGTTGTGGTAGATTGTGATGATTTTGCTTTGTGAATATACAAATTAAAATGCAAATATGTTAAAGACTCATTAAGTTTAATTTTCTTCAAGGTTTTTAATATACTTATACGTAAAGTAAGAAACGAGATATCGACAACTGAACTGTAAGAAAATTGTATTAAAATATATAATTCAACCACATGTTTTTATGAATTTAGTTTAGTGATATCATCAAAAGAATCAGCACCGTTATCACTTAAATTTTTATTGTACAATCAAATGACTAATAAGTACTTATGTTTAAAATAACTTTTTAATGGTTACATGACTTATAGATGACTAACTTTATAGTTAACATCTGTTAAACACTTCTGTTTTAGCATACGATTTAGTATATGAAGAATTGGAAAAGTGGACCAATTATGATATAGCTGTAATTAAAGTGGATAGAGATATCGTTGGGGACAAAAGTTACAAAAAGTATTGTAGTTATGAACCTAAGGTTATCGCTATTAACTACGATTTTATAGAGTTACAAGCCACCGATAACAGCGTAATGGTTTTAGGATGGGGCCATTCAAAAACTTGGCGACAGGTAAGAGACATTCTCTTAGTGGATAAAATACTAAACTAACATTCTAATTTATAACAGCTTAAATATTTGATGACTCAAATGGTTAGTTTCGGTATATTTAAACGTGTAATTTTATATTGAAGAAATCGTAAATATATTGAAATATATTGAATATATTAAATATATTGAAAGTATATATAAATGAAATTTGGTACACAGATAGTCTAATGTAAAAGAAATGAACCTAAGAAAGAACTTAAGCTTTTTAATACACTTAATTAATAAATAATACTTTTCGAAAGAAGGCTGAGCTGAAGAGCTGCGGGTGAAAACTAGTCAGTTATGATTTAGAAGTTTTAGATTACCCGATGATACTCTCCTGCAAGAATTGTAGGGGGAACAGTGAGTTCACCAACGTTTCCAGGTGGATTTTCTAGCTCCACGAGAAGATTTTCCAGCTCAACACTCCCTTGACTTCTTACCTAACCTTAGGTGTTTTACTCTTGTCTGTTTTTTGTTTTATTATCACTCCAACTTATTTTTAGCCTAATGATAACCGAAATTTTAACCAAAAGAAGTTACAATATGTTTCAACAAATATCTATGATAAAAAAGAGTGCAAGAAAAAATACAAATCGTTTGGCATCGAGAATATCATTGAGAAATACATGGTTTGTACATTAAAACGTAACTTGTATGATGATCAAGGTAATAGAGCGGGAAAAATTGAAACTAGAGATGGTTGTATTGAAACAGATTCAAATGAAAAAAAAAAACCAAAAGATGATTCAACAAGTAATGAATCAGTATCAGTAGCAAGCGATGAAGAGGAGACAGTAAAATTAAAGGAAAAAAAAAAGAAAAAAAAAACATCAGAGGAAGTAAGTGTATATTGATATATCGATGAGAACTGATACATTTTATTAAAAAAAGTTGAATATCGATTAGATCACAGGATGTATTCAGGTCCACTGTTACATTCTCGGATCTAATCGAATGTATATTCGTTACAAAAATTGTGTTTGCTCCACCAATATTTCAACTAATGAAACTGAATATACTACAACAATAATGTCTGCTCGCATCAAATAAATTTTAGATCCGTAGCACTTGCTAGATGTCTCAAGTAATGTAACTTTTTTGGAGTCACGAATAATTTCATCAGCTTCTAAAATCTCTCATAGATGAAAATGGACTTTTTACAATAACGAAAGCAAACTTGGATGATGTAACTACTTTAATATGAAAATTGTTAACATAGAAATATATCAGGATAGAATGGTGACATATATACTTTGACCTAATAATCCTGAGTGGCATAAAAACAGAAAGTCGCAAACGCGCTGTCTAATCTTGTGATTAGTCAGCGCGCGAGTGCCGACTAGTGAAGGGTCAGAGTGTCTTATTTATCGACTGCCATTTATTGTACTTACTTTGAAATGATGATGTAATCATCATCAACAGCCTTTAACAGTCCACTGCTGGACATAGGCCTCTACTTAGAAGGAGGTTTTGGCCTACTATACCACGCTGGCCAGACGGGTTGGTTTCAAGTTTTCCTTCTCTTCGCATTGGTGTAGTCTTGCGTAGTCGCCTTTTACGACACCCGCGGGATGAATAGGGGTGGTGACACTCTGTATTCTTAATCCGTCACCACCCTGTCTAGGGAAGCCTGTTTGACAATTTAATTGCCATAGGGATCAATTCAGTATAGAATATATGATGTAAATTTTATACAAAAACATAGCATAAATAAAACATATTTTAAATTTAAATTTTAACTAATAACCCTATGCAAGAAGTTTTTTCTTAGATCTCCATCTAAGTATTTTTCTATTTGTATACAGAAAATTGTTTTACTTTTATCAATATCTAATTTCTTTTGGCTCGGGTCTACTCTCACGAGAGGGGTATTGCAATACGCCCCCACCCTGGCCGAGTGCGGGTTAGGAACTGGCAAGACACGTTGTGGCTACGTAATCTTGCCGTTGAATGTTATTAAGCCGTCCGAAGGCCTCCCAATTAAGCTTCATGAATACTATCATATGACAATAACCGTAACCGACTGCTTAACGTGACCTCCGAATCACGGAAACGCTCATAACATATCATGCCACATAGGTCACCCATCTTGGTCTGTCCGCGCCGTCGTTGCTTACCCTCGGTGATTGTTTCCAATCACCTAAGGCAGTGGCCTTAAAGTAGGCCACCAGGCAGCGCTTTAAGCGCTAAGTGTGGCTATGAGCGCTTTTAGAGAGTAGATTCACTTTGGATTAAATATAAAAAAATGCTATATCATGACATGTCTAATTTTAGTCAATCTGACATTTAGAAAAACGTTTGTGGATGATTTTAATCAGCCCGAATGCCTCCAACTAATCTGAACTGAACGCTTCTATTATACATTTAGTAACACATAATGTATTAATTGTTTTCAGACTTCTGAAAGTAGCATTGAAAGCAAAGAAACAGAAAAGAAAAAGGAAAAGGAAGTAAAAGAGGAAGAAATAGGTGGAATATGTCAGGTGATCATTCATTTTGTTTCTTTATATTCAGAAATGAACTGTAAATGACTGATAATTATGATAACTAGACCTTGAAAAAACATTAATTAAATATCTAAAGTATATACATAAAACATGAACCCAAAATTGTGAATTATGGAAAAAATACGTAGTACAAAAAAACAATGCCTTCAATTTTTATAATTATTTATTGTCAATAATTAATCCATCATTATTTTAGTTACAGTTGCATTAAAACAAAATATAAAAGTTAATTTTAAATAAAACTAAAAAAATACATTCGAATTGATAAACCCCTCCTACTTTGAAGTTGGTTTAAACTAAGATAATTTTATTCAAATTTAGTCAAATTATTTTGATTGAATTGGTTGCAATGCAAAATGCGTTAGCGTTGCGATTAGTCAAATGTTCAGAGAGCCTAGTGTGAGTTTGTTTTTCGCTGATCAAGATTAGACAGTTAGACGATTAGACGCTATAAACAGTCTTACTAGACTTTCAGGAGTTTATGTAGGTATCATAACCTACCCAACTGAAGATTAGCAGTAACATTCTCCGTTTAACATCCCGGTAGTCTTATGATAGGCGGCTAACACAAGCGCGTTACTCGCCTGTTTCTATTTCATCATGGCAAGGTGCAGTTTATATATAAACTTGGACATGATCCCCGTTGTTTCTTAGACCACGGTTTTAGTACCAGAAATGTTGCGTCTGAACATAATTTTGGTACCTTTGCCCAGTTTCAATACGTGCTTCAAACTACTAAAGTGATTCGTATCACCTACGGAAATGTAGATCTTTAAATTTACAAACGTAGTGTAGGAGGCTTACAGGCCAGGTAGTCTAGTCAACAAGTTCAAAAACGTGAAAAATAGAGATAAAGGTCCTAAAAATATGAGCGATGGCTCATTCGATTCGGAATCACCTCTAGAAAAATGTTTTTGAAGGATTTTGGTGCAGGTTAAAAATTGCAATTGTTATTAACAAAATAAGATGAAAAAATATGCGCGAATGCCGTTACTGCCGCGCGGAGCCCTATTTTCAACGTCTAATTAAAATTATAAATAATGGAGATAGAATTCCGGGAGTTAGGACTTTTTTATTGGTAATTTCCTCCTCTTTAACGAGCTTTTTTCAAAATTGCTTAAATGTTAATATTTTTCGAGTTATTACAAAAAACGAAATATCATTTTTTTTTCATCTTATTTTGTTAATAACAATTGCAATTTTTAACCTGCACCAAAATCCTTCAAAAACATTTTTCTAGAGGTGATTCCGAATCGAATGAGCCATCGCTCATATTTTTAGGACCTTTATCTCTATTTTTCACGTTTTTGAACTTGTTGACTAGACTAAGGGTAGTGTGATGATTTGTGCAAGACGGCTGGCAGGAGCTGGATGCGAGAAGCCGAGGATCGAACCAAGTGACGTGTAATTGGAGAGGCCTATGTCCAGCTGTGGACTGCGATGGGCGGATGATGATGATGAAATGTTTCAAAATCGCATAAGCGATTTAGATGAAATAGTTACGCTCACTACTTACCTGACTGCCTTTTTGGTCAAGTGGTCTTTGCGGCTGCTGATCTAGAGGTCTCGGGTTCGATTCCCGATGTTTGTGTGATCCGCAAATATTTGTGTGATCCGCAAATATTTGTTCCTGTTTAGTCACGTACATCCGCCTCCGCCGCTTAAGTTATAACTTATATTATAATAACATACATACATTTTTGGCTAGGTGCCGACTTCAAACAGGTTGTAGGTAACTAGCATACATTATAATTTTACTTTATTTAAATTAATAGAAAATTAGGTATAAAGAATTTTCACAAAATAATTTAAACCAGTCAAATTATAGCCAATTTATTTTACACTTTTCACTACTAGGCAAATAATTTTTGCGGTTATTTTTTTTTCTTAAAAAGATTTCATTAGTAAGCAGCATTGCCACAGCACTAAATCGGGATCGGGTACAGTTGCGGGATCGGTTTTTGTAGTCAAAATCCTTGAGAGTCAATTTTGAACTTGATTTTTATTTCCTCGCTTGTTGCCAATCTATAACTTCTTGTTCCAGGTGAGGTGACATTGCTGTGTTGACATTTGAAAATAGATCCAACACCCAGTCTGGTATTTCCAAGTTCAAAATGTCCTCGTTTCGTTTGTTGAAGTTAATGTGGAGGTTTTTCAAACGTTAGCAGTAGGCAAACAAGTCGTTGTTTCTTCCAGATTCTGATAAATTCGCAAAGTTTTGGAACTCACGTCTGCCCATATTCTTTTTGTATAGAATTAGTTTGCCGGCGAAAGCAGCAACGACACTTTTCGTTTATATGAAATTTAGTTCATCGCCTTGCAGTTCGAGATTCATGTCGTTGAATAATTTATACAGGTCTGTCATGTAGGCTATGCCATTCTTTGATGTAATGAGCTTGTTGCGCAATTCTGTATCTTTAGTTTCCAAGAACACTATCATCTGTGATAGAGACTCTGGTCAAACAGGTTGTAAAATCCAGTCAGACAATTGCCTCTTGAGAGCCAACGAACTTCAGTATAAAGCAACAAACGATTGAAATCTTCGTCATTAGTAACACAAAGTTGATGAAATAATCCATCATTCAAAGAGCTGTTACGGACTTTATTGACTGCTTTGTTGTCATATTGCAGTGATTAAAATAGTCGGTCACTTAAATTTCTAGCAACCAAATGTTGTCTATGAATAACGCAATGTACAGCGAAGATATCTTAAATTTTAATTTTTAAGTATCCTATGAAGTCTTTATGGCACCCTGTCTCATCCGTAGCACCATCTGTAGCTACTGATATAATATTTTTCGAGGGAATCTCTTTCTCATCACAAAACTTTTCCAATGTATGATTACATATACGGTTTCGCCTTTTGCGTCGGTTTCTAAATTTCTAGGAAACAATAGCTCTTCATATATTTTCTCACTTTTAATAAGCCTCACGTAAGACAGAAACAATGTTTCATTAGTTAGTAAAGTGGACTCATCGATATCTAGTTGTATTTCGTTCAAATGATCTTGCAATCTTGAAGCCTACATTGCTTCATTTGAAAATGTTTTTAGATATAGAAGACACAAAGGCGAGCATGGGTTTGTAGAATTTTCAAGGATTTCCAATTTAATATATTCCGCACAGTATTGCCGTCTCTTCTTTTTTACTTCCGACATTGTTTTGTTTTGAGAAATACGTAAGTAAGTGTTGAACATAAGTACTGCTTATCTGTTACACTAAACCGAAAATGAAAATGAAATAAATATTACGTTGTTTATATCAGATTGCATAAGCAGCACGCACCGATAGGAATAAGACAATCATGCTCGTTTATCTCATTCGACTGATTGATGTCATGATTTCTCGCGGTCTAAGGAAAGTATGTCTGTTGTCTTTTAAGTTTTTTGTTTGTATCTACTTTCATTGCGAAAAAGAGCGACCGAATGATATGATTTTTCGTTTATTTATTGAATAAAACAAGACAGATATATGAACTACGCGGAGAGAAATATTGAATTGAGTGTGAGCAATCTCTTAATTAAAATTGGTTGATGTTCACAAGTTGTAGTCGAGAGTTCACTCGGTGTCTAAGAGTCCTCCTAGCTAGATGAAATTATAAATCGCCCCTCAAGCCTCTACAATTTTTTTTTTCTAGGTCTCTTATCGCCCCCCTTCAGGCCTGCTGAGCCCATAAGGGGTGCTATCGCCCACTTTGGGAAAGGCTGCTCTTGAGGCTAGCCGACTTGCATGGGTCATACTATCATCATTACGTTTCATAGATCATATTTTCGATGTTATTATACCATATTATTTATTAGAATAATAACAGTACAATAATAAATAGTAATAAAATTAAATCTTGTCCTTAGAATGACCATGGTGGACCACTCATAAGTTGGGTTCATGGTAAGCCAATAGTCATCGGTGTTGCATCTGTATTTCAAGTGAAAAATAACACATGTACAGGACCCTTTTTGTTTACTAGTACATACTGTAGCGCAAAATTTTTGAAGTGTGTTGTGGAGGGCATGAGTGGGATTCATGAAGGAAGCAGAAGATCCATGTGAGTCAAACTCAAATATTTAGGGTAAGTTTAGTCGTGTGATACCCAACGAAAATCATGTAATATGTTATTGATACATATATTTTACGTGGTGTTTTGAATGTTTCTTTCCATTCCTATCCTTAAATTCCTTAAATATAAGGTAAGTTTTCTGATGATTACTATTATAATCATCAGACAACTTACTTACTTAAGCGACGATATTGACTAAAATTGAGTCATTATTTGCTGAAGATCCATCAGAGTGGTGTGCTGTGTCCACCAGAAGGCTGCAATCGACTAATTATGATAATTTAGTTCAAACTTACTAAAATATAATTGCAGGGAAAAGTGTCACGAAGTTTTGTTTAAAATCAAACCTGCTATCTGTTATGTGATCACCTTCTTTTTCTTCCTTTTTATATTCCTTTGATATATTACAAATCTTATCAGACGTTGCTAGTACTAAATCCTAACTTGCAATTTGTGTTCAAGCTAGAAGTAAATTACACTACATTACATTGATGATCAGAGTAACATCATTTTGTAGCCTACGTTTTTGCAAAACTGTGTTTAACGTTTTACAGGGCAGATTATTGTTATTTACCACCTAAAGAAAAGGGTTTTGAAATAATTGAACGAAGTGTAGCATGGAAAGATGAGTAAGTAAAATTGTTTTAACAAAAAAACATAACATCAATCAACAGCCTCTTATTGTCTTCTGCTAGGCGTAGATCTCTTCTCAGAAGAGGTTTTGGCCTACTATACCACGCTGATCTAAGTTGGTTTAATGTAGGATTTGTTTCAAGTTTTATTTACTTTTAGATAATGATGAAATAACTAAAGTGTTTAACTCAGATCGTCTGGCCATCGTAGTGCACTACTTATTCTTCCAATTTTCAAAACTTGATCCGTTTTATTACTGCATATCTTCGTCTTAAAGTAGAGTCATAGAATATACAGTTATTTGTATCCACAGATACCCTGACAGGTACCCTGATTCGGCGTTGTTAAATTATTTTATTTTACTTTTTTCAGTGATAATACAGATCTTCAGTTTTTTGTGCGGCCCCAGAAACCTTTGTCACAAGTTTTGAAGGAAAAACTATGAGGGAAGTCAGTCAAATGAAATTTCTTAAAAATACTTAGTTGTCGTTTTTGTGGTGGTTACTAATCTAAAATGACTGTATATTCGACAAATAACATCATTGATTGTTTTAGACTTGAAACTGTTTATTAAAACTTATGTACCAATGCCAATGTGAAGTTTCTTTTTTAATTTTTACCTGCATCTACTATCGACTCTATATTGGCAAAAGTATTATCTGAAACAGATTGATAATCTCAACATTATGCTGTTGTTCACGTTCGAAGTAAGGTTGTGAACCATCACATTTGGGCTCGACTCAAACTCAAACTAAACAAATGCTTTTTTGAGAACATAGGGATAAGAACATCACTTCGGGCTTCACCTATACCATCTGATTTTAAGTCTACAATGAGTCGACGTCACACTTAACTATGCCCAACCCAGGATCTAGTAAGCTTCACTCGGGTTGCTGCTGATTCCCTATTTTGTCACCACAGGTCCCAAAAAATTTATCGACTATAATTTATGTGATAATTACGTAAAGCGGCAAGTCTGTTGCTATGAATAGAGTAGGATATATTTTTAAGTAAATACATTTTCTGATCAACTAGTCCCCAGCAGAAGATAAATTCCTAATAGGATCTATTCTAAATATTAGATCAATATATACTAAAGGTCAAGATATTTAAGAGCTGTCTTTTATTAAAAAAAACGCCATGTACATAAGTGTAATCGTGTGACGGCTACTCTAAAATGTATATAGCAGTCTACGTTCTACAGAGAGAGCATGGTATGACACAATCCTGCTTAATTTAAAACGGAATGGTGTTGTGTGTCAGATTCCTGGAAACATTTATTTCTATTAATTAGAGTTCTATCTTTGTTAGGTCCGTGTGGTGACGGATTAAGAATACAGAGTGTCACCACCCCTATTCATCCCGCGGGTGTCGTAAAAGGTGACTAAGGGATAAACTACGCAAGACAACATCAATGCAAAGAGAAGGAAAACTTGACACCAACCCTATACCAACCTGTCTGGCCAGCGTGGTATAGTAGGCCAATACCTCCTTTTCAAGGAGAGGCCTATGTCCAGCAGTGGACTGTTAAAGGCTGTTGATGATGATGATCTTTGTTAGGAATAAATTATGACTAATCAATTATTACTTGTCGTCGTTTACTGCGAAATGTCTGATTTTGCATCAGAGCAACACAGAGCAACTGCTATCAGGCGTCTAAAACCAAGTAAAACATTTTAAAGTTTTGTGACAATTTGCGTTATTTCAAAACAGAGAGGGATCTCTAATAGAATGGAAACAATACCTATTGAATATAATTGTATTAGACTTGAAACTGTTTATTAAAAGTATGTACCAGTTGCAATGCGAAGTTTTTATAATTATTAACTGCAATTACTATCAAGTCTGTATTGGTAAAAGTATCATCTGTAATAGATTGGTTATCTGAACATCATGCTATTTATTGTCCAAGTTCGAAGTAAGATTATAACTATAACAACCACGTTTGGACTCTACTCATGCTTTCCATCAGGCAGAGTAGGATCATACAGAAACAAATGCTGGTTTGAGGACATGGGAATAAGAACATCACTGGGCTTCAGGTGTCCTACTCTGAGTGGGACCTAGTCCATCTGATTTTATCTCCAATAAGAATGGGCTTTCGTTTGAATAAAATCCATGTATAGCTCAGAAGCAAAAGCTTCACTTTAGAGGAAGGCAAAATCGAGCCTTTCCAATACAGTTTAGACCAAACCAAAAAGCCAGAACTCCCAGGCAATAAGAGTTATAAAAGATAACTAAATGTTCAATCAACTTTGAATGTCATTGTGTTGCATACCGTAAAATTAAGATCCAAAGGAATTATTAACTATAAAACAGTGGTAAAGTTGAAATGTATCCAGTAAAATTTAGACAAGCTGTCTTTCTTTCTGTTTTATTCCACGGTAAATTGCATAATTTTATATTAATTTATATTAATTTATATTAATTTTTATTATATTAATTTATATTAATGGTCATGTGAGACGTGAGAAAAGAATAAATACATACAGAGGCATATGTCCTTCAAGGTACTGCAAGCAAACAGATCACTTAATAATTGACGAAATTAACGTTTCCAACTAATGACAAAAAGAATCAAGTGTGTTTCATCAAGAGCCTCCTTTTAACCGACTTCAAAAAAAGGAGGAGGTTCTCAATTCGTCGGAATCTTTTGTTTTTTTTTTTTTTTTTTTTTGTATGTTCAGCGATTTTATGAACCGATTTCAAAAATTCTTTTTGCATTGGAATGGGCGTAGCTTACAAGTGGTCCCATCGTCACCATATCGGGATCTGATGATGGGATCCCAAGGAAATCGAGAAAACTCCTCAAATATAATAGGCACAATGTCGAGATTTAGGTACTCGGAATAGTTTTTCATTGAAGTCGGTTCCTTTTTGTTAAAATTATTATAATTAGGTGGAGTTTAGTTGCGTTTTTGGTATTCTTAGTTATGCGGTAAAAAGCAACGACAGAATTTCTTATCGACAGTTTTCTGAAAGACATACAATACAGACTGAAGCTATAAAAATGACTTGTTCTTGTTTAGTGTTAATTGTTTAAAATTTTTAAAGATTAAATGACTTCAGTTTTCGCTGAAAATTTGAAAAATATTAAAACTATAAGTATTATTATGAGTACATGACTGGAGAAGTACAGCTACAGCAAACGAGGATGAAATGAAACATATTGTTTAAAATATCTCCGCCATCTAAATTTTATGTTTTAAATATATATTCTGTAAGTAAATCAGGCCTGTTTATCTCTAATGACACTTATATTTATTACTTTCTAGTATGTAATTGCCAGAGAAGAATAGTGAATGGTGAGAAAGTTAGCGAACAGAAAAGATACGTGGTAATTATTATTTTCTTCTCATATTGTGATGATTATTATGATTCTGATGGAATGAGCTGAATTACTTTGATCTGTACTTTTTGTCTATTTCTGTAACTTATTTTAAGTTTTTTTTAAATGTCTGATATGTATCTTATCTTATAGCTTTTTTTCTTTCTTTATTCCTCAGTTCAGCTTGCCTCAGTTGCTTTTGTTGTGGTGTATTTCACATGTTTTTTGAAAAATAAGGACGAGTGTCAATCATCACTCTGAGGTAGCGTATGAATGGTTGCGATGTGAGTGTGTGCTGTCCAACTTTCAAGGTAATCGTATCAATTCGTCTACTGCTGGTAATGCTGTTGTTTAAATGGCGATTCTCAAGGCCATATTTCGAATACCATCCAACAGAGGGCCCCATTGTTTCCTACTCTTGATGAGGCTTCTAGGAGTTCTTCTTGGGTAACAGACAGAATACGGTCGACGGAAGAGAATTGTGACTATTGACTTCAATTCTCTCTCTCTCTTTCAAGCTCCTCCAGGAGTCTTTCCAATAGTTATTTTTGCTGTCCCAAATAGTATTTTTGTATGTATGTGTGTATGTTCATTTATTCCCTGATAGCTCCTCAACTACTTATTAGAACAGTACAAATGAATCGTCTTGATCGTCCACTGGTTATAGACTAAATGACGTGTCACTGAATCTAATGTTTCGTTTTCATTGATTGTTTTTTGTTTCATTGTAAAGAACGTTACTTGTGCATTTCAAAAATATATATATTATGAACATTTGCTTTTGACTTTGTATTTGTTCGATAATTGTGATATTTCATACCTTCTAAACTACTAGCTAGAATTGATAAAAGTTGACTGAGGCAGAAAATTTATTACTCGGTATGTTTTGTTAATTACAATTTAGAGATACAGTAGGTAGAAACAGAAGATCAAGGTAAAACTATCAAAGAGTTGACGAAGAATTATAGTGAAATTTTTGTAAAAGTTGATCTGCAATGAATGTCTGTCATCTAGAATAAATGAAAACTAAAATTTACAGGTTTACTTAGTAGAATCGCGTATATCGCCCATGGACTATGACGAATGGATGTGTGGTGGAGCATTAGTAACATCTGACTTTATCATAACATCTGCTGCTTGCGTCGAAGACGTCAAACATTTATATGCAATTGCCGGGTACGAGAAGTATGTTTCAAAGGAAGAAATTTATAAAGATAAATGTACTAGCAAGATGAAAAAGAAAATAGTTTTTACTTGTATACCTAAATGTAAGTAGTAAGTACTTAATTCTTTTTATTTACATTGTAAATATAAATAACCTTATCGTACATACTTTACTAAATACGACTTAATCATACTGATGGCATCCTCTAATTAGTTTCTGATTTATAACATTAACTATAGAAGTACGGATTATAAGGCACTCACTGTACTTAATTTCAGCCTATGAACTAGACTATAATAAGCTAGAGAAGTGGTCCTTTATAGATATAGCGGTGGCTCAAGTGGAGTCACCATATAGATTCGACGATAGCGATTTCGAAATGTTTTGCTCTTATATTCCAAAGCCAATTGAAATAAATTTTGAAACAAAGTACCAGGTTGAAGGTATTGATGCAATAGCATTGGGATGGGGACATAGAACTAAGTGGAGATTGGTAAGAATTATTTTCCAGTTTCTTTTCCTTCCTTTAAATCTTAAACTTTTAACATTTTAAGTTTCAATGAAGAATAAACTCGTAAATGAAATTGTAATAATAAAAGTATATCTCTAATAGGAGAACGATAAAACAACTTATAACAATGTTACGCTTCAATACACTCCAATATTAATAGCAGATAAAGAAGAATGTAAAAAAGAATATGAAAACTATAAAGGAATGAACAAAGTTATAGATACATATATGATTTGTTCTATAAAAGCAGGCAATATTGATTCAAAGGGAGCTCTGAGAGAAAAAAGTAAACCTATAGCAAACGGTTGCCCTGGTCATGAGGAAAACATGGATCAATTAATGGCTTTTGACAACAAATCGGTAAGTTCTTTATTTCAAGTCCAAAATTTACTAATTGAAATATTATTTTTGTAATTAGAATTTACATGACTCTACTTTCAAATTTTAAATTCATCTTTTTTATTATCTTTTAGCCAGAGGTGAGTATTGTGAAGAAATGAAAAGAGCTAATTGAATAAGACGTTTGAAAAATGAATATGACATCTGCTCTTTTCTTTTTGTTATTGAATATGACTACATAAACCATACTCACTTCGTCAATCTCAACGTGGATGGTAAAACTCAATAAGTACCTATATTTAATTAGCTCCAATAAATAATCGTGGCCAGAGACCAAACTTTAAACCATCCAGTGAATGTAGGTACCTCTAGTCGTCCATTTCTTCTCTGATGTGTAGTTACAGATTTTGTCTGTGATTTTGAACGCATTTATTGTAAGGTCATTTTGTTTAAACAATTAAAAGTCCGCATATTGTTAGAAAAACGTACATTTTTATGTAAATCCTAACACAATATATACGCGTATAGTAGAAGCAAGGCAAGGCAGCGTGAGACAAGGGGCTTCCTGGTGTCGAAGTAAGCTTAAGACTAAACTTATTTGCAAAACCGAAGATGCGCGAGCGTCGCAGTCGTACTATTACGACCATAAAAATGATGAAAATAATAGAAATACGTAATCGCTATAATAGTATGATCAATAATATGGATTAATTTAACTCATTTACACTATTTATCTAGTGTGACCCTGCTTTAGAGCAAGACGATTTGAGTTGGGTGGAAGATACTCGTAGACTTCGTACAAATATCGACACAGTTGATTCAAGTGATGGAAATATTACTAAATCTTTTAGAACAAATGCAAGCAATATAGAATACATTGATGTAACTAAAACACGAAGAAACGGGATTTGTCAAGTAGGTACATATATCTATTACTATGTATAGCCATTTATTTTCTTTTTTAAATTGACTCTTAACCAGAGTGACAATACAGCCTCACAGAAAACCGGTTATAAGCAATTATTTCTTTGCTTTTCGCCGTGTGGCTTCGGTTACTGGAGGATTAAGTTTTGGGGAGCATTCATAAAAAGATTTATTCACTCATTTGTTTATTCTATATCCAGTGCTGGAATGTAAAAGGGTATTGATTACGATTAATGATGATTATTCACAGAAAAGGTAAGTAAAAAGCGTGTGTCTCCTAAATTGCAGTTACCAATTGGCATTTCTTTCCGACTACAGTAATAAACGTCAACGCCAATTATATATAAAAATATACGCTATTTTTACGAGTAAAAGTTAAAGATGTAATAAATTCGATTTGAGTTGAGTTGTCTATCTGTCACGCTTTACAGATTTAGACTTTTGAGGAGGGATATATGCTATTCTTTATCGCCATAAATTGTAAAATATATAAATTTATGTTAGAATAACAATATTATTGTTTGAACACGAATTAAATTTAGATGCTTAACAATACAATTGATTTAGAACGACCA
The DNA here is from genome assembly GCA_932526445.1 of Phragmatobia fuliginosa. NCBI lineage: Eukaryota > Metazoa > Arthropoda > Insecta > Lepidoptera > Erebidae > Phragmatobia > Phragmatobia fuliginosa. The sequence continues at coordinate 7,358,157 of OW052057.1, read as the reverse complement.
TGGTGGTCCTATTGTAACTTGGATTGGAAGCGAGGAGTATCTAATCGCCGTTGCCTCAGTGTTCAAAGTATCCAAAGACATGGAATGTACAGGACCGTATCTGTATACCAGTACGGAATGTAATGGTGCTTTCTTGGCTTGCGTATTGGGACTAGAAAAGAATGACGAATCAAGGTAAGTTTTTTTATTTAAGTTCTTTAATATTATTCTGTCTATGTAGACAATAGTTTACTTTATTTTGTTTTTTTGACGTAGTTTTTTAAATTCATTAAAATAGTAAACTTAGACATTTTATTGATTGAACGTCTCAGGTGCCCACGGATACCATTCTTACACCTTTAATTTACATATCATTAATAATCTTCTGTTTTCTTTACTATTATTATGTATGCACCGAAAATCGATATAGCGACATAAAAGTTCGTCTTGAATTACTTCCCCTATTATTGAAATCAGAGTTAAAATATGTTGAGTAGTAGTTTGAGTGACCCAAGCTCAAAGGAACGAGGAGTGAATTCAATATATTCATATTCTTTGTTAAGATACAGTAAGAAATGACTCCTAATAATAAGAAAATTAAACATACACGAGTATTATGTTACTTGTCGAACAAGAGCTCTAGTAATAATGTATTAGACGAACTTGCATTTTATTTTGTTCAGGCGCAGAATGTGCAGTGGCTCGCCTGCAGAAAAGGGATTTGACATGGTGGAAACACACATTTCATGGGTACATCATCCCGATGGGTATGTTACGTAAATTATAATAAGACATATTTGTAGATAATAATGTGTATTTATTATATTAGCCACAGAACTGATGACCGTTGGGGTAGAAGAGTTCTGGAGTGGAGACCGCGTCTCTGTAAACGTAGTGTAGGACGCCCACAGGCGAGGTGGAGTGACGACCTGCGTAGGATGGCCGACAGGAGCTGGATGCGAGAGCCCAAAATCGATCAGAGTGGTGTGCAATAGGAGAGGCCATAGGCTGATTATGATTATGATGATGATTTTAGCATAACATTCAAGTTATGCTGAAACTGCCTACATTATCACATAATCAAGAATAATCTGTTGTTACATAAATTAATAACAGAGTATTCTTGTCAAAATTAGAAACTGTTTTTATGTAGCAATATTTTGTGATTCTTTTACATTTTCTTACCAAAGTCGCTAATTAATTCGTATATCTAAAGTCTATATATCCACTCAAAGGTTGTAATAGAGTGAGATCCCAGTCAATCCAGGCCTACGTTATCATTATCAACAGCCTTTAACAGTCGACTGCTGGACATAGGCCACTCTTAGGAAAGACCTACGTCATTTTACGTACAATGACGTAGGATAAAGGTTTACGTAAAATAAGAATAATAAATACTTAATAAATAAATATTTCAGACACCTTACACACAACGTCATCTAGTTCCGAACTAAGGTATTATGGGTACTAAACAATGTTCCAATAGCTAGGACTAAGTGCGGAAATAAACATTTCATAAACATTTCAATAAATAAATATTTCAGACACCTTGCACACAACGTCATCTAGTTCCGAACTAAGGTATTATGGGTACTAAACAACTGATATACATAAATACATAAACATACCTTTTTTTGTAAATACATACATATTATGAATAGAAAATACCCAGACTTCTTCTTCTTCTTCAGACGACTTTGTTAATTCATTCTAAATACCAAATTAATTATTTTTCAGACCCTCGGATAAAGAACGGACCAATGGTTCCTTACACAATACAACAGATATATTACCAAGATCGCGGTGAGATACTCTTTGAGTTTACATGCACAATGAGAACTATGACTCCTAGCCTTGAATTCTACTCATGCTTTCCATCAGGCAGAGTAGAGGCACTTTTGGCAAGTCTAAACATAACAGAGCAGTTTGTAATGTTTCTCAAATAATAATAGATCCCTTACCCTAGTAATGCTTACTTTATATTTACTTTGTTTATAGTAATAACATTATCATTTTACTCGTGCGAAAAGTATTTCAAGACACGTGTGCACTTGACCTGTTTTTGGCTATACTATCTGTGTATGTTTTTAAGTTACAAGTAATTGTATCGCTGTTGGTTTTCAATAATTGGATAAACATTACTAATATTAATTGAGAAGTCATTCTTTACTAGAACGGTTCTTTTTTACTTACGTATCCATAAAAAAGTTTTTAATTACTTCCACAGACTTGAAGATTCTGATAAAAATAATACGAATTCAGCAAATGAAATATCAACCACATCGACGAAAACAATTATGGATAGAAAACCAAGAGCGAAGGACGTGTTAGGGTATTTTTTTGTTTATTGAAATTATTATTAATTGTAAAAGGTTTAATCATCACATAATCACGTCAACAGCCTTTAACGGTTATTGGACATTGGTCTCTAGTTAGAAAGGAGGTCATGGCCTCTATTTACTTTGGTTCAATAATTTTCTCGAAGTAGACATTTTTATTTAGGTTAAAATAGGTCATAGTTAAGAGTGAATCTAACATCAACAGATTCACTATCACGCCGCTGTACCGGCCAAACTTCTATACTGTGCTGTTGTCCTATGTAGTTTCACTTCCTTACTTCGTATCTTACGATACCCACATGGTGAATGAATATTGGATGTGATATATAGCGAACTTATATCTTCATGAAAGTTCCGTCGTAGGGGTCCACCATATGGCAAAACTTATAGGTGTATAAAATCACAATTACAGTGTACTCTTTTGCGGCCGTGTTTATTAATTAATTACTGGTTTCTTATTCTAACTTTACTTACTAAGGTATGAACATGGTATTGATATATTTTGCTCTTACAGCTACATGATATATTCTAAACCTATCACTACAATGCTTGTAATCGCAACTTCTTCTCAACAAGATAAAGAGTGTCTGAGTACTACGTGATCGATATCTAAAATCTGCTGAGATAGCTGGACATGCTTATTTGTTGTATAAATTCTATTAATTCTGTAAACATTTTATGACACAGGACACGCACACTTCGCATTCTTAATCCGTCTGTTAACTCTCTCTTAACTCTTGCCTTTTGTAATTTCTTTGGATCCATCAAATGAATTTCCCCACTTCAATACATGTAATTACACGTAAACCAAAAATTGTAAGTAATGAACAAGAGTATGAATGTAAAAGTAGCAACGATGCTTATTACCCCAATCTATGAATATAGTGGAAATGGTCCTGTTTGGTAAATATTTGACAGAAATAAGATGAGAAGCAAAAAGTCTACAGGAAAAACTTAAATGCTTAATAATGATAACAGCCTCATAATATCTTGAAATCTTGCATCTTGATCTTGAAGTAATTTGCAGATAAGTCACTATTACTGCAGAAATGTATGAAAGTGAGCATTATATAGAACTATGTCAGAAAAATACCGACGCATTCTAGCTGTAAAGTCTGACTTATTGTAGGTCAAAGTTTACCAAATATTTTTAATTGTTAAACTTTGACATACAATAATAAATATAATCACTATCGCCATTTATGCAATAGAATAGCATCACTTCTTAGCGAGTACCTGCATCTTACCAAATTTATAGGTTTTTGAATACAAGGACTCAATTAAATATAATTTTAAGGAATAAAAAAAATATCGAGGGGAACTTTACAAAAAAACATAAAAATTTATGTTTTTAGGTGTTTTTTATGTGAAGTACTTTTATTTTAAGTTTGTGGATCACACAAAGGGTTGGGTGCGTCGGATGTGTAAACAACTCAGCTTAGTAGAAAGCGACATGGCGACCGCTTCAAGTACTATGCTATCCCTGCAGTCAAAAATTCGCGTGGAAATGAAAATAGAAATATCTTTTGTATATTCACTTATACTTAAAATTCCAGCTTACTGTACAACGACGAGATGTATGAAGCTGTGGCAAACATAACAAAACCACTGTCAACTAGCAAAACAACAACACAGCAAATGAAAGCCAAATCTACGTAAGATAAAAATAAATTGTGACGTGTAGCGCAGAAATTAAAAAAAGATAGTCATTTATCTTTTGTATATTTCAATTTACAGGTTACTGTCTAACGAGGAGATTAATATACCAGCGGCAAATACAACAAAACCTCGTATGGCGAATGAAACTAAAGAATCCCAGCAAACGAAAACTAGTCCTTTGTAAGACATTGAACATTTACTTTAAGAATTTAAATCTTTTTAGAGATGGAACCACAGGTACACGCTAAACTACACTAATTTCGACTTTATCCTCTGAAGGGGCAGACAAAGATGTATTAAAACCTCTATGTAAGATAACGTAGCAACAACGTGTCTTGCCAGTTCCCAACCCGCACTCGACCAGCGTGGGGGCTTATAGTTAAGGCTATACGTTCCCACGCTGGTCCGTCTTTTGAGAGGAGACCCGAGAGGTTTCAGGTTTATAAACATTAAAACTATGTAAACATTGGCGATTTGAAAGGAGTGGCCGCGAGTTTTTATTGCCATGTTCTTTTCTCCGGCTTTACCTATTGTTTGCGAACATGGCATAAATGTACATGTAGAATCTTGACCTGTCACAAGAGATGTATTGCATCCTAAGTGAATAAAGAATTTTGAATTTTTGAATTTTGAGACCAGTAGTGGGACGTTATAGGTTGCTGATGTTGATTTTATAGAAATACCGTTTAACGACCGTTTCCATTTCTAGTTAAAAGTAGAGACCATCTATTTTTTTCTAAATGATTGTTTGAAAACTTTTATTGATATGCAGGATTATACTTTTTTCTTGACTACATTAAGAAGGCAAATAAGAACAAATGCTCTTTTTAAGGTAAACTAGAACCATTTTCTATAACCTATCTTGTTAAATAACATAGATGAAACACAAAATTGAACATGGCCATTACTTAATCGTTTACGGATAACTATTCCCTTTCAGATTTTTCTGAAGTACTTTTATTTTGAAATAGTGTCTATAGCAATCTTTTACCGTTTTTACAGCACAACAATAAGCAGTGAAAAGGTTAATGCGTCTTCTGTAAATATCACAACAACAACAACAACGAAAGAATAGTTTGTAGTAAAATAAATTATAAATTATTCCTTTAATGTATCTTTTATTGTTAATTTATCAATGAATTTGTTTCAATTATTTAAGTAGTCCTTCTTGTTCATAATACGAGGATTTAAAGGCATCAGCTTCAACGGTTTTTTTTGTAGCAGACTATTCGACATAGGCATCTACCTTAAAAGGAATTAAATATATATATTTTTTTTCTATTAATGGAGGAATTTGTTTATGTATTTAATCAAATGCTTACAACTTAAACCTAATGCTAAATGATCTGTTATTTTTGAGTCTAATATTCAAAATTCTACACTTATCCTTTTTAATTTTGTATATTATGTTTGGGTACAATTGGTTGTAATCGTTACATGTACGAATGGCAGAAAGCATTTCAAAACATTCAACACTTCAAAGAATGTACTGAAATTATATTAAATATCAAAGTAACTCTGTCAGTTTGTCTGTTACACTTTCTCGGATAAACCGATGAACAGATTCGAATGAATTTCGGTATAGAGATATAGTCTACCATGAAGGAAAAGATGAAGAACTTTATAAATATATGAGATATATCAGTTTCGTTTCAAAATTTTTGTGCATCAGTGAATTTCTAAAGTAGAACAGTTTTACGTCATACGCATTCCCCACGTTCGAGGGACGTACACAGCTGATAGAATGTTTGTAGAAGTCTGCCATCTCTATTCAGTTGAACAAAGTCTTAAGTTGTGGGTTAAGTACTTTTTATAACATTTGGTTCCAAAAAGAAGTAGGAAACTGAACGAATATCAGGAAGCTGTTTGTTAATAAAAAAATATTAAGCCCAACGCAACATAATAAAATATGTACTAAACTTCATACAATGAAAATCAGAGAATTTTTAGTGTTTCTGAAGTGTTCGTTCTGAAAACTAAAGAATGGTTTTAATTTTGATCTCATATTTTATACTAACACAAACTGCAAGTGGTAAGTGTAGTTTAAGCAATACTAGCCTATCTATGTCTTATTTGTGATGATGAAATATAGTGTAAAAGTAAAATGGAAAAGAAATCAGCATAAGTTTTAAAGGCTACCGTGGACTTTGAGTACCAATTGGTATATGGTCAGCATGTATAATTAGGTTATTTTTTTCGATTTTGTGTATAAAAATATATTGAGGTAGTGATCTGATATAAAACGAGAGTGAGAAAGACAGGCATTCATAGCCAAGTTGTCCTTAGTAATTAAAAAACAATTATCGAGGGTAAGCAACGACGGCGCGGTCAGTACTTGGATGGGTGACCGTTAGTGGCATTATACCATGAACGTCTCCGTGGCTCGAAGGTTACGTTGACAATCGGTCCCGGTGCCCGATCCACAACGTATGTTTAGCCAGTCCAGACTTTCCAAACTGGCAAATGAACGTTTGCTTTACCAGTCTCCAACCAGCACTCGGCCAGCATGGGAACGTAAGGTCTTAACCCTCTATTTCGAGGAGACACTAGCATAGCAGTGAGGTATAATGGGTTATTGATGATTGATGATAATATGAAATGTACTGTGGTAATTATAAACTTTTTGATGAGTATACCAATAAACATACTTGGTTAAAATATTTCTATTACATACAAATATCATCATCTTCTCTTAGCCTTTATTGTTTCTAATACTGTTAGGGGTCGGCCACTAGTTCAAGCGGTTTTACCTGAATATTAGGTTTTACACGAACGCGAACTGAACTGAATCCCGCCTGTCACCTCTGCGACTGCTGTGGGGACTTGGCACAGCATACGCTGGTGTTTTCCCCACCTGGGCGAATCAGCGTCGGGCTCATCAGCGGAGATCTCATTCAATCATTTTTTTTTTTGATCGGTTATGATTAATCTTCTGTGAAGCCGTCATTTTGCAAAAGGAAGCAGCGATAAAGACCCGGGTGGACTTCAATATCTAACAATGTTAGTTACCATACTAATCCGATAAGCTGGACCGATTTGTATGAAATATTGTATGCATATCGGGTAGGTCTGAGAATCGACCAACATCCATTTTTCTACCCCGCAAGCATCAGCTAGTTATATATAATATTTAAGGGAATAAAGGGAATTAATAAGGGGAATAAATATTTAATATATAATATATATATAGATAAATTATACCTAGACATAGATCAAAATGATCTTGACCTCTGGCAGGAATATATCGAACACTTGAAATCTGGCTTAGCTGTCAAAACCACTAACAACTAGACATACGAGCCACTCAGATGTGATGTAAAATGTAAATTGTGGGTTTGAAAAATATTTTTGAGAGCAAACCTCAAATCATAAAGATGTAAACATAACTTTTATTGGTCGATTTAAGAGATATGAGACATTTTGAAGAGAATTTAAGGATCATTATTTATTTTATCACAAGAGGTGGGAAGAGGTGCAAACAGTAATAAAGCTTTCAAATAAAATCAATCATATCGAGAAGTTATTTGGAGTTATTAGCAGAGTAAGAATGAGAGCTATGTAAAAGCTTAAGTTACATTTTCATTAAGTATATAAATTCAGAATATTTTTGATTTTTGAGAAACGCCATAGCCAACAATATATACTGACGAGCGGAGTCGCGTGCAAAAGCTCAATAAAATCTCATCTTTTTATGCAGATAAATGATTTGTTCCTGTTCTAAGTAAGTCTTTTTGAAACCTGACATGTTTTAATAATTTTGTTGAATATTTCTTTTACAGTTTGTAATGGTGAGCGTAGAATTATTGAAGGCCGTAATGTTACCAGAAATCATACATTTGTTGTAAGTTTTCTTTCTTTTAAAGAATAGCATACCACATTATGATTTTGCTTAGCCTCGAAATTACTATATTAACATTTTATATATAAAATAACGATAATAAAATAGTTACAAGTGTTATAAAGTAGAATCACATGACAGAGATTACAGCGCTAAATCTTTTTATCATAATCTTTTCTTTGCTCTTCTATTTATTTTATTTTCGTTATGATGGATTGGTATTTTAATCCCAATAACTTAAAATATATATTCGTTACGACTTATAAAAAAAGCAACGGTTCTTAAAAATGGTTACATTCTCTATTTTGAAATGAAAAAGCGATAATATTTAGTATAAAATAAACACTACAGTTAACTTTATTGGCAAATGAAATGACGAATGAAACTAAGTATGATGCCAATGGTCTTTCTGGGGTAGTGTACTCCAGAAAGACTGAACAGTTAAAAAATCAAGATATCCCATTAAATAAACTCAATTTGGGAATTGTCCGTGTGGTAACGGATTAAGAATATCGAGTGTCACAACCCCTATTTATCTCGCGGGTGTCGTAAAACGCGACTAAGGCATAAACTACGCAAGACGACATCAATGCTAAGAGAAGGAAAACTTAAAACCAACCCATACCGTCTGGCCAGCGTGGTATACTAGGCAAAAACCTCCTTTCTAAGGAGAGGCCTATGTCCAGCAGTTGACTGTTGAAGGCTGTTGATGATGATGAATTTGGGAATATGTGATGAATGTGGGAATACGAGAGTTTTCTGGTGTTCAAAGGGTGGTGTTAAAAGTTATTTAAATGATAAATAGTTGTAAGTTCATACTTCGTTTTTACATATAGTTCCATTAGACTTTTATTTATTTTAAGCCTTAAAACAGTTTTTAAGGCTTAAAATAAATTAACGTACATATGTAACACTTTAGGTATACTTAAGAAAAGCGGAATCCGATCTCAAAAGTTATGTTGGTTGGTTATGTGCTGGAGTAATAATGGCCCCAGATCTTGTTTTGACATCGGCTGCTTGCGTTGAAGACGTACAAAATTTGTATGTTATAGCAGGTACCGAGAAATATGTTAAAGATGAAGTCAGAAATGATGAATGTCTTGAAACAATGCTGAAGAAAGTTGTACACATTTGTGTACCGAAAGGTAAAGTTGGATATAATGTGTGTTATGTTATCACTATATAATATAAAATAAAGTCCTCCACCGCGTCTGTCTTTCTGATTGCGATAAGTTTCAAAAGCTTCGATTTAAATTAAATTTTATAGCCAGATAGTCTAAAGCCTTAGAAAGGACATAGGCTGCTTGTTACCACGATAAACGGCATAGACGCGAGTGAAGCTGCGTGCCAAAGCTAGTGTTAAATAAAGATGTTAAAATTATTAAACAATAGTTTTAATCATATTTTCAATTATTTGCTAATACAAAACTATGTTTTAGTAGAATGTATATAATATCGTTTATTGTCATATTCCTTGCATTTTACTTTTAACATCACGAGAACTTTTAGAGCGCTGTATTATTATTGTATAAATAATGCTGTATAAATTATTGTCACGTAGTTGGTCTTATCTGGACTATTCGAGGTTGATGCATTTTGAAATATTTGCAATAAATTTTTCTGCATCTGTTTTTAACATGAGAATATGTTATGTATTTTTACAAACTAAAGTTACTAATAATCGTATATTAATTATATTAAGAGAATCCAGTGCTAAACTTCTCTTAATAAGTACTGGAATCTGTCTTGTTTTGAAAATGAAACAAACAGGCTTTATAGAAACAAGTATCAGAACATATATTTTTACATTTTCAGCTTACGATTTGAATTACGACAAACTAGACAAGTGGGCTAATTATGACATTGCAGTTATCAAAGTGGAGTCAAAAATAGTTGGAGATGAAGGATACACCATCCATTGTAGTTACGCACCTACAGTGGTTGAAATTAACTACGAAGATAGAAAACTACAGGACACGGATAGTGAAGCTTTAGTTTTGGGATGGGGTCATGCAAAATATTGGCGAGAAGTATGAGAAATATCTATTACCCACATTAATATATATTTTTCTTCTTGTTCCTCTCCAATTACTGGAGGTAAGACATTAGCCTTGAAAACCTCGCTTTGTCCTTGGCGAGGTGAAACAGTTCCGGGGCGCTCTTGACTCCGGTCCACTCGCGGATGTTTCGGAGCCATGATTTTTTTCCTACGGCCTACTCGACGTTTCCCCGCAATTTCGCCCATCATAATTCATTTATTTATTTACAACTTCATGCACTTTTGTACATCGGCGGTCTTAATGCATAATGCATTATCTACCAGCCAACCTTTGGGGGGTGTAGAGATATAGTTTGCATAATGAGTTGCAGTAAATCGTATCTATCTTGTCATGAGAGACATGACCGAGGTAGGCAACTTTTCTTGTTTTGTTGGTCTGCATTAACTTGCGGGTCTGACCGACACGTGTTAGAACCTCAACATTGGAGATTTTGAGAGTCCAGCTAATCGAGGGCATGCGTCGGTAAGTCCACATTTCAAAAGCCTCAATACATTTACGAAGGTCTTCTTTAATAGTCCAAGCTTCGCAACCTTAAAGGACTATAGGCCAAATGTAGCATTGAAGTAGAATAGTGCGCAGGGGAATACTGAGGTTGCGATTGGAAAGTATTATTCCTATTTTGTTAAATGCATTCCGGAAGATCTCTATGCGTGTTTTTATTTCCATATCGCTTTCTCAGTCGTCAGTTAGCCAAGTGCCTAAATATTTGTACTTTCGCACTATGTCAAGCTTCACTTCAGCCACACTGATATTTGGACTCAAATTACTTCCCTCTGAGATGACCATGACTTTTGTCTTTTGTGCGTTCATTCTTAGTCCCGCTTTTAAACTGCACTCGTTCAAACGATCCACTATTATCTGAAGATCCGACTCCGAAGACGCCATTAGAACCGTATCAATAGCATACCGGAGGTTACTGATGACATGCCCATCAACCTAACTAACTCCTCTTTTGATGACTATGTCATTGGTTTCTTTGCTCTCGACACGAACACTCGCCCGTTGGTTCCAGTACAGATTCTGGATGACTCTGATGTCTTTACCGTCAAGTCTTATATCACTTAGGATGCAAGTTAAACGTTCGTGAAGAACTCGATCGAACACAATCTCGTAATCGATGAAACATACATATAGGTGGACGTCTTGTTGCGTATCTTTACATTTCTGTACCAGAACCTGTATAGCAAACAGTGCTATTCGTGTGCCTACTCCGGCCTGAAATCCAAATTGACTATCACTCAGTTGCTCGTCACATTTTACTCTTATGCATTCGTGTATGATAGTAAGGAACAACTTTAGCACTTGGCTCATAAGGCTAATAAAATTGTTCCGTATACCTCACATCTTTTACATTTGACTTTTTACCTCTTCAGGGACAAACACTGATTTACGCCATTCCCCAAGAAATATGCCAGTGTCGTACACAAAGTTTATAAGTCTTGTTAAGGAACATATGAGATCTTGTTCTATTGATTTAGTACCTCTTTGTAAACATCATCTGGGACTGGCGCTTTGCCAGTTTTAGCCCGGAGATTCTTCGCACCACTGTCCCATCAAAGGGTCGCCGGTTACTCGGGGCCGTAAATTTTGTAACCTTGGTTCACGGTTGATTTAACTAGGGAAAAATAGTGCAGTGATTTCCCGTTGCCTTCTTCTGCACCAGACTTTTTAGAAGCTATTTAGGCTTCAAGCCCGCTCATTGCTCGGTCGCCAGAGCCTCGTCAGTTATCTAGCAGGGAGCACCACGGCAACATAGTCGTCGCTGTCAATGTGACGAGTGCAGGTGAGGTTGACTGTTGGGCCGGATAAGATGTTAACACTGTTCTCCCTTTATTACCATATGGGGATATATTTAAAGAAGTAGAAAATGTTAGATCCATGGGCCTCCATATTAATGAGCTATATTATTATTAGTAAATAAGATTGATAGAGGAATTTTTGGTGGAATAAGATTGTTTTTGTTTGCATTGTTTAGTAAAATTTATAGGTTTGTTAGTTTGGCCAAAATTGAATTTTATTATCTTTATTTTAAGTATGCCAAAGTGACTGCACTCTGAGTAAGTGATTATAACGGTTTCGAAATCTTTACTTAGATTTATATAGTCAGTATGGTGATGAACTAAGTGTACAGAGAACCACCACACCTATCAATAAAATGTCAGAGCAAACTCGGCAGAATAAATACACTATAAAGACAAGGAAAGTTTGTTTTACAAACTCTAAAGTAATCCGTCAGGATAGAGTGATATGACAGGCCAAAACATTCCTTTCTAAGAAAAGTCCTATTATAGGCAGCCTGGTGACGATATTTATTCAAATTCTTTTTTTATTAGTACGACAATTAAGTTATTGGATTTACTAAATACCTAATCCTAAAGGATGCTATTATTAAATGATAAGTGATTTTTAAATCAGGTTTATTTGTGGTTGAATCATAGTGTTTCATATTAAATTTACAGGAAAACGATACGACAAATTACAACCAAGAACTATTACAATACGGTGCAACAAAAATTTATGATAAAAATAAATGTTTAAAAGATTATGAAATGTATAAAATGGACCGCGTGATAAAGAAATACATGATTTGTACATCAGGTTCCGCATCATTTAACGACGATGGGGATTATATTGGAAATGGAAATACAACACTTAGAAATGGTGATAATGAAACTGTACCAGTAAGTCGCTCTAAACTACAGTGTTAACAAATGTATTACTTAATTGATTATGATTGACAGCTATTTGCCAGTATATCATTTAAAATAGGTCCAGCAATCCAAACCATGAGTCTGGACATGCTTTGTGTGATATAATAATTTGTATATCACACAAAGTGTTATCCAGTGTAGGGTTTAAACCCACAACACTTGGCGCAGTAGAAATTGGCGTGGCGAACGCTTAAATCACTAGACCAACCGTGCGGTCATTTTTATTTGTAAAGATATTTATTTTACTTAACTCAGATGTCTCAGGAGCGTTGCCGCCCTTTGAGGAATAATATACAAGGATCATTATTTACTTTCTCGGTTTTAAGTGTTAAATTAGTGCTACATAGATTCAAACATGGAATAAGTGAGTCTTTGAATTTTGTTTAGGACATTCAGTATTTAAGTCAAAATTATAATCGACCAATTTTAATTATTGTTTCAATTGGTAACGAACTAATACACTATTTCCTTTTCTAACTTTTGTTATGTATTACCTATGTGTGCGTATTATATTTTGTTCTTTTTAGATTGAGAGCAACTCTACCTCCCATCATGATGCCACATCGTCGGGAGTTGGAATATGCCAGGTTTGTGCAATTCTGTTAAATTTTTTATCCCAAATTCAGCCCAAGCAGATCACTTTATTGTGTCGCATTTAATCCAAAATTTGATGGTCTACAAAACATCACATAACACATATAATTAAAAAAAAATCGGGCAAGTGCGTGTCAAGACACGCAAAGAATAGGGTTCCGTAGTCATATGCAATGCCAAATGGAATTAAAATCGTGTCCAATTGATAATTGTTATGTTTACTTATTATTTGTTTATTTTTGTACAAAGTTTTTTAAAGTAAGCGTATTTTACAAGTTAGGCCTCTATAACTCCTGAACTAACAAAACTATGTAAGCCGTTATAGTTTTCCTTTAATGATCAACATAAGGACTACGACCATGAATGTTTGTTTTTACCAAAAAATGTCTTTTAAAGCGAAATAACTCGCAAACGGAAACCTAAATCAAATACAATAAAATCATTCATCAAAATATTTTTCATGATTTAATTGTAGCACTTTGTCGACGAGATAGAAACACACACGTTCGGACGGTAAGCCGAGGATGGACATGTCGAATCTATAGGGTTTCGAGTAAAAAATAAAAAAAAATCACCAACTTCAAAAAAGGAGGAGGTTCTTTTTTGGTTATGATTGTTACACCAGAACCTTCGTTGGGTGAACCGATATTAATAATTCTTTTTTTTATTTGAAAGCTGGTGGTTCCCATGTGATCTTAAGATAAGGAAACTGGGAGATCCTGGTTTCCTTATCAGGAAAAATCGTGGAAACACTTCAAATATTATAAGCACACCTGTCGCGATTTGGTTACTCGGAATATTACGAAGTATCTGTTGTTTGTGTTAATATTTCATGTTCACGCTGTTGACTACAATAACGTAACTTATCTTAGCGAAATGTTTTGTTTCAATAAAGATTATTTGTTGCTAGGAAATTTCGTAAGTTGTTAAGTATTTATTGAATTTCGTCAATTTTCATATAATTCGATGTCAAGCAAAAGCTTCAATATCAATTTTTATTAACTGAACAATCAAAGATAAATACTTGACTTGGCGTCGTAGCGAGCGATACCAAGTTTTTTTTCATTAATCTGTGAAAAAAACTTAAGATAAATCTAAGTGTAATCTAAACAACGAGCAAAAACAACATTATTTTTAGAATGATCATGGCGGTCCACTTCTTTTTTGGGATCGAAATCAACCAGTAGTCATCGGTATTGCTTCTGCTTTCAAAGTGAAAGATCGTGAGTGCACTGGACCTTTTTTATTCACAAGTACATACTGCAGTGCAAACTTTTTAAGGTGTGTTGCGGCAGGCTTCAAGAATCAAGCAGATAGTGGCAAGACCAGGAGATCAATGTGAGTCAGTATGTAAATCAATTAATCACGAGCTTAGAGTTAGAAAAGCGCTTATAACTAAGTGGCCTTAGGTACTAATTGGAAACAATATTTGTTGTTATCTCTTGATTCGATAGGTGGCGTTGATGCTAAATTACATCGCAGTATTTTTTCGCTCACATGGTTAGTATAAGTATGATAATGTTTTGATGATTGATGTCGAACTACGATTACCCGTTTGCTTATTATACTCGTAATAGCAAATGGTGGTGAACTCTGTTGGCAATGTATGTACGTGTTGTTAATATAACCCGCGTATTATTTACCTCGCTCAAGAACCCGGTCCATATTCAGAGGGTAAGCAACGACAACGGGGTCAGTATATAGATGGGTGACATCCAGCGGCATGCACTCGCCCAGGGTGGGGACGTATAGCCTTAATCCTCTCCCGAAAGGAGACCCGAGCCCAGCAATTGGACCCATGCGGGTTTCTTGACTAGCAAGACAACGTTGTGGCTGCGTAATCTTTCCATTGGATGTTTTTAGCCACGTTAAGGACTCAAACTAAGCTTTACGAATGTTATCCTGTCATAACAACCGGGACCGACCGCTCAACGTGACCACGGACACCCTCATTGTATCATTCTATTAACGGTCACCCATGTACTGATCGCACCGTCGTTGCTTAACCCCAGTGATTGTTTCTAATCAGTAACAGCTGAACTATGAAACGCTACAAGAACAATATTTGATAATGTGAAATCTTTAAACGTCAAAAAATATTGTGGAGTTTTAAGAAGTTGATGCTGTGTGTGTGTGTTCCACAAGTTTACATAAACTCCTTGAACACAATCAGAGCAATTTTACACTAATATAAGTATTGCACTCATCAATTAATTAACAACACGGATAACTTTTGCGCCAGTGAACCTATTTGACATAATATCTGTTATCGTGAAGTAATATTACAAGGTTAATATTATTATTATTTGCGAAGGCCAGAATATTGCAACCTACCCGCACAGGAGAGAGGCTTTGATATAATTCAACGAACTATTTCATGGGCAGATCATCCAGATGGGTAAGTAATAAGCTGATATACACACATCAAAAGTGTCTAGGGATCAACATATATTTTTGCAATAACTTTTCTCCTGATTGATATTAATTAAAAATTTCTTTAAGGATTCATCAAATAAAGTGTTTTCGTTTGTCACAGTAACGATAAACCAAGTCACCTTTGCATTAGTAAAGAAATTTGCCATTTTCCTAATAAAGGGATTTTTGACATTTGAACCACTAACATTAAAGTTCGAAAAAAAAGACTGAAATAACAGTTTTCTTTAAAATTTTATTAGGTAACTTAAACAATTAATAATCCGTGTTTCTACCGCGAACACTTGTACGGTACCAGTGCTTCGGTAACGTGTCCAAAGTCGACTGATAACACTCTGACTTGTATTCAGAGCTAAAGCCACAGTACGTTGCCGGGAACCAGCTTCTATCATTCCCACGGCTCTGAGCATTTCTTCCCTGCTTAAATGACGTCGCCGCTCCATAATAACGTTGGTTTTAATCAGTAGTAGGGAAACAGTAGCACTAGTAATTTCTTCAATGCGTTGTATGTTTTTATAGGGAAAATATTGGCAGCTGATTTTCATCTTTTACTCGAATTTGATTGACAGTTCCTGATTCAAATTATGAAATGCACCAAAAAGGATCCATATAAATTTATAAAATCAAAAATTTATTACAAAGCCACATCTCAATCTCAAGAAATCCGCATAAAAATGCTTGATCCCTAGACACTTTTGATGTGTGTAGTTATAGTCTTTTTTTGATTATTTTTTTAACTTTTATGATATAGGTTCGATTCGCTTCGATTTGATGTTGTATTGTGCTGTAATGTCGAGTAAATAATAAATAAATGAATAAGTCATGTTAGTAGCATTCTAAATACCACAATTTCCCCAGTGTCGGGAAGATTTTTTTACACCGACTGCACTAATTATTTTTGTATTCCCACTGTTAGGTTTTAGATGTGTATTAATTGAATTAATCAACTACCTTTGATAATGCTATAAGGCGGAACCGGTCAGGTTTAAAATTTAAGTTGATTAAATAGTGGAACAGAAGCAAAAGTGTGTTTAATAATTTTAACAATGTAAACTTGGTTCAGCCGTAGATGATGTCGCTGAATATCGTATCTGCTCTATACTTTATTTTGCTTATAATATTGAAATATTTAATCTTAAATTGAAGTTTAATTTGCAATTTGTTCAAATCCACAATCTCCAACATTCTAGAATTGTGTAATACATAAAACGTGCCATGTGAAACCATCTGTTATATGAGCCATGTGAAAAATATCCGAAACTTAGTAATTTTTGGAATAATAACACAATCGATCGTGATAAAAACAATAATTAACCTTGATAACCTGATTGATAGATGAACAATAATTAATTAATTCTCAAATTATTTAGAAGAAGTTAGTTTGTATTTTTGACATATGTTAATTTTATCATAATAATTGACATTCTTATATTTCAATTTTTTTTGACATTGGATATCCATATTTCCGACATGGATTATTGATATTTTAATTGTATCTTGTTTGACATTTTATTATTATTATTATTTTTGTAATTTCATTATTGCATAATAAATTACTTTTTATTGACATGATCCAAATATTTATCGCATTCTTAGAGAGTAGCATAATTATAAATGGTTTTTATTATTGTATAACTGCGAACATTTTGAATTGTACATGTGAGCACTTTGTAGTCACTGGTAGCATAAGTTTGTTGACTGGCGGTTGTGAGTATGTCATGCTCGCTCAAAAGTCCTGCTGGCGGTGGCGTGTGTAGCGGGTCGTTCGGCTCCCTACGATATGGTTGAACTGGACGATGGCTGGTGCATGGGTCATGCTCGTGATACGGGCGCCGATAGTCGGGGCTGGTCATCTCACAACTTCTATTTATTGTTAATTGTTTTTGGACACTACATGTGTAAATATCAGCATCGTTACATTGTCCTCACATTTAATAAAATGCCTTAAACAATGTAACCAAAAATTGTAAAAACAATGTTGGAAAAGAGTGTCCATGGAGTTTCTTGTCTGTTCTTCCCCATAGGATCTACGAATTGGAACAGACGATTAGCTTCACGACTGACTACTGACTGACTACTTGACGTTTCAAAAGTGCCGTTGTATGGTTTATTTGAAATAAAATGATTTGATTTGATTTGATGCGAAATGCAGCTGTAGGTACAATTAAATTGACTTTACATATTTTTTTCAGACCAGCAGAAAATGAAAAAATATTTTTACGACCACAGATATCACTGTTTGACGTCAAGTAATGTAACAAAATAGTAATTTAGGTTCAAAAGTAGGCCTTCAAAAGTAAAATAAATATAAGTAAAAATGAAAGTAGTAATAAATATATCAATAATTTATTTTCGTTAGAGTTGTTTTATTTCTATGAATGCTGATATTTATTTCGCTACTTACAAAGTTTCATATATACGAGTAAGGAGTCGCTAAGTACTACTAAGTCTGCCAATATCTATACATCTGTGGCGACTTCTACAAACATCGCAAGCGAAAAGTATACAACAGCGCCATCTAGCTAAAAACACTGAACCACGAAGAAAAAACAAAATGGACTATACGGAGTTACTACCTATCCTGAACACTGAAAACAACTTTTTTAGGAGCTAAAGGGGCCTAACTTGTAAAATGCACTCTGAAATCTTTGTCCAAAAATAAATAATAACTAATAAAGTAAACAATAATTATCTACTGGACAGGATTTTAAATCTATCTACTATTATGGGTGACTACGGAACCCTATTCTATGCGTGGCCTGACACGCACTTGGCCAATTAAGTAAATTTTTTGTCTCTATCACACGGTGTACCCTCTTTGCGCTTCTCTTTAAGAAGGAGAAGGAGTCCAAGGTGAGATCTCCTTCTGGACCCCTCCCAGCGCCTGATTGCTCCTGATGCGGGCTCCGTCTCTGTAAGACGACCCTCTCTTAGGCGGTGTCCGGCCAAACTAATGCGGATGGAGGGGAAAACCCGTCCCGTCCACCCGCGGCCGTCCCAAGGTACACCACATAGCCCGGTCCGTCGCTTTCCGCATCCAGTCGCCACCGGCAACCTTTAGGCAAGTTGTCTCGCCGTTTGGCCGGAGTAAAAGCTATGCGGGAATATTTAAAACACAAATAACTACATATCGATGTTAATGTAGTAACATAATGTTTACACCTATACATTACTTGAAGTAGCTGTCCGTCCGTCCGTCCGTCCGTCCTCGACTTACCGTCCAAACGGTAAGTGCTAGAGAGATGAAAATTTGCATGAATATGTATTGTAATTACGTCGACAAAGTGCTACAATAAAATTATGAAAAATATTTTTATTTGGGGTACCTCCACGTAAAGTGGGGATGTTTTTTTTTTCTCGGGGCTAAACCATTATGTGGGGTATCATTAGATAGGTCTTTTGAAAAAAATAAAGAGTTTCTAAGAGATTTTTTTGATTTAGTCCGTTTGGAAGAAATTCCACTTTAAAGGCCACTTTTTAGTAAAAACAGGGCGTCCCCCCCCTCTAAAAGCTAAACGGCTGGCTCAAAAAATCTGGGAAAATTCATGATAGTGGTCCATATAACTTAAAGAAAAACTATAACGAATTCGATGACTTTGTTAGTTCAGGAGTTATAGAGGTTTAACTTGTAAAATGCGCTCACTTGGAAAACGTCATATTAAACTAACGCACTAATTCGTAAATATAACGATTTTCTATTGGATACGATTTTAAATCCACGTACGATTATGGGTGACTGAGGAACCCTTTCCTGTGCGTGGCCTGACACGCACTTAGCCGATTTTTATTTTACATTATAGAGAATAATAATAGCTTCACAAATCTTACAAAAAACCATCTGCCCCCAATCTAAGCAGATAACTAATATGATAATCGAACTGTTGGTAAGTATACTTGATTTCTAAAAATATTCATATCATATTTAAATAAAACCCAGACAGAACAAATTACCCACTATACAAACATTTGTCTTGGATGGGAATCCTAAACGATTTAATTTCCATTCATTCCAAGAAATCGCGTCCAGCTCAAATATTTAATATCTGTGTGATGACTGCAGACTCATCACTAACTCAATGAATCCTGTTACTTGTTTATATAAATATTTCATTATTATTAAACAGCACATCTGAATAACTACTTCTGCCCGACATCATCAGCTTACAAGGTTGTTCTACAAATTTGCTACTTAAAAATCTTCCATCTGAAAACCCTAGTGCTTAAAAATAAGCAAGCTCGATTCCCGTGCCCGGTACCTTAAAATAAGAAATAAATAAATATTTCGGACATTTTACACACAACGCCATCTAGTCCCCAAAGTAAGCAGAGCTTGTATTATGAGTAACTAGATAACTGATATAAATACATAAACATATATTTTTTTCTAAATACATACATATTATACATAGAAAACACCAAAACTTCAAAACAAATATTTGCGGCCCGAGACCTCTTTCATTAGCAGTCGCATACGCTAACCACTAGATCAACGAAGCAGTTAACAAATGTCCCTGTATTTTTTAATAGAACGTAAAAAGTTTTGTTTGCGTCCGTTTAGTAGTCACTGTTGATCTGTTGATTTATTAATTGATTTATTTATCTTTAACCGTTCTCAACGTCACGGTCTACAAACCGATGATTTTTAAGGGCTTCTCTTCCATTTAATTACCTTGAACATCATCATCACTACGTTTTGATTAAGTATCCTGCTGAACATACGCCTCCTATAACACGCTATCCAGACGGGTTGTATAGGATTTATTACAGATTTTTCTTCTTTTAGCTTTACTGCCTTTGAGATACTGTTCTAATTCTACCTATCTATGATTGTCTGAAGATCATCCTTATATTTATGAAACCGACTCTCAGAACATCACACAATATAAATATGAATTTCAATTGCAAATGAATAGCAATACCAAATGAACAAAATGCATCTTTGTTAATGGAAAATTACTAAACTCAGTGAATCATTCAGTAATGTCACATTCCGTAAAATTACATTTGTATTAATCCGTAAAAATGCATACAAAATGGAGTGATATTTTTAAGTAGTGCCTTTGTCAATAACTTTAACATGTATTTTGTACTGATCTTTTCTTATGTACTTATTACGTTTGTGAGTGGTAAGGACCCATTCCTTCTTTTGAATTCATTCTGACTTCTCTGATTGTCCTGCGATAGTAGGCAATTACATAAATAGATATATTATTGTTCAAGGAAACTCAGTAAAAGACCCCTCTTGTCTTGCATTATAAGCCAATATTTTGTGTTTACCACGTGACATAGCTTTGAGAGACACTATTTCCGTGCATTTGTTTCTTTTCTACCATCGAGTTTACGTTTATAGAATGACAATTTTGCTAGGGGCTTTCTTGTGAATAGCAGAAGTGTAGTGCAAACAGCTAACATTCCTTGTCGTAATTTCTAAGCTATGATAAATTTTGTCATCAGGGAAGGACATTAAAAAAACTAAATTTGAGTAGGGAATTGGAAGTCTCGGAATCTTGGACACCAGTGATCTTGCAAGCTGCTGAACAAGATAATAAATTCCAAATATTTTAGTCCGTTTTATTAGTCTCCATCCTAAGACCAAAACTACTACATTTTTTAAATCTTTGTAGAATTTTAAATCTTCCTCAGGTTGGAATATTCACATGATCGCTTTACACAAATAACTTTGTATCTTTAACTTATTTTATATTGTTTTATAGAATGTGACGGAGAGCGTAGAATAACTGGAGGTAAAGATATAACCGTGCCCCATCCGTACATGGTAAGAGTGATTCTGTTACAAAAGAATCCGGCCAATGTACATTTATTAAAAAGAAGAAATTGAATTTCAAACTTATATAAATGTTTCGACTGCCTCGTTAGTCTAACAGTCTTGAGTTCAATTTCCGGTCCAAAAAGTGTTTTTTTCTAATAAGAAAGTTGTTCTTACAAGAAGTTATTAATACCAGCCCGGAGTATGGAACTATGGCAGTGTTTTACGTCTGTATCTCAGAAAGCATATTAAACAGTCGGTCCCGGTTGTCAGAAACATTTATGGCATTCGTTATTGGAAAGTCAGTGCCCTCAAATATACTGACAACTACATAGTTCAACTTTTGAATTCAGTTCGCTCAGGAAGGTCTCGCCGAGGTCCGTTATAAATCGTTCGTGAAAAAAAATTGGCCAAGTGCGAGTCGGACTCGCCCATGAAGGGTTCCGTAGCATCATATAAAAGTTTTTGTAGTTCGTTGTAACTTTCATCAATGTTTTAATAATAGTGTTTTGATTGAAAGAAATGTAAATTGCGGTTTATGATTTGTGACGTATTAAAAAAAAAACTACTTACTAGATCTCGTTCAAACCAATTTTCGTTTCAATATTTTTTTTAGTTTTATCACTCTCTTATTTTAGAAGTTACACGGGGGGGGGGGGACCAACATTTTACCACTTTGGAAGTGTCTCTCGCGCAAACTATTCAGTTTAAAAAAAAAATGATATTAAAAACCTCAATATCATTTTTGAAGACCTATCCATAGATAACCCCACACGTATGGTTTTGATGAAAAAAATTTTTTTGAGTTTCAGTTCTAAGTATGGGGACCCCCAAAATTTATTGCTTTTGTTCTATTTTTATGTAAAAATATTAAAGCGGTTCACAGAATACATCTACTGACCAAGTTTCAACAGTATAGCTCTTATAGTTTCGGAGAAAAGTGGCTGTGACATACGGACGGACAGACAGACAGACAGACATGACGAATCTATAAGGGTTCCGTTTTTTGCCATTTGGCAACGGAACCCTAAAAACTGATATTCAGGTGAAGCTGGTTGAAGCCGTGTGGTAACGGATTAAGAATACAAAGTGTCACCACCCCTGTTGGTATTGGGTATTGGTAGCATGCATTAATTTGCCAATAAGATTATTCTGTAGGATTCTTAAGAAGAATATATATTTTTCGGGTAGGGTTTGTTAAGATAAAAGAGTTCACTACATTTTCAGGTATATTTGCGCAAAGCAGAAAAAGAAGCGAAAAATTATAGTGCTTGGCTTTGTGGCGGTACACTTGTAGGTCCAAAAGTAATTTTAACATCTGCTGCTTGCGTCAAAGATATAGAATATATCCACGTCGTAGCTGGTTACTTTACATACACTACCAAAACTGTAGAAAAGGATGAATGTCTTGCGAATACTATCAAGAAAATTGTCCACGTTTGTGTACCTAGAAGTAAGATTATATATTTTTTTCTTATTTTTTTATGACAACACCCGCATTAGGAATATAAATCCCTGTGTCACGGGGGACTTTACAAACATGTACATGAAACGGACCCTCCGGAGGAACGGATATCGTGTTCCTCGAACACAAAGGGTGGATCCTCCGACCAGGCGAGGTGAACATGCGTAATGGGCCACTGCCCTGCCTGGTGGGCCACTACCCTATATTGATAATAAGTGTTGATTATTTTGATCATATGCTGCGTTAGATACTGAATATATGCAATCATTAAGACATAGGCTAGCTATAATATCTAAAACAGGATAATATGCCGATTTTGTATATTTGCAGGTTACGATTTGCAATATAAAGAATATGTAAAATGGTCTTCCTTGGACATAGCTGTAGCCAAAACAGATAAAAATATTGTTGGTGATGAAAACTATGTTACTTTTTGTGATTATGCACCTCAAGCGATTGCTATTAATTATGATCAAGTGGAATTACAAGCTCCAGGAAAAGATGTTTTAATTTTAGGATGGGGTCACACAGAAATTTGGCGAAACGTAAGATAAATCTTTCAATAATCTTAGAAGTAGACATGTATACATAATATAATCTTTATTTATTTAACCATAAGGCATCAATTTCCGAATTTGATTAGCTCATCCTCTACTTATCTTAACTTTAAAACACATCGTTTGAAAATTGCAAAGAATCACACATTTAGTAATATTAAAATAATTGCTAAGTGCGTTTTAAGCCACGCATACAATAGGGTTCCGTGGTCACTCATAATGGTAGGTGGATAGATAATTGTTATTTTAAAGTCCATGGACTACTATTACGATTTTTTAAGATTTTTCCAGCCAGCTGTTTACCTTTTACAGGGGACATCCTGTTTTAATAAAAATTAAATAACTCCTAAACGCATGTCTCAATATTTTTAAGAGACCTTTCTAATGATATCCTATACAATGGGATAGATGCTAGGAAAAAATCACGCATGTTTTACATGTACCACAACTTTTTTTTCATAATTGAATTGTAGCACTTTGTCGACATGATCACAACACATATTCATGCAAAGTTCCATCTTTCTAGCACTAACCGTTTGGGCGATAAGACTAGGACGGTCGGACGGACGACCGGAAATGACGAATCTGTAAGGATACCAAGTCATGAACTACGGAACCCTAAAAACTGTATAAAAATATGTTAGTATTTGCACATTATTACCTTGCATATCTAAGGTTTAATATTTTTACAGGATAATGACACTAAAGATTATAACCAGGAGCTTTTAAAATATGCTGCATCGAAAATCTATAATCGTACCAAATGTGCAGAGGAATATAAAAAATTTGACATGGAAGAACCTATCAAGAGGCATATGATTTGTACGTTAGAAGCAGCACCATTTAATGATAAGGGTGAAAAAGTTGATGACAAAAAAACAAATACAAATTGGGACAGCGATGGTTGCAGTGACGAGGAGGATAAGGTAGTAAGTATTTTTCTATACAAAGTATAAAACGAAGTTGTTTCTGCTGTCTGTTTACTTATGTCTTGAAAATTTCTTAACTGATTTTAATACACCTTTCAGCAGTAGAAAGAGTGTTTTATGAGAAAGGTTTAAAAATGTAATATGTCATTTTCATGGAGAGGCCTTTCCAGCAGTGGACTATTAAGGGCTGCTGATGATGATGATGATGATGTGCATATTGTAGTAAAGGAAATCCGGCAATTTCATAGAGTTACGTGTGAAGCCAGATCAGGTCAAACAATACAGTCATGTTCATAAACCGATGTTTATTATTAAGACTTGTTTTCTCTAAGCTGCTATTTGGCACTGAAATTTAAAAAAAATATACTATTACATTATCACAGCAGTTAATAAGAAAAAACACATTTATAAGTGTGCACTTCTTAATGAAATAAGTGTGTGTTTCATTAAGAAGTGCAATACTGTAAAGAAAAAAGAATATTTAACTAAACTTAACAATAAAAAATAAATAACACAGCACTACAAAAAATATATTTAATTGTGTCTCTAAAAGGCAGCTCAGACTGAAATAACCCTATAAGTTTAGTTCTGTATCTAGCTATACACATATAGACAATAAAATAGCAATAAATAAAGATTAACGTCATTCAATAGTCCACGCAGACGTACTAAAAGATGACACTGGGCATTGGCCTTATAGTAACACCAGTGCTGCAATCGATCAGACTGCAGCATTATGCTAAGTGAAGCACTTTTCTGGCCTGGACCTGAAGATAAGAAAGAACCTGGAAATTATTAAATTATTATGTTATAACATTATTATATAGGTAACTTTTAGCCTCAACTTCAAACCCGTATATACCGTGTGGTACTAGAGAAACTAGGGATCGTCAGATGTGGAATTAAATGTTCGAAACTAAACTTTGTCATAGCCAACCCTAAGTTTCGCTAAGTTTCAGATCTATATTATGAAACAGGCTACAGATAGCTATTTTCAATACTTGCTGATTCTTCATCACTCTTCCTTTTATTTATATATTTAAGCGTATCAATGTAGCACTACTATGCCTGATGGAAAGGATGAGTAGAATCCAGGAGAAGGGATCTCCATCCTCATTGTGAGAGTAGGCAATGCAGCATGTTGACACATCCATAACAAAGCGGCCTTGATCGGGCCTCCGGTCTGTCACTCACTCATTCATTCCTGCTGAAATCAGCGTGGCTCTACTACCTACCACTTCTGATCTTTCTTTCATATATATATTAAATGACAAAGCTTGCAAAACTACTTAGCAGATTTATATGAAACTTTACTGTACTAATTAAAAATAACACAGAGAGATTGGAAGTGTTTGTAAAGAACGGGTTTAACAATGAAGACATAATGTTTGTAGCCTTAATTTGCATCGTATGATCGACATAATATATGTTTTACATATTTTGTATTTTGTTTGTTTCAGTGTAATGATAGCATCAGTAACTTCTTAAATAGCAGTTCACTGTACAGTAATGTACTTAATTATACATTTCTAATAATATCGAGACCAATTGAAGATTGCGTATGTAAAACAGAATAATAATAGTAAAAGTGAGTTATATTGTAATCTTTCCCTGAGCCTTTTGTCAATTTTAATGGGCCTGCCAACGTGTCTTTTCTGTGCCTGATAAGACAGCCTGAAAGCATGATCATACAGCCTACATTATTGCGGCCTATTGAGATGGTGCATGATTGGGCCTCTGGCCACACATTCATCAACAATATACGACAGCACGTTAGTTTTCCGTGTGAGGGTACTACCGCCCCGGTCAATTCGGCCCGTTCGTGACGGATAAACAATAAAGATAGCTAAAGTATATTATAAAGAGAGTCTAATACAATACGGCTTAACTTCGATTTTTTACATAGAGTGACTGCCCCCGAAGCTCCACCGAGTAGATGATACCGAAGTTTTTTCTGAATTTTAAGGTTTCCAACTACCTGTGACGATTGCCACTGATGTATGTACGTAAGGCAACCATGACTGAGAACATAAAGTACTCCCCGACACACGTAGGAATATTAATATATTATGAATGGTCACCCATCCAAAGACAAACCCGGCTACAATTGCTTAACTTTGCAATGTATTCACTTACTTACGACTGAATGTCGAGTGAGGGGCTCGTGACTAAGTGCGTCATTTTGAAATAACTGTCACATATTTTTAATAGTTTCCTTTGATTCATTTCATTGATCAACAGAAAAGATACAACCAAATGACTGCCTTGTTGGGTTACTGGTTAGCGTATGCGGCTGCTAATCAAGAGGTCTCGGGTAAGATTCCCGGGTCGGAACATATATTTGTGTATTCTACAAATATTTGTTTCGGAGTCTGGATGAGTTCTATGTATAAGGTGTATGATTTACAAAAAAAAGTATGCTTATGTATTTGTATCAGTTGTTTAGTGGGTACCCATAATACAATAGTTTGGGACTAGATGATGTTGCGTGTAAGATGTCAGAAATAAAATTATTTATTTAAATATGTGACAAAACAGTTTTGGCAGAATACAATCATCATGTATCATGTATTAAATAAGATCAATTGAATGAAGTATTCATTAGAGTTATAAATTAGTGAGTTCTAAATCAAAATATTATAATTTACAGATAGAGAAACGACAATCGACGGATAAAAGAATAAATAGGAAGAAGAAAAAAGTCAGACATGTTGGCATATGTCAGGTAATTTGTTTCATTAGGTGAACAATGGCATTTTAGCTACCTGACATCAACGCACATTATGAAAGACAATTCGGTTTTTTATTGCCTGAAGGCAATAGCAAATTCAAACGTACATATAAAATTTGACGAATTTCATTTTCTTTTGCACTTATAAACAGACTAACTTATTAGGAAAGTTATACGTACATTGGCTACAATGTACTACTTTGGAATGTGCTCCCGCTTGAAATCAGGATGTCCACTTACATGATCTCCTTTTCAACGAAATGGCAGATTTATAAAAATCGATAGCTGGAACAAAATATTAAGCTGTCACAGTGTACGCATGTTATCTTAATATGTGTGTATGTATATAATGTATGTGTATCTTTGTAAGTATGTATGCACTGTATTATATGTATTATATGTATGTATATGTCTATGTATGTGGTAGTATTTTTCACTAATTATTATTTGTGCACCTTTATACAAGATTTCTTCACCACCCTAAGGACGGACTTAATGCCTGTGCCTGTGTACTCCACCGTTGTACAAAGTGCATAAAGAAATAAATAAATATGACTTTGGACACACGTATAAATAAAATAAATGGCGTTGGGAAGCCTATATTCACATGAAAATCTTAGTGTTTTACATTATTTTTGCACATATTATTCCTTTGTGCCATAATGCAATAGTTGGAGCAACCTATCTCTATTTTTATCTCTTTCTGTGTATTTTTTAAGGTCAATATAGTAATAATTATACCCTTATGTTAGTATAGTATATAGAAATGTACAATGTATATCAGAACATTATTATATACATCTTAAACAAATAGTTTTTTGTAAATTCAAACTTTTTTGTTGTTTATAATTAAGATGTATATAAAAAGTGTTAAAAAGAATAATATTTTAATTTTAGAATGACCACGGTGGGCCACTCATAACTTGGAAACGTTCTAAACACGTAATTATAGGCGTTGCTTCTCTCTTCAAAGTTAAGAAAGAGAAATGCACTGGACCCTTTTTATTTACCAGTACATATTCTACCTCAGACTTTTTGAAGTGTGTTGTAGATGATTTCTCAAAATTTGGGAGAAGATCTATGTGAGTCAAAATCATAATATTTAGGGTAAGTTTAAAGTCGTGTTATTCCTGAGAACATATATCCAAATCTATATATTAATACCTAAAACAAAAAACTCTTCACTTCGATTAATTTTGATAAAAAGTTATCAAAATTAATCGAAGTGAAGAGTATGATATTTAGCACAATTGAAGTTTATAATTTAGGCCGCTAGGCGACCACTAGTGGTCTATTCGATCATTATGATGTTGTTTTTATGTATATAACCTGTTGTTGTAAAAAAACCTTTTGAGAGGCCTATGACGAACAGTGGATGTCTTGTCGTGGACAACGATTCGTTTATAGACGTGCTCATTAATAATGTTTATATAGAAGCTATATGTCAATAATTAACAGTCAGAAATATATCATAAGGTTAAAGATTACATTAAAAGTAATAAATTGTCATGGACATTTATACATCAAAAGATAAATGAGGAGTGATAAGGTGTGATTAGGGTGATTGGGATAAAACACACTTGTGCACTAGTAGACTTTATAAGACTTAATAAGAACAAGCTTTCGCACGCAGATCCGCCCACGTCCATGTTGGTTATCGCGGTAAAAATCAGCCTATATCCTTTCTCAGACTTTACACTATCTGGGTACAAAATTTCATTTAAATATTTACTGACTTAATTTTATAAATTGTAGTGATATGAACTGAAACAACGTCTTTAAACATACTAATCTAGAAACTGAGCAGTAATCTCCATTTTCTTCTTCCGTAGCTATGACGTATTAGAGGTTTTAACTGAAGTTTGTCTCTTTATGAGTCGCTGTTATAGTTTCTAGTGTACAGCCAGGAGTCTCAGTAAATAGTATTCTCATTATTATGTAAATGTGGCCAATTCTATTTTGAAAAACATCTCAATATGGTAAATTAGTTCTGGAGTTTAGTCTTTTTAATCAAATTAACACTTAGATTTTATTTAATTACCAGTACTGCTAAGACAGTAGTGAACTAAAATTTGAGGTTTTGAGTTTAAAGTAGGTTTTTATATAAGTTAAGGTAAATTTACAATATAAAGTTTAATACATTATTGTTACAGGCCAGATTATTGTTATTTGCCACCTGAGAAAAAGGGTTTCGAAATTGTTGAGCGACAAATAACATGGAGGGTGTCTTCGGATGATATGTAAGTACTATTACGTTTCGAATGAAATAAGTTTTTATTTTATCCCTATTTACGCAAGATGCTATTTTATTTATTATCTGTTTCCTGTAAAAGTTAACGAGAAAAATAAATACAGATACATTTACACAATTATTTAGTAACTTGTGAATGTTTTAGATCACATGAAAATATGGATTATATGGATCCCTTAACGACAGAAGCACCTAAGTATATTTTAGCGACAGAAGAAAGGTATGGTTTTTCGAGTACTAAGGTCTTCTACTCCATTATAAAATATTTCAAATACTACTTGGTTTGGCTGGTTTTTATACAAATAAAAATATTAAAATAAATAACTATTCATTCCAAATTTTGAAGAACTACACAATGCTAGTAGCGTCTCTGTGTTCTAGTTTCTCTGTTTTCAGCGTTATAAGTATTGAAAAAGTAGTATAAAATAAAAATAAAATAAAATAGTATGGTTAATAGTTATAGTATGGATTTATAGTAGTAAGTATAGAATTAAATGAAACAGTCCTTTCTTAGTAGTAGTAGTCTAGTAAGTATATAATTTATAATAATAGCTATTATAATTGCTATTTTAGGAATTGGATTTCAAATCAAAATCGATTTTACAAGTTTACGATGATCGAAGTAACAGAATATTTTTATTTTAGGATAGAAGAAAGCAAAGAAAATCCATATATGGTCACGCCAAGAGTACATTTGTACCGGAATAGACCAAGTGACGGGTAACACCTACATATATTTTCAGTAATTAGATTGTAGCAAATATTATATTTTTACTCATTATTAACTCATTATTTGTAATATGAAAATGGCTGATTACTAAAGTAAATTGCATGAATGCAACCAATCATCTGTTTGAAATCAAGATCGGGGTTCTCTTAATTTAGTTTCAATCTCAATAGTCTTCAATTAATACAGCAAACATTTGAGTCTTTATATAGACATACCCAGCAATGCAACTTTTTTGGGACTAATTCTACTGAAACGCCCACCACTGTCACTTCTGTACACCAGGATCAAGCACAATCACAGTGAAGACCCACAAACACACCGAGTTAACATACTCGGAATTTCCAGGAACAATTAAACTGTCTTGGAACCCACGAAGGAATTAATTCGAAGAATATGAAATATAATAAGTCCACTTCCCTTCTCAGCAAGTCAAGTCTGCTGTCAGAGACTGCACGGATCGTGAAATCGTTACTTTCTACTAGGCTGAGTGTAGTTGCCATCCCCACATGGGTTTCCCCACATTTGTGTCATCCACAAATTGTTGTTCGGAGTTCATATTCTTTGTATCCATTTTATGTATGTTTGTAAAGTTCCCCTCGATGCAGAATTTATACCTAGTGAAGAAGTTGTCTTTAAAAAGTAAACTTTCACAGTCGTTTAATTGTCATACTGCTGCACTAGAGCACTAGTACTGCTGCTGCTTATTAAATTAAAAAATATCGGACGACTGTTTGATTCAGCTATTCTTGATTCAAACAAAGTTGCTATGGAGAAATGTTTTGTAATAAAAAGAAATTCGTATTTTGCTAATTTATTTTTTAGATGTACTTGTATTGAAGTTCAATTTGACGTCCTGACAATCTGTAAGGATCGACGTAATGAAATTAATTTAAAAATGTTCTAGGATGGAGGAAAATACAGAAAACACGAATATGATCACGGGGGAAGTACGTTTGTACCGAAATGAGCCAAGTGATAGGTAATACGTATATTTTAAACAAATTTAGAAGGTGATGTGTATCGAATAGTAACTAACTGATATTTTTTTCTCTATCCCAGACTTGTGAAACTGAAATTATCATCTGGTAGATAAGTTTAAAATAATCTATCGGATACTTTACAGCAAATTGTGATAAAATAACATATTAGTTAAGGAATTACTTTCAGTTTCAACGATCAGTGATTAAGTCTCTGGTAGACTATTCAAAACTTTCTATACTACACAAATTTCAAAAAGCAAGTATTAGGTATTGATGTGTTAGGGAAACAAATATACCTCCATAAGAAAATTATGTTTGTTAAATGACACATTATCAGTAACTGCTAAAACTGGCCCTTAGGATGTCCATTTAATGGATGATGATAGCACATGATGATTGATGTTTTGACTATTTTTGAAGCCTTGCCAAGATTCAAACAACCAGTATTTGAAATTTACCAAAATGGAGTTTTCCTTCACGAAACTTTCAGTTTACTGTTGACATAATCTACTTTATAGGATCTTCACCTAAGAGGTTGAATAAGAAATAAAGGTTTATTTAGAGTTCGTCACTTTCAAAGTTAAAATCACGAAATCGAAAAAAGAAGCTGCGTGTAATAGATATGTACTTTTAAGAACTTTACCTGGAATGCGTGTTACATATTAAAAAAAAAACTCGTTTATTTTCAGTTTACCCGAATTTGAAACGTTTCGTGTTCGGCCACAGATACCATTACGAGACATCGGCTACAATTAAACAACGTCAATAAATAAATATTGTACTTTTTGTTGTTAGACTTGCTTATTTTAATCTGACCACAAAAAAGAATATTATAAAGTGAACACCATGTATGTACGTAATATTATTGGTTCATGTAATGTATGTTTTAGGTTGTGATGGTAATTGTAAAATCATAACTTGTATATAAATGGATTTTAAGCTACCGTCAACCCCTGTCTTGTAATTATACTCTCAACGTAAACTTACATTTTATTTCTCTCCTTGAATAACCCAAAAGTGCGACCTAACAAGTCAATACTTATCAGTTCAGTAAATTGACGAATAATTTAGAGTTTTAATACAGAAAATATTACATCACAGTTTATATGTATTTTTAGGGTTCCGTAGTTCATAACAGCTTGATCACACGTACCGAGCAAACGGGCGAGTACTCTGTGCGTGCAAACATAGCGCGGAGCGCTCGGTTGAGCGCTCGGCCGAACGAAGTGGCGACACAGTAGCTCGGCTTCCGTTCTACTTACTAGGTCGAGTGACCACCCTCCCGCTACCCCACACTGTCTCGCTCGCTCACTCGGCAGATCTGAACGGGCACTGCCTCGCCACTGGGCCTTTTTTGACAAATATTTTTTGATATTAGCAGACATGTCTGTTAATATCAAATGGAACGTCGAAACTACTACAAAATTTACACAGTTATATAATCTACATTCGTGTCTGCAGAAGTTTCAATCTCCGGAATACAAGATGAAGTAAAAACTTAATTCTTCTACTAATAGTGGAATGAGTAACTCTGTATATTATTTTCTAATAATCTTTTTACAATCCATTGTGTCCGAATTAAAGTCTCAAAAGAATTGAACTGCCTGTACTAATTTCAAAACACGTGTGAACAGCTACTCGCTTACATCACTGTCTCGACCGAGCAACATTTTACTGTTTCGCCCGTTTGCTCGGTACGTGTGATCAAGCCATATTCGTCCGTCCGTCCGTCCTCAACCTACCGCCCAAATGGTTGTTGCTAGAAAGACGAAACCCTGCATGAATATATGCTGTAATTACGTGGACAAAGTGCTACAATAAAAATATAAGAAATATTTTTATTTGGGGTACCTACCATACGTGTAAAGTGGGGATGATTTTTTTCAGTAGGTAGTTTTTTTAGTTTGGCTAGGTATTTTAAAAACATTGTAAGATTTCTAAAACCATTTTTCAATTTGGGTATCCGTTCATGAGTTATTCAACTTGAAAGAGCATTTTTTTTCTAAAAGCAAGGTGTCTAAATGCCAAACGACTGACTCAAAAAATCTGAAAAAAATCAAGATAGTAGCCCATATATTGAACTTTCGAGGAAAAGTATAGATCGCGGTTTTGATAAGTTTTTCTTTGATAACTCACTTGCAAAACTACCATAAACAAATAATAAGTTATCATAACAATTGTCTATTGGACACGATTTTAAATCTACCTACGATTATTGGTGACTATGGAACCCTATTTTGTGCGTGACCTGACACGCTATTGGCCAATTTTTATTCATTTAAGACTTGTTAGAGTTGTTTACTTAAGTTGTGGTATTTAGTAATTGTAATTCTAGTAAGTGGTAACGTTTCTTGTTCTCACCTTTAAACTTCATCACTTGCTTCACGATCGTGATAATGTGACGTGATGTTGTCTCTGTCCTAGTAATTGGATCCAATGTAAACATTTCAATTAATGAATTCCTTAAATCAGTAACCTGAAAAGCCTAAATTGAAGATCTGACATTTTCGGTTCGAAATTCATTAACTTTCATTTTTCGAAGTACCGCAGTATTAGTTCAACGATTAAGATGAAATTAACTAGTGATTTACAACAATAACCACCGCGGGACTCAGCTAGTAATAAATACTTTTAGATTATAAAACATCTATATGATTTCCTATTATTCTTTCTTTTTATAAATTGCTGTACCGGAGCAATTTATAAAAAAATATTTTCATAAATTGCTCCGGTTTAGATTAGATTAATAAAGATTAGTAAACACCATAGGTGAAACCACTAACGCTGGCAGAATGTCCGGCGTGGGGAGAGCCGAGGCGTGATCTCATGGTCGCCATTAGAGTGGGGATTCTCTCGCTCGGCAGCATCTTTGCGGCCATGATACGGAGCGAGAGTGCGTGAAACTCCGCCGTCTCTTTGTGTAAGCATGTCATGCTTGTGAAGGAGATGGCGGAGTGGGACCTGGAAAGGTTTAGAACTCTTCCGGTCCGCCAGGCCCGGGGATGTACAGGTGAGGCCATCTATCACC
This sequence comes from Phragmatobia fuliginosa, assembly GCA_932526445.1. NCBI lineage: Eukaryota > Metazoa > Arthropoda > Insecta > Lepidoptera > Erebidae > Phragmatobia > Phragmatobia fuliginosa. The sequence continues at coordinate 7,324,106 of OW052057.1, read as the reverse complement.
CTAGCTGAAGCAGGCCCGGGTAGCGGTGTGGGCGCTACCATGCGTGCACGCCCCTGTTGTGAACAAAAAAGGTAATATTGGAGTTCTCACATAGAAGGGGGTCATCTAGAAGCCGTAGGTGGCCCGAGGTACGTCGAGGTTCCAGGGACTTCCTTTCGAGGGTACCTGGAGAGGAGACCTGGTTCCTCGGCTCAAAGTCCCGAGACGGCGTGCAGTTTTAGTCGATTGGTATCCGTGGGAATTTCCACACGAACAAAAAAAATTAAAGCCACTAACTAAACTAGTGTAGCAGTTCCTGTACCTGTCGATTTTATTAAAAAAGGCTTTATGTATGGTAAACCCCTAACTCCAATTAAATTGCAGCTTTGGACGTTCTGTTGGATTTCAATTTTAGATAGAAATATAAAAAGGGCACTAGAAGTTTTGATTCGAAGCTTCATATTCCAATCTGGACAGTTAACTTGCTTTTTTCATTAATTGATTGTAAAAGTTTGTTCAATTATATTGTTTGATCGATGAATATTTTGAATTCAGTAACCTCAAATCTATTAGGAACGTAAAAATTGAAAAAAATAAACCCTCGTAAAACTGTTAATTTTCAGTAAAAAATGGTGACATCTATTATTGTTGCCAACCCAGAAATCAACCCCGACACTTCTTATCCGTCATTCACAATAAGCTAACTGCTAGACCATAGAGGCAGTCAGCAACTATATTTATTTTCTTAATAAATGGAATGAGTTTATCATTGTTCTTAAGAAAATGTTTTAACGATTTTTTATTTTTAAGTAAATGTCGATTCCAGGTAATATGAGTGGCTTGTTGGTTATTGAAGGGTTGACTAGGAAAAATCGTTACCTGGCCGAGCCACTCGCGTAGGGATGTGATCTTACGATACTCGTACGAGTATAGTATCGAATTTAACAATATTCAACGACAATTCACACCAAGATAAATTTATGTAAGCAAGTAGGTAATTCTTTTTACCCGATTACGGCAGAGCTAAAGGAGGGTTATGATTTTGACAGGCAATGAATGTATGTATGTTTTTTCATTTTTTTCCCTCATACTCGTAGCTTCTCAGATACGCCTTTAGCGGTATAAGCCCCCTCCAAACATTGCAAAATGCCTCTATTTATTGTTAGTCTGGACCAAAGGTGGCCTGTAGTTTCCACGATATCGTCACTTAATTTTTTAAACGGCATTCCTTTCCTCATTTTCTTGTCTCGTGGATTCCAATCTGTCATTTAACGTAGATAAATAAATAAATATTTGGACAACTTACACACAACATCATCTAGTCCCAAAGTAAGCAGAGCTTGTGTTATGGGTACTAAACAACTGATATAAATACATAAACATACTTTTTTTTTGTAAATACATACATATTATACATAGAATGTAGTATTTCTTCCTTTCTATAATAAGGTTTGGAGGACGTTCGTCTGTCGATGTTGAGGGTGATGTATAACTGCTTTTTTATTCAGGAAATGTTCCACTGAGCATTGACTAGACCTTTGCGTATTTTGTTTTTCTTAAGTGCTTGTTGTTTTGTTAAATCTCTGTGACGGTTCAAGCCTTTGATGTGGCGATGTTATTCTAGTGCTCTCTTTTTGGTCCTTTTGTTAGTTATGTCTTTACTTTCTATTTTATGTTTGTTCTCGTACTATTAATTTGTTGTAATGTTTATTCGCTGTTTATCCAGCTTGTTTGTATTTTAGTCATAGTTCTTGAAGATTTTTCCTAGATTCTAGGACTTTAGGCGGAAAATCTTCTTTAGTATAAATTTTGTCTGTTTTTATGTTCTTTTATTTTTCAAGATAGTAATTTTCCTGTCATTAGTACAGTAAGGTTACAACAATAGGGCTTGTTTTATTTTCTACATATTTACCTATTCGCCGAACCATCTACAGTTCCATTTGATTGCATTCTAATTCATATTTTAATTAATCTTTTAAAATCAGTCTTTCTAATTCACCATATATGATTCCTCTCCTTTATTTATCCAACTACTTATTAGAACTGGACAAATAAAGATCGTTAGAAGCGTCTTGATTGTCCGCTGATTATAGGCCAAAGTATTATGGTAAGTTCCAAGTATCGTGTGACTACGGCTTTTCAAACTTGAATATGTGTATTTCTGTACACAGATAATTGTGTAGATTATTTTGCTTTTTCAGCAATGTTGTTTGATCCAATCCAGTGTCTAGAAAATCTTGTTTCATACTTTTTTCACCATCATTTTTTGTCGTAATTCGGTTTTAGTTTTTTTTTGGTTCATTAAACCTGATTCTATCTAGCGGTAGGCAACATTCTTGCCATTTTCATTATCTTTCAAGTCTCGAGAAGAATAATCTTGGTGATGCCGCGATGCCCAGAGCTTTGCACAGTCTGCTTATCAAATAAAAAGCAACTGAAGCAAGCTTCTGTAAGCTATGACAAGCAAATCATTCGTTCCCATTTTAAAATATTAGTTTTAAGTTTATGTTATCTGAACTATTGAACCGATTATAATGAGATTTTAAATACATGTTACCAAGATCAAGGTAAATGTTTCACTGAAAGAAAATGCCTGTATTTGAGAGATAAATAAGTTAACATTTATACCAGCGATCTCGCAAGCAAGAAAGGTAAAGAAATATACTTGTTACATTCAAGTTCTTTAAAAATTCAAAAACTTTCTTACTATGTCTGGAATTATTCACTACTTTATCGATATCGTTTCATTGATGAACATCACTGTACATAAAACCTCTAACCTAGTTACAGAGCGATCTCAGCCGGTCACCTCTCCAATATCGTGTATGAATTTTGAATTACCCTTGAGTGACTTACAAACTTTTTTTTTCGTTAATAGGATCAGTAATCTAATAAAAGTAGACAGTTATTACAAAGCCAATACTAAAACGTTTACGCTTTTCACATGGATAGCTGCTAGCACGAGTTAAAATATATTAAGAGTACGGAGATTTTGTAGGTATCGTAAGACGCTACTAGTTAAGAGAAAAGTACGTTAAAGGACAATATCTAACAACAAAACTTCTTTTTTAAGGAAAGGCTACGTCTATGGTTGTACTATCAAAGATTGTTGATAGGGTATAATCTAGCAAATTATTTATTGGTCTAAACTATAATAATACCATAGTCTTCCTAATATTTTTTTAGGCGACAGTCTAGTTTTCATATTTAATTAGCTGGGGTCTGTGAATGTCTGCATTAAAATCATCAGATCCTAGCATTCTTTATTCAATGGTATGCTATAAAATCAGATTTTCCTATGTGTTTTCTGGTTTCAATCTTCTTTAGAGACATTTCGCTCAAAGGCTTAGGTATAAAGTCTTTTGTTACCTTCTATTTCCTCTCCTGTGATTACAGAGAATTCTAATTTTGATAGTAAAATCTAATTTTGATAGTACATCGTTAAATTGCGAGAGTAGCAGACAGAATTTTGAGTGACATTAAATAAAATGATCAAACGACATGATAGTGGTTTTCTGACATGATTTTAACAAGAAACTCATTTTATGTCCGACAAATGAGGACTAAGATCAAATAAATTTAAATAGGCATATCATTAAAGAGATATTGATAGTATCATTAATATTAAACCTCTTTTAGAACTTATTGATTAATTTTAAAGTCATTTCTTGGTTCGAAGATGAGATTTCTTCATTTATATACTAGAAAGTATAGCAAAAAACTTTGTACACGTTTCTAAATCAAATTATGCGAACGGGGAAGTATGAGATTTAGCACAGTTAAAGTTTATTTGGAGAATGAGTGCAGAAAGTTAACCGACCATTGAGCGATCACTAGTATTTTTAAATGTGTGTTCAAACACAGTATTGGACGGAAATCTGTATTTCCAAGCTGTTCATGATCAGTTCTTAAATAAAACTGAATAAAAACATATAAAGTATTGAGAAACGAGAAATATTCACTTTATTTCCAGTTAACCCTCGTCAAATTCGATTCGAATTACCGGCCAGGTGTTGTAGGACCTTTCGGTTGATTTTTCTTTTGACTTTTATATTTCATCGCACCGTCTTGAACTTTTTTAAACCTATGATGTTTTAAAAGATTGTGTAATCGTAATAGGTTATATTTTCATAATTGATTTTATTCGTTTATTTATTGAGATTTTATTTATTATTTTTCATAATAGCTTTTGTTTATTGAAAAGTTCTTAATATAAAAATAAATTAAAATGTATTTTTGTAATATCTAATGATCATATTTTTACTCCATGCATATGATGATAAACACTGCACGAACACCTAAAAAGCAATTTTTAAAATTTTTGTCTTTCCGTCTGGCTGTTTGTTCAAGTTAATCTATGGAATAGCTTAACCGATTTTAACAAGACTTTTACTTGCAGGTAGCTGATGACATAAGGAGTAACTTAGACTATTTATAAACTAGCTTCGCTTCAAGGCGTTACTCGCAATTTACAACGACAACCGTGGGTAACTCCGAGGGACTTAGCTGGTCTATCATCAATACACAGTTTAAACTGCGAAGGGACATGTATGAAGTGATATTGTAAGCGAAACTTAAAATATACCGTAACTATTATACAATTCACTTATAGTACTGTTGAAAAATAAATAAATTTGATTTAATTAATTTATTTTTCAACAGTATTTATAGTAGTTTTTTTTTCTGATTTTTTTTTCAATCTAATTTAAATAAAGTTTTTGACCGTTATACGTTTTGTAATTTTTTAAAACTGCAATCATTAATCTTCGTTAATTAAAAACGAATCTTTTTTTGGAGCTTGATAAATTTTCTTTATTCTTGTCACGAACCTCATTTATCTCAATAACTGAGGTATTGTTATGATAGAACGAGGAAGGGGATCCTTACATATTTTTTTCTATGTAATATGATTATGACTATTGATATGTATGTATAAAATTAAGTTTTAAAACAACATTTGGTTGATTAAATAAACTGTTGTCCCATGTAGGCTTTGAACCCACAATACTCGACTCAATGTAAACCAACTTGGCATCCGTTTAAACTATAAGTCATTCGTGTACAATGAATACAAATTTTATACATAAAATGTACCTACTTTATTCACATTGATATTAATAGCCAGGGATAATATTAATAATCTAAAAACGATTTGTCAGCGCGATGAGCCTTGAATCTTTTTATTCCTGTGAATTATAATTTATGTTGAAAGAAATGCTCGTCTCATTTTTTCAACAGGCTTAACTTTTTTATTTCAGTTTAGGAACTAACTGTAACATAGATAGACAGTTAAATCAAATCTCTGTCAAAGATTCCGTTTAACGGTCAGTAAATTCTTTATTGGCAATTGAAATCCGGGAATTTGTTGTAAGACAATTTCTTTTAGACACTATTGTAAATAAAGAAAGACGCCTTGTTTTTGATACTCTATTGAGACTTTAGTCCGTGATTAGGGATTAAGATTATGTATTGTCTATGTAAACGTGATATAGTAGGCAAAAACACTTTACTAAGGAGAGGCCTGTGCTCAGTAATTGACAAAGAGCAACCCAGAAATAAAATCTAGATCCATAAAGAGGTAGTATAGCCACGCTGATTTCAGCACGAATGAGCCGGCTTGACCGGAGCAGTACTACCCTCACACAGGAGACCACCCAAATATGCCAGCATTTATACCGTCGTATTTCGTTGGTTAGTGTGAGAGCTGAGGGCCAATCAGTCTGCAACATTCACACGGCCTCCGGAGGCCAGATGGCAGAAACATCTGACCAGGCCGCGATGGTATGGTCACACATATTGACTGCACGGTTGGCCTAGTGGTTTAAGCGGTCGCCACGCCGCTCTCTACTGCGCCAAGTGTCGTGGGTTCGAATCCCACGTGGGATAACACTTTGTGTGATTCACAAATTGTTGTTCTGAGTCTGGGTGTTCTTTGTGTCCGTTTCATGTATGTTTGTAAAGTCCCCCGCGACACAGGAATTCATATTCCTAATGCGGGAGTTGTCTTTTAAAAAAAAAAAATATTACTAAAAAAAAAAAAATATTACACATTACCTACACTCACAATGAGGTAGGTGACCCTTACTAGTAGATTACAATCATGCTTTCCATTAACAGAATCACTTTCTCAGGAAGGTAATCTGCACACATACACATTATAGACACATACAAAACAATTGGCTGTCACTATGAACTCGTAACAATTAAAACAAGGAAAAAAAATTAAAATTTCACACACACTTAAACACATTTTGTGTCTTAGCAGTGTAATGCATGTGCCAATTTGGGCTTATGCTTTGACAGAGCTACGCTATGGTGGTGATACATATTTAAAAATGTATAATACAACGAAGATTACACAAACCAATGAACATTTATCCCTGGCTAAAAATATCATATTTTATATCTTATGTCAGCGTGACTACGTAATTTCATTCATAAATCTGCTCTTGTAGCCCCAATTAGAGAAAAGTCCTGTTTAATAGTTACTTGCGCACCTGCGGCTTTCATTTCATCCTGGCATGTTCTTAGGATTCCTTTTCAAAAGTACAAAAACCTTTGTAGTCTGTTCGTATATCATTATGGTTTGTCAGTTCATTATTAGAATAGATTTAGAAGTAGAATAAATATAGGAAAACCTTGAATGGTTTTTAAAAACTTTATTTAGTAAGTTGAATGGATTCACAAAAGAACGCTATTAGACTAAAATAACAGTAGTTTTGTCAGTGTTCTACGTAGGAAAATCAATTGTGCCATTCACTTAACTGCATAGACTAATGCATTGTTTTGTACGCTTACTAAACACTTTTTGGTGCTGCACGGGATGATAATCGTAATTTTGGTAGATCTTTCTTTGCTCGTAGATGACAAAGTATTCCTTTTCCCCGCCTTGCAATACCATGAAGTGTTTAGTAAGTTTACAAAAAAATACAGTAGTCAGTTGAATTTTTGTATAGTTATTGTGATAATTGTTTTACTTTTTTCAATTTATTACTTTTAAGCAATCGGAATTTTTGTTCCCCTGATAATTATAATATATATTAAACTTTTCAGTTTTATAAACCGACTAGTTCTTTAAATATCAATTTAAAAAAGTCCTTTTTAAGGTTCCGTAGTTCATGACTCGGAACCCTTAAAGATTCGTCATGTTCGTACGTCCTAGACCTTCTGCCCAAACGGTTAGTGCTAGAGAGCTGAAACTTTGCATAAATATGTGTTGTAGTTCATTACTCGGAATCGGAACCCAATTCAGATTCAGAGTTTGCGGTCGCCATTTTTAAAAAGCATATAACTTAAATTAACGACTAACTAATGTCTAACGAATTTAATTATACCTAATATGTCAAAATCGGTCCAGCCGTTTAGCTATTTAGTGTGCCAAGAAATTGCTTACATACGCTCCAAAAACATTACCCTTCTTCCTACGAAGTGGTGAACAAATATCGTTAAATGAGTATATCAACATTTGTTAATAGAAACTAGTTAACAGACTAGCAGTCAACGACTACCTTTTATATTTAGAATTTTATCTTTTTTTTAGTTTGTATAAAATTATACCCTAGGTTATTATACGAGTAATTGATAATCTTAGTATCAAATAAATGTATTAATATTACTAAACATATCAAAATAAGCTTATAAATTGGTCTTCTTCTGTCTATAATTTTGTTAATGTAACGAAAACGTAATTATTGTAACTGAATTTTTGTTAATCCATTTTCTTGCTTGAGTTAGATTCGTCTATTCAGAATTGAATTAACCAATTCTTTCATGAATCAATACTCTTTTTTCGTATTACTAATCATAATAATAAATTGTCAGTAATAGCATTTTCGCGATAACATCTTCACTAGAATTTGGAAATTGATTATTTAATTGTTTATACAAGTTGTTTGTGTTTGTTTATAGAACTATTATACCTGTTAATTTTCATACTTAGATGGTTTGGCCACGTAGAGAAGATAGATGATAGAAGATTTTACCATGATTAAATAAATAAATAAATAAATAAATAAATAAATGATAGGAAGATATTGAACAAATGGCTGTGGAAGTGTCAAACTGTCTAATTCTATAATTTAGTTTACTGCCGAGCACCAATCACTCCAATCTTCGGCAGTCCACACTCATCCGAAGATGTCACCCATGTCGAATGTTTACGAACCTAATTGGTGTTGTTTCATTTATGAAGAAGTGTAAAAAGCAGCAAGAACTAGCGAGCTTGCATGCAGCGATTGATGAGTTTGGATGTAGCAAAATAGGTGTGACACGACCGTAATAGAGATCAATGGTCTCTGCACACCCTTTTGCAAAATAGGCGTAACGTTATGTACCTATGTCTTTGCTTATGTATTTTTGTTTCCGTCTTTAGTTTGCTTAATATAGTTAACTTCTTAAATATTTATATGTTATGTATAAAAGTATAATTGCGCCTGTATGTGGTGCATTACTGAAGAACTGGAAAAAGTTGAAATTCATTTAGTGTTGCGTTCGTAAACTTGATAATTACATTTGAATCACAGAAAAATTGGAGACTAATGTAAATTGAAATTTAATGTAGAAGTTAAAACTAAAACAAAATAAGTATAAAAGAAAGGAAAGTATAACAATTGTTCATAAATAAACAGAAATACACCTAGCACAATACATACAAATCTAGTAATGTAAACAAGTAAACCGATCCTGCAAATAAAACTGAATAAAACGCGATCGAAAACGTTTGCGCTCCGGTCATTTGCAAAAGGAAATAGAAGCGTTACCAGATTGGCGGCACTCACCGTTTGCGTGTTTGTCAGCAACAACCTACCTGCGGCCTATGTTGACCTGAGTCAAAGACTAATTAAGCCGATGTTATTGCTTTTAAACTATAACATTTATAAATAAGAATAATTAAAAACCATCACTGTATGTATGTTATCTGTTTGGTTGATACCAAGTCACTCAGACGAATTTAAGACGCTGAGTGCAGCCAACGAAGGATTTCTGTATGCTTAGTGTGAGTTTCAATAAACAAATCGAATGACTTAACCACCACGTAAATCGAGTTTACGGCAAACGGATCGACGAGCGAATACTCGCGAGTGTGAGTGCTTACCAAGTCTTTCGCGTCGATCGGCGTTAACTCGCCGTGAGAACGTAAACTTTTTTGTCAATGTTGGCAGCACTATATATATAAACCACCTAAATTAAATACAATGAATTTCGAACGCTATTTTTATAGAGGCGTTGTATAATCAAAAATGGTCGGGCTACGCTTGGCGTCACTTGTTTGATTTTGTTCATTGTTGTGTAAACAAACTGTGCGAGCATTAATTGTTATTGTTAAACGAAGATAAAATAAAATTAAAACAAGTCAATATCAATTTGAGTTATTAGTAACTTTTATGGAAGAGTAAGTACCTTATCAAGATATTTATAATAGTGTTTTTTTTTTTTTTTTTGTATTAGCTGCCAAAATGACTCTGCCCTGCCTGATGGAAAGCATGAACAGAATCCAGAATGAATGCGAGTTGTTGAAGTGAACTTGTGATATATTTTGTGTTTTTGTTTTCTTCTTGCTAGACATGAAGACCATAATAAGCCGATAAGAAATGCAAGAGGTAGGATCGTGGCCATTCAGCATTGGCAGGAGCTTACATCACTGCTTAACAGTGATGGCAGTGGTGATACAAAAACCCCAGAAAAGGTTTTCATGGTGATAAGTGATCCTTCCCATAATATGTTTATTGGAACTCTTTTTAACGCAATATCAATATATCTTTTAACAAAAACTTACAAACTTCCGTTTTTTTTTCTCAAAAACAACACAAAAATTATATAAACTTTGTTAGTTTTCACTCTCACTACCAAAATCTAAGTGACAAAGTTAACTTGCTCGAAAGTGAAGGAGTTAACAATAGAACTGTCAAAATTGACTAACGTTGCAACTCACACTCACAAAAGCGTCATTCGAGCTCGTTTAAATGCTCACTTTGATAAAGTTACTCGACAGTCACGATCGAAATATAACCAAACAAACTCGCACTCACAAAATATGTCTTACAAACGTTCCGCTAGGTGGCGCTGATCCAATTCAGTACAAATTGGAGTTTACTTTAACGCGATCGAGTAGTTAAAAAAACTCGCACTAAGCACACTGTCGAGTTTTACTTCTCTCTGCAGTTCTGTTGTCCCATGCATTTAGCTGCATTAGCCGGGTCTTACTCTGCTAAGTAAGACCCGGCCAATGCAGCTAAATGCAAAATATTCAAGAAACATTTTAAAAACTGAATGGGTTTTATTTAAATCAAAAGCAATATTATTTTGAATGTTTAGCATGTTAGCCTTTTCTGTGTAAGATCAAGAGATCGTTCAAATTCGTAATAAGTGGGCTGTAAAGTTTCCGATTTCAACGTGAAGATAAATTGTCAATAATCTTACTAGACTATATGTGTATATACTAAATTTTTCATTGTGCATAACCTACTGGAAGTATCTAGTTCAAGGATAGTATTTAGAAAAAAAAATTATGGTATCATCGTCATTGTCAGGTCGGAAAATTAAGCCGACCCACACTGCCTCGATTTTCACCGATCAAAGGCTAAAGCCGACTTCACTGAGATATGTTGCAGAATTTAAAAGTAGCTGTAATTTATTTTACAACAATTTACATTAAAATTTTCGCATTTTAACTAATTAACTGAAAACTTCCTTACGTACGAATTAATATAAGTAAACTTTGAGCACATAAAAAAACAATATATATTTGGCTAAAGATTTTTAAGACAAAAAATATTTTAAAACAGTACGTAATATTCATTGTATTTTTTTCCTATCGGAGCTGTCAGTATTACTTATTATCAATTCTTTGAAAGTGTCATTTTAGCTGACAGGCTTTCTGTGTTCAATATTCAACGTTATCTGGATAATGATTGTTTATTTTTCAGATTATATTAGTACTTTAAAGAAGTTTTCTTGTTAGCATGAATGGCCTTTAACTGGTGAACAAACGCTTTCCTTAGATAAGAGGGTTTGGCCTACAGTACTACGCTGGCCAAACGAGTTGGTATAAGTTTTGTTTCATACTCGTATGTGATGTTACCTTCTTGTCCAGGTCGCAACACTTCGTGTATTTGACTCCTTAGTAAGGATAGTCAATAGGGATGGCTAAAGATGGATAAAGAAGCAGAAGTTTAACTGAAACGGAATGAGTCACTCAAACTATCGCTGAAGATAAAAAGTTTGAATGAACTATGACTTTAAAGGATTTTTTTGTATAAAAACGTATCTTAACTGATAGTAGAATCTTACGTGATCTAATCGTAAGCTTAGTAGAATCTTATCTTAGTAGAATTTGTAGTTAAATTAAACAGCTTGATGAAAATATTAGCATAAATTAGCAAGGTTACTAACATTTTTCCACTTAGAAATCATAAGTTCACATATTGTTATTTCTTATCATCATTCAATTTATACTGATTCGATTCTGTATAAACTACATGACTAGATAGGAACTTACAATTAATTAGTGCTCGGAAACTGGCACACTGTAGCTATGTTTATCCTTTGATAAACTCCCTTGATATCGATTACCGACTACATGTCTAGCAGAATATAATCGAATAATAGAGAACTTTAATATCAAAGTGAATATTTGTGTATGTGTCGTAATAGAAATACGTTAGGTACACAATATTGTGTAGCGTTACTTTAATACTGTTTAAGTCAATCCTTTTAATATCAATATAAGTAAGTTATTATTATAATATATTTATTGAAAGAAACTGCTTCACAATACTCAATAGCTTCAGTGTTACTAAATCTTTAACATGAAATTGCAGACGTGTGACGACAATTATGTATTTCATCCGACAGAACAAAGTATACAGACAATTTTAGTGTGTGTAGTAAGCACTTGTTAAAGCTTCTATTTTATATCCGTGAAGTTGATGGAAATCATGTCGGATAAACCCGACCGTAACATTCCACTTGTCTCTTAAGCTTGTGCATATCGAGAGTAATTAAATTTGGATCACAGCACTCACAGCACCTACTGCTGATTGAAAAACTATTAAAAATTCTTTGCTTTATACTTGTGATTTATACGATATTGCATTTTTAACATTTTCGGGTTTACATTATATGTACGTTTCTATTTAAAGATGTAATTTTTACATTTTAACAATATATATTCTGCAAATATCCTTAAATGTAACTTGCCTAATTTGTTATATTTAATTTTATCAATCATAATCGGGATTAAATTCTATGAATCTATGCTAAAATTATAAAGAGGAAAGATTTAATTGTTTGTTGTTTGAAAGGAATAGGCTCCGAAACACCTAAATCGATTTGAAAAATTCTTTCAATATTAGAATCGTACATTATCTATACTCGTAGAATGTTTTTAAAAAAATTAGTGATCCGTATGTATAACTATCGTAGTTATGTCATAATAACTACTTTTTTCGTGGTAAAATATTCAATGTTCGAAGACACTCAGGATAAGTATTAAATCTTTGATATTACTTCTTATTCATATAAATCACTTTATATTGAAGTCCATATCATTATTTGTAAATTACTTTTTGAATTATACAAATCAGACATAGCATTCGAAAGTTATAATAAATTAAATATTTTTCAAAATTGAAATTGAAGAAACAATCAACATATCGACTTGTCAAGGACAAAATATGTTACATTAAAGTCACTAATGAATGTCGTGGTAATCATCTAATTAGGCCTATAAAAACTATTAGGTACTAGCGTTGAATGTAATAATTTCATTTCCCCCATAGGGTGCGCGTCCATAGGCCCGCGCCGGACGCACCGCACGCACCGCTCGCAACGGATTTTATTTTGCTTTGTATGATTTCACATAGTGCTGCGTCCACTATCCGCGCCGCCCGTACTGAACACCGGCATTTATGAACAAGGAAAAGAGTTTTTAGTTGTTATGTGACAGCACACTAGCTACTATTAGCATCGGCAATCGGGAACTAGTCGCTTTTTAGAAGCTAAATACGGCGACCAAATGCTCCACACCGCACACTTAAAAACGCCAAACGCGGAGATTGAGTCGCTTTTTAGAAGCGCGACACAGCAGCTGAACGCTACTCTCCGCACACATTCGGATGCCGGTAGCATCGATTTGGCGTCGGAAAATTATAGACAACACTACAGCCGACGTGATTCAGGCATCTGAGCAGTCGCTAAAACGCGCGTTTCCGATACCGCGTTCGAACGCAGAAAGTCGCGTCGAAAGTAGCTAGTATGCTGTGGCCCTTACATATTATTATAATATATAAATAATAAATATTTTACACAGAACGCCATCTAGTCCCAAAATTGAGAGGAGCTTGTAGTATGGGTACTAGACAACCGATATAATTTATTTTTTTTGTAAATACAACATGCGTCATATTATTCCATAATATCCCATTGCGCCTCCGAGGAAGTTTGATAAACTTGAAAGGAGTTTTTATTTATGATGCATGTATAAAGTAGATAATTTTTAGTTGTAATTTTCTTCTTCTTAGCGTTTTGAAGACAAATGTTGCGTGTTGGTAGAGTGATACCAGCAACCCGAGACGATGTCAATTGTAATTGATGAACAAGGAAATATGAATGTGTGGCGAGTTCCACATACAGCGCGACTTAAACATACAACAGCGCCATCTAGCGAAGAAACACTGAACTACGAAAAAAAACAGGGAATGAACTAAACGGAGTAACTACTAACCCTGACTCGCAAAAGTGAAATTCTCGCGCCGATTAGCATATATACAATATCCTAACATCAACTGTCAGGCAGTGGCCCACTAGGTATGATCACCTCGCCTGGTCGGAGGATCCTCCCTTTGTGTTGGAGGAACACGACACCCGTTCCTCTACAAATGTATCGGTGTAACGTGCAACCATAGCCAAGTTGCAAGCTCTTCTATTCTCTAAGCTCTTGTTTTATTGGCTAATGTCACTCAGTCACGTGATCACCACAAAAATATTAGCCAATGAAACAAGAGAATAGTGAGTAGAATAGAAAACGAATAACGTTTGCAACTTAGCTAAGGGGCTTGTTATATTATTATCAACACTATATAAGACGATGCTAGGATTCAATGCGTTTATTTTTGTTTCATAGTTCCGTTGAGTCAAAAGGAAGGTTCTCTTGGTAAGAAAATATGTATGACATGCGTTTTAATACGACGAAAATAGTATAAACAAACCTTTTTATTGCACATGCAAACGCTAGAGGAAATTAAAACATATATACCCGATTTCGAAGTTACTTCTACTGGCTGATAGCTGATGATATAATCAGTAACTACTTTCATTTCAGACTAGCTGTCACAACAATAATCGTGGTAGGCTGCTTCTTTTCCATATATTTGTTTATTGGCAATAACTTGTCACAGCTGTTTAAGATCGTTGATCTATTTCTAAGGATCGCGGCATGTTGTTTTATAAAAAAATACAACTTCATTATAATTAATTTCATGACTTTAATACAAGTATTAATCTAAGGAATATTTAAACAATCTTTCAGAAACACATTTCAATTCGTTTGTGAAACAAAGGATCTGTTTAGAAGCCAATATTCAATTATTTACATCATGGCCAAATACTAAGATTTTAATTATGACAACATTGAGGAAACTGGAGCGATCAAAGAGAAATCCATCGTCTCTCTAAGTTTATGATTGTTTTCTGTCAACAATTAATGGCCCTGTCAAAAAGTTACAGCCCAGCCCCATTGTCAAATACTCGACAACTGATATTAAATTTCAGATTAGACAGTTCTACTAAATGACTCTTGATACAATGACCGTCTAAATTGCATACAATAATGTGGAAAACATTCCAGAAGGTTCTTCAACCTGTATATATTTTTTTGCACTCCTTCTGCACATAAACCTTGACAATGCCAAATCTCATAATTTTCATAGAAGGGGTTACAAAGCTTACGGTCCGCGTATTAATATAAATAAATTATGTATTAGTACTGCGTATGCATAACTGCTAATGAAGAGGTCTCGTGTTCAAAATCCGGGTCGGACCAAAAAATGTTTTTGGGTTTTTCTTAGGAAATCCCTATTAGCAGGCCGGAGTTAGGAAGTTTAGCGGTGATTCACGACCGAGCCTCGGAGAGCAATCGTTATTAGGAAGTCAGTACCCTCAAGTTTACTGACAACTAGTTCAACCTTCGAATTTCAGTTCTCCCTTAGGGTTGCACAGGTCCGATGCCAGCCGCTTCGTGGAAAAACTAATGTTCAGGTAAAACCAGTTGAACTAGAAGCCGACATCAAATAATATTGAGAATAAGGCTAGGATGAAGAAGTATTAATATTTAGATGAGTTATCGATACAAATAAAAATAAATTGAAGTATTCGTTTAAAATTTAATATTAATACCTTTTCACACAAAATGCATATGGAAGTATATATGATCTGTCTATCTCTTGTATATTTCACGGGAATGTCACTGTCGCTGATGTTATAAGGAGTTACAGCTACTTTAGACTATATAATATATACAGAAGGATCGGTCAAGCCGTTTCGAAGGAGCATGGGAACGAACATTGTGACACAAGAATTTTATCTATTAATCCATACTAATATTATAAATGCGAAAGTAACTCTGTCTGTCTGTCTGTTACGCTTTCACGCCTAAACCACGGAACCGATTGTGATGAAATTTGGTATGAAGATAGAACTGAACTTGGGAAAGGACATAGGCTACTTTTTACTGCACTAATCGAGATACAAAGGTTTTTACCTTTTTCCCTAGGTGATTATAAAAATACATAAATCGCAGATGTCAAAATGTATCACTGTTTATCTCCTGTCAAAACTTCACAGGTTGCTAGGCATAACACACTAGCATGGCAACCATAATGATAGTTTGTAAATGACATAAAGACCAGTAGAGCAGGGAAGATAATTTTTGAAAACAAAATTTTAGTACGATGAAACCCATTGGAAAAGGAGGTGAATATTATAAAAATGAAAGGAAAATTAATTTACGGGCGATCTGCGATCTGAGGGGGGTCGGGTAGGGGGGGAGGTTTTCGGGTCCTCCTCGGACGGGGCCGCCATACATTATTGTCTTCATTCGCAGCAAGTGTGGTAGCCCCGACTCTTGGATTCTGCTCATGCTTTCCATCAGGCAGGGTCAGAGTCACTTTGAATGGCTAAATATTTAAAACAAAGGGTAAATTGAGAATAAGGCAAGGAAGATGAAAGGGTAAAAAACGGTTTATCTCAATTTCCGGCAAAACTACAAGTCCAAGGCAAGTCCAAAAAGTTAAATGGCAAAGTTGTAGGTAATTAAAAGATCTACAACTTTTTAGGGTTCCGAAGTTTATGACTTCGAACCCTTAAAGATTCGTCATGTCCGTCTGTCCATCCATCCGTCCGTCCTCGACTTACCATCCAAACAGTAAGTGCTAGAAAGATGCAACTTTGCATAAATATGTATTGTAATTACGTCGACAAAGTGCTACAATAAAATTATAAAAAATATTATTATTTAGGGTACCTCCCCGATACGTAAAATGTGGATGTTTTTTTTTTCTCGCGGCTAAACCATCATGTGGGGTATCATTATATAGGTCTTTTAAAAACATTAAAGGGTTGTTAAGACGATTTTTTGATTTAGAAATCCGTTTGCGAGAAATTCCACTTTAAAGGCCACTTTTTTGTAAAACCGGGCATCCTCCCCCTCTAAAAGCTAAACAGCCGGCTCAAAAAATCTGGAAAAATTCGTGATAGTGGCCCATATAATGAACTTTAAATTAAAACTATAGCGAATTAGATGACTTTGTTAGTTCAGGAGTTACAGAGGCTTAACTTCTACAATGTGCTTACTTGGAAAACGTCATACAAAATTAACGCATTAATACGTAAACATAACAATTATCCATTGGATACAATTTCTAATCCACGTACCATTATGGGTGACTGAGGAACCCTTTCCTGTGCGTGGCCTGACACGCACTTGGCCGATTTTTTAGTTAAACTTTTTTTCACATAACCTCAAATTAAAAGTGAAAAATTAAAAAAAGTTTTTGGTTTTCTATTTTTATCTTTTACAAATAAAATAATTTTTAAACGAAGTTTAGTGAAAACTTACCTTTTTATGTCCCGAATACACAAATTTTTTTGATTTGAAATATTTAATTTATTCACCCTATTTCGACTTTTTTCAAAAAAATGGTGTGTTTTCTGTTTGATGAAATCTCTACTTTCCGATGGTGTAATCCCTACTAATATTATAAATGCGAAAGTAACTCTGTCTGTCTGTCTGTCTGTTACGCTTTCACCTAAACCACTGAACCGATTTTGATGTAATTTGGTATGAAGATAGAACTGAACTTGGGAAAGGACATAGGATACTTTTTATCGCGAAAATAAAGGTAGATTTGAAATTTAGAAGGGTTTGAAATAGGGTACGAAAATTTGTGTCGAAGTTCCATAATATCAAACATAAAATCATGTAAGACGAATTCCACGCGGGCGAAGCCGCGGGCGGAAAGCTAGTATTATATAATATCCCCCTTCCCCCTGGACCTCGATATCGAGTGGACGTGTGCAGAATATACGCAATTTTATAACAAATATTAAAAATATTAATTTATTCGACAATAATACTAAGAAAATAGTAGGAGTGCATAATTACTGAAGAGATCACCGTGCGACAATTCTACTAACTCCGCCCACCGAGCGTGCCGCCTGCGGAACTCCACCCACGGGTGAGAAAGACAACCATATCCATCTTCCGAGCCTTTATTCCCAAGTTTATTTGGGGTCGGCTACTAGTTCAACCGGTTTCACCTGAATTTCAGTTTTTCCACGGAGCGACTGGCATCGGACCTCCGCAACCCTAAGGGAGAACTGAAATTCGAAGATTGAACTAGTTGTCAGTTTATTTGAGGGCACTGACTTCCCAGTAACGATTGCCATAGATGTTCATGACAACCGGGACCGACGGCTTAACGTGCTCTCCGAGGCACGGGCGTGAATCACCGCCAAACTTCCAAACTCCGGGCTGCTATTAGGAATTTCCTAAGAAAAACCCAAAACACTTTTTGGCCCGACCCGGGATTTGAACCCGAGACCTCTTGATTAGCAGTCGCATACGCTAACCGCTAGACCAACGAGGCAGTTTTGTTTTTTTTTTGATTTGAAATATTTAATTTATTCACCCTATTTCGACTTTTTTCAAAAAAATGGTGTGTTTTCTGTTTGATGAAATCTCTACTTTCCGATGGTGTAATCCCTACTAATATTATAAATGCGAAAGTAACTCTGTCTGTCTGTCTGTCTGTTACGCTTTCACCTAAACCAAAATCAAAGACAACCATATCCATCTTAAATAAATGCTTTACTAAGTACCAGGATAACATAATTAACTACAAGTTCAATAATGACAGTACAGAAGTGCTAATTTAACATCACTCGTAGTTACTGCTCTGGCGTGGACGTTAAGATTGGCGAGTGTTGGTTGATAGACACCGAGTTCGAGTCTGAGAAATTGTGTTCCTCTTTTTGTTGTTTTGAGTTCATTACTCTTCTACATAAAACATAAAGTTACTTTTAAAAGTGGTTATATTTATTAAATTCATTATATTTTATTTGAAAATATTATTTAAACATCGTAAGAGACATGCCTATGAACCGATCTCCACCTAAGACTTTAACACTATCAGTTCCGCCTAATGAAATAGTTATAACTCAAGACTCACACACCGCCTCCGATAAAGTGTTGTCTGATATTGAACAGCGACTCCCTGGTACTTCAAGGAGGCCCAAGCGTAAACACGATGATGTGGCCAACGCCGAAATTAAAGAACTTCTTTGTGACATGCAGAAGAAACAAAATACAGAGTTCCGAAACATCAAGCAGGATATGGAAGCCATCAAAAAACAAAATTCGGAGTCACAGAAATCATTGGAGTTTCTCTCAAACATGTATGATTCTTTACTTCAAAAATTTGAAAAAATTGAAAAAGAAAACTTATCACATAAAAGTTATATTAAATCACTGGAAACGAAGGTAGAACAATTAGAACGCAGCATGAAGTCTTCTTCTATTGAAGTCCGTAACATTCCCTTGGTTAAACCAGAGACAAAAACGACCTTAAAAACCCATGTCTTGCGTCTCAGTGAAGCTGTAAATCAACCATTACAGGATACGGAGATTCGAGATATTTACAGAATAAGAACAAAGTACGAGCCGGGACCGATAATTGTGGAATTTACTACCACCATAAGTAAAGAAAATTTGGTTAGATCTGTTATTGGTTTTAATAAAGGAAAAGGAAAAGGTGACAAAATTAATACAAGCCACCTGAAGATACCGGGCAATTCGGTTCCGATCTATGTGACTGACAATTTAACCACCAAAAGCAGACGTCTGTTCTACCTAGCACGGGAGTATACAAAGACCCACCAGCAGGCTAGTTGTTGGACTGCGTTTGGAAAGGTCTTTATCCGGCTCAAGGATGGACAACCTACAATCCGTTTAGATACGGAAGATGATATTATCAACCTAGGTGCGCAACAATGACTAGAACGTGCCCCAATCTGTATTGGCATTATTTGTATTGTTATTTTTATAGTCTATATGTATTCAACAAAACTTACACACACAAACTACACATAAACCATACTACACTAAACAAAAAACCCAGTGCTTTCGATTACCCAAAACTATAAATCAAATAGACTTACAATATATTAAAACTAGTGTTTTATATTTTCACTTTATCAACCCAACTATTTTTGTTACAACTATAACTTTTCCTTCATATTTAATTCAGTATTGCTCTATATGTGCACTAAACATGATCATTATTATCAAAGTGTATTCTTTTTCAAAATGTGTAATAGGTAACATTTTTGCAAAGTTAAAAACAACTCACATTAAAATTTGATCAAAATAACAGCTTTATTAATTCGGAACTAGACAACATGACACTGGCAAATAGTACTACCTGTGACATAGAAGATATATGTTCTAACATGCTTTATCCAGTTGGTAGGTCTCTAAATTTGATGGTTCAAAATATCAGAAGTGTCCGTTGCAACATTACACACTTTCAAACACTACTACAAAGCTCAAACATCCATTGGGATTTACTAGTATTAACCGAATGTTGGCTACAGAATAATAACCAGATACCACAGTTAGATGGCTATAATCACGCATCTACCATTAAAAACAGGACCCAGAATGAGGGTGTTGTAGTTTATTACAACTCTATTTATAACTATAATATAACTGAACCACCATTGGCGGATGCTAATTGCTTAATGATAAAATTGAATAGTTCAACTGTTATTCTCGCTATATATCGTCGCCCCGGTGTAAAAGATATATCTCAATTTTTAGAGTCCTTAAATAATATTTTGATTCAACTAGCATCATTTCGTAACATAATAATAGCCGGAGACATTAACTTGGATATTGCAGTTTCGTCAAAGGACAACAGATCTGAAAACTATCTAAATCTATTAGCCTCACATGGTATGTTACCCGCACATAATATTCCTACTCATACAAATACCTGTCTTGATCACATCATCCTTAAGAGCAACCTACCCGCGAAATGTTATGTTGCGTATACTACAATAACTGACCACTTTAGCATTATACTTAGCCTCGACATGCTACCTGACAATCTAAAACCTAGTAGAGTAAAAAAGAAATTAGACTTTGTCTCTCTTGACCAGTGCCTCACAAAAATGGATATGGACCCAATACTATCGATGTCCGATGTTAACGAAGCTGTTGACTTTCTTATTTTCACCCTAAATAGTAAGATAGATAGATGCACTAAAATTATTCATACCCCCAGACGTCAAAACATTCTTAAACCCTGGATTACAAAAGGTATGTTGAGGTGTATACGAAATAGAAATAATTTATATTTAAAAGCAAAAAAATATCCTAATAATGAAACCTACCAACTAACCTATAGTCGCTATCGTAATTACTGTAATTTGATTATAAAAAATGCTAAGAGGGACTATGAAAGGAGTGAAGTAGACAACGCTAAGCACAACACCAAAAAGCTTTGGAAAGTTATAAAAAACATTACACATACAAATAAAACTCAAACATCAACTTGTGGCTTAATAACTAACAATAATCCTGTGGCATCAGCAAATTCGGTTAATGAATATTTTATTAGTGTTGGCGAGATCTTGGCTTCGAGTCTACCGACACCTAATTATACAACTGCCTCTACACTCACACATGAACTAAATCTACCACAGTCATTTGTCCTTTACCCTACAGATATAGATGAAATTAATTTAATCATACACGGACTTAGAAACGATTGTGCTGTTGGTATAGACGGCATATCTAACAACTTAATAAAAAGATATAGAAGTATTCTGACTGAGCCTCTCGCGTACATTTGTAATTTGGCATTTACGACAGGTATTTTCCCAAATGCATTCAAACGCGCTCTTATTCATCCAATTCACAAGAGTGGCGACAGGGACTGTGTCAACAACTATCGGCCAATATCTGTCTTGCCTGCTTTATCGAAAATAATTGAAAAGACCGTCAACAAAAGACTCGTTAATTATCTAGAAAAGAAAAACCTTATATCCAAATCTCAATTCGGCTTCCGAAAAAACTTGTCAACTGATGACGCAGTACATGAATTAATAAACACTATAGTCACTGGTATGGATGAAAAGAAAAAAGTAATGGCGATATTTCTCGATTTGGCCAAGGCGTTTGACACGGTCTCTGTTCCACTACTTCTTCACAAAATGGAAGGGTTGGGTGTTCGTGGTACGCAACTGCAATTCTTTGCGAGCTACCTTACTAATCGAACTCAGTGCGTTCAGCTGGGTGGTGTGCGAGGTGGCGACCTTCTCATTAAAACAGGTGTTCCACAAGGCAGTATACTGGGCCCAACATTATTTGTTATCTTTATCAACGACCTCTGCAAATTAAACTTAACAAATGGGCGGGTTGTCACATTTGCAGACGACACTGCACTTATTTTCCGAAGTGACTCCTGGGAGGAGACGTATCGATGTGCGCAAAGTGGTATGGACAGAGTCACTGAGTGGTTAAACGTCAATCTTCTTACACTAAATGTAAACAAATCAAAATACATAGTATTCACCCTAAAGAATAATATACCACAAAGAGACCCTTACCCCATATTAGCACATTCATGTGCACACCCAAATGGCACCGCACAGTGTACCTGTCAGCAGTTACAATCGGTTGACTCAATTAGGTATGTTGGGGTCATCATAGACAAAAACTTGAACTTTCAGGCTCACATAAATCTACTAACATCTAGAATCAGAAAACTGATCTACTATTTAAAAACCTGCGTCATGTCTCGGACCTTAAAGTTCTAAGAATTACTTACCTTGCTTTGTGTCAATCCATAATAACATACTGCATTTCGTCTTGGGGAGGCGCCGCTAAAACAACCTTGATAAAGATAGAACGAGCCCAAAGAGCAGTCTTAAAGGTGGCACTATTCCTGCCCTTCTTGCATCCTACAGCAGATCTATATTCGAAGTTTAATGTACTTACGGTTAGACAGCTATTTATTCTTCAAGTAGTTGTAAAGTCACACACACAATCGAATTACGATCCATCGCTTAGCGCCGCAAAACGCCGCAAACACAAAACACACCAGGCGGATACAATATTTAGAACAGCCTTGTCACATAGATTCTTCTGTTTCTTGGGTCCGTACCTATACAACAAAATTAACTATGTCCTATCTATATACTCTTTGAACAGATATAAAGTAAAAGAAAAATTAACGTCATGGTTGCTTAGCTTATCTTACACTGATACTGAAAACCTGATTGTACCATTAACTTAATAAAAGCAACCGTATACCAATCAACAAATGGGTAACACACACACACACACACACACACACACACACACACACACACACACACACACACACACACACACACACACACACACACACACACACACACACACACACACACTGTCTCACTCGCACGAAGACATATATTATACACACACCTATTTATTACCTCTCTCTCAAACACACATCCGCTTCTATATATCTGTCTTAAAAACTTAATACAGAGTAATGTATCTACTTATTAATCTAAATGTAAATTACTACTAAGATTCGTCCAAGAGGTGGAGTCTGGTGATCTGTGACACAGGGTTTTCCTACTACAGACACCAGCCTCTCACAAAGGAACGGTAGGGACTGAACCTGTATTGTTTCTATATATTGTTTCTATATACATAAAATAAATGTTATTATTATTATATTATTATTATTATATATTAAATAACTTAAATGCTTTCATTAAAAACTTATGTACACTATGTATGTACTAAACTTTTAGAAAATGTTTTTTTATTAATTATTATAATTATAATTCTTTAATTATTAAGTAACATACACGAAGGCCAAAACCTCTTTTATGAAGCGTTGAATAATAAATAAATAATAAATATTTCGGACATCTTCCACACAACGTCATCTAGTCCCAAACTAAGCAGAGCTTTTAATATGGGTACAAAACAACTGATATAAATACATAAACGTATTTTTTTTTTGTAAATACATACATATTATACATAGAAAACACCCAGACTCCAAAACAAATATTTGGGGATCACACAAATATTTGGTGCAACCCGGGAGTCTTACCCGATACCTCTTGATTAGAGCCGCATACGCCAACCACAAAACCAACAAGGCAGTCTTGAAGAAGTCAGTCTATTTAATCAGTCCATTAAGACAATACTTGAAGAACTTTTCTACTCAATTCTACTTTACTCTGTTTTCATAATAATAAATTTACCAAAATTGTATGATACCATACAAACTATGTATATGTTTTCATATATTATTCCACGTATTAATATATTATTCGTAATTCCTCTCATCAGGGCAGTGCCAAATTGGAAATACATTCCAATAACTTTAGATTTAATAGCGCAATAATATAACAAGAAGTTTAAGTTCGAACAGAACCCTTTTCAAAGATCATTCAATATCAGACCCACTCATAACTTCTCTCTGATTTTCATGATATAAATTGACTTGCTTCCAATTCGAAGACTGGCAAAGCACTAAAGGCTCAATCGAAGGCAGGATAATGACACTCACCATCAAGCGACGTATTACATCTATTACCGTGTATCCTCGTTATTAAATTTCTCTAGTTGAGTTCCACCGGTTCCACGGTACTATCAGCGGGTTTAATTGCTTTTGAATCGGATGTTGTTCATTATTATTATTTTTTCATTTTGATTAGTGAAAGGCTGTTAATATAAAATTTCTAATAGATAACTTCTATTTAATTTATTCGTGTAGATAAAAATAATTAACTATTGTTAAAAAGTAATCTATGTAATCATTAAAATGTATTTAATTAACATGACTATGAAGATGGATGAATTAATTAGACCATGGATTTTATGGACCATTAATTAGAATATAAGCCGTGACATCATGAAACAATGGCCCAGTGCGGGTTGGTGACTGGCAAGACAACGTTGTGGCTACGTAATCTTGCCAATGGATGTTTTAGCCACCCGAAGGCCTTCAACTAAGCTTTGCGACTGTTATCCTATATACGATAACAACTGAGACTTAACGCAACTCCCGAATCACGGAGACGCTCTTGGTATCAGGCTACTAACCATCAACTATTCAGGTACTGACCAAACCATCGTTGCTTACCCTTTATGTTTGTTTCTAGTTACCTAGCTCAACTTGACTGTGAGCACTTGTCTATCGAACATTTTTTGGTAAATAAATATTAAATTGAACTTCTGTTCTTCCTTTATACTTGAACCAGTTTATTGTGTTCGTTATTGAATTTGTTTTCAATCTCAACTTTGTCGGATTATGAATATTTTTTATCGGAACGACAGCGAAAGGCAATATTCATAAGTGAAGCAGACAAAATGACGACTTAAGGGGTGTATACCTATTTGCTATTTTTAAATTGATGCGTTGCCGTAGTCTGCCATAGTAGTTAAAGATTCAGTTATTAAAAATAACATACTTCAGAACTTGTGAGCTTATATGCGTTAATTTCAAATGAGGCTCAATCTGATTTGACGTCGGTTTTCTTACATTTAGCGGTAAACTTTACTTAGCCTTTAAAATTTCTTGTTTCATATCAATCGGCTTTCAAACAAAAAAGTTATAACAGTTTAAAGAATCCTCGAGATAGCTGACATATACTCGGGCGGAGCAGCACTTAATAAATATAGAAGCAATAAACACGAAACATGATTACTGCTAGTCTTAATTAAGGAACTATAAATATAGACAACTATTCACTTTACTTCAAACCATAAATATTTTGTATTCTCCACGTAAATCGTAAATAACTTTACTGGTCACAAGTTAAGTAATACTAAAGTTACTAGTTAACTAAAGGTATACACGAATACAAAACTTCGTTATTTATTCTTCTTCGGCTTTATTAGAATTGCGTAATTTACGTTACGACAGGTAAACGAAAGAGAAAAAATAAATTTGGAAAACATTTTGGGACATGTAACACGCAACGTAATCTAGTTTCAAACTAACCAGAGGTTCTGAATGAAAGCTACTACTCTGGCACCGAGGTAGTCAAGGCTGTGTTTTATGTTACATAACTCTTTTTTTTAAGGGTTTTAAAAATTTCTTGGGATCTTTAGCTCCTTGGAGACCAAAGAGCATGAAGTATGAGATGTGTGTTTTCTAAAAACCACCCTGACGGTCTCAGGTGCCCTGTTTTTAAGTTTCAAACAAGCAAAAGTAAAACAAAAAGTAGTTCGTCTATGTGTAAAATAAAAATTATATATTCTATGTCACCCGGGTCATTTTAATCAATATTTTAACACCTAATTAATTAAAACCTGTTGATTGCCTCGTTGATCTAGTGGTTAACATATGCGACTACTAATCATCCGTCGGGACAAGTGTTGTTGAGATTTTCTTAAAGGAAACTAATTGCTTGCTTAAATGCAACCCAGAGTACGGAAGTTAGGCATTTCCGGAAGCACGTTAAGCCGTCGGTCCCAGTTGTCATTAACATCTATGGCAATCGTGATTGGAAAATAAGTGCCCTCAAATATACTTTTATTGAAAAGCATGAACGCCTACCTACGCTAACTTATTTGTATGGCAACACACATGACGCGTATGTCTGCCGTCTATAGTGAAGCGTCCCTTCCCGCTTATTCATTGTAACTGTATATAAATATTTATATATATTCGAATTTCTGTTCTCCCTTAATATATCCTTCTATATTGTCGGCTCACAGTCACACGCGTCCACTCACTATTGTTGCCAACAATCAACTGAACCATAGATAATACACTATATCTGATATAGATAAACAACACTGAATTGTTTTTTAAGTTTACCTCCACATCCAAAAGATGGCATTAGTATTACAAAGATGGTTCCACGAATTCCGCTAGATGGTTCTGTGCAGACTTTCATATATTTTTATCTTACTCATATATCTATTTACTCGTCTATTTAAACATTATAGTTTAAGTTGCAATTTAAATAATCCGTTCCTATTCGAATTTATTTACTTTAAAAAATTCGGAAAATATAATTAAAGACGGATTATTTAAATTGAATAATATAAAATAAAACACAAGTATTTTATTTAGCTTTATATGTTGCATAAGTTTTATAATACCTTAAAGCATCTGATTTTATTTTGTCGTTTTTATTAAAAAAAATATTTTGCCTTTTAGAATCTTATTGACCCCTGTACACCAACTGCAAAGAATTATTTTTATTGTTAATGAAACTATAAATTTCTTAATATAGCAGCGTGCGCTTTAATAATAGTTTAATAATAGTTTATTGTCTGAACTAGGTTGGAAACCTGTGCTTCAGCATACGGCGCCTCTACCCATCGGCTATGTTTAACCCTACAACCTAATTACTACAGCTTTAATAATGATCTTCAATTTAACATTTTTAAGTTTAAGGTAATCACAGAACAGATAAGAAAACAAATATAAAAGTGAAAAATAATAATAATAAAAAACAATAACAATAATAAAGAATGTCCTCTGGGTGTGTTGTCTGCATGGGTGCGTGTGTGTGTGTCAGAGGGTGAGTGAAAGCTAGTTGTAAGTTTTGTGTGAAAGTAGAATTTTGCAACTTTACTATTGCAAAATAGTTAATAGTGACTCTGTTTCATCATAAGACAGACTTCTTAACCACTGTGACACTGATCTTTTTAGATTTTGTTTATTTAGGGTATATATATAAATGATGTTATTTATTTAATTATATATATAAGAACCCAAAAATGGGAAGAACCTACGCATAAATTATGTTTTTGGCCGAATCAGTCGCTCACAAACGGTGTGACCTCTTCGTTTTTTGTTTGCGTGAGAATTATATTCCATTAAAGAGTGCTGTTTAATTAAAATATCAACGACAAAAAGCAGTCGTACTGTGAGAACCTGGCAATACTCGTAGAGCTGCTTTGAAGGGTACCAAAATGGTTTAAAAGTAGACAATTTGAGAATAGTCCTTTGAGAAACTTCAAGTTGCTTAAGAATAGTTTTTGCTGCGCCACCCCAGGATGAGATACAGTAAGTAAGCAATGACTGGACTAACGCAAAGTAAACCTGTTTAAGGACCGTAGGTGTAGCTACATATCTCAATGTTTTAAAGACGTAGTTCAGTTTGCGTATTCTCTTACTTAGTGACATTATATGCATTTTAAAATTAAGATTTTCATCAATTGCAACGCTTAAGTATTTAATTTCATTGGTACGTTCTAACGGTGTACAAGCGCATGTGATATTTTGCGAAATACTAGGGTTACATTCGTGAGAGATCAGACCCAAGGCAGTATCTAGAGATCCCCGTATTGTAAAAGTCATGTATTTGGTTTTTTGTACATTTAAGCTTAATATGTTGTCATTTAACCACGTCTTAATACTGTCAAACCCACTTTGGGCAAGCCGAAATGTCTCATCCCACGTTTTAGCAGCGAAGATTAGAGCAGTATCATCTGCTTAAGAGATAATTTTGCCATGGAACGAGGGTAGACATAGGAGATCGTTTATATAAACGAGAAAGAGAGTCGGTCCTAGAATACTGCCCTGTGGCACGCCATATTTCACTGAAACTTCATCGCTCCTATGGGAGTTCAATGTAACACATTGCGTCCGATCCCTCAAATAGTCGACAAAGAGCTCAAGCTGAGTTCCCCTAATGCCGATTCGTTCCAGTTTGCATAAGAGGATTGGGATAGAGACCGTATCGAATGCTTTCGCTAAGTTCAGAAATATCGAAACGCACTTATTGCCTTTATCAAGATTGGTAGACAAAAAATCTGTGAGGCTGTTAACTGCATCACTTGTTGATTTTCCTCTACGAAAACCAAACTGATGATCAGACAAAATGTTTTGATTCTCTAAATAATCTATAAGTCTATTGTTCATGATTTTTTCTATTATTTTTGATAACGATGGTAAAATTGAAATAGGTCTGTAGTTTTCGATACGGTCTCTATCACCACTCTTATATATTGGATGGATTTGGGCTTTTTTGAGCTCTTTGGGGAAGACGCCCTTCGACAAACATGAGTTAAATATGTGTGTTAAATGCGGAACAAGGATGTTTTTATATTCCTTTAAGAACCTATTCGATAGACCATCACATTTCACGCTTTACATTGATTTAATATTTCAAATTCACAACAAATGTCAACATTATATTTAATGGTATCCTAGACTCCGGTGATTCCTGTATGCATCTAGCTATCAAGTGAAAAATGTCTTTCATCATCAAATCAAATCAAATCAAATCAAACCATTTTATTTCAAATAAACCATACAACGGCACTTTTGAAACGTCATAATTGAAAACCCAGTTGTAGGATAAGTTAAAGACTTTTTTGTGTAATCCCTTTCATAAATATGTGATGATTCTTGATTTTCTTTTGCTATCAGATTTTCGATGCATACAGGACAGTTTTTAATTTTTTTTGTTCTCGCTTTCTTTAGTACCAAGCCTGCCACATATTTTTTTGTTTTACTAGAAATCAAACCTTCAATGTATTGACCAGGCTCGGTATGAGTCTCCAATTCTTCCATGGATACATTTATTAGTATATTTTCATTATTATTTTTATGAGCGCAAGTTTCGCTTAGTAAAAATTGTTCCATGGACTGTAAAGTATGTCCCTTATCATCTTCACAGTTGGTGTTTACAGAATGAGGGGTGGCAAAATTATTTATCAATAAAGTTTTGTAGGCATTAATAAATTGATCACACGTTGGGTTAACATTTCGTATACCATTGCTCGTTATCATATAATTTTCGTGTAAAAATGTCCACATTTCTTTAAAAGTGCTTATATTATATATGAAATTTGTCACTGATGGAACTTTTTCATATGTTATGGAGCCATCTTTTTTTTGTTTCGAAAGCTATACATCTTAGAGTAGGTAAGCATTGAATAAATCAAATAATTGATTTACTAGGAATAACAGATTTGCTGTGTCACTACATTCCTTGGGAAGAACTCCATTTCCTGTAAAATGAAAAATTAACATGAAGATACGAGTCAAAATGTAGTATACTACAGCATCATATACTTTGTACTAAAAAATATCTTAAAACAATCCGATAAACATCAAAAACTATAGCGGCTCTGATCACAGTCAAATATAAATGCAACTTAGTAAAACCGTGTGAAGTGAACATTGGTTTTATATGGAGGATAGTGTATTTATTCACTATCCTGCAGCAGTGATTAAAAAAGTAATTACTTAATTTATTTTAACCATTTTATTACCTTTATTGTAATTTTTTGTATTGTATTGTAATTTGATGTCATTGAAATCAAATGTGTGTCAAAAAAATCAAATGTGATTTGATATCAGTAGTACCACTTACTTGTGCGAAAATTTGTGGCAGCTGACATCCTTTGGCTGAATACCTGCGCAGCATATTTCACCTTCATTTTTGGGATCTTCTCTTATACAATGTGTGACTCTGTCAATTTATTAACTAATCGGAGTTCATCTTCTCCAATGTCTTTTTCCAAACATAATTAAGGTCTCCCATTTGGCTGTCTTCATGACTCAATTTTGAATATACCTTATATTCTTGACAAAAATTTGTTTTTAATTCCCTTCAGGAGATGTGGTGGATCGAAGAGCGAGAAGATTTTGAACCTATCAACTTCAAAGCCATTGCTTTTAAATTCTTCATCTCTTCTTAAATATTCCTGCACAGTGTCTTCACGCAAGCTTTTTATTGTGCTCATATTTGCTCATGACTCATCACACACTGTACAAATAATTTTTAAATCAGTAGATGTTATAGCTTTTATAGCCTCTTTTAAAATAACTTGTAATTCTTCTTTTTTTTGTTGCACTTTGGCAAAACGTGAAAGAAATGGGCTGTTTAAATCTTCCCTTAATGCTTTTGACCATTAGCACTAATGCATGATCAGCGATCTTGTTGGTTTTTTTTGAATGCGAAATCTTCAAACCCTATAATTTCTTAATATAGATTGATTTTTTTGTTTTGAGTTTTTATTTTTAGTCTTAGTTTGATTTTTCTTTTTTTATCTAAGTATAATGTAAAATTTTCAATTATATTTATGCAGACAATGTTACCTTGTGTAAGAGCCCTAGTATCCATAACACAAGTTAAATCTTACCATGGGTACCAGAGTTCAAATACCAATTGTGCACAAAATCTTTCATTTCCTATTTGTAAAGTTGAACCTTTTAATTATAAGGTTTTGTTAATAAATAAAAAAAATAAATAGATTATTATAGTACGGGCCTAGTGCCAATAAGACTTCGTCAAAGATTAAATTGCACAGCCGTTTTTTCAAGGGCAGTTTTTCTACCGATCTTTTTAAATTATTTGGGCGTTTTTCAAAATTTTTCTCCGTTACGTACAGGATGTCCATTTATTTTCATAACAAAATTTTAAATAAACGATGAAATGTAGACATTGACAATGAACTAAGGTTTAAGAAAAACCTTATTCAAACAATATTAAATGAGTATAATTTTTATTTAATGTATTATTATAGTGAGGGTTGCCAATACAGGGGTCTTGTACGTTACATTTTCATTCAAAGTAAATAATAACTCAATCATATCAAAGTTAATCAGCTTTATTTATAATTAATCAACAACATAAAAATCTTCTAAAATTTAATACCACTTTGTTATATCTTGCCTCTTAGTGCTGTTTAAAATATAAAATATGTCTTGTACGTAACTAAATGGCACTCTGGACTATCAAACTTTGTGAATAAATAACTATTCTGAAAGACTAACATTATAGGTAAGTTTTTTTAAATACAAAAAATAACAAAAAGACATATAATATATATTAACAAAAACATAACTCCCAAAGGTTTTTTCATAAAAAAATAAAAACTATAACAGCCAAAACAGGACAGTTACGTATGTGGACAACAGTCGTTACGTTTAGGAACTCTAAAGCTATGTTTACAATGAGCACAATTTGTAGTCATTTTAGAAACAATACAATATTATTCAACATTTCAAAAACGTCGTGATGTGACATATTATTTAAGTCACATCACTTACTGTACTTATTTCTATAAAATTAGTCACATATATCATATCATATCATAACATATCACAGACTGTTTTGATTTGAGCATTTTAAAAATATATTTTACAAAAAACTTAGGGGATTCAAGTCTATCTCAGTTTCATTTTCACATTAAGTAGGTAACAATACTTCTTTACTTACAAAAAAATCCAACAGATACAAAAAAATGTCAAATAAGTAGTAACAAAAATAAAATAGGGAACCAATAAGTAGGTAATTCTGCGTGATTGTTTGGTCTTCTTTTAGAGTAAATTTTTCATTTTCCAATAGCTCAATCATCTTTTTGTGTTTAGTCTCTAGGCGAAATCTATTTTTACTTAAACTACTAATAACTTTCTTTAACCTTTCACAAGTTTTTAATGTCCTTTGATATCTTTTATAATTTCGGTAATTCAATCTCTGTTTTTTCTTCAATTTTGTATTATCTTGCATCTCTGGCACTGTCACTGGAACAGCTGGCTTAGTATTATTTACTTTTTTATTTTCCCTTTTATTCCTTTTTTGTTATCTTCAAATTTTCCGTCTTTTTTCCTTTTCTTCCTTATTTAGTTCACTTACCTTGAGTTTATCTTCTTCAGTCTTTCGACTTCTTTCTTTTGTTGTATTTTTCTTCATTTTCTTTGTTTTTGTCCATATCGCCGTTGTTTTTGTCTCTCTCGGCACCAGTCAACGGCATAATGTACCTGAGTAGGAATAAATTAATTTGTAAGGAAGTGCCGAGGATGTGAGGAATGTTAGGGTTCACCCTCTTTATCGCTAGTCTAAATAGGATATTTATAACATAATAAGGAAACCTGCTCACCATGAGGTGACTAGATCCTATAAAGGTAATGAGTTTACCTCTCTGGGTGGATTATATTTTTAATTTATATTAAATTGCACAAGACAGTATGAACGCATCTTTACGAGTCCAGTACGTAACGTTTTTAGTCCACATAGTACATCACGTCACGTCCTGGACGTTACGTATAACGCGGATTTGTCATCATATGTTTTTTTGGTATAAAAAAAGTTGATTATAGTAGTTTACTAGTACACATTCATTATCTACAACATATTTACTTATAATTTAACACGAGTAGTATATAAAATTTGTGGGTCTTACCTTTCAAAATCAATGTTCGTACCGGACAAACAAAACAGACCCGTCACGCACGTCACGGACCGCAAGTGTTGACGATTGAATTTCTTCAGTTTTAATTCAAAGGAAAAGAACGAAGGAATGATAAAAACATCGTCAATATGGCATTGCTTAAAAATAGTTAAGAGCCAAAGACAATATTATTGTTATTCTTTATAAAATCATACCGATACGTACAGGACTGTCCGCTGTGGCCAGTTTTTTAAATCCGATAATTTCAATATTTATATTAGAAAAATATACTACAACCTTATTATATTTAATTTAAAAACAAATATAATGAGTTATTTCATTCGAGTAATACTAAAGATATCCAAATATAGCTTATATATTCTCCAAAATACGTAATCAAAATCCAGGATATGATGAAGGACACATAAAAAAGTAGGATAATATTTGGTATTTTAATAAATATTAAAATATGTTTTCCGTTTAAGTCTTAAGTTTATCTTTTTTTTTACAGTAAGTTAAACATTTTACCCTAACGTAAAATAATTTGATACTTACTTCCTACATTTTTGCCTTTTATTCAATGGTCAAACTCGTAGGACACGGCAAAATAGTCCTGAGCAAAATTTTGAAAACCGCCCAGCTGATTTTTATAATTCGTGCCGCGTGACCACACCGCTGAATGATTTCGACGACGACACTGGCGGAGGGAGAAGTGCAAGCGTTCGTCTGTCACTTCGCAGCGACTTGTATATGCTTTGAGCTTGTGTGAGTGTAACCTTGATCGTCAATTACTGTATTTCGTATGTTTTTTGTCACATAGGCCTTATTGCCCGACAGGCCTTAATACCCGCAGGTACCTTACATTACATTAGAAACCTCTAAAATCTAAAAAAAGAGTAGTAAGTAATATTGTCTGTCTGTCTAGTCAGTCTAGCGGTTACCGTATGAAGCTGCTGATCAAGAGGTTTCAGGTTCGATTCCCAGGTATGCTCAAATGTATGATCTGCAAATATTTGTTTCAGTGTTTTCTATGTATAATATGTATCTATTTTCAAATATATATATAGTTATATCAGCTACCTACAAGCTCTGCTTAGTTTGGGGCTAGACGATGTTGTGTGTCAGATGTCCGAAATATTAATTTATTACTGCTGCTGATGTACGGTTACTGTTGTAAATCACGAATCTTAAAAAGCTAGTCTAAAATAAATTGGACTAAGTTACTTATAGCGAATTCCTGCGTCATATATTAGTTCAAGTCAAAGACGGAAATTATACAGAGATATGCTCGACCAACACATTTCAGATAGGTGCCGATTATCGAGCACGTAGGATTCCGGCTGTCATTTCCTTGTTGATATTAAGACGTGTTTATTGTGCAACGTAACGATATATTTAGAATATATAATGTAGCTATTAGATCATAAGTAAGAGATTCCATGTACATACCTTAGTACGTAAGGTTAGATAATAGTACAGTTATTAATTAATAAACATGGCTCCACAAGAATACACGATCATTGTTATTCGATATCCACCTATAAGTCGCCATAATCGTGGACCCCTACGACGGACCAACCAAGAAGAAATAAGTTCGCTATATTACTCCTTGTATTATCAAGCTTTCTACCAGTGAAAATCCCGTCAAAATCAGTCAAGCCATTCCAGAGAATACCCGGAACGGAACAAACAGACAGACACAAAGCCAAAAAATTTAAAAATTGCGTTTTTAATTTAGATACCGTATATACTTTCATATGCATTTAGTAAAAAACTGGTCATTTGATATTACATACAGACATTCCAATTAAATTTATTTTGTATAGATTATTCTTTATTACAGTTCAAAGATATGTTAACTTAATATTCCTGAATTAGTTCTTTTGTTGAGCAAGTCGGGTATATTCTTTGAGGCGCAGAGCATGGATGTTGATAAATCCAGTACTGTCTTCAGGAGAGAAACCACCAGCTATATTCATCGACACTAGATCTTGATTGTACAAGCTCGTTGAACTTTTTCTTGCCAAGATAGTCACTGTAATAAATAAATTTTGTTTATAACTTGTAAAAGGAAACCTATTTCTTCGTGATTAGTATTCGATCAATAATTAAATATTTTGCTGCATTGTCTGCACTCACAATGGTGGGATGGTGGCCCCTACTCTTAGAATCAACTCAAGTTCCCCATCAGTCAGAGTAGTTACTTTGGTAGGCTTAAATATAAAAAAGCAATTTTACTAATATTTCCGTCAGATCGATATTGTTCGTGTGGTGAAGGATTGAGAATGCAGTGTCCCCGTCCCTAATAATCCCGCGGGTGTTGTAAAAGGCAACTAAGGAATCAACTACGCAAGACAACATCGATGCAAAGAGAAGGAAAACTTGAAACCAACCCTATTTTCTTATTTTTTTATGTGTGGAAAATCATCATGGACCGTCACCCCACCGGGGGTTACGGCGGGGTGGTGTGTAGAACTTGAACCGACTAAAAACCACGCAGTGTGCCCTCTCAGCGCTTTCCGTTTACGAGGTGGAGAAGTCCAGGGTGGGATCTCCTAGGCGGCGTCCGGCACACATCGACGCCGCCCCCTCGCGGCTGGTCACATAGTGCGGATGGAGGAAAAACCCGTCCCGTCCACCCGCGGCCACACTCAAGGCGGCATGAGGAGCAGATGTTCGCGCCTCCGCCGCCGGCGGCGAATCGGGATTGGATGTCATCCTCACGGGCCTTTTCCGCCGCCTCCTTCTGCGTGATTACGTCCTCGCAGAAGGTTGCGACCGCGGTAAATGAGCGAGTAAATGAGTGAGAGATCCCCTCCAATGAATGCAGTGAGGACCTGGCGCTGCGTCTCCCATGCGGGGCAGACAGTCACAGTGGTGGCAGGCGGGACTCAATTCCCTCCTGGCGACCGAGTGCAGGTACTTTCCGAAGCAACCATGCCCGGAAAGAACCTGCGTCAGTCGGAAGGTAAGGGTCCTCTGCTGCCGCACTGCCCATTCGCCGATGACCGGCCGAAGCGCCTCCACGGTGGCGAAGCCAGCACGTGGGGTCTCCAGCCGGACCGACCAGCGAACCATCGTGGCTCAGTGAGCGGCTTCACGCCACTCGCCACGTCCTCGGGCGGAGGTCCAACTCCCCCACTCTCCGAGTGGCGGAGTTGGTAGTTGTTGGTAGTTAGCCAATCGACGATAAACGTCGGTGAGCACTTCCGCCTGCAAGTCACACGGGGATGTTCCGGCCAGGGTGCACGCCGCCTCCGTCGACACGGTGCGGTAAAACTTGAAACCAACCCTATGCCAACCCGTCTGGCCAGCGTGGTATAGTAGGCCAAAACCTCCTTTCTAATGAGAGGCCCATGTCCAGCAGTGTACTGTAGAAGGCTGTTGATGATGATGATAATGATATAGCACTCTCTTACCGTTCCCTTTGTATATTTGAACCGTAACAGTGCCATTAACCATATCTTGAGATAACTCCAAACACTTCCGCGTGTAGTTTGCTTCAGGTGAAAACCAGAATCCGTTATACACAAAGTCTGCCATCTTCTCTTGTAGATATTTTTTCACTCTGCAAGGGATTATGCTGTTTAAAATCAGTGTATTTAAATATATAAGTTATAAACTATAATAATATTAATATCATTACAGTACCTTAAAAGTTCTTTATCGAGTGTGAAAACTTCTAGGTCTTGGTGTACTGCATGCAAAATTGTTCCCGCAGGTGTCTCGTAAAGACCTCGTGACTACGAAACATATTAGAAATGGAGTTACTCACATTTTGAAGCAAAAAAATATTTACTATTAATGAAGTAGTGATATGATAGGTAACATTTTAGCGGTAAATGTAGGCGGGCGTTTTTCAAAATTTTTCTCCGTTACGTACAGGATGTCCATTTATTTTCATAACAAAATTTTAAATAAACGATGAAATGTAGACATTGACAATGAACTAAGGTTTAAGAAAAACCATAATCAAACAATATTAAATGAGTATAATTTCTATTTAATGTATTATTATAGTGAGGGTTGCCAATACAGGGGTCTTGTACGTTACATTTTCATTCAAAGTAAATAATAACTCAATCATATCAAAGTTAATCAGCTTTATTTATAATTAATCAACAACATAAAAATCTTCTAAAATTTAATACCACTTTGTGATATCTTGCCTCTTAGTGCTGTTTAAAATATAAAATATGTCTTGTACGTAACTAAATGGCACTCTGGACTATCAAACTTTGTGAATAAATAACTATTCTGAAAGACTAACATTATAGGTGAGTTTTTTTAAATACAAAAAATAACAAAAAGACATATAATATATATTAACAAAAACATAACTCCCAAAGGTTTTTTCATAAAAAAATAAAAACTATAACAGCCAAAACAGGACAGTTACGTATGTGGACAACAGTCGTTACGTTTAGGAACTCTAAAGCTATGTTTACAATGAGCACAATTTGTAGTCATTTTAGAAACAATACAATATTATTCAACATTTCAAAAACGTCGTGATGTGACATATTATTTAAGTCACATCACTTACTGTACTTATTTCTATAAAATTAGTCACATATATCATATCATATCATAACATATCACAGACTGTTTTGATTTGAGCATTTTAAAAATATATTTTACAAAAAACTTAGGGGATTCAAGTCTATCTCAGTTTCATTTTCACATTAAGTAGGTAACAATACTTCTTTACTTACAAAAAAATCCAACAGATACAAAAAAATGTCAAATAAGTAGTAACAAAAATAAAATAGGGAACCAATAAGTAGGTAATTCTGCGTGATTGTTTGGTCTTCTTTTAGAGTAACTTTTTCCTTTTCCAATATCGGCGAAATCTATTTTTACTTAAACTACTAATAACTTTCTTTAACCTTTCACAAGTTTTTAATGTCCTTTGATATTTTTTATAATTTCGGTAATTCAATCTCTGTTTTTTCTTCAATTTTGTATTATCTTGCATCTTTGGCACTGTCACTGGAACAGCTGGCTTAGTATTATTTACTTTTTTATTTTCCCTTTTATTCCTTTTTTGTTATCTTCAAATTTTCCGTCTTTTTTCCTTTTCTTCCTTATTTAGTTCACTTACCTTGAGTTTATGTTCTTCAGTCTTTCGACTTCTTTCTTTTGTTGTATTTTTCTTCATTTTCTTTGTTTTTGTCCATATCGCCGTTGTTTTTGTCTCTCTCGGCACCAGTCAACGGCATAATGTACCTGAGTAGGAATAAATTAATTTGTAAGGAAGTGCCGAGGATGTGAGGAATGTTAGGG
The DNA here is from genome assembly GCA_932526445.1 of Phragmatobia fuliginosa. Classification (NCBI taxonomy): domain Eukaryota; kingdom Metazoa; phylum Arthropoda; class Insecta; order Lepidoptera; family Erebidae; genus Phragmatobia; species Phragmatobia fuliginosa. The sequence continues at coordinate 7,286,125 of OW052057.1, read as the reverse complement.
TTCACCCTCTTTATCGCTAGTCTAAATAGGATATTTATAACATAATAAGGAAACCTGCTCACCATGAGGTGACTAGATCCTATAAAGGTAATGAGTTTACCTCTCTGGGTGGATTATATTTTTAATTTATATTAAATTGCACAAGACAGTATGAACGCATCTTTACGAGTCCAGTACGTAACGTTTTTAGTCCACATAGTACATCACGTCACGTCCTGGACGTTACGTATAACGCGGATTTGTCATCATATGTTTTTTTGGTATAAAAAAAGTTGATTATAGTAGTTTACTAGTACACATTCATTATCTACAACATATTTACTTATAATTTAACACGAGTAGTATATAAAATTTGTGGGTCTTACCTTTCAAAATCAATGTTCGTACCGGACAAACAAAACAGACCCGTCACGCACGTCACGGACCGCAAGTGTTGACGATTGAATTTCTTCAGTTTTAATTCAAAGGAAAAGAACTAATGAATGATAAAAACATTGTCAATATGGCATTGCTTAAAAATAGTTAGAGCCAAATACAATGTTATTGTTATTCTTTATAAAATCATACCGTTACGTAACCGGACTGTCCGCTGTGGCCAGTTTTTTAAATCCGATAATTTCAGTATTTAAATTAGAAAAATATACTACAACCTTATTATATTTTATTTAAAAACAAATAAAATGAGTTATTTCATTCGAGTAATACTATAGATATCCAAATATAGCTTATATATTCTCCAAAATACGTAATCAAAATCCAGGATATGATGAAGGACACATAAAAAAGTAGGATAATATTTGGTATTTTATTAAATATTAAAATAAGTTTTCCGCTGATGTCTTATGTTTATCTTTTTTTTCACAGTAAGTTAAACATTTTACCCTAACATAAAATAATTTAATACTCACTTCCTACATTTTTGCCTTTTAATCAATGGTCAAACTCGTAGGACATGGCAAAATAGTCCTGAGCAAAATTTTGAAAAACGCCCATTTATAACAGGTTCATTAATCCCTGGCTTTAATTACACACAACTTAAAAGTTTCTGTAATGTTCTTTGAGATGGTAGAACAAACAGATTTTTAAGAAGGGTATAGGCCTTGGGACTTTGTTTTAAAATGATTAATGTCAGTATTTTCTCTTTTGTATATTTTCGGCCCCTTGGTTTTTTCGAGTGTTTTAGTTGTAGATTTGTAAACATCTTTATAGGTTCAGATAATTTCTATACCATTTCTAAAAACCATTTGATTTGGCAATTTTATCTACCATTCTTATTTTCATAGATTGAGATTTGCATTTATTCCACAATCTTAATTTTTTTTAATATAATTTTATTTATGGAACCTGAAAATAAAGTGCAATTATTTTTTACAGTGGCTTTAAATTTACAGTTGTAATCTGGTTTTCCTGTTATTTAATATATGCATAACATTACCTGGAGATTTATACTTGTATGATGTATATCACTTGATTGATTGAGCTCCCAGTTTTGAAGAACACGCGGGGGTGGCACTTCTGGCATGCCGGGTATTAAACGGCACGGCACTCGAACCGGTGATATTTTCCTGGAAATATAAGAATAATTGAACTATTTGTGACTGTGAGAAGAATATTAGTTTCTTTATTCTTATTTTCTTTCCAGCAGCAGCTAAAGGTCGCCCAGAAGCAGAATCCGAAGGCAAACCAGGTATATGCCTGCCTCGTTGGTCTAGTGGTTAGTGTATGCGACTGCTAATCAAGAGGTCTCGGGTTCGATTCCCGGGTCAGACCAAATGTTTGTGTGATCCACAAATATTTGTTTCGGAGTTTGGGTGTTTTCTATGTATATCATATGTATGTATTTACAAAAAAAAAGTATGTTTATGTATTTATATCAGTTGTCTAGTTACCCTTAATACAAGCTCTGCTTAGTTTGGGGACTAGATGGCGTTGTGTGTAAAAATGTCCGAAAAAAAATATGTCCGAAATGTCCGAAAAAAATATATCTTAAGAAACAGGAAACAATATCCAATTTGAGACGCCGGGTAAATTCGTTGCAGAAGAAATCACAGAGTCCATAAACAGTCCAAGTCGTCGTTTTAAAAAGAAATCAATAATATAACAAAACACAAAAACTTTTAAAACACGCAACCGTGTTTTAAAAGTTTTTAAAAACTAAAGTTTTCGAATGTCAATTTTAAAAGTTTTTCCTTTTGACAGACCCAAATGTTGCCATATAAATATTTTCTTGAATTTAAAGCAATAAATTATATTTTCTATTCTTTTAAATACGAAATATTTAAAACCATATAAAATATAATAGTCATAATAAAGTTTTTTTAAAATAAATATCAAGTATAATTTTAGAAACAAAAACTAATATATCATAGTATATTGGGACTATCATTTGCGATTAAATTACAGTTGTTTTATTGGTACTATAATTCGACGTTTTATTATATGCAGAAAATCATAATTTGACTTTAGTGAAATAATTAGAAAAACACATTTACACGTCATTGTTATTATTTAAATAATCCAAAATTAGGAATTTGGTGTCCTATTTAACTCTGAAATATTTGCTGTTATAGCTCTATGAGTGCTTCACTCATAGAGCTATAACCCTGCCATCTAGTTAATTCTTTTAACAATTCCATAAAAATTGTATTACCACAGCCTCCAGATGGCATTGGTTTACAAGGAATTTTTGTGTTTGGAATTTATAAGGCAGTTTCACTGCCATGGACTGAACTGTGTCATCCGCACGTACTCTCGAGATGACACAATGCTTCCTTCTCATTCATTCATAGTGAACGAGTGAATGAATAACTTAGTAACATCTCACTCATTCACAGTGAACGAGTGAAGGAATAACTCAATGACACCTCATTCATTCACAGTGAACGAGTGAATGAATAACTCACTGACACATACACTACACTTAGGATTGTGGAGATCCGATTCCAGTCGGTCCGTGGAAAAACTGATATTCAGTTAAAATCGATTTAACTAGTAGCCGACCTCAAATTATATTGGGATTATAGGCTAGGAAGAAGAAGAATAAAAAAGTAGGGTAAAAATGATGAGGATTACAAGTCGGTTTTATTTCTTGGTGAAAGTTACCTTAACTTCTTCTTGTTCTTTCTAGCCTTTATTAACAAGATTAAGAGTAGTAGAGAGAAGAAGAGAAGAAGTAAGTTACCTTAACTGATTAATAAAAATGAAATGATTGAATGAAAGCAGGTTTGCAAATTATTTTGAAGTAATTTCACTTTATCAAAAACTAGCTGCCCGCCGCTGCTCCGCACGGAGACAAATAGTATTATTTTTTGGGTTAATAATATATTCTATGTTACTAACAAATAACGTAACCTTCTATTGGTAAAATAATTTTCAAAATTGTTTCAGTAGATCCTGAGATAGATAGATAACAACGTCACGAACTCAAAAATTGATATATGTATTATGAAATCAGTAGACGTTCCGTCCGTCGTCATTGAAGCACAATATACCGTTATGTAGAAGACAAAAATCATACAAATTTATTTTGAAAGAGACTGTAATCTTTATATTACAGGGTCTGGAGTTGGTTAATAATTATTCTTGCAAAGCGACTGCTATGCAAATTTTTTCACTGAAACACTATCATTACGTTCCAATTAGTACCCGAGTACTAATACATACTCGTATGAATAAAAATAGTAATTTTCTATTTTAGCATACTAATCGTTTCTAATTGAAAAGATTAGGTCCAAATTTAAGAAAAAAAAACTAGTACTATAAAATTTTCGAAAGTAGCTCTGCCTGTCTATCCATCCGTTACGCTTTCACGACTATACCGCTGCACTGATTTCAGTGTTTGGCATGAAGATACTTTCATTAATAGGACAGAACATAGACTATTCTTTACCACGATCAGGGACGTACACTGTTACAAAAACTAAATACCTTTAAAGATCAAATTGCCACACAGAGATAAAGACGAAAGGTATTGCTATAACAACGGGGTCAACGACATTACATAATTATGTTCATTAATTTGAAAGTGTCTAGTAGTGACAGCAACATAATAAAGTGTGAAATAAAATGTGGAATTTAGAATTTTCTTTATTAATGTGGCTACACTACCATTTTTGTAATTGAGATTCTATGGTGAAATGCTTACTTAAAAAGATTCCTTGTAATACTCTGTTTTTGGCTATTTATGGCTTTTAAAGTTTACCTTTGGTACCAGGCTATCTATGTGAGGCATGAGTTATAGTCGAACACTTTTTGCTCTCTTCTGTACATCACAAAATGTATTGTTTTATCAATATTTTAAGCAGGCACCACACTTCGTTATTCGCTATTCGTTATGTGTCTACGCCGTATTCGCCCGAATATTTGTTATGCACGCAAACAACAAACACGCCACCACACTTCGAACTGGTATGTCAAATATGTGTGTTGTAGAGATGTGTCATTGTCATTTTTATGGTGAACGAAACGAATCCATACGAACGAGCGAAACATAATATTTTAATGTCCTTTTTATTTTATTAAATTTACAGAAACAATACTTAAATGAAGTCTAATTAATTTGATCATATGATAGATTATTTTAATCGTTTAATCGATTTATTCTATTTCAAAAACTGTTTTATAGTCTATGGTTGTTAGATGAGCACAGGACATTGTCATTTTTATTGGTCAACGAACGAACGAAACATATTATTTTAATTCCCTTTTTATTTTATTAAATTGAGAGAAACAATACTTAAATGAAGTCTAATTATTTTGATCATATGATAGATTATTTTAATCGTTTAATTGATTTATTGTGTGTTGCACGCCACCACACTTCGTACTGGTATATATAATAAGGCAAATACGTGTGTTGTAGAGATGTGTCATTGTCATTTTTATGGTGAACAAAACGAAACCATACGAACGAACGAAACATATTTTTTTAATTTCCTTTTTATTTTATTAAATTCACAGAAACAATACTTAAATGAAGTCTAATTATTTTGATCATATAATAAACTAATTTAATCGTTTAATCGATTTATTGTATTTCAAAAACTGTTTTATAGTCTATGGTTGTTAGTTATGCACAGGGGATTGTCATTTTTAATGGTCAATAAATTGACAGAAACAATACTTAAATGAAGTCAAATTATTTTGATCATATGATAGGTTACTTTAATCGTTTAATTGATTTATCTATTTCAAAAACTGTTTTATAGTCTATGGTTGTTAGTTATGCACAGGGCACTTCACTACCCGTCCGAAGTGTGGGCAGTCGATGCGTGTATTCGCCTTATTCGTGTCCTTTGAAGTGTGTCAAAAAACCGACAAGTCGACGTATATGCGATTCGCTATTCGATGCGTACGAATAAAGCGAATATTGGCGAATATACTCTCCACACTTCGCCGTATGCGCGCGAATAACCCGCATAACGAATAGCGAATAGCGAAGTGTGGTGCCTGCTTTAGATGTGATGTCAGGTATTTGCAGAAACAGATGAATGCTTATTCCAGTATCGAGTTCTTTTATTAATCCATACTAATATTATAAATGCGAAAGTAACTCTGTCTGTCTGTCTGTTACGCTTTCACGCCTAAACCACGGAACCGATTGTGATGAAATTTGGTATGAAGATAGAACTGAACTTGGGAAAGGACATAGGCTACTTTTTACTGCACTAATCGAGATACAAAGGTTTTTACCTTTTTCCCTAGGTGATTATAAAAATACATAAATCGCAGATGTCAAAATGTATCACTGTTTATCTCCTGTCAAAACTTCACAGGTTGCTAGGCATAACACACTAGCATGGCAACCATAATGATAGTTTGTAAATGACATAAAGACCAGTAGAGCAGGGAAGATAATTTTTGAAAACAAAATTTTAGTACGATGAAACCCATTGGAAAAGGAGGTGAATATTATAAAAATGAAAGGAAAATTAATTTACGGGCGATCTGCGATCTGAGGGGGGTCGGGTAGGGGGGGAGGTTTTCGGGTCCTCCTCGGACGGGGCCGCCATACATTATTGTCTTCATTCGCAGCAAGTGTGGTAGCCCCGACTCTTGGATTCTGCTCATGCTTTCCATCAGGCAGGGTCAGAGTCACTTTGAATGGCTAAATATTTAAAACAAAGGGTAAATTGAGAATAAGGCAAGGAAGATGAAAGGGTAAAAAACGGTTTATCTCAATTTCCGGCAAAACTACAAGTCCAAGGCAAGTCCAAAAAGTTAAATGGCAAAGTTGTAGGTAATTAAAAGATCTACAACTTTTTAGGGTTCCGAAGTTTATGACTTCGAACCCTTAAAGATTCGTCATGTCCGTCTGTCCATCCATCCGTCCGTCCTCGACTTACCATCCAAACAGTAAGTGCTAGAAAGATGCAACTTTGCATAAATATGTATTGTAATTACGTCGACAAAGTGCTACAATAAAATTATAAAAAATATTATTATTTAGGGTACCTCCCCGATACGTAAAATGTGGATGTTTTTTTTTTCTCGCGGCTAAACCATCATGTGGGGTATCATTATATAGGTCTTTTAAAAACATTAAAGGGTTGTTAAGACGATTTTTTGATTTAGAAATCCGTTTGCGAGAAATTCCACTTTAAAGGCCACTTTTTTGTAAAACCGGGCATCCTCCCCCTCTAAAAGCTAAACAGCCGGCTCAAAAAATCTGGAAAAATTCGTGATAGTGGCCCATATAATGAACTTTAAATTAAAACTATAGCGAATTAGATGACTTTGTTAGTTCAGGAGTTACAGAGGCTTAACTTCTACAATGTGCTTACTTGGAAAACGTCATACAAAATTAACGCATTAATACGTAAACATAACAATTATCCATTGGATACAATTTCTAATCCACGTACCATTATGGGTGACTGAGGAACCCTTTCCTGTGCGTGGCCTGACACGCACTTGGCCGATTTTTTAGTTAAACTTTTTTTCACATAACCTCAAATTAAAAGTGAAAAATTAAAAAAAGTTTTTGGTTTTCTATTTTTATCTTTTACAAATAAAATAATTTTTAAACGAAGTTTAGTGAAAACTTACCTTTTTATGTCCCGAATACACAAATTTTTTTGATTTGAAATATTTAATTTATTCACCCTATTTCGACTTTTTTCAAAAAAATGGTGTGTTTTCTGTTTGATGAAATCTCTACTTTCCGATGGTGTAATCCCTACTAATATTATAAATGCGAAAGTAACTCTGTCTGTCTGTCTGTCTGTTACGCTTTCACCTAAACCACTGAACCGATTTTGATGTAATTTGGTATGAAGATAGAACTGAACTTGGGAAAGGACATAGGATACTTTTTATCGCGAAAATAAAGGTAGATTTGAAATTTAGAAGGGTTTGAAATAGGGTACGAAAATTTGTGTCGAAGTTCCATAATATCAAACATAAAATCATGTAAGACGAATTCCACGCGGGCGAAGCCGCGGGCGGAAAGCTAGTTTATTATAAATTTTAAAACTGTCTCGTTGGTCTAGTGGTCAGCGTATGCGACTGCTAATCAAGAGGTCTCGGGTTCAAATCCCGGGTCGGGCCAAAAAGTGTTTTTGGGATTTTCTTAGGAAATTCCTAATAGCTGCCCGGAGTTTGGAAGTTTGGCGGTGATTCACGCCCGTGCCTCGGAGAGCACGTAAAGCCGTCGGTCCCGGTTGTCATGAACACCTATGGCAATCGTTATTGGGAAGTCAGTGCCCTCAAATATACTGACAACTAGTTCAATCTTCGAATTTCAGTTCTCCCTTAGGGTTGCGGAGGTCCGATGCCAGTCGCTCCGTGGAAAAACTGAAATTCAGGTAAAACCGGTTGAACTAGTAGCCGACCCCAAATGAACTTGGGAATAAGGCTAGGAGGATGATGAAACTTGAAAAATACTTTTAGCGACATCTCCCTTCGAAGTGTAGTAGTGACGTCAGTCACGATACTTTTACTTTTCCTTCCTTTAAAAACCTGAGAAGAAACCTGAATCATATTCCTGTCTACATAGTCCACCCTCATTGTAGGGTGAATTTCACAGTTTCAGGGAATCCCTTCCTAGGGTATGCCTGGTTCCTCGGCTCATAGTACCCGAGACGGCGGTTTTAGTCGATTCGAGTCCGACATAGCTACCAACTGGTGGTATCCGTCGAGATACCGTACGAAATAAAAAGGTGAATTTACTAACAGAATTTAAGTCTCACCTTTACTGCGACAAAGCAGTTACAGTTTCACTATCAATATACCGCACTGATTACTTACTGAGAACTTACTGAACACTCCTTTCTTTGTCTTTCCTTTGCCTACTTAGACTTTAGTGACTATCGGTTGTGCAGCTCGCTACTTCCATCTAAAAGATGTACCAAGTGTACTCTATTATTCACTTTGAATTTAACTTACGAACTATCTATTGTAAAAGTTTACTACTTCCAAGATGCACTAGCAATTCCTATTATAGGTACTATAGAATTCCTTACCTCCTGGTATCGTTTTTTGAGTTTTACGGCCAATATTTCATAGTTGTATTGTGTTTCGGTAATATTAATAAAACATTTGTATTTCTACCTATATTAAATACTAGCTGTGTCCAGCGGTGCTACCCGCAGTTAATATTGTAAATCACGAGTGACACCGCGGAGCAAAGTTACAAACAGCTGATAAAAATTAAAAATAAATGATTTTTGATGTAAGTTTAAACTTATATATATACTTATATAAACTTATATAAACTTATATAAACTTATATATGTATTGAGTTTATACTCAATACATAAATAAGTAAGTAATTTGTTTATTTTTACAGATTTGACTGCCTCAATGGCTCACTGATATCGTTTGCGGGTGATGTGCTAAGGTCTCGGATACCATTTTCGGATTGGAGCAAATGTTTGTATAGACTGCAAATATTTGTATCGGAGTTGTGGTATTTTATATTATGTAGGTAAAATACTAAACACCAAAATTGGATTGTGAACAATCCATCCACAATTGAGAACTTTAAATGAATGAAGTGGTACGAACGCAGCTAGTAAATTAAAACCGATCGAGAATGCTCGGGATGAGTTCCGATAATTCCTGAGATACCAAAACTCTCCCGCAATCAAGTTTCGAGACCTCAAAACTTTTTGAAGAGAGTTCGGAGATATTCTGTGAGATCGTATACGGAACTTGGTGCATCGTAAGCCAAACTATGGGGGATAGTGGAGCTAATTCTGTTACGAAACAACTTTCTAAACTAAATTAAAAATCAATGAAGAGGAAGATTTATCTTGTTATATGATGATCTAAACGCCAAAGAATAATTTAAATTAGATATATTATTTTAAAGCTAGATGTCATTCGTTATCTACATAGTTTCATGATGATAACTTCCACATAAAACTTAACAAAAAATATACCTACTACAGTGCCATCTATTGAAGATACGTCTAACTAAGAAGAAGAAACTAACTACATTTCTACATACAGCATTTACCGAAGAAAAACTATCACGGAGTAAAGAAGTAGACTAATCCTGCATCGCTATATAAGAGTTCTAACGCCGCTTAGCATTTATACGACATCCCAATATCGACCTGGTGGAATTACCTCACTTGACCAGATGATCCTCACTGCGTTAGAGGGACAATATACCGTGTCCCTAGAGAATAGAGTTTTTGAAATAGTTTTACTCGAATACGAGATATTTAGTTTAAATTTGAAACATACAATTGTCTATTCAACACAATTTCATAAAATTTCTGTGATAATCTGGTACGTGACCATATATAACTTAAATTCATTATTCTCAAGTGATTTTAGATAAGTGTCAAGTGCTATTGAGGTAATCGAATCTGTTAATGCCTTTGTCTTGATGTGATTACCTATTGATAATACAATACGATCCCACTCATGAATTAAGGTGGAATTCTGATGAGGTGGACTATCTAGACTGATCGAGTGTCATCTAAATAAACATAATTATCACTTAAATATGAATTTCACTATATTTTTGTTTATTTCACTTAACTAATGAAGAAAAAAAGGAACATCTTAATACAAATTAGTCCTGTTGCTCCTTACCTCACTTATTTATTTATTTCGAAGTAAATACTGGACGAAACCAATACGGTTTTGTCTAGATTACTAAGTCTTTTAAATACTTGCAATTTCAGGTAACTCAAGATGATAAGTAATATTTAAGTTGTTAACTTTAAAATCCTATAAAGAAACTCTTAGACAATAGATAATTATCCATACTAATATTATAAATGCGAAAGTAACTCTGTCTGTCTGTCTGTTACGCTTTCACGCCTAAACCACGGAACCGATTGTGATGAAATTTGGTATGAAGATAGAACTGAACTTGGGAAAGGACATAGGCTACTTTTTACTGCACTAATCGAGATACAAAGGTTTTTACCTTTTTCCCTAGGTGATTATAAAAATACATAAATCGCAGATGTCAAAATGTATCACTGTTTATCTCCTGTCAAAACTTCACAGGTTGCTAGGCATAACACACTAGCATGGCAACCATAATGATAGTTTGTAAATGACATAAAGACCAGTAGAGCAGGGAAGATAATTTTTGAAAACAAAATTTTAGTACGATGAAACCCATTGGAAAAGGAGGTGAATATTATAAAAATGAAAGGAAAATTAATTTACGGGCGATCTGCGATCTGAGGGGGGTCGGGTAGGGGGGGAGGTTTTCGGGTCCTCCTCGGACGGGGCCGCCATACATTATTGTCTTCATTCGCAGCAAGTGTGGTAGCCCCGACTCTTGGATTCTGCTCATGCTTTCCATCAGGCAGGGTCAGAGTCACTTTGAATGGCTAAATATTTAAAACAAAGGGTAAATTGAGAATAAGGCAAGGAAGATGAAAGGGTAAAAAACGGTTTATCTCAATTTCCGGCAAAACTACAAGTCCAAGGCAAGTCCAAAAAGTTAAATGGCAAAGTTGTAGGTAATTAAAAGATCTACAACTTTTTAGGGTTCCGAAGTTTATGACTTCGAACCCTTAAAGATTCGTCATGTCCGTCTGTCCATCCATCCGTCCGTCCTCGACTTACCATCCAAACAGTAAGTGCTAGAAAGATGCAACTTTGCATAAATATGTATTGTAATTACGTCGACAAAGTGCTACAATAAAATTATAAAAAATATTATTATTTAGGGTACCTCCCCGATACGTAAAATGTGGATGTTTTTTTTTTCTCGCGGCTAAACCATCATGTGGGGTATCATTATATAGGTCTTTTAAAAACATTAAAGGGTTGTTAAGACGATTTTTTGATTTAGAAATCCGTTTGCGAGAAATTCCACTTTAAAGGCCACTTTTTTGTAAAACCGGGCATCCTCCCCCTCTAAAAGCTAAACAGCCGGCTCAAAAAATCTGGAAAAATTCGTGATAGTGGCCCATATAATGAACTTTAAATTAAAACTATAGCGAATTAGATGACTTTGTTAGTTCAGGAGTTACAGAGGCTTAACTTCTACAATGTGCTTACTTGGAAAACGTCATACAAAATTAACGCATTAATACGTAAACATAACAATTATCCATTGGATACAATTTCTAATCCACGTACCATTATGGGTGACTGAGGAACCCTTTCCTGTGCGTGGCCTGACACGCACTTGGCCGATTTTTTAGTTAAACTTTTTTTCACATAACCTCAAATTAAAAGTGAAAAATTAAAAAAAGTTTTTGGTTTTCTATTTTTATCTTTTACAAATAAAATAATTTTTAAACGAAGTTTAGTGAAAACTTACCTTTTTATGTCCCGAATACACAAATTTTTTTGATTTGAAATATTTAATTTATTCACCCTATTTCGACTTTTTTCAAAAAAATGGTGTGTTTTCTGTTTGATGAAATCTCTACTTTCCGATGGTGTAATCCCTACTAATATTATAAATGCGAAAGTAACTCTGTCTGTCTGTCTGTCTGTTACGCTTTCACCTAAACCACTGAACCGATTTTGATGTAATTTGGTATGAAGATAGAACTGAACTTGGGAAAGGACATAGGATACTTTTTATCGCGAAAATAAAGGTAGATTTGAAATTTAGAAGGGTTTGAAATAGGGTACGAAAATTTGTGTCGAAGTTCCATAATATCAAACATAAAATCATGTAAGACGAATTCCACGCGGGCGAAGCCGCGGGCGGAAAGCTAGTAATCTATAAAAATAAATAAAATGAAAGTGACTATAAATGTATCATCATCATCAGCCTATCGCAGTCCACTGCTGGACGTAGGCCTCTTCCATTGCACACCACTCTGATCGATTTTGGGCTTCTCGCATACAGTTTCTGCCAGCCATCTTACGCAGGTCGTCACTCCACCTCGCTTGTGGACGTCCTACACTACGTTTACCGAGACGCGGTCTAGACTCCAAAATTCTTCTACCCCAACGGTCATCAGTTCTGTGGCTAATATGGCCATATAAATAATGAATATCAAAGTATATATGATACAGAAAAACAGCATTTTTTTGTCTGTCTGTCTGTTTGTTCCAGCTAATCTCTGGAGCGGCTAGATTAAATTTGAGGTAACTTTCAGTGGAAAATAGCTGACGCTATCGTATTTAAATAAATAGCCTAGGTTACTAAGGAGTTAATTAGAAGTTCTTTCGATTTTTTTAATTACTTTGGACTGGTCTGACTATACACAATGAAATACACATATTTTAAATCTGAGTTTTGAATAATCTCCCAGGTACAGAAAGTTGCACCAAAATCGCTTAACCTTACTAATTCCTACAAATATTATAAGGATAAATCAGAAAGTTCGTAAGGATATGTATGTGTGTGCGTGTGTGTGTGTGTGTGTGTGTGTGTGTCTGTGGGGTAGTCAATGCATTGCCAATCTTAAATGTTAATAATATAGATGCGAAAGGAATTAGGTCTCTCCGTTTAGCCGTATAAGTGTACTTATACGGCTAAACGGCTGCACCGATTTTAATGGAATTTACTATGGAGATACTTTGGTTCTTAAGACATTGCATAGGTTACGTATTACCACGATAACCAACATAAACGCAGGCGGAGCCGCGGGCAACAGCTAGGCTACTACAAAATCAAAGTTACTTGATATTATTATTAAGTTTTACAAATGTATTGATAGGAAATTTACTTCTGTATGTAGAACCCAATTTAAACCGCAATACTGTAGCAAAATGTTCTTTGAATCATTGCATCTTCGTTTAGTTGTGATATCTTTAAACATAAATAACCATCAACGTCTTTTTGATGGTATCACATATTTATATCGTGGTTAAACCTAATCATCAAGAAGATCCGATGAAACAAAAGGTCTCGAAGCCACTAAACTAAAGATCACAATTAGAATATACTTTTACCAATCACACACATGCCAAAAACATAAGATAAAAACTTACACAAGCTGTCCCTAGTAAAACTCCCTTTTGATGTTATCACATAACGGCAAAAGGCCCCAGTCACATAGAACAACACTATTAATTGACATAGTTCAGTTGTTTAAATTGTAGCCAGATTGTGCTTCATTAACTAACACCTAACTAAATGTCCTCTTACCTGCAGGAAGCCTTTACTGGAATTTCTAGTTAATTTGATCTGACCTTTTTGAGCTCGAGCTGGTTGGATAAAGTAGGTATGCCTATGTTTTTCCACAAATATGTTTTATATATGTATTAATTGAACACATTCCTATTGGCAGAATTTTGTGTTTATAGGCAAGAGAATTGTGTAAATTACGATGTCTTGATTGTTTACTTATTTTAAAGATATAATGAATATTAATATTACTTTGATTTATAATTGAAATATAAACTTCATATTCTATTTTTGTGTTAACTCATTATAGCATAACAAGGTCCCAAGCTCTTAGATATGCAACACATATATCTGTATAATTTGAACATACACACACATTTATTATGATTAAAAACATACTTCTAGATAATAAAGGATTGGTTCATCCTGTTCATTCATGCATGCAGTTTTGATTCCGGTACCTGACTGACATTCCTAATATTGTACTTAAGGATAAAACTAGACAGGCCGTCCCAAAATACAATAATTTAAATAACGTCCAGCATTTCAAAAGGGTACGATAACAAACTGTTGGGCTCTTGGCCTTTGCTCTTGTTGGCTTGAACTTCATACAGAAACAGTTTTTATCATTCTAAAGTTTATCAATTAAACATTTATTCACTTTGATGAAAATTACCACTTTTATATCCAAAATTTTACAGCAAAACGATCAATGGTTAAGGGTGTTTGATCGTTTCAGAATCAAACTGTTATTCGGTTACGTATTCACCAGTTGAATCAGAATTGCAAAGCTGCCCTTCAAATAGCCCTTACTACTCGTATTAGACCACCGGACATCTAGTCGTAAGAGTCAATAAAATCTAATAGCGGCAAATATCCCACATTTACACGTAAATTGCTATTTGCACTGCCAAGATATGTTCTATTCGGAATGTTCAGCGTTATTAAACATAATATTAGATTTTTAAGAACAGAACTTGAGCTTTATTCTCTTTCTAATAATGAATTATCTGTGCTTGAGGTCTCGTGTTCGGTTCCCGGGCCGAACCAAATGTTTGTATAATCTGCAGATACTCGTTTCGAAGTTTGTGTGTTTTCTCTGTGTACGAAATGTATGTATTTATGAAACAAAAAATATTTAAGTTTTAACATTAGTTGTCTACCAACCCATGGCGCAAGATTACATTTATCAACCACAGAATCGAAGAGAGGAGTGGAGTGCTGACAATCAAGATAGAGGCTTTGCCTAATTTGATTACAGATGCTGAAATCATATGATCTGTAAAATATTGTAAAGTTTTTTGCGATAATACTAAGCTTTGTTTAATGAAATAAATTATTATAATTAAAAAATAATCGTGGTTGTGAAATATCTGTCTGTGGACCGGTATCATCTTCTTTGAACAGCTTTTCCCCTTGCCAATGACAAGAAGGACTACAAGAAGGCCAACAACTTTGCAATCAATACCATCAGACTATTCCACCAAGAAAGATTTGATGGTGGACTAAGCTGAAAATGCAGTGTAATACCTCAATAAGTGATTACTCAAATATTCGTAACAACTGCACTAAATACTGTAGGTTAATTAGAGGAAGTCATTTCTTATAGAAAATTACCAACAGCATTAGGAGTAATTAGGGTTTTGCAATTCCATATGCCTCGTAACAACATTCCCGCAGTTGTTTGAATGTTTATGAGACCTCCGGGATTTCTGCATTTACGTACCGCAAATTCCATGTGTAAATTTTTTGCATTTCATAAGAACAAGTCTTTTTAGCGAATACTAAGGCCGTTGTTTACAATGATCTGAATAGTATTTAAACAAAGCACAGAGGATTTTTTCTATATTTTTTTAAATAAACGTGGCTATAAATTGAGGGTTATATAATACAAAATATTATTGGATCAGCGAAGGGCGGTCATGTGGTAGCGAAGGGATCAAGGGGGTTGATTTAATAAAGCTTTTATATATTTTGTTGCGTATGTATTATTATTATTGTTCACACTCGGTTCTACATTTATGTATTAAGATTCACACTTACATAAACAAGATTTTCATTTCGACTATTCAAAGCCAGTAACTGTGACTTTTAAAAATATTCTTACAGTGATATATTTTCTTCTTCAAATAATAAGTAAAAATCACAATAATATATTTTTATCAAAATTACTCGAGGTATAATAAATCAATAACAGTTTGTAAAGATGTTAAGAATAATAATCTTGTTATGATAAGAATTAGTGAGAGTTCCCTTCAGGCCTTATAATCATTTGAGATCTTTGTCAGACGGTCGTTCGTGAAAGCCGATTATATAAATGACGTCGAGTGGTATCAACTGTAATCGTTAGTATTTTTGCGAGAGAGGTCCTCACAAAACAAGTAACTTAGTATTGTCATTAGAGAATAATAACATATTAACTTCACACATCTTACGCACGGCCGTTTTACTCGAACATCATGAACTCACTTTTTCTCAACTTCATTTGGGATCTGTGCTATGAGTTTGATTATTCTATTCTCCTCTTTTAATTGTTAGTTCACTATTTACTGCCTTTCTAACCGTATTCTCCTTTACTTAGTCCATTCAATTATTCTTCAGTCGTTCTCTACTCTTGTTATCGGCGACTTCCATTCTAATTAAAGATTTCGTCACTACATTTTATTATATTCATCGATATTAATTATGGACTTTTATTTTGATACTTTTATGTTACTACCATATTACTCAAACTGTAAGCAGTATATTTCTATAAAATTTATAAAATTTAAACCAGTAAATATAATACAAAGCACTAGACCGTTGCTTCTTGAGTCATGAAGCATACATACCTATTGGTTACAGCTAAAGTTTCGAACTAGTTATCAAGTGACCAATTATTTTCAACATTACTATTTGCATATCCGGCTGGTCACCATTCCATTTTAGATTCACATTATAATTGACCTGGACACGAAGACTATTTAAAGAGTGATAATATTATAACTACATGAATATTGTTTAGCTCTCCACTAAATATATATGAAGTAAATACTGTAAATAAATATATATGAAGTAAATCTTCATCATCAGCCTTTAACAGTCCACTGCTGGACATAGGCCTCTCCTTTGAAAGGAGGTTTTGGCCTACTATACCACGCTGGCCAGACGGGTTGGTAAAGGGTTTGTTTCAAGTTTTCCTTCTCTTGGCAGTGATGTTAGCTGCTTATTTTGTTCCTTTAGTCGCCTCTTACGACACCCATGGAATGAATAGGGGTGGTGACACTTTGTATTCTTAATCCGTCACCACACGGAAGACGGAACTAAATTCAACAAAATCAGTAATGTCTAGAAGTACTGTACTGACTTTATTGGGACTTTCACTGGCAGATAGCTGATGATATAAGAAGTAATCTATAATGCTTTTGTTTAAGACTAGCTTTGACTTGCGGCACAATAGTAAACACGATTTCAATTTTTTAACAGTGGCATGCACCTAGTCATAGATATTATGACCAACGGTCAAAATATGTTTTATTATAGTGTCAACCTATCGCCGTCCACTGCTGGACGAAGGTCTCCCCCAAGGAACGCCAACCAATCAATCAATGTATTTTATTACTGAATAAATTTGTCGTTTTTGGTTAATTAGAAAGTCCATGACATGACAATCGATCTAGTTACAAATATTAAAAACAATCTCACTAACAGAATCGAAGCGATAATTTCAATATCAATTGACTTAAAACAGGAAATAAGGCAGAATTTTTAAAAATGTTTTGGTAGAATAGCGACAAATTAATGTTACAAATGGAAGCGACATAACGGATCCCATCTAAATCAATTAATTATCTTAACCATTTGCTACCTGAAAGTGATTTGTGATATTTAATTTCACGTTTAAAAAAAATGAAATAAAATTCCGGTGGAAAAATGTTATGGTTCACTTTTTTATAGCTGATGGCAATTTCGTGTGTCTTAGTATATAAATTTCATCGTAAATGTTAGAAAATACTTATTCTACTTAATTGTTAATAAAGTAGTTATATAATCTTTATTTGAATATAAATATTACAAGTTTACACAGAGTTTATCTAAAAACGATGATATCTGCAGAAATAATGAAACTGTGTAGCAGATCAAAAGTGGAATAAGTGTTCAAAAATTTTAAATAGAATAAATACATTTGAAATTAGTTTTTTAAATTAAATTTATATAGATAGAAAGCTTACTTTAATATATTTACCTTATCAATTATTTTTATACCTTGTAAGGATTTATTCCTGGTTACACGGGTAGGACAACGCGTATTGGCTATTCTAGCGCTTAGCTCCTAGCCTCTGTTACCGAAGCTTAGCCACCCGGATATGACATAGCATTCAATACTGCACAGTAAGCTATTTTGATGTTACGTGGGATCTTCCATAATCTGGCGAAATATCGGTACTGTAGAATTGCTCGCCGTTGCAAGGAAAATGCATTTTTCTTGTATAAGCATTAAGGCTAGCCTTCGTGAGTGTGTGTGAGCCTGAGCCTTCGACGAATGCGTAAGGATAATACGCTTCTGTTTGATTATGACTGAGTCTGCTTAGAGTTGGTTGGGTTTATTTATTAAACGAAAAATAAAAAACAAATTACATCTTAAAGACGTAAAATATAAATAATTATCCGCCGGGCCAGAATTGAAACCGACCCAAATCAATTTATACGCATTGCACAAAGTTGTATAAATGTAAAAGTGTTGTCAAATCGAATCTAACGGTTAGGCGACAAATGAATGTGATTCCCGTCGAGCGGGCGGAGCGGGCGTAAATCTAATTTACGTCAATTTCGTTCGGAGCGACTTTTAAAACTTCCCTTTGAGTACTGACATGGTTATGTGCATTTTCGGTTGCAGCCGCCGGGTTTAAAACTATAATTTTTAGCGACATCCTTTTGCGTTTGGGTTTTCTATTTAGCAATGGTATTCAATGCTATTTGTACAGCTTGATAGTACAATGACACAATTTACATATTGTAAACACGCTGCTAATTGAAGTCTCTAAGGATTTTTATGTGCTGTTTTGGTAAACATAGATGTAAAAAGTTATTGGAACAGTGCAGTAAAAAAATATTGGAATAGTTTCTTTTTCGACTGCTATGCTAGGGTCTCCTCTCAGTAGAGGGTTATGGCCATACGTCCCCACGCTGGACGAGTGCGGGTTGGTGACTGGCAAGACACGTTATGACTACGTAATCTAACCGTTGGATGTATTCAAGCCATCCAAAGGCCTCCAACTGTTATTTATGATATCAAAATTGACCGAATGCCTAACGTGACTTCTGAATCATGGAAACGCTCATAACATATCATGCTACAAACAGTCACCCATCATTGCTTACCTTCGGTGATAGTTTCCAATCGCCTAAGGCCACTCGGTTACGAGCGCTCTGAGATACACTTTCCATAAACATAAAATATTTTCTCAATGCAAACATTGAATAACAGTTAACAACAAAGTAACTTTGTATAGAAACTGTGTTAGAATGACATTGAAAGAGAATGTTATTCAGGTTAACTCACGGGTGTTATTATTATATTTTTGCTTTTAATAGTAAGCTATTTTTGTATGTATTCAATAGATTGGAATAAACACTTTAATTTAAAGAAAGTAATTAAGTTTATTAGAAAAAGAATAAAAATGAAATATTAAAATGAAACGTTTTTACCAAATTTATTAAAGTTGCTTGGAAAATAATACTTTTGGCAGCAAGGCTACCCCGTGTGTATTATATTGCTGACATTTTATGTACTTTCTTGAAACTCTGTTAAACAAAGTTACTCTGTTTATATTCTCATAAAGTTAAAAACAGTGCAATATCGGCTTTAATAAAATTCAGTTTTATCACAGAACAAGTTCTCTCTTATTTGCGCTCCCAAAAACTGTAGTTCCTAAAGGCCAACGAACCTGTGCATACCGTCTAACCGCAGAATCCCTGAGGTACATAACTTCGAATTGTTTACGGTTCTAACTTAGACATAACCAACATGCCAGAATTGTTCATTAGTAATTTTCTGCTATTGTAATATCAGAGATACTGCAATTTGTTCTTATATTTTGTCATATCGTTTGATTTGCACTAGATACTATTAAAATGTAATATTGTGTACATTGTGTGTGTGATAAGATATAAAATTATTTCAAGGAATAGTCTGAATATCAGATGCGGGACAAAACGTTTATCTGAATATCGATGTTGATTGTATGAGTTCTAAATAATCGAGATAATATATAATATATAATTCTAGATATATACATAATGAAAATCTGTTCTGATGTAAGCAATCGAGAGATAGCAAGATCAGGACGACTTAAATACCAGTCAACCGTATGTCGTAAACGGATCACTGAATCGTAAAAATAATTTTCGCATCATCGCGTCGTAACATTTTTGAAAGATCCTAATCTAAAAATATAACTGTTGTATGATAGATGCGAAAAAAATCTATACTTTACACTTCATTAATAAACAAAATTTTGCAAAATTTTATTATTTTTAAAGCTAATGCAGTAATCGCCGTGCAGTGTGTGGTGACACATTAGAAGAGTGACCACTCCTAACCATCCCACCACCCATAATAATGAATACACCCTATGATTATGTAGTCCTAAACAATGTTGGCTACGGCGGCTCAATCGAGACCAGCCAACTACACAGAAGGTATTATAGTACATAGGTGCACTGTCTGTTCTCCCGCTCTCATAGTCCAATGTGTCCGGAGAGAGATCAGCTATAGACCGAGTGCCATACGTACTCTCCCAAACACCAATTACTAAACTTTGGGCTATTATTGAGTATTTCCATAATCAAAAATACTCAATTATATTTTGTGGCCCGACCCGGGTTTTAATTAACCCTATAATAAACTCTCATCACAGTAGCAGTAGGTTGAAATCACTTTTCCCAGGAGATGACTATATAAAGGAGTGGACTATTATAATTAAAAACTATGATGTGATAAAAAAAATATGTGTGTCTTTAGAGACACAAACTTAACTTAAGCTAAACCACGGACAACAATCGTACAGATGAATTTCACACACACACACACACACACACAAATGAATACATACACAAATGAATAATGAGTAGAAAATGGTTAGTCGCCACGGACACATTTAAAGAAATGGGTTTATGTTGATACTAACAAAGTATTTTCTCTGTTCATTTGACCTTGCCCCGATGGACTTGTTTCAACTACTTTATGCTCCACCTCTCCCCGTCACCAGGTCACCTCTTTCTGCACAGATACGTTATATTCTATTATTGTGAGTTGAATGAATTATTTAATTATTACGCTGCTTTCTGTCCGTCCTGTCCTTTACGATTATCCGTTTCCAGGCTATTTGTTGGTGCGAAGACGAGTATACTGTTTATTCATGTAAGTTAAATGGAGTTCGCAGCGAGGCTTTTTTCGTAGCTATGTAACAGTTAGTCTTAAGGATCAAGTAAACGTGAGAAAATTTGTTACTAGGAATATATAAAAGATAGTACAAGCAAGAGTATTATTTTTGCCATACTTAAGTAAATCAATTCATTCTCGGTGACATTAAAACCCATCGTAAAGTAAATATACTACTTGAACAGAAGATTATTACATTTCAATTGAAAGCGTTGCATCTGAAGCCGCTCATCTGCTTGAAAACAATGGCTACCCATTACTAACGTAACGATGAATCTCAATAGTTCGATGAAAGCGCTGTCTGAGAGAGATTTTGCTTTTAAAACTTGGACTAAACTATAAAGAAAATTGGATTACTTTGTGACTTAAGCTGCATATAATGTCTAATTTTTGTAGTACTTTTTACCGTTGTATGGCTTTAATAAAAACGTTTACCACTATGATCGTGCTACTTGAATGATAAATTTCTGTTCTCAAAAAGTACATTTTCCAGATGAAAGGTAAATGCTGAAACCCTTATTTGACAGTTTGTCAAGAACTTAATAACAGCTGTTAAAATATTTATTAATCTTGTAATTTAGGATAACATTAAATCAGATACCCGATATTAAACCATTAGATGATATTTTGTACAAACTTTCCGCTAACTTAGCAATATTACAATTTCAATATTTCTCAAGTCAGTCTATAGCAGTTTTCAAGCAAACCATCTGCAAATGATTTATACTTGTAAAAACTTCCATAGTGATTTATTGGACTTGAACCCTAATACGCCCTCGCCATATATCCCTTTGCAAAACAGAACAACGCATTGAGTATTTTTTGACAAGACATTTTAGCATAATCAACTTTTATCCTTTGTGAATATAACGACACTGGCAGTTTAGGCAAAGTAGTGTAATAACCCACACTTAGCAGCAATATTTGCGGGAATAAGAGAAGTGTCTATTACGTATAAACGATTAGATCTAAGTCTATTTTGTATTTTTCTACCATAAACATGAAATTTTAGATATGTAAATATTATTGTCTGTTCGAATTTATCGTACATTTAAGAAAATTGGCTTACAGTGTATCATTTGAAAGGTTGGTTAAATAACTGGTAAAAAAACTTAAATTGAATTGCTTTTCCTACTAACCGTAATATTGAATTCCTCAATATTGGAATGTCTGCAAGGTTTTACATGTCTAGAAAAAAAGGGATAATATCCAGACATCTCAGAATACGTGTTTTCTGACATGGTTAACTTACTAACTTATGCCAATATGATATTTACTTCAATTCTTACAGTAGAATTATTACTATATCACGTTTTTGTTTGATTACTAATGACATAAAAAACAAATATTTACTAATATTAAAACGTTTTTTGTAAAAATCAAAACAAATAATTTTTTTTTAGCGCTGTCCAGCAAATTATAACAAAACTATTGTTGGCAATGATACTTTTTTATTGCTTTACTTTAACTAAAACTTGTAAACCAAGATTATTAAAAAATCCTTTTTTCAAGATTCATAAGATTCATCTGAAACTATTGTAGCAAATACAAAGTTACCTATAAAATAAAATCTCAAGCGATTGTCGCAAGTTGTCAATAGTTTGATTTAAAACAACATGCACATTTAGAATGCAAGTAGAAAATAAACAGTTGTCTGGAGGAATTTGTCGTGCATTGTAGAAACACGAGCTTGCATCGTAAAACCCAATAACTTGTATTGACAGATTTAAAACAAAATAAAGTTAAAAGATTCGTCTACATTGGGTTTTAAAAGAGTTGTGTTTTTCGTCATGACTATAACTTAAATGAGGTTTCAGCATTTTTTTTTAATTACATAGATTTGTTTGAACTGGATAAAATTGAAGTATACTAATACTCTGTTGTTGTGTCAACATATGCATCTGCTGCGTTGGTACGACTTCCTGCCAACTCTTGATATGTAAAATTTCGAAAGAGACCATGATTCTTTTCATGTTCCAAAGTTCGATCGAAGATTTATTGTGGTCGAAGACAGCTTATGTTGATAGAAAGGAGACAGAACAAGAACATTACCGTCCTGCAGCAGTCACTAGTGAGAGGGAAATTCTCCATGGATGGATTAGGCTGACCAACACTCTTGGAGAGGATCTCTCGCTACCGGCCATCATAAGATCCAAGGCCAGTAGCGACAGTTGTTTTACCGCGGTCGCAACCTTCTGCGAGGACGTAATCACGCAGAAGAAGGCGGCGAAGAAGGCCCGGGAGGACAACCTCCACTCGGACCGCCTCATGCCGCCCTGAATGTGGCCGCGGATGGGCGGGAGGGGTTCCACGTCCATCCGCTGTAGTGGCCAGCCGCGAGGGGGCGACATCCACGTGTGACCGGACGCCGCCTTAATGGAGATTGTATATAGAGACGGTGCCCGCAACAGTGCGGGCAGGCGCCGGGAGGGGTCCAGAAGGGGATAACACCCTGGCCCCCTACCTAAAGACAGGCGCAGAGAGGTCACACCGTGTGGTTTTAGTCGGTTCGAGTCCGACACACCACCACGCCGTAAACCCTACGCGGGGTGAATGTCCGCGAGGATGTCCACTGGTTAAAAAAAAAAGGCTGACCAACACTTGCAAAAACAGGCCTTCAATAATCTGACCATAGTAGCGTAATTATTTTTTAACACATTACATTGATTATAATATACATGTATCGTATTAATTTAGCAGTTAAAGTAGGTACATTCCATACGTGACTAGTTTCATAATACAGAAACTTTGTGTTATACGACAAATGCAAGTTTTATAGCCCAGCTTGTCACTTCATTGTACTTTATGGTTTTACATTAGCAAAGTTTTGTGGAAAGCGCAAAAATAATGTGTTGTTTCTACAATGTATCGCAGTCGAAATTGAATTCAACACGAATGAAAGTGAGTGTTTCTCGAAAAGATAAATGTAACTGTGATTTTTATTTTGCTTCTAAATCTTGCTCAGATTTAAAACTCTTATTTTTTACATGTAAGTTATACAAAACGTTCTTAGATTTTGGTAGTTATTGGTTTGTCAGTTATTCTACCTCTTGTTTTACTGTTAACAGATGACTTTGCGAAGGAACTTCGTGGAGTTCTCAGTCAAGATATGCAAATTTAAGTTCAAAGGACAAACCCGATTCTGGGCCTAAGCGTTACACGAATGGGATATGTTCCAAAAAATTCGTCTATTTTGCTTGATTAACCTATCGAAATCTTAGCTTCATTTGCAATGGCCAAGTGTAGAAAATAAGTAGAATTCTATTGTTTTAAACAATCTTTGTAAACCTCTGCAACAATTATTTCAAAATACATAACTAGCTCCACAAACGTAGCATTCCTAAAATAGGATCGATTTAGTGGAATACTGGATTGGAATGGAATACTGTTATAAATAAATAATACTTCTTTGTTTTAGTATAAATTATTGTTTTAATAGGTATTTTAATCAATGTAAATAGAGTCTGGCCAGCGCATCGTGACACAATTACTAACAATGGCGGCAATTCAAAATATCTACAACTGGCAGCATTAAATATAGCATGAAAGGGTAGTTTTGTATTTTTCTATTAATGTGACTATGCCATAGAAAAACACAAATGTATCAAATCGTGTTCTTCATGTTATAGAAAACTATAGCGGTTCTGATAACTTTTTCATTTCAGAAGTTATAAAAGCCTAACTTGTGAAATAAGCTGACTTAGAAAACATCGTACAAAAATAAAGAAATAATAAGCAAATACAACAATGTATATTATGTATGTATTTACGAAAAAAAAGTATGTCTAAGTATTTATATCAGTTGTCTAGTTTGGGGACTAGATGGCGTTGTGTGTAAAATGTCCGAAATATTTATTATTTATTATTATTATTAATTATCTATTGGGCATGATTTAATTATGTATGAGTACATAACCCTATTTTATGCATGACCTGACACGCACTTGGCCATTTTTTAATAAAATAACTCAAACAATAAACATAACCTAAAATGTAAACATTGTCTGATTTTACCAATTTGGCCATTGCTGGGAAACCTGAAAATTAGGCTCGTGAAATCGTCATAGATATTGTAATTTATGCCCAAATTCTAGCACTGTAACGCCAGGCCCAAGTTTGTATGGATTTCGGGTTTCTCCTTTTATACCTGCTGTTAAAATACAATGATATGGAACCGTCGATTCTTATAACCGAACTACTAATCTTGTTAAATTTAATTTTTCAATCAGTTCAAGTTTAATCAAGTTTTAACAGATGTTCAACTATGTTTTTTTTTTTTTTTTTTTTTTTGTGAGGTCTTTCTCTTTTGACCTCGTCACTTTTCCCCGTCCGTAGGAACGACAGGATCTTATATATCTAGTTACATGTCATCTTACTTATATTAAATTTTTTGGGTATATACCCAATTGTTATTTTAGTCTATTTACAGTGTTAAATTTATGTTATACTAGCTTTCCGCCCGCGGCTTCGCCCGCGTGGAATTCGTCTTACATGATTTTATGTTTGATATTATGGAACTTCGACACAAATTTTCGTACCCTATTTCAAACCCTTCTAAATTTCAAATCTACCTTTATTTTCGCGATAAAAAGTATCCTATGTCCTAATAATGTGAATAAATTAAATATTTCAAATCAAAAAAATTTGTGTATTCGGGACATAAAAAGGTAAGTTTTCACTAAACTTCGTTTAAAAATTATTTTATTTGTAAAAGATAAAAATAGAAAACCAAAAACTTTTTTTAATTTTTCTCTTTTAATTTGAGGTTATGTGAAAAAAAGTTTAACTAAAAAATCGGCCAAGTGCGTGTCAGGCCACGCACAGGAAAGGGTTCCTCAGTCACCCATAATGGTACGTGGATTAGAAATTGTATCCAATGGATAATTGTTATGTTTACGTATTAATGCGTTAATTTTGTATGACGTTTTCCAAGTAAGCACATTGTAGAAGTTAAGCCTCTGTAACTCCTGAACTAACAAAGTCATCTAATTCGCTATAGTTTTAATTTAAAGTTCATTATATGGGCCACTATCACGAATTTTTCCAGATTTTTTGAGCCGGCTGTTTAGCTTTTAGAGGGGGAGGATGCCCGGTTTTACAAAAAAGTGGCCTTTAAAGTGGAATTTCTCGCAAACGGATTTCTAAATCAAAAAATCGTCTTAACAACCCTTTAATGTTTTTAAAAGACCTATATAATGATACCCCACATGATGGTTTAGCCGCGAGAAAAAAAAAACATCCACATTTTACGTATCGGGGAGGTACCCTAAATAATAATATTTTTTATAATTTTATTGTAGCACTTTGTCGACGTAATTACAATACATATTTATGCAAAGTTGCATCTTTCTAGCACTTACTGTTTGGATGGTAAGTCGAGGACGGACGGATGGATGGACAGACGGACATGACGAATCTTTAAGGGTTCGAAGTCATAAACTTCGGAACCCTAAAAAGTTGTAGATCTTTTAATTACCTACAACTTTGCCATTTAACTTTTTGGACTTGCCTTGGACTTGTAGTTTTGCCGGAAATTGAGATAAACCGTTTTTTACCCTTTCATCTTCCTTGCCTTATTCTCAATTTACCCTTTGTTTTAAATATTTAGCCATTCAAAGTGACTCTGACCCTGCCTGATGGAAAGCATGAGCAGAATCCAAGAGTCGGGGCTACCACACTTGCTGCGAATGAAGACAATAATGTATGGCGGCCCCGTCCGAGGAGGACCCGAAAACCTCCCCCCCTACCCGACCCCCCTCAGATCGCAGATCGCCCGTAAATTAATTTTCCTTTCATTTTTATAATATTCACCTCCTTTTCCAATGGGTTTCATCGTACTAAAATTTTGTTTTCAAAAATTATCTTCCCTGCTCTACTGGTCTTTATGTCATTTACAAACTATCATTATGGTTGCCATGCTAGTGTGTTATGCCTAGCAACCTGTGAAGTTTTGACAGGAGATAAACAGTGATACATTTTGACATCTGCGATTTATGTATTTTTATAATCACCTAGGGAAAAAGGTAAAAACCTTTGTATCTCGATTAGTGCAGTAAAAAGTAGCCTATGTCCTTTCCCAAGTTCAGTTCTATCTTCATACCAAATTTCATCACAATCGGTTCCGTGGTTTAGGCGTGAAAGCGTAACAGACAGACAGACAGAGTTACTTTCGCATTTATAATATTAGTATGGATTATTTACATTCCTTATTTAAGTTATAGTACAATTCTTTAAAATTCCTATAGTTAATTCTTGTCTATTTTCTATTTGTATTCTAAAGCTCTAATGTTATCAATTTTGGAGCTTTTTTAGTTATTTACATTTTTTATTTTTGACATAATAATTTATGTGCAATGACAAAGTTTGTTGACTTTTATTTGTATCTAAGTATAAAGCATAAAGTATAACTACATGTAGAAAGGTGTTTAAAATGTATATATAAAAGATATGACTAGTGATAAGTGTAATATGTAAGTAGTTGTAGATGAGTAGTCCTGACTAGCTGGTTTAGTCCTGTTCCTACATCACCAGTGGGTGTGGTTTATTATTTTTATTCGTACTGTCTTTTCGCTCTATTGTCTGTCTGTCTGTATTTTATTAGCCGAAACGCCCCACTCCGATGTTATATTCCAACCCGTCATATTCATGGCTAGTGTATTGTGTAATTGTATGTTTAGTCAGTGTTTATGTTGTGTATGTTCATATTCTCCCTATCTTGTCAACAGAGTGTTTGTATTCAAAAATATAAACATCTGTTGACACTTCTGTATGAACTATTTGTATTGTACGTGTTATATGTTGTATGCATGTTTTTTATGTAATCATTTGTATAGTTATTATACATTTCATACATAAGTGTCTATGTATGTGTATAGGTGTATGTGTTTCTGTCTTGTGTGTGTGTACTGTGGGTGGATAGTCATGAACATGACGTGCTGGACCTCGCCAAGTAATCCCACTTAAGGCGGGTTGGGCATTCGGCGCTATAGGCGTTGTGGCCTATGTTCTCCAACCCAGAGTGCGCGCAGTTGCAGCATCGTGGGCCGGCCCCCGCAGAATACTCGGGGCACTTCACACGAAGGTGCGGTCCTCCGCAGTGGCTGCAACTGTCCACACTCGCGGTGCAGTACTTTCGGCCGTGGCCGAATGCCAGGCACCTTGTGCATTGGATGACCGGGGACTGGTCCTCCACCCTAACCCTTTGTAGATCAAGGTAGAGAGTTCCGGCCCCGGTCATCCGCTGACACACTTTCGGCCTCACTTGGAGGATTAAGTGGGACGTCTCGGGATTTCTTGTGCGTTTTTTGTATTTAAGCCTAATTTCTTTTTCATCTTGTGGTAGCCCCATGAAGATTTCCGTGTTCTGGGTGTATAGGGCCCGAATCACGTCCTCGTCGTCCCCATCAACAATGACGTCTTTGAGGACGACAAGCGGATCTTTGTTCTTCATGGGCTCTACCACAAGCCCACCCCCACTGTTTTCTATTCTCTCCCTCACTCGATCGCGCTCCCCCACGGTGTCGCATCCCAGGATGACCGTACGGTTCTTCGCCTTCCTGGCCCTACTTACCTTTAGGCCGGTGCCCCTGGCGTCGACCGCCTTTTTCACCCTGGCGAGCACCTCCTCGGCAGTCTCAAGACTGTTCGTGGAGGTGATCGCCACCGAGTGAAGCGCCGGTCGGCGCCCGGGTCCGGCTGCTGCGGCCCTAGCGTATGTCATGGGGGGGACCGGGGCCGGGAGGCTCTCGGGCTTTTGGAGCTTGATAGCCTCGCCGATTGCCTCTCCGATGTGGGACTTGGTCTCAACAACCAAGTCCCGAGCGACAGTCCCGATCAGGTCTTCGATCTGGTGTTCAACTATGTTGCAGCAATGCATTATGTGTGGCGTAAGATAGGTTCTAACTCTTATCGAATTAAAACTTGCCAAAACAAGTAAGAAATAACGGTTAAAAGTATCAACTATATGATATTGTTTCAATGTAAAAAAGTCTGTATTATTAACGCAATTCTAAAATGGTTGACTAGACAATCTCTTCCGGGAGAGCGGAAGCGAGAACGCCTTTTTATTTCTTTAAAGAAGTCGTTAGCGTTTAAGTTAATATACGAGTAGTGCTGTAGTTCAAGAGATTTATATTAAAATAAAGTACAATATACTTTGAGAAGACTGTTTGGTTAGTGTCTAGGTTTAACTTTCATTTTGTGAAGGAATGATCTGGGCGTACCTTTATCTGCCTTAATTGGTTAGAAATTAGAGGCAGATATTCGTATAATTTTTGATTCTAAATAAGTACGTCTCTTTAGTATGGTTATCCGACTAGCTGTCTTCTTACTCTTTCGCCGTGCCCAAGAGTCAAGAGCTTCTAGATATCAAATATGAAAAGATACCAAATATCAAAACAGCTATTCTGCATCAAGAAAAAAGGTAAAATCAAAATTTATATACTTTATACTGTTTAAGAAATGTTCAGTAAATAGTAGATTAGTAGCCAAGGGCTTAAGGCATCAATTGCAGCAGATATTTAAGCACAGCGCGGGCGTCTATAGTTCGATGGTGAAATTAGTGCTTACACCCGAGCTAACTATTCTGTTTTACATCTCCATTGTGAGGAAATTAGAAAAAAAAGCGGCATTATAAGAATAAAACCCGCCTTTTTCCATAAAAATATACAAGTAAAGAACTTCTTTTTATTTATTTAAGAACGAAATTGAGCTTCGCTATTCGATATTTAAAATTAATGACTATTATACTCACACGAATACAAGGCTGAATAGCAAAACGACCTCTTTGGTCATTGGGCTGAAGACATGATGTCTATTGCCAGTATGATAGTTAGATGTACGCGAACTTTTTGAAAGAAAGAAGTGTTTTTTTTTTAATTACTTACCGCCCTAGGGCTTTTCTAGCTACATTATAAACCTAGAGCGCTAATTAGTCACCTACAAGCCCCATTTGGAGGTAATAAGAACCTACTTAGCGAACATGAGAGATGTAAATCAATATTTTTTATTCAGAAACCAGCAAAGTTACATCGCATTTTATTGCGCTTAATGATCCGCGGTCAAATATTTAAACATTTGCAACTTTCTAGGAAATAGCTATTGCAAGAGTTTTAAAACTTATTCATAGCTTGATAGCAACACTGTATGCAACATTACGTTCCTTGAAAGCACACGGTTAAAACAGCAGAAAAGACGAAGCTTGCAAAGTTATTTCACACAATTTTATTGCCACTGGGAGTTGAGAGAAGAAACAAGTGACATTCAATAAATGGTTTGTTGAATCACATTTCTTACCTACTTATGTAAGTAACTGCCTCGTTCGTCTAGTAATAAATAATAAATGTTTCGGACATCTTACACACAACGCCATTAGTGCCAAACTAAGCAGAGCCTGTATTATGAGTAACTACTAGACAACTGATATAAATACATAAACCTAGTTTTTTTGGAAATACACACATATTATATCTATAAACACCCAAAAGAGTGTTTTTTTTTTGTCATGACTATAACAAATGAGGTTTAAGCATTTTTTTTTAATTTCATGAGTAGGTTTGTTTTAACTGGATAAAACTGAAGCATACTAATACTATGCTGTTGTGTCAACATATGCATCTGCCACGCTCGTTCTATGCCAACTCTACTGACAACTAATTTATGATTTAATAAATCTTTGGTGTTTAACATGTATATACATTAATTAAAGAAACACTATTTTTTCTTTGAAGACAAGATCATAAAGAATCCATAACGCCCCACTACTGAACTCGGATCTCTCAGGAGATGGTTAATGCAATGCATTAATGCAGATTTAGGCCTGGCAAGATACGTAGTGGTAAGGTAATCTTGCCGTGGATGTTTCGAACCGCCCGAAGGCCTCCAACTAAGCTTCACGACTGCTCTTCTTCTCGGTTGTTAGCATGAGATATGCTGCTTAACGTGACCATCATGGCATCATCAAATCTCGAAATATTTGAAGACAAGATGAAAGTTGAAAATGATTTGTAAGAAATAAATACATATAAATTGACGAAAAAAAGACTTAATTAAAGCAAATAGTTGAAGACTGGTGTAAATTAGTTGAGCTTTCTAGATTTAGTTTTATTACTGGCAGAGTAAACTGTCTATACTCTAACTTTTAATTCGATTCCAGATTTGACAATTGCAGTGTTGCAACGTTATGACAAGTAGTAAATAGTGACGTTGCGAAATTATTCGATACGGAAATCGAATATTTCCGTATCGATTCCTCTGGTTTATAGTAGTATATCTAAACAACTACTACTTTAATAGAAACTAAGTATATCAGGAAATGAAATATTTCTGAACGGTTAATTTAGTTATGACGATTAATTTTGTTAAGGATCTGAGAGTTTTCTTTAATAATTGTGTGTGAAATGAATAAATAAATGTGATCACGAAGGAGCAGGAACATATCTAGCCTACTCATTTTTTCCTCTTCTTTGACAAAATGGGATACGCATTTAGACCATTCGGTAGCCGTAATTGTTTGAATGCCTTCCTCAAATAAATTGCGCACGTCTGTCAATTTGAAGGTTTTTTTTATTTTGAGCCACATGCCCCTTTACCTGGGCCCATATCAATTCGATAGGGTTCAGCTCGCAATGGTAAGGGGCAGTCTTAAAACCGTGATCCCATGTTGTGCTGCCATTTCGTCTACAGCGTACTTATTAAAAGACTCGTTATGTGCAATCAGTTCTAAAAGCGTAGCTTTAACCATATATGGTTCGTAATGATTATTTTTATTTAAAAGCTAGTCTTGAATGGCAGCTTTTTTCCAGCTCATTTTTGGTGCCGTTTCCAATTTTCGGGAGTGGTAAGGTGCATTATCCATCACCACAATTGAGTTTGGTCTTAATTTTGGTAAGACTCCAGCGAACCACTCCTCAAAACAAACTGCATTCATCTCATCATGGTAAGTCCAGTTTTTTTTAGAAGTATTTGGCGGCGCACCTTTATTTCCTTCCTTCAAAACGTTACAAACAGAGCGTGAGGTTATTCCCAATATGTCAGCAACTTTGCTCATACATTCATTTTCTTGCACAACTTCAAAGGCCTCCAATAGCGCAGAAGTTTCATTTGTCACGTACTTGTAGACGTTGCGGATCATTACTTTTTCAGTAACAGCGAAAGCTTTTCGTGGACGCTTTTTTCTTGGGGACAAGAAAACATCCACGTCTTTTTGTGATGTACTTGGCTGAGGATCCATTTTGATGGAAAACCAAAACAAATAGATTCACTGAAAGTTCACAAAAAACTATAAACGTAACATCAAACAACGTTACAAAACTTTAACAAAAACCCAACAAAATAACAAAATATCGATTCGCAATGAAACAAGATATTCGTGCAGTCAGACTGGGAGAATGAAGCCGAATGGCAAGTTAAAAAAATGGCCATAGCTGCACGAGCGCGCACGGGTTGGCAACAAATACAGAAAACTATCTAGGCTCTTTTATTATAAGTTTTGTTTTTAATATAAAAAATAAAAATATAAACTTTTTATAAAATAAAGCAGCGGTTACTAATTAATAAATAATTATTATGAATAATTATGTATTTATTTAAATAAAAATCAATAATTTAGTCTTTAATTGGCACACCAATATTATTTATGATTACATAAACATAAATCGCGATTGTTTATCAATTTTTGTGTTCATCACTACACTATTAAATCTGGTATCATTATTTTGGTAAATGACAGTGGCTAATGTCAAATGTGGAATCGAATTATAAGTCGTGGTATAGTGACGCATATTTCGTTTGAGGCGTGACCGCATGTCAACCTTGTCACGGCCCGTCTGAATTGTCTTTGTTTCATAGGCACTCGAGGCATGTAATAAAGTTTCATTACTATAGCAGTCGATTGTCAAAGGAACTATTCAGGCTTATGTACTGATATACTGGAATGTAGCTTCTTTCTAAATAGTGACTGCCTTTTAAACATTACAGATAAATAAATATATGTACATTGCGGACATCGGAAACAACGGCTTCTAATCACAAACAGAGTTTAAAATATGAGACTAGTGATATAAATACATAAATGTATTTTGTTAATACACACATATTTTACATAGAGAATACCAAAACTCTGCCCCCCAAAACAGGAATCGATTCATTCTGTCATTTCATTCATTTGGTCTGATCAGGTCTCAAGCACGGCAGATGCATACGCTACCACTGCACTACCTGTGTATGACAACATTGAATAATCTGTTTTTAATTTGAAATTAATAGCTTTTCGAAAATTTTAAAATAAATTTATCAGCAAGTCTTTTTTTCAAAAGTTACCGTTCATACTAGTTTTACATGCCAGTAAATATTAACCTCCATGGTTACTCGCAGAAAGGCCAATAATTGCTCACAGCAGGATATTAAAGCAAGCGTCTTCTCACATTTTAATTGCCAGATGCCGTCGGCAAGTCGTCGTTTATTAAAAGAAATGCATTTTAACTTCATCGAACAACGTTTTCTCATAGTCATTTTAATGCACTTATCGCTTGATTTAATACCTATAACAGCAATTACCTAATGACTTAGGATTAAACATAGGTAAATGAAATTAGTAGATAGCTATGAACTGAACACCCATTTTATCGGGTATATACAAAAACAATTTTATGATATATTCCCATTTCATTTAGTATCCTCTTTGATGATAAAGAAGGTCATTCCTTTATCATTTGACCTGTATTCAGAAACATAAGACAGTTCAGGTATTCAGAATATGTTGCATGAATGGATCTATGCTCTCCAATGGATGGTTCTCAATCGCATATAAGTCACCACATAGATATAGAGAAGAATTTAGAAGCCGATCCCAAGTAATCATGAAATAATAAAGACAAGGAAGAATAGTAGAGCTACATATTAAATTAATTGTCATAATATCAGTTTCCGAATCGGTACTATACAGAGCGGACGTGTTAATCGCTCACGCGCTGTGTCCTAGTTAAAAGTGCAGTCGCAGCGTCGCGCTGCCTCCGCCGCCGTCGCGTGCGATGACCCACTTACAGACATATGACTAACTTAGGTGTAATTATTCATTGTGCAATTATTATTAAATAATTTTAATGATGACTAACATCACGCCATCAAAATCTATTAAACTCACAACCGAAAATGAACATTACTTATTCGAACAGTATATGAATGAAAAACAAAACAGCGACAATCTTCGACTTATGGTGCAAGACTTGCGCGTACAGGTAGAGAACCTTCAAAGTCAGTTGGAAAAGCTCCAAAACGAAAAAAAACCACCATTGGTAGAAGAGTCTGAAACAGTTCAGTATGAAACTGATGAGGACGAACTAGCGAATGAAACCGAGTGGATTCGTCAACAGAGTCGTAAAAAAAGGAAGCTGAATATATCGTTGACACCGCCGATTAAACAACAAGGGACAGGTTCCAGCGAAGATGAAACCAAGATAACTAAAGGTAAAAAACCGCCGCAACCTCCACCCATAATTGCTGAAAATATAAAAGATTACCAGAAATTTTACGATTTCTTAACTGCAAATGCCACTGGTGAGTCATTTTTAATAAAAATGCTAAATAATAACAGCGTAAAAATAAACTGCCGTAACGAAGATACTTACAGATGTATCACAAAAGTACTACTCCAAAACAATTTCCTTTGGCACACTTACGAAAACAAGCAGGACAGACCCATCAGAGTGATGGCGAAAAACTTGCCTTCTTCGTGTGTACCCGCCAGAATTACAGAAGACCTATTAGCTAAAGGTTACAAAATACTAGAGGTGGTGAACAAACTAAGTTGGCGTGACAAAACGCCTCTCAACATGTTCATGCTCTCTTTTAAAAATGATGAAGATATAAAAAATATTTACGGCATTAAGGCAATTCTAGGCTGTAAAGTAGATATTCAGCCATTGAAAACTAGCAAATTAGTAGCACAATGTAAGAGGTGTCAAGCCTATGGACACACACAAAAATATTGTGCTAAGGAACCCCGTTGTGTTAAGTGTACAGGGAAACATTTAACAAAGGACTGCAAAAAACCAGCAGAAGCCAAACCAAAATGTGTTCACTGCGGCGAACCTCATCCTGCCAGCTACAGAGGTTGTATGGTAGCTTAAGAGTTACAAAAATTGAGAAACAAAGTCATTAAACCAAAGACTGTCTCATCAAGTCAGGGCCCAAAGGTAAATGTTAATAAAAATCCTATAACGTCTAAGGTTGTTACAAAAGAACATACATTTGCTCAAATAACTAAGGGCACTCACGGACAAGCACAACCCCAAACACAATCACCAACAACTCTGGATGGAAAAATCAATCAAATTTTGACCATTATAACATCGTTCGATGAACGATTAAAGAAACTAGAACACAACACTAGTGTTACTTTATTCCAACAATCATGAGCAACAAGCTGAAAATCATGACTTGGAATGCAAACGGACTCCTTCGCCATCAAAATGAGCTACAAGTTGTCCTAAATATAGAAAACATTGATGTATGCCTTATATCGGAAACGCATTTCACCAGTGAATCTTACATGGAAATTAAAGGTTACAAAATGTATCATGCTTTGCATCCCGATAACAAAGCCAGAGGTGGTAGCGCAATTATAATAAAAGAAAACATTTCTCATTACGAAAATTTCAAGCACGAAGAGCTCGAAATACAGACTGTGGCTGTATGTGTTATGACTAAAAGGTATACCATAACAGTTTCATCAATCTACAGTCCACCAAGGTATTCTTTGAAATCTACACAATACCAAAACCTCCTCCAAAAAATGGGAAACAGATTCATTCTTGGTGGTGATTTTAACGCTAAAAACACACAATGGGGGTCTAGACTAACTACATCAAAAGGGAAAGAACTGTTATGTGCAATCAGAGAATTACAGTGTAACGTAATATCTACGGGAAAACCCACATATTGGCCTACGGACCCACACAAAGTTCCTGATCTCATAGATTTTTTTATCTATAAGAACATTTCATCCGCATTTTTAAACATAGAAAGTTATTTTGACATGAATTCGGATCATTCACCAATCATGTTAACAATAGATGAAAAAAAGATATTAAAAGAGACCCGTCCGACGTTAGCAAACAAATACACTGATTGGGTAAGCTTTAAATATGACTTAGAGGCTACTATTAATCTAAAGGTCCCATTAAAGCTCCCACATCATTTGGAATCAGAAATATCTACCTTTGTAACTGACATTCAACGCTGCGCGTG
This sequence comes from Phragmatobia fuliginosa, assembly GCA_932526445.1. Classification (NCBI taxonomy): domain Eukaryota; kingdom Metazoa; phylum Arthropoda; class Insecta; order Lepidoptera; family Erebidae; genus Phragmatobia; species Phragmatobia fuliginosa. The sequence goes on along the minus strand of OW052057.1, from coordinate 7,249,946 downwards.
GAAAAATACGCCAGAGTTAAGACGTAAAATTAGAAGAACTAACTATCCAATAGAGATTAGAAATTTAATCAGCGAAAAAAGAAAACAAAGACAAAGATGGCAGCAAACAAGATACCCTGCGGACAAAACATTATTGAATAGTCTCACAAAAAAGCTTACTCGGATAATACAACAGTTCAAGGATGACTCAATGTGTACTTACCTAAACCAACTAACTAGTGACCGCACTACAGATTATTCGTTATGGAAAGTCACAAAGAATCTAAAAAGACCCGTTACGCAGATACCACCCATTAGAGATGAAAATGGGCAATGGGCTGTAAGTAATGAACAGAAAGCTATGAGATTTGCTTGTTACTTAGAGCAGATATTTCGACCGAATGTATCTGATACTGAGGTCATGATATGTCAAGATACAAGTAAAATTTATGAAGAAGATATAAGACTTGTAACTCCGAAAGAACTGTACACAGAAATTAAATTACTTAACCGTAAAAAGTCTCCCGGTTATGATCTTATTACTGGGGAAGTCCTATGTAATTTACCATGGAAAGCAATAGTTAAGCTTACGACGCTAATAAATGCCACATTTAGACTAAAATACGTACCTGACATGTGGAAAGTGGCGGAGGTAATAATGTTACCAAAACCTGGCAAACCACCTCACGAAACAACCTCATATAGGCCTATTTCTTTATTACCGATAATATCTAAGTTATTTGAAAAGCTATTATTAAAAAGGTTGAAACCAATAATAGAATCAAAGCATCTAATACCTGACTATCAGTTTGGCTTTCGAGAAAAACATTCTACTATAGACCAAGTACATAGAATAACTGATATAATAGAAAAAACTCTGGAAGAAAATAAAGTGTGTTCCACAGTCTTTCTGGATGTTGCACAAGCTTTTGATAAAGTTTGGCATGATGGACTTGTGCACAAATTAAGAAAAATACTACCAAAACCCTTTGCTGATATCTTAAAATCCTATATATCTAATAGAATGTTCAGAGTTAGAGAAGGAGACGCATATTCTGAGCTGAAACCTATTAAAGCGGGGGTACCACAAGGAAGTGTCCTAGGTCCGGTACTGTACCTGTTATACACATCTGACATGCCAGAATTAGAAGAAAATATCATTGCAACTTTTGCGGATGACACGGCTATTATGGCCACTGGGTCCACACATAAAGAAGCAGTAGATAAACTTCAAGTAGCAGTGAACACCATTTATGATTGGACGAGTAAATGGCGAATAAAATTAAATGAATCTAAATCGGTTCATATCGACTTCACCAATAAATCACCTAACTATCACCCGGTATTTATAAATAGTCATATAATACCCTATGTTAATACTGCCAAATATCTTGGAATGACACTAGACGCAAAGCTTCGCTGGAAAGCCCATGTCAAAAAAAAACGCGACGAGTTGGATTTTCGCTACAAAAAAATGTACTGGCTCTTGGGTAAACACTCAAAAGTGTCCGTACATAATAAGTTATTGTTATACAAACAACTTCTTATGCCTGTATGGGCTTATGGCATCCAGCTATGGGGATGTACCAAACAATCCAATACACTAATGATACAACGCTTTCAAAATAAAGTACTTAGGGGTATTGTAAATGCACCCTGGTACATTAGAATGAACGACCTCCATCGGGACCTTAAAATTGAACTCGTCGCAGACATCGTGTCGAAGTACGCCGAAGCTCATGAACGCCGACTTCATCATCACGTCAATGTTGAGGCTATCCAGCTCCTTGACAATACGAATATTAAAAGGAGACTCAAAAGGATAAAACCCTTTGAGTTAGTTAAGTGAAAGTGCAAAGTGAACAAAATACTACCATTAGTGCAGTGTATTAAAGGAACACAAGAACAGAGTGCCTTCAATTAATTAGAGACAATAAGAATAGTGTTAATGGACACAATCTTATTATAGTTTTGTTTTATTAATTTAAGTCAAAGTAAAATTACTCATTAGTCCGTAGACTAGATCGTAATAGCAATATCTTACTATCATGATAAGGTATTTCCAGAGAAAAAAAAAAAAAATAATAATATTAGTTTTTGGATAAACATCGAGACGCATCAACAAGTTACTAATATCAGGAAAGTCAATTTATTTCTTTCTTTCCTTTGAATTTGATTACTGGATTTTGAGTTTCAAACGATCTATTTTTAATGTTATTTATAGCGTATTATGCATTTTTATGGTCTGTGTATGTGTAATATAATAGTAGCCATATCTTTATATGCAGCAAGTGGTCCTGGTACACAAAATTTGGACGCAGCTCTACCGGTTATGTCGGCTGTATAGCGGTAATGAGTACCTTATATCCTTCCTCAAGAATCAAGTATCTCCGTGCTGGTATATCATCAAGGTTTCTGACTGCCTTGTTGGTCTAGTGGTAAACGTATGCTACTGCAGATCAAGAAGTCTCGGGTCCGGTTCCCGGGTTGGAGCAAATATTTGTGTGATCCACAAATATTTGTTTCGGAGTCTGGGTGTTTTCTATGTATATATGTATGTATTTACAAAAGAAAAAGAATGTTTATGTATTTATATCAGTTGTCTAGTACCCATAATACAACATCGGCTTAGTTTGGGACAAGACGATGTTCTGTCTAAGATGTCCGAAATATTTATTTATTATTTAATTTCATTAAAATCGATGCAGCGGGTGAGCTACAAAACGTTAACAGACAGAGTTCCTTTCGAATATCTAATATTAATACAATGTAGATATCAGAAAATTTGTGTTCTTACTACATGCATCTATGTTTTGTCTAGTTATCATGTCAATTCAAGGAAAGGAATATGAAATATAGGCATATGTAAAATACACAAAAATAGAAAGTGTAGTTAGGATCTATCTAATCTATACAGTACATCAACAAATACTCATACTTGACTGAACGGCATCTTGCGTAAACTTTGCCCTGTACTGCACATGAGATAAGACTTTTAAGTTTGTGAATAAAGCATATAGGGTAAACCACCCAATTATTGGCACTTTAAGAGTATGCTTCGTGTCAGTCTGAAAATAAATTACCATAAAATCTCATTTGCAAACATACATAGGACACAATCAAAGAAAATACTTTAATATTTGTTTCTATATTCATTTTTATGTGATTTAATAGTATTAAATAAATATTTAACACTTAAATCCGAAAGACTACAGAAATCCTATTATTGGCATAGAATGTCTTAATATTGGCATTTACTAGTCTAATTATTGGCACGTAGTTAAAGTATAGTATATATAATAGTCTATTGCAATAACGGTATAAAATCGACTTTTGTAAGAGCTCGAGATGGATTGTCACGCCGCCACTCTAATACGGTCTTCTGCCAACCACCTTTTAGAGGTCTAAAAGCTGAGACATCTGCAGGCTAAAGCAATCGAGTGCAATTGGGATAAAGTGCTATAAGCACAATATCCAATGAGGAATAAAGCTCACTGACGGCGTAGGTGAGTTGAGTTTTGTATCCATCTACAAATAAAATGACCGGGAATGGTACTTGATTTCGCACGAGCTGCGGATGTAACACTTTCGGGAGAAAATTTCTGTTTTCATCCAGCCATTGTCACTTAGGCCTATACTCAATCTGCTGGTACCTTTGAAGCGATTTCACTTGGCAAGCGCTTGTACGGGTATATAACAATAGATGAGATAATTTCGCCATTGGCAGCAAAAGTAAACATCACTGCTAATGAACTTTTAGCTGGGCGTGGTCGATCTCGTGAACATTTTTTGCTCCTTTTGGTGCCAAGACCACACCTGTCTTTGCGCAAAGAACGAAATTAGTTTCGTCGCATTCAAGACTCTTTTTGGGTCTAGTAGAATTTTAAATAAACTGTGATCTTTAAGATATCTTTCAATTGCCTGAAACTATCCTTTTATATAATTTTCTGATACGGTAGCACTTCCCGCAGTTACTGCTTCCGGAGTTCTTACAACAATATCCGGGTGCCGCTTTAAGATGAGTTTAAACCATTTCTCTCCTGGAATTCTGTCTTTGAATGGGTTAGATCGACCGCTTTTTTTATAATTTTCTGATACGCTCTTCAAAAGATCTTCTTTAAGTTTAGGAAAACCCATCGCATGGCTGACATTTAACCAATTCTTTATTTTAATCTCTTTCTACTCCATATGAATAAAAAACATACACATAGTTTATTAGCACACCATGTTCTATTATGGGCACTACTGCCAATAATTAGCTTTTGCTATTGGCACTGTGAGCCAATAAAAGGATTTTGATGAATTCTTTGATCCAAATGTTGGCACATGAAATTAAAAAAAAAATATTTGTATCTACTGCTACGATGTGTAATTAAGTATATATAGTTATTTCGAAAGTATCAATAATCCGAATAGCTGCGATATACTATGATTAATAAAGCTCTCAGATTAAGAAGAAACCAAAATAACTACTATAAATCACTAGCTCAAAATGTCAGTTGTTGTTTCTAATTTGCCGTATTTGTTATTGGAACAATGTTGAAAATTCCTAGCAGATAAATTAAAGTATTTTACTTTTTAAGGCATACTGAACTTGAATAGATTATAGTTTCCTTGTTTTTTCAACTAAAGTCTAAAGTGCCAATAATTGGAGGAGTGCCAACGATTGGGTGGTTTACCCTATTTATAAAACAATTCTTCACGAATAATGCAACTTTAAATAAAAAAGTTTATGCTATCAAACTAACTATTTTTCACCTCATTCATTCTTAAGAACGGAGTGGAGTGCTGGTATTTATTGCTAAAATTAAGAAACGATGGTACTTATAATGCAATAAATTTCAGTGAATACTGTCCGAAAGATGAAGTTTTAGTTCAAGATGTTTTAAAATCTTTAAAAGTATTCTTTCAAAAGAATCGTTATTATCTTCATGACCATTAATTTCTAACTTCTTTTCTACTTTACATGTCTCGCCAAATTTAAAAATAAGAAAGATTATTTTTGTTTATTTTACTTGTTTCAACAACAATTAATTAAACAATCCTCTTCCGATAGAAAAACGAACTTTTCCTCCTAAATAATAAATGCGACAATTCGTTAATTAGCCAAAAGAATTAATGGGATTTCTGCTCTACCTGGTTTATTATTTGCAATTAGTAACTTACTTTCCATTCATTCTTGTTCGTTATTTTTTTCGTCACTTTGGTACTCTTTTATAAGAATCTTTATTTCATATCACAGTCGATTACACTAATCACTACTAATATTATAAATGCGAAAGTAACCCTGTCTGTTACGTTTTAAACTGCTAAACCGATTTGATAAATTTATATAATTGTGAATTTGTATATAGATAGATGGAACCTTAGGAAAGGACATAGGCTACTTTTTACCGCGGTAACTGTCACACCCGAGTGTGGAGCCGCGGGCTAAAGCAAGTAATTAATAATATAAAAATGTCTAAAAGTATTTTGGTAAGTATTTTGTCTAATTTGTATTTTGGTCTGCCAGCACCAGGTCAGGTGTTGGGGGTGGTCCAGTAGGAGTTGCCACGGAGACGAGGTCTCGTGGTAGGTCATGCCTGTCCGGTGGGCGCCGATGGTAGGATGCGAGCCATCTGCACGCACGAACATTTGTATGTTTGCGCCATTTGAGTCATTAATGTAATGTTTCGAAATTGCCTGAAAAAAAGTACTTGAAATAAATGCTATGTGAATTTGATTTAGAAGCGTCAACACCTTTATTCATCATATAGGTGTTGCAAGAGATGACTGAGGCAGCAAGCTACGCCCGACAACAGCACTGCAAAGAGAAAGAAACCTTTGTAAAAAAGCCTATGCATAGCCGTCTTGACAGTGTATTATATCTAAGACCTCTTTAGTGAGGCCTATGTGCTACCATTGGACTGTTAATGTTGATAATGATGAAGAATCTATAATTATTTAGACACATATGCCTACCATAAAATATAACAATTTCTATACTTTATAATGGCGATGATACACATATGTATCCTGTATAAGCTGTGTTCGTGTCTACCAATATATATATTTTAATAAAACACAATGAATGAAATATGATGGCAATAGACGCGATTGGCTCATAAATAACAATATACCTTGTTTACTTGTAACACCGTTTGTTTTAGATAAGCATTACATAATGTCATAAAATGATGAATGATGATTAGAACTATAATGAAACAATATTTGTATTTTGGTATAAAGGACAAATTGAACTAAATAGAAACTGTAAAGTACTGAATTGGTAGAATAATCAATTATTATATTTTTACTGTGTGATGGAAATCTTTTTACATTAGTTATAAATCAAAACTTCTATTTCAATAACTTCTGTTCAATTATTCGGTATTTTTATTTATCAAACTGTAGCTTCCTTTGGTGTTTTCGCTTCCTTAAAGATTACTTTGCTCAATTTCATTTTTCTTAGACTGTGTTGTGTTGTAGGTACTGTACTGCACTGAATAGCACTGCATTGTACTGTACTGTACAGTTCACACTGCACGGCACTGCACTGCACTGCACTGCACTGCACTGCCCTGCACTGCACTGCACTGTATTGTATTGTAATCTGAATATAATGGTTAGTGACCCTGACTGCTAAACTGGTGGTCGTGGGTTCAATTCTTACACACGATAAATAATTTAATGATGAGCACAGCACAATCATTTGTTCTATGTCTGTACACTTTGTTGTTATGATTTCTCAGTACTTAAATACATGTGTAACTTTTTCGTAATATTAATAAAAACATACAAATTTAATAAGTATACATAAATATTTCAGATCATATGTATAAGCATTAGTTTCGTATACGTATAAAGATCGAATCTGAGTTGAGACCTGAAGCGCAGCAGTCACACCACTGCACCACTGAGGCAGTCAGAGAAGCAGTTACATAGAAGAAGCGCTACCTTGTTTAGGATCAAACTACCGTTTGTGAGATTTGATATCCAATTTATCCATAAAAATAATTATGGATAAATAAATTATCATAGTCGGTTTAGTAGTTCAGATGTGTGCTGTTAATTATTAACTCATTACAAACCGAATTGGCTTAAAGTTAATTTCGAACAGCTGACATAAACTCTATCCTGTACTAAATAAATTGGATAGTAGTGATATCTGGATGACGTCACAATTTATAGGGGTGGAGAGCACTGCCGTTTTATGAGCTCATTGTAGGGTTAAATCACTTATAGTTTAAATTAAACAATAACATGAACAGTTCTACTCAAGGAATGCTTTTATCATTTAATTATAACAATATTCGAGTAGATACGTCTTAAAATTTTAGAATACTTTGAACGACATAAAACTTTAATGAGACATTATTAGGTTTTTTGCCTCTTTTAGGAAAAGTATTAAAGACATTAAAATAAGTTAAATCTGATCTCATCTGGTTCTTAGAAAGCTGCTTCCACCTCGGGGTCACCATTGTGTAGTAACTGGTGTCATGTGTTTTCAACACAAAGGGAGGATCCTCCAACCAGGTAAAGTGATCATACATACCACGGTCTACGGTCTAATAGTTGTTCTATTGAAGTAGTGTAATCGGTTCGAGAATTCCTATATCGCGGTACAAGATAATCAGTTACTCAATAGTTCGATGTGTTTTCAGTAGATGGCGCTAGTGTGTTTTTGTTGCGCTATATCTGGAAGTCGTCACACATATAAAAACAAGAACTAATTACCTAAGTCTTTGTGTAGTTACATAGTACTTGAAAAATGTTATCTGTGAGAAGGATAGTGTTGACCCATAAAACATTTTCGATTTTAATTAATACAAAGACATTTATTTGTAGTGCTCATAAAATTTAATTAACTAGTCTCGCAACAGTAAGTGATAGCCCTGCTCAATTCCTGTTAATTGGCAAGCCAGTGTCCTCATCACATTTGACAGACAATTCATTGACAAAGTTAGGTCATTAATTTGGAGCTGTGCCCTTAGTTGAATTGTCCCTGTGATGCAATTGGCTTAATTTTCATCCTATGTAAATGAGAAATTTATTGTCAAATTTAGGGAAATCATCAGACTCTGGCAAATACGAATTATAGTTTTGATATTAGATATGTTTTTGAAGTATTATATTTAAAATTAAACTTTTATAACGCATATTTTGAATCTGTTCTTTGTCTTGTAGAATTAATGGTAACCAACTAATCACTTAACTAACAAAGAAGTGATAGGTTGAACGCATTAAAATATAATAGAATTTGTTTTTTGATGAGGGCCTAAAATGTAATTTTGAAAACAAGAAAAAGATTAGAATACTATGATCCGACTACGTAATTTGTTTTCATTAAATTTAAACAGTAATAGTACATGTACTTTGTATTTTTGTTCGAATAATTACTCTGTCTACTAACAGGCAAATTAGATGACCAATTTACGAAGGTATTTGGTAAGTTGTGGAAGTTATGTTTTTGCGAGTCGTATTTTACGTGAGTTGCCGTAGTAGAACTACAAGGTTCCCACTCTTACGTAGGCACGATACAATTACACCTTTGCCCATTTATCTGCTCAAAGTCTGTGTGCTTAAGCTAATTCATTTTATATTTGTATGCGCATCTTGTAAATTGAAAATTTTTACTTACTCCACATAGAAGTATATAAACAAGACGAAAACATACATATATAATACATATATATACAAACATTCTTTTTCTTTTTATATAACTCAAATATAAACCATATTTAACAATAACATGAACAGTTCTAATCAAGGAATGCGTTTATTATTTAAAATAATATTAGAGTACGTATTAAAATTTTAGAATATTTTAAGCACCATAAAATTTTAATTAGATATTATCAATCAGCAAGGTTTTTTAGGCTAAGTATTCAAAACATGAAATGCAGAACTTGATATGTTCTTCACCACACAAACAATTACTATGTAATTCAGCACGTCTCAGATAGGTTTCATTGAATGCCTAATTGTCATGAATATTAAAGTTACAGTAATGTACAGTAATTTGAAAATAAACTACGACATAGCATGGATAAGCAGAAGTGGCAACAGTCAATACATTTGCATTTCTGACCGGGTAGCAGTTCAAAACTATCTCAAAACAGCAAACTACTACAGTTGCGACGCCGCAATTCGCGCTGTCAATGCAAATTAGTTGCAAACTCTATCTAGACTACCAAATTTATTATATTAGTTATTTAGTACTATTCATTTGTGTTAATATAATATAAATTAATTATAAAATTTTGCTATCCTCATTTGTTTTATCAAAAGACAAAACATGCTTAGCGCATTAATGAAATTCGTAAAATATTTAAAAATGTATGTTTTACGAAAGTTAAGGATTGAAATTAAAAATAATCAGATTTGTGTGAAAAACTTTAATAAATTATATTAGTAAATGGTACACAATTTCAATTTGTATTAAATTATGTTATTATTGTATGATAAAATTGTCTGCTTCAAAAATTTATTACAGTATATTTTTTGGAAAATTTAAATAAGTTAACAATGATGATTATTATGAGTATCTGAAAATGTTTAGCGAAATATTTAATTGTTAATATTTTTATCGTACAAGTAAATAACGTGAGTGAAATATAACGAAGAAAAAAAATGTCGAAAATAAATCACTTGTTGGTCTAGTGGTTAGCGTATGCGGCTGCTGATCAAGGGCTTCGATTCCCGAGTCGGACGGACTAAATATTTGTGTGATCCAGAAATATTTAGTCGGACGGACTAAATATTTGTGTGATCCAGAAATATTTGTTTCGGAGTCTGGGTGTTTTCTATGTATAATAAGTATGTATTTACAAAAAAAAGTATGTTTATGTATTTATATCACTTCTTTAGTACCCTTATTACAAGCTCTGCTTAGTTTGGGACTAGATGACGTTGTGTGTAATTGTCCGAAATATTTATTATTATTATTACTTTGACACACACAGACTCATGACACTTTCTTTAGTTTGTTCATAAATTGTTCGTGATGATGTATGTGAGGGCATAATACTGAATTAATGTTTTAGTATACATCGAATTTATAAGTCACTTGTTTCACGGTTTTACTACTACTAAAATAGGCAGTCTTAGTTGAAATAGCAGCAGTTAAAAAGGTATATAGTACATGTTGTTTTTATTTAACTTGGTTGCTTTAACACTCACTGATTAATACTGCATTAAAAGATGCTTTACAATTTAAAAACTAACACTGCTTTATAATTTTGTGGTAATAGGTATCGGGTCTTCAAGAAGAGAAGAATTTTACCTAATCAAGTTAATGCATAAGTTTCAGCGGTCATTGTACTTCTCAATTAAAATTCAGTTCATAAATGGGGTTTTGAAAACAAGTTAGGTTTTGAATAATTTTTAATCATTCAGATTTGCAGAAAAGGTTTTATGATTTACAATGCAAATATATAAATGCTCTTACGTTAACCGTGACAAAATTAATTGAGATGGTCCGCTGTTTACGTCACTTCGCTTCTATTAAAAAGCGTGCACTTCATAGAGAAGTTTAAAGTTTTTTGAACGAATTTTAATTTTATTTTGACCAGGCTTGGTCAAAATAAAATTAAATTCGTATACAAACTTCACTGATCAGGAATGAAATATACGGTGCTATATATTTTTAATATAAAAAAATATTATTGATATGTTGCTTTCCCCTTTTGAAGTGCATATGTAATGCATAAGTGCATACACAAAGCCACAATGTATTCGCAATAATCGAAAGTATCAACAATTATTTTACAGTTGCTAATATTATGCGTTAACTTGAACATTATTTTAAACAGCTAAACGAGTTATTGGAAAATGAAGAATTTCTTGCATTTGAAAGAAACATTCAAGATACAACAATAATGCAATTAAAATGGAGCATACAAACTCAAAATGAATTCAAACAATTACTCAATTAAAGAAGAATAACAAACTTTTTACATTTCAATTGTAAGATTTATCTTTGAATTATTTAGCTTCGAAGACTGCCAAATTAAATAGTCTTATTTATTGTTTCTTTATTGATTGATATTTTCAGATAAATAATTTTTTTTAAGACTCGTAACAAATGAATTTCAAGTTAGACACTTACCATAATTGTTTTTAGGAGTACAAAATCCGAAGAAAATAGTCTATGTTTTAAAATTTAATGTCACGCACAGACACTCATAGATGCATAGAGATTCATGAATTAACTGTGAAGGCTGGATAAAGTTATTTTGACAGTCAATAAAAAAACTTAGTCTACATTAATAAATTTAAATATAAGACTCGTCTATCAACATTACCTTTATACTGTACTGTACTTTACCTTAGGATCATATTATAAACATATTACTGAACAAGCTAAATTGAAGTTTATATACTAATTTCGTATTACCAAGTAAATTACAGAAGGTACCTACTACTTTTGAAACATTTTCTTTGGTACAACTTTGGTACATACTTGTAACAAGTTCTAAAGAATTTCTTGCACGAAATAAGTCTTTAATAAAGTGTTAGGATTCTTGGTATTTGATATATTAAGAGTTTGTATTAAAACATGTTCATTACTAACTCGTTCTGTATTAATTAAATACTGATTTTGAATTAGTCAACTTGAATTCGATATATTTTATTAAATTAAGTTATTTAAACAAATGAAAAAGTAAAGACCTATCATTAACGCGTTAGTATCTTTAATGATAATTATTTTAAAATAATTTAATTATCAAAAATCATAACATTAAATTAACAGTGTAGCTTTGGTACTTGAATAGGGTGTACTTCTTCTATTTCAATTTTCCTTTTGGTTTAAATTTTTAGTAGATTAGTAGCCAAGGGCAAGTAAGGCATCAATTGCAGCCCGAGATATTTAGGCGCACGAGCGCAGTGAGAGCGCCTATAGTTCGGTGCTTACACCCGAGCTAACTATTCTGCTTTACATCTCGATTGTGAGGTAAGTAGAAATAACCGGCATTATAAGAATAAAACATTTTATCTTCAGCTTCCATTTTCATTGAATCGGGAGTGCAGCTTATATCTTCATCACTAGAAGAACTCATGTTTTTTTCCTAATTAGCACGTTATTATAAAAAAAAAACAAAAACAAACATAAAAGTTTACTATTCTCGCTTTTTTTTTATTAAAAAGAATCAAGTAAAGAACTTTTTATTTTTTATTTTCAAGAACGAAATTGAGCTTCGCCGTTCGATATTTAAAATTGATAACTATTAAACTCACACGAAGACAAGGCTGAATAGCAAAGCGACCTCTTTGGTCATTGGGCTGAATGCATGTTGTGTCTATTATCCAGTATGTTGGTTAGATGTACGCAAACTTTTTGAAAGAAAGAAGTGTTTTTTTTTTAATTACTTACCGCCCTAGGGCTTTTCTAGCTACATTACTACCCTAGAGCGCTAATTAGTCACCTACAAGCCCCATTCGGAGGTAATAAGAACCTACTTACCGCACATGAGAGATGTAAAATTTTTTTTTTTGCTTTTTTCGAGTGTCTTTTGTTACATATATGTATATTTAATATTTTATTTTAAGCCAAATGTTAGTGTTCAATATTTTGCTGAATGTTAATGCAAGGAAAATAATGCACTTGCCAAAACCTTTTTTTTCTTGGAGTGGTATTTTGTATACATTCTTTTTAGGAGGTCTTCTAAAATAAATAAATATAGGTAGCATACGAATTTCAAATGATGGAAAATGTTTATCGCCGTCATAGCGGGTGACTGCGGTTTCACAAGCGGGTTTGCCAGATTTGACATAAGAGTACGCCTCAATATTGCCGATGTACATTGTTCGGGTTTATACGGAGTCTTTCAATAGCGACGAGCTAGAAATCTTAGTTGCATCTGGTTCATTAAATAAATACCTACCTGCGATGCTATTAAAACTCTTAACCGGTCTAATTAATCAAAATTGGTTATAAGCATGTAACACAGTTTTTAGCATGGCTAATGTATTAAAGGGCTATATCATATGCCTACTAAGTAGCGTCATACAAAGCTAATAACCCGTAAATTGAGCTAGATATATTTATTAATTACATTCACAATACATATCCAGATCAAGTAAGTAGCTACATATATACCTGAACTATAAGTATCAGTGACCACGTCAAAGTTTAATAATAAACATGTCTGGAAATAAACATAATATTATCCTTGACATAATGTAAAAAAAATATATTAAAAATTATAATAAATTAAGAAAACTGCAAGAAATACATTTCTCATAACAGTAGAACCTTCGCAATAAAGTGTATGTTATGTATGTGTATTATGTTTACCACAGATCATAGAAATACATTATAGATATGCAATTGAGGCGTGTCGATTGCGAACGCATCTGGCCTCAAAGCGGCTTGATGCCATTTTCGGACATTAGTCGCATGTCAACTTGCGACGTCTTCACTGCTCTTGATTTTCGACAAAATGTCGCGTTGTTCAGTGATTTTTTGCAAAAATAACAGCTGTATTGTGAATTACAAGAAAGATGGCATCTCATTTCATATCTAAATATTATAATATTATAGTTTTTCATACTGAATTAATTAAAATATTTTAGAAAAATGATGAAATACCAAATTAATCCCTTTCATTAGGAACTAAAACCATTGCTTGCTTAGTACAAATCGGTCAATGAATCGGCTGACTAACCGAAGGTTCCGAAAATTAAAGAAATGTGAATAAATGCGACAGGAAGGGGTCCAAGCTGGTTCCCAACAAAAATAGCACAATATGCTGGTCCCACTAAATTTACACTAACACTATCAATCGCCAATGAATAACCATTTAATAATACTAATAAAGGCCGTAATGGAAAAATATGCAACCGTAAGACTACACTACCTAACTAAGAACGCAACACTTAAACTGTCTAAGCGGCAAGTTTTAAATAAATATTTACATGTTACTGGTCAATAAAATCCTTAACAATAAAATTATTGCAGTTTTACCTGTGTTCTAGTCTAGATTCGAGAAGATGATATCCGGTTTTTTGGTAGTTAATTAGTAAATATTCCAATTATGATAAAACATCGCTTGTATAGAGTATATTCAAGGGAAACTCGTGTTTATTTTTCTTTTCACAGTCAATAATAACTTTAGGAGAAAGAGCAGATAATACAGGTAACTGAATTTCATTCGATATTTTTATATGATTATCACTTCGCATCACTAGTTGCATAAATTGCACATGTGTGGTTTTTCGAAATCCGTAGCTACAGGTAGAAGCGCCGCCCTCTATTCGCATGTGTTTAATTAGTGGGTTTATTGGTGTCTCTGTAAGTTTCTTTGTGTGCGGGAGAAATAAGAGCGTGTGTGCCGTGCTTACAATTTTTGATTTTGTGTTAGTGAAGTAAGTGGGGGAAACGCGGAGACATCTAAACACGAATAAATTTGTGTACAAAGCTAATCTCCTGTGTTTCTATGATCTGTGATGTTTACTGTACGTAGTATGATAAGTGCGTGTTTTGGCATTATGGAGAATTAAAGATTCTGTGTCGTCATATATCAGTTTTTAAAGGCATTTAGTAACTACAATTATACGTTTTTTTGTCCTAATACTATTTAAGGAATTCAAATATTATCTCATATTAATTGAAATGCAATAGATATATTTAGTAAGATTACAAAAAACATAGTTTCACAAAAGATCTTTGTTTCACTTGAAATCAGTTTCTTTTTAAGTATATATCGTCATAAAGTCTAAATTGAAGTTGTCATTGTTTTTGTAAAGTTGCCCGGCAAATTGCTTTTGTGAGTGCAGTTTGCTGTCTGTCCCTCAGGAAATACTAGAAAAGTGGAACTTAGTCCACGTCATAAATATAGTATGTCTCATATACTAGGTTTAACCACCTGTGGTAGGGGCGTGAAAAGCGTACGTGTTTATTTGCCACTTTAGTTTATACGTTAGAGCTAAAGACTTTTCTAAAACGTTTAATAAGTTAAAAAATGTGAAATCTAGTTGATAGAACTTAATAGCCGAATAAACCAAACTAAACTAATAATGTAGTTTTATTTCATTTCTGTGGATTTATTTTAAACAAGTGTGTCTCCGATTAACTTTGTTGGCTTAGAACTAAGCATCCTTGATTGCGAAATTGAAAAATGGACTGTAAGTCAATAAGATTATAGATTTAGGTTACAGTATCAGAAATATTTAAAAAGAACAATTATCTTACACGATAGAAGTCATTTAATAAACTAACAAAGTTTAAGGAACTAACAATCTCATTTAATTGAACATTTTCATAGCGAATATATCGAAACAAAACACCAATCACTTATACAAACCAAACGTTAGCTATTTGCAAAGCTTTATTAGACTTTCAACAATTTAAACTATAGCTGTAAACACTCACAACTCTCGTCGACTACTACTGTCAAGTACCATAGCTAACCAGCAAAAGAGATCTTTTATTGTGAGTGCACCGCCTTTTATAGAAATCCTCTTATGGTAGGGATGAGTCTCCTAAATCGGCCTATCTTGACACAGCGTCGTCCTCGAAGCGGTTTCCATGGCGCGCGGCTGGTAGTCTGGTGGTCGCGGCTGGTGGTCCCGACCCTGCAGCAGGCGGGTCGCCACTAGGCCCAGCCGTCTCAGCAGCAGGTTGAGGTGCCATTGACGATGACCCTGTGTTGGGGTCACATACTTCACCGTCTGAAATATGAATGCATCTTAGAAGCTGCAATAATGGTCTTCGTAGTGTAGATCACACACAACATGCAATTCTATGAAAGAAGACTTAAAATTAGTGAGAGCTCTCAAAATTGTGTCCCTGTTTTCACACCCCGCGAAGCTTTCACTGGCCCCGCGCTGCACCTGTGAACAAATCAGACAGAAGGCGTCCCCTCTATCTGAGGTTGACGGAGGCATCTCTGAATCGCACGTCAACAATTTATTTTACAGATCAACACCTCTCTCTATAGGTATGTCTGTTTGGACGGAGGCATCCCTGAATCGCACGTCCAATAATTAAATGCGGCGGACATTAATGTTCCATTATGCATTTTAAGTAATCGCAGTCATGTTTGCGTGGACGTAGGCATCTCTGGCTCGCGTCCAATAATAGATCTATAACAGATAATCACATGTGTTAAGTATATAAAAGGGGTTTATGTACAAGTGTGGACGGAAGCATCTCTGAATCTCGCATCCAACACAAAGTTCATAGTGAAATGCATAAACCGGCGAATCGTTATCATTTAGCTAATGTTCTGAAAAATAAAACAATTAAGCAATTTACGCAGTTTGGTGTTAGAACCTGAAGCATTTACGTTAAAGGAAAGAAAAGAAAATGACCTCCATATAATTATTTTTTTTACCCATGGGCGCAAGCGTGCACTCAAGCGCCCACAGACATAGGTCTGTCTATAAAAGTTAATTAGCTTCAGACTCAACACCAATAAAAATTAAATGGATCAAAGTGGTGTGCAATGGGAGAGGCCTATGTCCAGCAGTGGACTGAAATAGGCTGATGACGATGATGAAAAGTTAAATTTAGTGCATCGTGAACGATGGAATCAAAGTTCGCTTGTCATGCATTCACAGCATAGGCTCTAACGTTAGCATACTGTGAATGTCATAAGCGCAAAGCTGCTAAAACGAAGAACCATACTCTCGTACGTTCTTTCAGTGGATTGAACACATTAGAACCTGCGCGCCACAGCGGGCGGAGAGCAGACCGAAGGCTCGCGCCTCAGCGGGCGGAGAGCAGACCGAAGGCTCGCGCCTCAGTAGGCGGAGAGCAGACCGAAGGCTCGCGCCTCAGTAGGCGGAGAGCAGACCGAAGGCTCGCGCCTCAGTAGGCGGAGAGCAGACCGAAGGCTCGCGCCTCAGTAGGCGGAGAGCAGACCGAAGGCTCGCGCCTCAGTAGGCGGAGAGCAGACCGAAGGCTCGCGCCTCAGTAGGCGGAGAGCAGACCGAAGGCTCGCGCCTCAGTAGGCGGAGAGCAGACCGAAGGCTCGCGCCTCAGTAGGCGGAGAGCAGACCGAAGGCTCGCGCCTCAGTAGGCGGAGAGCAGACCGAAGGCTCGCGCCTCAGTAGGCGGAGAGCAGACCGAAGGCTCGCGCCTCAGTAGGCGGAGAGCAGACCGAAGGCTCGTAACTTCCTCATGAACATAAATTCGTGATCCCATATGAATGTCACACCTTTACTATCAAGTTTGCTACAATGTTTATGTGTAAGATCTTAAAACTTTACACCTGGAGTAGCTAGTCAGGCACGGAAATTATCTTTATGTAACACTACTTGGTACTCTCATATTGACTGTTGCTTCAACCTTATTTTCGCTCGGTCTAACCTGACCATTAATAATTATCGTTTCACAAACAGCAATGTTGTCTCGCAAACTTACACTTAAAGTTTACCCGACACTGATGAGGGTATTTAAAACCTTTCATAATGTTCCTATGACTAACAATAGTATGCCTAAGTAGACGTACTACTAAGATCGGTAGACATGTACCTAGTCTTTACCGGTATCAATATTTCGCATTTCGATAAACATTAAAACATGATTAGCATACAGACGATATGTTTCGCTTTATCATAATCTTTCTTTAAATTTGTTGTTGACGTTGTGTAAAACCATTAGGATTACATTTGCAATATAAAGTTCCAGTTTGGAGTCCAAACTACGTATTTAAATATATACGCCGTCTAAAGATGGTTCAAAGAAGTTTCTTTGAACTATAAATTACAATAGTAGTCAATCCGTACTATCTACTCTGAACTATAAAATAAATTTAACATCATAAATTTAGAACCTAAGCGTTTGCCACTCGATGTCATAACGCTGTATTGATTTTACAATAACAGTTGACCGATACAATTACCAGTAAATAATGTGACATAGTACTTCGCACCGTCTACCGGCGGATGATTCTCAAGTTGTTTTATACAGGCTCCCTTAGGACCAGCGCTGCTGTTCACGCACCCTTTCGCCGTATTGCGAATAGTTACAACACACTTTTTTAAAGTAAACATTATAAGAGAACAGCCCATTCATCGAGTTATCAAAATAAAAATTAGAAACGTAATTGATCACCAAATATTTCTTGTTGTTGTATTTTTTATTTATTGTTTCATAATGGTCATTTCAATTTTTACATTTATGGAGAACGTATCTAGTAACTTGGTGTACACACTGTACCTTGTTACAATCTGACAAATATCTATTTTTCGTTTCCATAAATAAAGTTAAATAAATTAATCACAACGTGTGTGGGTATTATGTCTTGTCACACTTGCTGTGTCAATGTAACACTTTATGTAAATGGGTAAAAAGTTACTTGACCTTTAAGTAATAAGTTCGGGTTGCATTAGGCAGCCACTACAACTGCTATTATTCATCATTCCTTCGTTAAAAATAGTTCGTAACCATAGCAAAGAACGCCTACTTGATTATGCACAGGTGGGGTAGTTACAAACATACGTTTTAACCGCTTGAGCGCTATTCACTATTTAAGTTATACCAAATATTCGCAATAACAAAAGGTATGAGGTCATTGTTAAAACTAAACCAACTACGATCATTACTTAAGCCCTTTTGTTAAGCCACAGCTTTGCATCAGCCCTAAGGCATTTTCGTATACGCGCCAAACAGTCGTCATTTTTTCATCATTTTAAATTGCGCACACAATTCACTTTTGTACACTACATATCAAAATTATGTGAAAATAAATCACAACTCGACATGTAATATGATTTGATCTTACCAGTACAGCGTCAAGCACAACTCACAAGTTTTTCATAACTGAACCTTCTAACCTCTCATTACCGTGTCGGCACTGGTGGACCACATTGTACACCTTGTACATTGGCACGGATGCAGTTTCCATCGCTTAGCACAATGTTTACTGGAAAGAAAACGTTATACACACGAACACACTGAAACATAGCGTGAGGTACAAGTACCCGCGTTATTTTATTCAAATAAAGTTTTACGACATTCTAGAAAACAAATTATTTAAAATTACAATTGAAACTCAAAACCCGATTTATGAATTCTATGTTCTGTCGTCGATAATTAACTTTCCTTTTTATTTTTTTTGTAGTTGGCGGTAGTTATTTATAACCAAAACTTTAATTATCGATTTGAATCAAGAAACAATGAACACTGAATTTAGATAGCGAACGGTCTAGAACACATGGTAATCCAACTTCTGAATTTAGGTTACAGTATCAGAAATATTTAAAAAGAACAATTATCTTACACGATAGAAGTCATTTAATAAACTAACAAAGTTTAAGGAACTAACAATCTCATTTAATTGAACATTTTCATAGCGAATATATCGAAACAAAACACCAATCACTTATACAAACCAAACGTTAGCTATTTGCAAAGCTTTATTAGACTTTCAACAATTTAAACTATAGCTGTAAACACTCACAACTCTCGTCGACTACTACTGTCAAGTACCATAGCTAACCAGCAAAAGAGATCTTTTATTGTGAGTGCACCGCCTTTTATAGAAATCCTCTTATGGTAGGGATGAGTCTCCTAAATATAGTATATATTACGATCAAACAACAAATTTTAGTCTACTTCAATTTGGTGATATTAACAAGAGAAACACTAGAAATATGATCCCACATTAGGAATAATCATCACTAAGTTAAAATAACTGCCAAGAGAAGGAAAACTTTAAACAAAACCTTTACCAACCCGTCTGGCCAGCGTGGTATAGTAGGCCAAAACCTCCTTTCAAAGGAGAGGCGTATGTCCAGCAGTGGACTGTTAAAGGCTATTGGTGATGATGATGATGATGAAGTTAATATAAATATTTATATACTAAAATGTTTTATTTTGTAGGCATCACGTATTTTTTTTCCATTTGATACCTACCAAAGTGACTACTCGGTCTGATGGGAAGCATGAGTAGAATCTAGGAGTGGGGGCTTCCAGACTGTCTGTGATGCAGGAAGTGCGATATTGCCGACTCAGACTATGGATGCTGAGTGAGATGCTTTTGCACGTCGGTCTTAAAAGACACAGGATCATAATGGGAAGGAAATACGTAAGCTGGTATTGAGTTCCAGTTTTTTAAGAGTCACTCACAGTGAAATAAAAGCGACTAAAACCACACTCCGCACAGAGATTCCTAATGTAGGTTCTAGGGATTAAATTTATTTATTTATGTTTTAATGAGTCCAATAAAAGATTTGTAGAATCTCAAATTCACTGAAAGCGTTAGTAGGCCTCATATTTTTAATTTTAATTATTAATAATTATTATTTTTAATTAGACGTGAGTTGGCGGGCCAGGAGAATATTCTCGTACAATCACATTGAATAGCAGCCCATTTAAAAGAAATAAGACACTCCACCGAACACGTGATGCTCAAACGAGATGATCTACAATAATTATGCTCGCCCCTCGACCACGATCACGAACGAATGAACGAGCAATAATCTCTAGGGATAGGATAAAATCATTATCATCTGTGATCCTTGGCTTATGAAATGAAAGTAATCGACTAAAATCAATCATTCAAATATTCGTGTGATCAACAAATATTTGTTTCGATGTCTGGATGTTTTTTATGAATAATATGTATGTACATGTACATGTTTACAAAAAAAAGTATGTTTAAGTAATTATATCAGTTGTTTAGTACCCATAATACAAGCTCTGCTTAGTTTGGGACTAGATGATGTTGTGTTTAAGATGTCCAAAAATTTATTTATTTTATTATTTTATTTAATCGCGTAGTTATTATTTTAAAGTGTCAATGATTTCCATCCCACCGGTAGCGCGCCAGTGTCAAGTGTTGCGTCAGTGTCTGAACTTCACAATGTTGCCAGCTATATACGCCGACAGATTTATTAATATTACACACTCCTCCATAACATCGGATGGACTTTTATTAAACTTTGTTTCTAGCAATAAGTCCGCCTCTTGTACATTAAATGTAAGTTATATTCTGTATTATGAATCTATAACACGGTGTACAAATAAAGAGTTTTCTATCTATCTATCTATCGGAGTGTAAACATAAAAGAAGCCCTCAAAGCCCTGGTAGATCGTGGCCATTACAAGCGACGTCAAAAAGTAAACAAACTCTCAAGAGAATTTTGATGACTGTAAAATATTTCAACCAAAATAAACTAATTAACGAACATTTCAAAACATTTCAGTTCTATTAAACGCAAGGGACAGATCATTCCGTTTATGTAAATAAAGAAATGGGTCAAATATTTGAACTGTTAATAAATTCCCGTTTATTTTATTTTTCCACGAGATGGAAAGGCTAAACTGAAATTAAGTGAAATGAAATAAAAGTGAGAAAATTAACGTAGTAGTAAAATTACCCTGAAAAGTTCCTATTTTATTTTTTCGAAATTACATTCAGTTTTCAAAAAGACTAACCTTTTTAATATACTATTAGAGCAAGAGCCCAGAGCCGCCAGACCTACGTCATTAGTGCAAAGCTGAAATTTTCAGGATTATTAGTACAATGTCTCGGCCGCATACAAAGGGTCTTAAAATAGTACCTACCTTAGATAATATGTATAAAATTTAGGTTTGCTAGTATAACGTAGTTTACCTAATTTTTTCACAACTTTCAAGACGTCTGGCAGAAGTAATGGCCCACGGAAAGTGTCTGGCAGTAATGAATTTTAATTTTAAATAATATTCTTGAAAAAATATGTAAATACTAGCTTTGCACCTTTAACGTAGGTAAGTAAGGTTTTTATCCATCTGTACTTCGCGCTACCTCAGAAACGGCCCCGCTTTCAAGCTAATGGGTACGCATACATCATAACAAGACATTGTACTAATAATCCTGAAAATTTCAGCTTTGCACTAATGACGTAGGTCTGGCGGCTCTGGGCTCTTGGTCCATATGTGGTTATTCATCCATCTAGACATTATTTGTATGCGTACATGATATTAAGAGTTAGCTAAATTAAAGATAAACTTAAAGATTAACCGATACCAAAGAGTATATTTTTAAAAGGCGACTCATTTTGAAACTGTGAATCTGTTCTAATTGCAAATAAGTTTTTAGTGTTAGATAGGTTAATATAAGTTACGAAAGTTAGGCACACATACAACGTAAAATCTATATGAATAGAACATTATTGACAAATATTAAAAAAACTGGGAAAATTTATTTCCTTTGGAAGACAAATACAAAATAAGCCCTCTGGCCAAAATAAACTTACAAATCCAAAAAACATCATGTCAACGTTTATAATAACATATTATTATTCTTAATTTTTTTTAATATATGTATCTAAGCAATACGATAAAAGCATAACCGATACAGATATTAAGAGTACTTTCACACTAAACCAACCCTTTCAATATGTTATTACCATCCAAGAAATTCCCGCGTGAACCATATTTGTTCTAATTTACATATTAAAGTTCTAAACCCTTTCCGCGGGTCCTTAAGTTGATATTTATCTAACCAATTACTTCCCTCGTCGTATCAAATCTGTTTCAGGAATCTACGGAACCCGCAATTCGGTATAGTTGAAAGAATTAATTATCCTTTTAAGTTAGAATGTAGGTTGAATGTATGTTTATCTTTATCTGACGAGTTTCTACATTAAATCGCTTAAGTAAAATCATATATTCTATTTAAATTTTCAAACGTTTAGGTTTGTCTAGTGACGGGTGGTTAGCATCAAATTAGTAGGCATAGATTTGAATTTACAAGTAGAAAACGTAAATTTAAAAACTTATTAATTACAAAACAGAACAGTTTTAGTTTTGTTTTATAATTATTAAGCACTAAACTGGACTGTAGTATTGTTACTAACTTAAATCTCTAGAATAAAATAAATTACATCCTTTGTGTGTTCTCCCTACAGCTTTCGTCCGCGGCTCCGCCCACGTTTACGTCGGTTATCACAGTAAAGAGTGGCCTACATCCTTCCTCGACAATTCAAGTATCTCCAAGCCAGATTAAATTAAATTATTGATACCACGATTCAGCCGGAAACTGTAACAGACAGAGCTACTTTCGAATTTATAGTTTTTTATTTAGAGTAATTATGGAGTATTATCATAGGAAGAGTAGAACCATTTTGGTAGAGTTAAATATGTAAAAAAAGCGGCCAAGTGCGAGTCGGACTCGCCGTTGAAGGGTTTCGTAGCAGCAAATTACATCATTTATAAGTTATTGTAGCTCCTTGTAACTTTGATCGATGTTTTATTAATAGTGTATTGATTGAATGAAAGGTAAATTGCGGTTTAAGATTTATGACGTATATAAAAACCACTTTTTTCATTTAAATCAATTTTCGGTGTAGGTTTGCATCGTCATGTACATCATATATTTTTTTTAATTTTATCACTCTTATTTTAGAAGATACAGGGCGGGGATACACACACACACATTTTACCACTTTGGAAGTGTCTCTCTCTCACTGTTCAGTTTAGAAAAAAATGATGCTAGAAACCTCAATATCATTTTTGAAGACCTATCCATAGATACACGTATACACGTATGTGTTTGATGAAAAAGTTGTTTTTGAGGTTCAGTTCCAAGTGTGGGGAACAACAATATTTGTGTATACCCCCAAAATATATTGTACTCTATTTTTGTGTGAAAATTTTATGCGGTTCACAGAATACATCTACTTACCCAGTTTCAACAGTATAGATCATATAGTTTCGGAAAAAAGTGGCTGTGACATACGGACGGACAGACAGACATGAAGAATCTACAAGGGTTCCGTTTTTTTGCTATTTGGCTACGGAACCCTAAAAAGTATTGCACTGTTGACGCACTTGTGCGCAGTTTCAGTGAATGTGTCGTTTTGTAATGTAACCATTATACCAAAAGTCATTCCAGCAACTCTTATTTAACACAAGTCCTAAAATACAACTTATTATACTCGCTTATACACAGTGTATGTATATCAAAGACCGTTTTAGTTTAGTTTCTTACTAAAGGACCAAATAAGATACGATGATTATTTTCACATCTTCCCTCATAAATAATAAAACACATTGCTAATAAATCTACCGTCTTCATCTACAATAAATATTGTTTCAGACGCTGATATAAATGAGCTTAGTATTGCCTTGTTCCAACAATATTTGTGTAATAGCAAGAATAAATGTTACATTTCGAATTATTGTTATAACTGGCTTTATAAATAAACATTACATTTACATTATGTATTTATTTTGTAATATATGATTTTAGTTTTGTGGGACATTTTTGAATTTGAATTTCATACTTGATGCGATATTTCTTGTGATTTTTTTTTATTTAATGCCTGAGTAATATTGGTCAATTAGAGTAAGTTAAAACAGATTTTTTTAGTTAATTTTATAATTATCTATGTCTACCGGGCCATTATTGGGAATCTGTTGAGACCTCGTTCAATACAATTGATTGAGTAGTTAGATGCTAAGGTGGAACATAATATAATCATACATATACTGCTAAAACTATTATACTTTCTTCGCCGTAGTCCGGTAAAAAAAATTGTGGGAATTAACTACATACATTCTGTGTATGCAGAGAATTTGCGTATATGAAAATTAAAACTTAAATGGGTCTTCGCTTTAAAGTTTTTGGGAGTTGTAGCAGTATATACTTGGTAGTTTTTTACGATATAGCAAGCAACAAGCGGACGAATCATTCGATGGTTAGAGACTATTTCAGTTTATTGACACCTGTAACCCATGAGTCACTCATCTTTGTTCATTCTCTCTTTCTCTCATTGTGTTTCTACTTTTCTTCTACATTTTTTCTATTGTTTGAAAGTATCATGAGTAATATAATTATACCTGATTTTAGATATATGTTTTTTTAAGACTATTTAGAACATGGTAACTTAAAACGTGAACAAAAAACTCGAAATAAGTATAGAAATTAACGTAATATATTTTTACAGATCTGAGAATAAAGTTGTAGATTTTTTTTTTTACTGTTAGCTAAAAGTCACAGAGTAACTCTTATCAGATTTTTTTACTTGTTTTTTTTTTCTTATGATTAAACAGCAAAGACATTTACAACTTCAAATTAAAATTTGCTACTTTCACTGTGCTACAAACAACTACTATTTAGAAATAAGATTTATCGAATGGCAAACCAACGTTTATTTATATTAAAATAATTAAGACATATATGGAAGGACGGTTGTTAAAATTATTTATTTCAGCCGTTAAGGTTCATATACACTAAACTAATTTTAAAGAAAATCTGTTAGCAAGCTGTACGGTTGTGCCAGTCACTAATGTAATATAATACCGGTTACTCGGAGCCATCTGCTAGTTGCTCTCTATACGTACAACGTTGGACGACATCCAAATCCTATTAGACACCAATATTGCACAGACCCTTTAGCTGGTGGATTGCAAACTGTTTTTGTCGAAACACAAGTAAACACATTTTGAATCAAGATTATGTGTTAGGTGCTAGACTAATTGTTTACATTGAAATTAGCTAATTAAATTAGTAATTTGAATAAGTAAATGAAAATCTCCAAGTGTCAAGTGCATGTCGGTAAAAAATTAAATGTTATGTAAAAAGTTTTTAAATTAGTCACATTAAAATGGTGCTTAGCCTTAATTTAACAAAACAAAAATTATTAACTAGATCTAAGGCCTATAAAGATTCCTTACAATTGTACAATGTAAAGATGTCTTACAATTTAATAAACAACACAACACATACACATACATAGTAAATAGTTTAGCACATACATACATATTATATATGTATTAAAAACAAGAAAAAAAACATGTATGAATGTTTATTTTGCTTGCTGTAAGCTATCAAAATATTTTAAATGCTTAAACAGATCTTAGTCTATACAGGTTGACAAATATTTTCAAAATGACTGCATAAAGTACACAGTAAAAAAGTGCAAAAGAAGAAACAAATACCAAAGTTTCCTTTACTTGCAGCAAATAAGCGAAGAAAACATTTCTTACGAAGTTAAATTTATTTAAAATATGAAGAACATGGAATTTTCAAGGGTTGCAGTCTTGACGTTCCGGTAATTTACTTTTCTAATGAAGTATTAAAAGAATTCTTGTGGATCGTCGCTGCATCAACCCTCTTTTGATAGTTTATTTAATTTTATTTGAAATTTAAGAAATTTCTTCGCAGATTTAGCTGAGTTTTAGAGCTTCTTTGAAATTCACTGTTTTCCGTTTAATCCCAGTAAAATGTAAAATTAGTCTATGCATAAAATTTTTAAGGATTAGTTTTATTTTAAAGTACTACATGGAAGGGTCATACTAATATTGGGGCTTTCCATGATCTTGGTAGAGAGTAGTTGGATATATTTTGACATGGTCTGTATAATACTCAATTCCCTACGAAGGGCTAATATGTATTATTCAGTTGTATTTACTGCTGCTAAGGTTACGATTACTTCTTTATTCGTAATCGCAAAATCGTAATCTCTTTAGATTACGTTATGTTACGATTTTGTGTAATAATTTGAATTATTATTAATTAATCATCGTATAGCATTTGATCCACCATTAACATGCCTTCAACATGTTGAAGGCATGTTAATACCTTTACATGCATAATACCTTTCCTAGCTTTTTGTGTACAGCCTGCCTTACTCGTAATTTTATCATCAATATAAGAACTGCCTGTAATTTACCTTTCGTTGTCAAAGTAGTAAAAGTAATAAATGAAGATTTTTACTGCAAGCCTTTTCAATTGAAACAAAACTTTGTAGCTTCGAAACTTTGTAGTCGTCGCAGTTGTAAAGAAAATTATTATCTTTCTGTTTTTATTTACAGTAATAACTTTAGCTGGTGGCTCAACTCCAATAAAATTAGTTATTATATTAAAATTTCTTGATATTCTTCTCCCAATACCTTTCTTGGCTTCTTTTAGAACTTTTAGAAGGTGTATTTAGAAGTTTGTATTATACAAGCTTTTAAATGTACCATACTTGTGTTGGAATTTTGAAGATGGTTTATAATTATCATTCAAGAAAATCGGTTCAGTAGTTTAGGCGCTACAGTAAAACATACAAAAATAAATAAATAAAAATAAACGTCGTGTGTCATAGGAGACTATACATATACATGAAAAGCACACAAAGAACACCCAGAACCAGAACGGCAATGCAAGGTTATACAATGTGAGCTGGACTTGTTGGTATCGAACTTACATCACTCAATGCAACAGACATCCGTAAGGTGACCAACATAGCTCTTTAGAAACTAAAATCCTTGCAGTTGAATCCAGACATCCAGACTTTAAGAAGTCTGTCTTATTTTAAAAACTCCTTACTGTCTAGACGATTTCTAGATAGATCTCCCTCTCCCTCCGACCAGGCGAGGTCTTCATGCCTGGTGGGCCACTACCCGACAGTTGATGTTGGGATGTTGTATATATGCTAATCGGTGCGAGAATTTCTCTATCGCGATTCAGGATTAGTAATTACCCCTATAGTTCATTCCGTGTTTTCTTTGTGGTTCAGTGTATTTTTCATCGCGCTATACATGGAAGTTGCCACAAAGTTTTTTATTTTACATTTACAAATGCGTTGCTGAGAATTTGTTTTTTTTTTTAGAATTCAGTCCTATTAATAATTTTTGTATCATAATAATCTTAAAAGGTTTATACAATAGATATAAGTGTAAGTTCCCCGGCTACCCCGGCACAAATATTTGTTTCCAAGTCTGGGTGTTTTTCTATGTATAATATGTATGATATATACATATTATACATAGAAAAACACCCAGACATTATCATTCAATAAAATAGTAGCGTAGTTCAGTAGCTTAGGGGCTACAGTAAAACATACAAAAATAAATTGATAAAATAAACGTCGTGTGTCATAGGAGACTATAAATAAACATGAAAAGCACACAAAGAACACCCAGAACCAGAACGACAATGCAAGGTTATACAATGTGAGCTGGACTTGTTGGTATCGAACTTACATCACTCAATGCATGTACACATATAATATGTATATATATTTACAAAAAAAAGTATATTTATGTTTTTATATCAGTTGTTTAGTACCCATATTACCAGCTCTGCTTAGCACTAGACGACGTTGTGTGTAAGATGTCCGAAATATTTATTTGTTTACCCCTTCATCTAGCATTTAAGAAATGTAAATAGTATTAACGCAAATTTATTCTATTAACCATGTTGAAATAAATACAAGCGAAAGTGTGACAGTTAAGCTACAATTTAAAAACAAACAAACATGGAGAAAATTGGCTCTGAGCAACACAACTATGCAAACTCATTTAGTAAACAGTGAACAGCCTCATTAAGTCCGATACAGCGCGACGCTAATTAATTTATTCCTTGGTTTTGAAAATGTCTCTGGTGTAACTAGCTTTATATAGTTTATGGGATTTACCACTAAAATTTTATATTGAGAAGTAATAACTGCGTTTGCCGAGACGCGGTTTCCACTCTCGAACTCTTCTACCCCAACAGTCATTAGTTCTACGGATAACACGGCCAGCCCAGTGCCACTTCAGTTTGCTAACCTGGTAAAGTATAGGACGCCCACAGGCCAGGTGGTGTGACGACTTGCGCGGGATGTCATGTAAGAGTAGGATGCGAAAAGGCCAAATTCTATCAGAGTGGCGTGTAGTGGGAGAGGCCTATGTCAAGCAGTGAATTGCGATAGGCTGATGTCATTGATAATTACTATAACGATAAATTTTTATTTTATTACATAACGATGAAAATCTGCAGCTAATTTATTTGAACAATTTGACTGCACGGTTGGCCTAGTGGCTTAAGCGGTCGCCACGCCGCTTCCTACTGCGCTAAGTGTCGTGGGTTCAAATCCCACGTGGTACAACACTTTGTGTGATTCACAATTTGTTGTTCTGAGTCTGGGTGTTCTGTGTGTCCGTTTCATGTATGTTTGTGAAGTCCCCCGCGACACAGGAATTTATATTCCTAATGCGGGAGTTGTCTTTAAAAAAAAAATAGAAAAAAAAAAACGAAATTCTTCAGCGTGCTCTCCACAATATCAGCTATACATACAATGTAACTAAACTACGTATTCTGCAAGCATATTAATATTCTTATTTAAATAGTAGTGATCAACCGTCACCGTTCTTTTGATTTGAAAAAGGACTCGAGTTCAGGTATATGTAAAATACAACTAAAAATGTACATTTCTATGGTAATTAAAGAAATTCTCTGACTTATTTGACTATTATAACTTTTTTTTTTCAAACTTTTCTTTATCTCTCATTACTTACATTTTTCTTCCAACATACAAAGAAATAAAGACAGTTTCATAAGATCAAATAACTTTAAATTATTCAAAATGATATAATGAATATTTGTTTAATTAAATAGAACAGATAAATATCTGAATTTATTTAATTGGAATAAACATTCCGTTGTTTTTTTTTATTTATTTATTTATTTATTAATCTTAGGGAAGCTTACAGCAATACATTTAACATAAATTATAAAAGTAGCAACAATACGCCAATAACAAGTCTCCACAAATAGAAACTAAATATTATGAAAAACATAAACCCTTAGGCAAACAAAAGCAATAAATTCAATTAGAACACAAATATTTGTGCAATACATTTATTTAAAATATAAATAATTTACAAAATTTGTTCTATTTGTGAATAGCTATTTTTAACCGACTTCAAAAAAAAGCAGGAGGTTCTCAATTCGTCGGTTTTTTTTATTTTTATGTATGTCCGATGCGATAATTTCGTCGTTTATGAGCCGATTTTAAAAATATTTTTTGCATTGGAATGGGTGTAGTTTACAGGTGGTCCCATCGTCACCATATTGGGATCTGATCATGGGATCCCAAGGAAATCGAGAGAACTCCTCAAATATCATAGGCACAATGTCGCGATTTGGGCACTCGGAATAGTTTTTCATTGAAGTCGGTTCCTTTTTGTTAAAATTATACTCACTAATTTGATAGGAACATACTGTGAAATTAGTATACAATTTTGAAATGAGACGACCTATGAAAAATCGGAAAGCGACTAATTATTCAAAGTCATCAAATAGGTTGAAACTAAAAAGATAGACTTGAATTACAAGAACGTATGAAACTAACACATTAGATCAACATTGTTTTATAACGAAGGGTGCTTTTAAAAAAGCACAAAACGTCAACGCGTTGAAATGAAATTTCCAGTCGACGCCTCGGAACTTTTTCCATCGCCGAACATGGAGGTGCAGGCGATCGCGCAACAGAACGTGATAGAAATACTTGCTTCAAATTTATTTTAAAAGTTAAAAGATATTTTTTCATATACATTGCTGCATTGTAATATCGTCACAGGTGCTTGAGAATTTAAGTCAGTATAAAACAATCTAGCCTAGATTACATAGATTAATTGCATAATTGCTAATGGCTTTCAATAATAAACATATCTATACTAATATTTTAATGAGATTGTGAGTTTGCGAAGTTGTAAAGGTAATCTTTGGACATATTATGCTATTGAAAAATATACTTTACACATAGATTAATATCACATTGGCTATACGTGTTTTGGCTAAATATTAACCGGGAAACAACCAACAACCTTTGTTTGTTGTTTCCCGGTTTTGTTTTGTTTTTCCACCAAAAAAATAATACAAAGTTATAAAGATTGAAATATTTCACAATTTATTTAAATTTATCATACCAAGTAATATTGGCTGTAATGTTAAGGATCATCATCATAATCATCATCATACTTCTACTGTTGGACTTAGGCCTCCCCAATCTTCTTCACAACATTTGGTCTTAGAAAAGTACTAGAAGTTCTCGCGCCGATAAGTGTATGTATATACAACATCGCAATATCCATGGTTGAGCCTTGCTTCGCCAGGCACGATAACCTCACTCCATACTGCTACTTCATTCAATATTCAGTTAACAGAGCGGCTCAAACTACTCTCAATAAGCTTTGTGTTTTGCACATTGTCTTAATACTATTAATGACTTCGTGCCATACCAAAATACAATTGATTATAATGAATAATTTAAAGATTATTATTATTTTAAAAACATATTGTAATATTATTATTAAACGAATTGAGTCCATTTTGACTCGAATTGCAGAACGCGTCAAATATTTTCTTTACCTGACTACGTTGAATACAAAAATAATATTTTTGACTGTATAAGAGTGTTTGTATGTTCCATATTAGCGCTGAAAGTAACAATTTTAATGATAAAGGTGTCAATAGATTTATTTTAATGGCCCGGATAATATCACTATCATCATCATCATCAGCCTATCGCAGTCCACTGCTCTCATAGGCCATAGGCCTCACCCATTGCACACTACTCTGGTCGATTTTGGGCTTCTCGCATCCAGCTCCTGCCAGCCATCTTACGCAGGTCGTCACTCCA
The DNA here is from genome assembly GCA_932526445.1 of Phragmatobia fuliginosa. Lineage (NCBI taxonomy): Eukaryota > Metazoa > Arthropoda > Insecta > Lepidoptera > Erebidae > Phragmatobia > Phragmatobia fuliginosa. Next base: position 7,218,656 of record OW052057.1, on the reverse strand, counting down.
CCTCGCCTGTGGGCGTCCTACACTACGTTTACCGAGATGCGGTCTCCACTCCAGATTTCTTCTGCCCCAACGGTCATCAGTTCTTAAACTGCCCCCAATGAGCTACATAAATTAATATAGGTAATACATAAATTTATCAAAAGTTCTCAAATACTCGGGTTATAAATAGTGTTTCAAAGTTTTTTTTATATGGAACTGCCACAGAAAAAAGTGGGAGAGCTAGTTAGTGAATGTATCCCTAAACTTTTGATACCCAGCCATTCGTTATCCCACTATAGGTCAAGAGCCTGGCTCGAAGTTTCAATTGATAAATCTATCCCGAGGGTATCATTGCGAAGGTAGAGGAGAACATATTTACCCACTTTTTGCTCACAGCTAGTGTGGGAATAAAAATGTAATAAATTCCCTGTTTAGCGAAGTTCGTATTATTTGAAAGCTGTCATTAATTGTCACTGAACATCGGATTATAGTCGATTAATGTCATGAGGACTTCAAATTCATTTGAAAGCGAAACAACTTCAAGAAGATAACTACGCTGTTTTCTTTTAGTTAAGCCTAGCAAAGTGACTCTACTCGGCCTTATGAAAAGCATAAGTAGAATCCAAGAGTACGACATCATTCCTCATTTTGTCATTCATCAGTGACCCACACTATGGTGGCTCAGGGTGTGGCTCCTTTATCATTAATCATACGTTTTTACACTCACCGAGGAAACACGTAAGCAAACCTCTCTCTTACCGCAAATAGTGATGTCTAACTGTCTCAAATTAGTAACCTAAGTCTAACAACGAATTCAAACAGTACAAACAGTTTTCGGTAACATAAAACCGATGTAATTAATAGTCAAAAGCTGCTCTGACTATTATCAATCATTTAAAAGCCAATTCAATATACATAAAACATACGTCATTTATGAAAACAGTTCCATAAGTCTCAATCCACTCTGTATCACTTATGCAGTTCAATTAATTTGAACAATAGCACAATACCGTATTGTTAAAAATTAACAGCGTTGGCAAATTCAATTTAATCAATATGAATAGCAAATCAGATATCAGATTATAGACCCGGACGAACTCAGCAAAGTTTATGAAAACACTCTAGAAATTCAAAGCGCAAATCTAATTCAAACAGTTGACACTGAAGTTAGAAGTCTGTTTAACTTGGTTTAACTACTTTGACCCTTAACGTCAGACCCAGTGTCAGTAATTATGTATTGTTGTTTTTATATTAATTTTATATATTTTATTTCATTATTTATTTTATTTTTATATCAATTTGCATAGACAATTTAAACATAAGACTTACGAAATTATAAACTTCATACTCTTACTTACTTACTCCGTTGGCTCAGCGACCCAAAGTGAGTCTTGGCCTCCGACACAAGAGAACGCCACTTCATTCGATCCTGGGCTGCTTGAATTATAAACTTCATACTCAGTATTCTTTAATGTTGGTATTTCTTTAATTTCATTGTTTGCTATAATGACATCCTAATATATCTATATATTCAGATAAAACCGGTTAAACTAGTAGCCGATCCCAAACAATATTTGGAATTAGGCTAGGAAGAAGAAGTTTGTCATGATGACATGCTATCAGGTATCATTGTACTAGGTATCATTGCACTAGGTATCATTGCACTTGATATCATTGCACTAGGTATCATTGCACTAGGTATCATTGCACTAGATATCATTGCACTAGGTATCATTGCACTAGGTATCATTACACTAGGTATCATTGCACTAGGTATCATTGCACTAGGTATCATTGCACTAGGTATCATTGCACTAGGTATCATTGCACTAGGTATCATTGCACTAGGTATCATTGCACTAGGTATCATTGCACTAGGTATCATTACACTAGGTATCATTGCACTAGGTATCATTGCACTAGGTATCATTGCACTAGGTATCATTGCACTAGGTATCATTGCACTAGATATCATTGCACTAGGTATCATTGCACTAGGTATCATTACACTAGGTATCATTGCACTAGGTATCATTGCACTAGGTATCATTACACTAGGTATCATTGCACTAGGTATCATTGCACTAGGTATCATTGCACTAGGTATCATTACACTAGGTATCATTGCACTAGGTATCATTGCACTAGGTATCATTGCACTAGGTATCATTGCACTAGGTATCATTGCACTAGGTATCATTACACTAGGTATCATTGCACTAGGTATCATTGCACTAGGTATCATTGCACTAGGTATCATTGCACTAGGTATCATTGCACTAGGTATCATTGCACTAGGTATCATTGCACTAGGTATTTTAGCGCACTAGCAACAAACTAGCAACAAATGGGCTCTTTAAATTAATATGTTTATATGGTTAGTTTTTAAAATGTATCTATCTATCTAATCTATAATAAATCAATAAATAAAAAAAAAACTATCTTAGATATTTGACAAAAAATCAAAAACATTATTATGCCGGGTAACTGAAAAAAATATTAGACTCATGGTGACCTTCATTTAGCAGACAGGATTACTGATATAATCATTCACTATCAGCCCATTGCAGTCCACTGCTAAGGAATAAGGGAATACGGAATATTTTATAAACATAAGTGAAACTGAGTATTTTCTTAGAATTATTTTTTTAAATAAATAGCTTTGAATATTAAAATTCTAAACACAGACTACCAAATAATGATGCTAAAAATTACTCTAAAAGAGTGATTAATCTGATAAATAAAAGGGTCAGAAACAGTGGCTTTTAGAAAGTAAAACCTAAAATCATTTACTTAACTCATTTATTCATGTTCTTTAACATGTACGATAAAAGATTTTCTTGTATCCTTTGGGAATTTCAATACATATCTTTTAAAAGACGATATTAAAAAGAAATACCTAAATGTTAATAGAACGGAGTAAAATAATGTTCCTAAGCAAATTTTCCGACTCCATTCTCATTTTGAATTGTAAATTTAATAATATTAAATAAATATTTTCGGACATCTTACACACAAACTTCATCTAGTCCAAAACTAAGGAGAGCTTGTATTATGGGTACCAAACAACTGATATAAATACATAAACATACTCTTTTTTTGTAAATACATACATATTGATCTATGTATTGGGTAACTTACTGTGAACTTAAGAACAGTTAAGTTAATTAAAACATATTGTCTACGTATACCGCATTAGATTCTTCTTAGCTGTAATGGTAGACGTAAGTGTGTTATAAATAAATATTATACATAGAAAACACTAAGACTCCGAAACACATAATTGTGGATCACACAATTATGATCACCAAATATTTGGTCGGACCAAATATTTGTGTGATCCACAATTATGTGTTTCGGAGTCTTAGTGTTTTCTATGTATAATATTTATTTATCGGGAATCGAACCCAAGACCTCTTGATCAGCAGACTCGAACCAAATATTTGGTCGGACCAAATATTTGGTCGGACCAAATATTTGTGTGATCCACAATTATGTGTTTCGGAGTCTTAGTGTTTTCTACGTATCATATTTATTTATCGGGAATCGAACCCAAGACCTCTTGATCAGCAGACTCGTGCGCTGATCACTGCACCAACAATAAGTTTAATCTAAGTTATTTCATAAGTTCAATTTGTGTGGAAGCTTTTCTAATTAAAAGACCAAAAAAATAAGTAAAGTTACTGGGTTTAAAGGGAAACTAAATGGCCCTAGAAAAATATTTTGATTGGGAAAGAACAATGGCGAACTCACGAATAAACTTTTTTGTTGTTTTTTTGGACAGTGATGAAAAATAGACCAAAAAATTAGGGGTTAGATTCCTTAACAATGTTTTTTTAGGTATCACTTTTAATAGAAGTCTAGAATTAAAGATATTCCATGTTAGGTTATGTGTATATAGCCCATAGCCTGCCTCAATAACTCACAATGAAATAAATACTTGAATTCGCATATCATAAGAACATTTAGTTCGATCCTAGAATTGAACCCGAGACTAGCAAGCACAGCAGTCGTATATGCTGCCTCCGCGCCACCGAGGCAGTCAAGCTGGAATTCGCGAATTTTAACTTAACACTCGTCTGAATTTCACTATATAGAAATTACAACCTTATATACACATGGCCAGAAAGTTTAATATCCAATGCTGTGTACATGTTGTATAAATTACCTTGGATGATGGTACCCAACATGCATTTTAACGCCCGGCTTTTGTGCGCAGATTATGTCAATATTGTTTTGATGATAATTAAAGGATGGAATCTGTTTGGTATATTTAAAATTGAATTATTGGCAGCTGACTGTTAATGTGCATGATACCGCGTTATAATAGATGTATTCAATTAAATTTGTGGGTAAACTGTAGGCAGAATAACACGTCATATGCGAATATGTTATTGTCAACAAGTCTAGTCGTTCAAATGTCTTATTTTTAAATTTTGATACAAGTAAAACAATGCGTTTTTCTTCGAGATTTTTTCCAAACTTGCTTGGGTCGGTTTTTAAAGGTTCCGTAGCCAAATGGCAAAAAACGGAACCCTTATAGATTCGTCATGTCTCTCTGTCTGTCGTCTGTCTGTCCATCCGTACTACTTTTTTCTGAAACTATGAGATCTATACTGTTGAAACTTGCTAAGTAGATGTATTCTGTGAACTGCATTAATATTTTCACAGAAAAATATAAAAAAAACAATAAATTTTGGGGGTTCCCCATACTTAGAACTGAAACTTAAAAATGTTTTTTTTTCATCAAACCCATACGTGTGGGGTGGGGTATCTATGGCTAGGTCTTCCAAAATGATATTGTAGTTTTCGCGAGAGACACTTCCAAAGTGGTAAAATGAGACCCCTCCTCCTCTTGTAACTTCTGAAAATAAGAGAATGATAAAACTAAAAAAGTAAATGATGTACATGACCATGCAAATTTTCACCGAAAATTGGTTTGAACGGGATTTAGTACGTAGTATTTTTTTCATTACTCATATATCGTAAACCGCAATTTACCTTTCATTCAATCAATACACTATTATTAATTAAAAAATAAAAGTTAAAACGAACTACAAGAACTTTTATATGATTCCCCTTCATGGGCAAGTCCGACTCTCACTTGGCTGCTTTTTTAAGTCTGCTAAGATACGGACAACTATAACAGCTAAAGTTATTGAACTTTGTTAGTTATGGAGTTATAGAGGCCTAACCTAAGAAATTCATTTGAAAGAAATAAGATAACTTGATACAATACAACTTGATACAAAAATAATGAAATCGTAAGTAAAGTAAATAACAAATATCACGAGTGCCATTATCAGTGATTACGGAACCCTATTCTATGCATAGCTTGATACTCACTTGAGCGTTTTTATTCATAATTAATTTGATATAATATAGTTATTATAGATATAAGTTGTAAGGAAATTCCTAATAGCAGCCCGGAGTTTGGAAGTTTGGCGGTGATTTACGCCCGTGCCTCGGAGAGCACGTAAAGCCGTCGGTACCGGTTGTCATGAATATCTATGGCAATCGTTATTGGGAAGTCAGTGCCCTCAAATATACTGACAACTAGTTCAATCTTCGAATTTCAGATCTTCCTTAAGGTTGCGGAGGTCCTATGCCAGTCGCTTCGTGGAAAAACTGAAATTCAGGTAAAACCGGTTGAACTAGTAGCCGACCCCAAATAAACTTGGGAATAAAGGCTCGGTAGATGATGATAGATATAAGTTGTAGTGTTTAGATAACTTAAGTTAACTGAACTCAACACATTAAATTGAGTCAAGTAACTTGTCTTAATGATTATTTTGCTAAAGAAACACAATATAAAAATCTACTAGTTAGGGAGTTCAAAAGATAAATTACGTTGTCCCCTTCTAAAACGTTTTGTAAAGCCGAATAAATAGGAAAGTCATGAATTACTCCATTGAATTTATCCTCATTCAACTGTTAAATTTGGTGTAATATAATTATCGACATCGGGCGTTGATTGCGTTTAGAATTTGATCAAAATAAACGCTTTTATGTATCGAACATTTTAATTACCTATTTGATTAAGAGCTTCACTTCTATTGATGCCGTTCAATCATGGCCATTATTAAATAATATAATTTAAATAATTAATTAAAAAGCTAGTCTGACATAGTAGAGATTCATAACAAATTCTGTTGAAATCCAATTTTTCAAACAATAGAAGAGCGATTTTCATTATTGATACTTTTCAATCATGGCGTTTATTAAATAATTATTATTCAAATATTAATTTATAGGGCTTGTCTGAAATTGTAGAGATTTATCAGTTCAAAATCAGTTTAAATATTATTTTTCAAGCAAGAGAATTGCAATTTTCTAACGAAAGTAGCTGATATCCAAAAGTCTGATGCTTTAAAAAACAGATAGTAATTTCAAAATATTTTAACATCTCCCTCTTCTGCATATTTTATACTCGAAACAAATATTAGTAAAGTATTAACGTTACGATAACGGAGCGATACGAATCCTTTAAAACTTTCGCGTTCCATGATAACTAATAATATTGTTACCGCGTGCTGGCCTGTGACCACGGCCAGTGCAACCTGGTCGAAACGTCAGGCAAATCAGAGGTATGTAATACCTTTAATAATTGATCGCGTTACTTCCCGTAACAATAATATTGATACGAATCCTTATTAATATTATAAACGTGAAAGTTTGTGAGTATGTATGTACGTTTGTAGCAGGCAAAAACTACTGAACGGATTTGGATGACACTTTATAGTAATATAGCTTATATATCAGATTAACACATAGGCTACTTTTTACTGCCATAACCGAGATACACGCGGGCGGAGTCGCAGGTGAAAGTCATATTCTACTTTTTACCGGGATAACCGACATACAAGCGGGAGGAACCACGGGTGAAACATAGTATTATATATTTCTGTTGTTATAAATTCATATTATTACTAAATTTAAACAACACCGTACATATTATTAGACAGGTATTATATCAGTAATGCTGATGCTACGTAAATTATATATATCATTTGTTTTAGGTCCATTGTGTTCTAGATTGAATCTCAGGACTCCGGATGGTAACTCAGGTAATCTAGGAACTAACTTACCAAAACATACTAAAAGCTAAGCGACAACTTAATACTCTTATGTGAGCTATACCCATCTACACAAATTAAAAATCATCATCATCATCAACAAAATATAATGTCCTACTGTTAGGCTCGGGTCTATTTATTGATCCATTCGGATTGTGAACTAAATTTAATCGGCGCGTGAACTCAATCCATTTGTAGTATCAGGCAGAGGAAGAAGACACAAAACGACGGGAGTATCACAGTCCACCGTGTAATGTTGATAGGCGCATTTCAGTGCACTGCTAAAGGCAGATTATAAAACATACGCAAGGGTTTCCAAAGAAACAAAATAAGTAATTGAATTTCGTTGGTCAATTTGTTGATATTTGTTATCAGGTTTTTTTGAAGTTGGCAAAGTATAAGCCACAAGATAAATATCTTACAGTAAATGTATAGCTTGTAGTGTGACATTTGTTGCCATAATGTTCGAACAGCCACCGGCAATATGATGACATCAAACCTCAGTGGTGACACGTATATTAGATACACCGGTGGTGACACGTACGACTATGTACGTTTGTTATATTTATATAGAACTGCATGATAATTATATTACGTTAAATCAAATTTATCTATCTATCTACACAAGCTATGTCCGCTTATAATTGGATTAGCTTTTGATAAAGAAAGGCGAGATTTAGTGGTGTATAAATTCTAGATTACATTGTCATCCACATGAATACTAATATTATAGTCATAGTTGCAGGACGCTATTGAGACAGGGCTTGGGCTTGGGTTTAACAGGGTGGGGTGCTGCTGGCTAGAAAACCTCCACGTGGTGCACCCTCCAAATGTTTGTGTGATCTGCAAATATTTCTTTCGGAGTTTGAGTGTTTTCTATGTATATTTATAAATGTATTTGATATGTGTATTTAATAAAAAAAAATGTTTATATTTTATGTCAATTGTCTATTATCCATAATACAAGCTCTACTTAGTTTGGGTTAATATGGCCGAGTGCGGATTGGGGACTGGCAAGATATGTCGTGGCTACGTAATCTTGCCGTTGGATGTTTTAATGCTGTCCGAAAGACTCCAACTAAGCTGGACGACTGTTATCTTATGATAACAACCAGGACCGACTGATCTACGTGACCTTGGAATCACGGAAACGCTACTAACATATCTTGCTAGTAACGGTCACCCATCTAGGTACAGACCTCGCCGTCTTTGCTTACCATCGGTAACCATTTTCAATCACTTTAGACTACTTGGCTTTGAGCGTTTCAATATGAGCGAACGATACTATGTATGATCCAAACTAAACACCTTTATATCAAACGATATCGAACCATCACTTTCTATCGTCTTGTGTACTATTGTACATACAATACTGACCGTTGATGTCGGTGTAAATATTTGCATACGTACAACCGAGGTAGTTGGTGTTCAATCAGGGCCTTTGTGTTGAAGACATGATAAAGAGAGAAAGCTGACCGGAGATTCTGTTATTGGAATGTTTGGTTTGTTGTTCTACCAACAACAGTATTAGTTACATTTATCTATTTTGGTAACAGAGTCAAGTACGTATTCATACTGGCTTCGGATATATCTATGACAAATGACCATTATTTTGCTAAATGCATATAAAACGGTATATACGGTACTTATATCAAAAAAGCAATTTTTTTTCTGTCTGTCTGTTTGTTCCGGCTAATTTGTGAAACGGTTTAACCAATTTTGACGAAACTTGCTGATGACGGTTGATGTAAGGAGTAACTTAAACTTAATTGTTTTTAGACACCGTTAGCAAGAAAACTAACAAACAAAACGGTTGAACTAGTAGCTGACCCCCTAACGATTTATAAAGACTAAGAAGAAGAATTGCTCAAATTTTATACAAGCATCATTGCCAATCCTACAAATATTATAAACGAGAAAGTATGTATGTATGTATGTGGGTATGTTTGTTTGTTGCTCTTTCAAGCAAACTATTGAACGGATTTGGATGAAACTTTACAGAAATATAGCTTATACATCAGAAAAACATATGGGCTACTTTTTATTGCAATAATCAAGATACACGGGCGAAAGCTAGGTGATTATAAAAATACATAAATCGTAGATGTCAAAATGTATCACTGTTTATCTTCTGTCAAAACTTCAAAGACTGCTATGCATAACAAACTTGCATTGCAACCATAATGATAGTTTGCAAATGGCTAATTTAAAAATGAGTTCTGGATAATCACATATGTAGGCTACTTTTATCTCGAAAATACGCGGGTAACACCGCGGATCGCAGCTAGTCTATATATATAAAAATGAAACCCGTTTTCCTTGGTCACGGCATCACGCGTGAACGGCTGGACCGATTTCGCTCATTCTTTTTTTATAATATAGCTTGATGTAGGAGGATGGTTCTTAGGAAAATAAAATAAAAAAATATCTGATAACTTTTATTGGAGGGGTTCCCAGAATGCAAAATAATTGAGTGACGTTGAATCGACTGTTAGGCGGTACGTAGTTCGCGGGATCAGCTTGTTGTTAATAAAGTTGCTTAATATGTTGAAAAAAAGTACGCGCTCCCTTTTCGATAAGACAGTGACGTAATCAAGCTGGCAACCCACGTACAAAACAAATAAACATCAAACGTAACTAGTTGCCGTCTTAGTTGTACAAGTTGATTAAGGGCTTAATTTATGTAGTCCTCGCTATTTGGTGAGGGATGACGTAAGGGATCGCTGCTAATTACGTGGATAGAGAGTGGCAAATAAAAATTGAAACTAAACTTAAAGTAACTTTCACAACATGATAAGTCAATCCATAAGTAGGATTGACTTATCATTATAAGCGCGAAAGTTTGTGAGTATGTATGTGTGTATGTATGTTTTCTTACTCTTTCACGCAAAAACTACTGAACGGATTTGGATGAAACTTTATAGTAATATAGCTTATATATCAGTATAACACATAGGCTACTTTTTACTGCAATAATCAAGATAAACGGGTGAAAGCTAGGTGATTATAAAAATACATTAAACCGTAGATGTCAAAATGTATCACTGTTTATCTCCTGTTAAAACTTCACAGGTTGCTATGCATGAAACACTTGCATAGCAACCATAATGATACGCGGGAAACAACGTTGGAATATAAAAAAGGTGGCCAAGTGCGAGTCGGACTCGCCCATGAAGGGTTCCGTATCAGCAAGTAACATCATATAAAAGTTCTTGTAGTTCGTTGTAACTTTCATCGATGTTTTTATACTAGTGTATTGATTGGATGAAAGGTAAATTGCGAGTTATGATTTATGACGTATTAAAAAAAAACTACTCACTAGATCTCGTTCAAACCAATTATCGTTGGTAGTTTGCATGATAATGTACAACATATTCTTATATTTTTTTAGTTTTATCACTCTCTTATTTTAGAAGTTAGAGGGAGGGGGGGGGGACACACATTTTTAGGGTTATGTTGCCCTTAAAAAGGGAACCCTTATAGATTCGACATGTCCGTATGTCACAGCCACTTTTTTCCGAAACTATAAGAGCTATACTGTTGAAACTTGGTCAGTAGATGTATTCTGTGAACCGCTTTAATATTTTTATACAAAAATAGAAAAAAAGCAAATTAGTTTTTTTTAATACATCATAAATCATAAACCGCAACTTACATTTCTTTCAATCAAAACAGTATTATTAAAACATTTATGAAAGTTATAACGAACTACAAAAACTTTTATATGATGCTACGGAACCCTACATGGGCGAGTCCAACTCGCAATTGGCCGCTTTTTCCACATTGGATGTGTCTCTCACGCAAACTATTCAGTTTAGAAAAAAATGATTTTAAAGACCTCAACATCATTTTTGAACACCTATCCATAGATAATCACACATAATCCCCCACACGTATAGGTTTGATGAAAACAAAATTTTTGAGTTTCAGTTACAAGTATGGGGACCCCCAAAATGTATTGTTTTTTTTCTATTTTTATGTAAAAATCTTAATGCGGTTCACAGAATACATCGACTGACCAAATTTCAACAGTATAGCTCTGATAGTTTCGGAAATAATTGGCTGTGACATACGGACGGACAGACAGACAGACTTGACGAATCTTGGGTTCCGTTTTTTGCCATTTGGCTACGGAACCCTAAAACGATTATAGTAAAACCCTTTTCGAAAGATATCAAATTTCATTTGATACTATTTTCTACTAGTCTTCTCTTAAATCAGCATAGGGTCGGCTTTCAAAATACTAAAAACCCTTAATGATTTAACATAAACTTGATTACTTAATTAAAAAAAAGGTTACTTCCTATGTCATCAGCTATCTGTTAGTAAAATCCCGCCAAAACTGCTATAGTCTGAACAAACCAACAGATAAACAGACATTTTTTTATAGAATAGATCTTCATGAATTTAATAAAAAGCTGGTTTTTTTATCATCATCATCATCATCATCAACAGCCTTTAACAGTCCACTGCTGGACATAGGCCTCCTCTTAGAAAGGACGTTTTGGCCTACTATACCACGCTGGCCAGACGGGTTGGTCTAGGGTTGGTTTCAAGTTGGGCGGCGGCTCTGACCGAGCAGAATAGGGCGCGCCTCAGGCGGCCTCAGAGAACTCTGGCGGTCAGAGCCATACGGGGCTACCGCACCGTATCGACGGAGGCGGCGTGCGCCCTGGCCGGAACACCCCCGTGGGATTTGGAGGCGGAAGTGCTCGCCGACGTTTATCGGCGAGTGGCTAACTACCGGGCGGAGAGTGGTGGAGTTGGACCTCCGCCCGAGCACGTGCGCGAGTGGCGCGAAGCCGCTCACCGAGCCACGATGGATCGCTGGTTGGTCCAGCTGGAGACTCCACGTGCTGGCTTCGCCACCGTAGAGGCGCTTCAGCCGGTCATCGGCGAATGGGCAGTGCGGCAGCACGGGACCCTTACCTTCCGACTGACGCAGGTTCTTTCCGGGCATGGTTGCTTCGGAAAGTACCTGCACTCGGTCGCCAGGAGGGAATTGAGTCCCGCCTGCCACCACTGCGACTGCAGTGAGGATTCGGCTCATCACACGCTGGCGGTCTGCCCCGCATGGGAGACGCAGCGCCGGGTCCTCACTGCAGTCATCGGAGGGGATCTCTCACTGCCGGCCGTCGTTCGTTCCATGGTCGGCAGCGAGAGCGCATTCACCGCGGTCGCAACCTTCTGCGAGGACGTAATCACGCAGAAGGAGGCGGCGGAGAAGGCCCGTGAGGACGACATCCAATCGGACCAGATTCGCCGCCGGCGACTCGGGCGGTGGAGGCGCGAACATCTGCGCCTCATGCCGCCTTGAGTGTGGCCGCGGGTGGACGGGACGGGTTTTCCCTCCACCCGCACTATGTGGCCAGCCGCGAGGGGGCGGCGTCGGTGTGTGCCGGACGCCGCCTAAGAGAGGGTCGTCGTACAGAGACGGTGCCCGCATCAGGAGCGGGCAGGCGCTGGAGAAGTTCAGAAGGAGATCCCACCCTGGACTTCTCCTACTCCTAAACGGAGAAGCGCGGAGAGGGCACACTGTGTGTTTTTTTAGTCGGTTCAAGTCCGACACACCACCCCGCCGTAACCCCCGGTGGGGTGACGGTCCATGATGATTTTTCACACACTAAAAAAAAAAAAAAAAAAAAAAAAAAAAGGGTTGGTTTCAAGTTTTCCTTCTCTTTGCATCTATGTTATCATGCGTAGTTTACCCCTTAGTCGCCTTTTACGACACCCGGGAGATAAATAGGGGTGGTGACACTCTGTATACTTAATTTGTCAACACACGATTTTTTTTATGTTATTTGTAAATATATTCAAAGACATAAAATACAGCTTCGTTTACTTTACTAGTAAGAGTTTGAGTAAATTGTTCTCTGGTTTTATAAACTAAATAAAATTTTGCATGTTTCTATTTTCTTTCTTGAAGTAGCTATATATCTATATAGAAAGTTAGACAAAGAGTCTAACTTTAGTGAAGTAAAGAGATAATACATCAAGGTTTACATTCTTCAACTCCCTAAGCCCCCACTGTTTATTTTCAAATTTAATTTATGAGTATGCTTCAATGAATTGATAAGCGTTACCTTGCATTTTCTTTGTAACCTTATAAGCGTGAGATATTGTTATGTTCTGCAAACTAACGTTCACAGAACCAATATTATACCTATGTAGACCTTAAGCAATAATAACAAAAAAGCTTCATTTAATTCCATTTAGCCTACAACAATACATTCTAGTTATTAAATAAAGTAATTCTCTAAAAATTTTTTTTAATAATAACAATAGTTTATTTATTGATGCATTACTGTTAACATTGAATAATACAGATCTATTGTGACTGACGTCTATCCTTCATATGACGACCAGATTATAAGCAGTTGATCCACTGATTCCCAAAGTTTGTTTACACCTGTGACTTGGGAATCAATATAATAATTGCAATTTCATTAAGATCAGATTAAATTAATTCATTTTAATTATGATTCTGTCGTGGCTTATGTGTACCCCCTTCGGGTATAAGCCTCCTCACTCCACACTCCTTAACTATTAGCACAAAAAAATGTGAAGTTAGTTTGACATATTATTACATTATAGGAAAGGTTTACATCCACCCACCAACATTAGAGTGGTGATAAGGCAAGGTCCTAGAGTTTGTAGGGTTAGAGGCCGCCCATGTGTTATATGGACAGATGACCTGGTAAAGGTAGCAAGAGATAATTGAATATCCTTTGCTAGACACAAAGAACGATGGAAGTCCTTGAAAGAGGCTTTTACCCGAAAGGGGTTCATATAAGCCATACAAACTATTTTTACATAGTTGTAAAAATGGTTTACCCGTTTACTCGTGTTATGACACTTAATAATAATATCTCTCCATAATTTTTATCTCAGTCACGGTTTTTACGTTTATGATATTCTAGGTTTTCATAGACCCACAGTTATTTAAACTTACATAGCTCGTATTTTACTATGTACATAGAAAACACGTATATATTTTGACAGAACGACACTCATGCAGGCAAAGTTATAAAACTGCGCCAGTCTTCGTAGACTTGAACAAGTTCTCTTGCGCTTAAAAGTTAGTTATGTATCAACCGAGTGTAACAGCCCATAATTTACATCACTTGCAGTAAGTTTATGCGGTTGTTTTATGAGTACGAATAATTTCTGGTCCACTTAAATATTGAACTACTACACAAAACTTCAGTGTTTTTGTTATGAATAGAGTAATTTAAATTTCTTTGAAATAAAAAACTGTTATATTAACTTGATTGTTGAAAACGATGCGATTGGCCTACACTAAACATTCACCCATCGCAAAACAGTACGCTTTCGTTGATATAAAATGATCTCGCACTAAACCCCCAGAACTCATAGACGGTTATCGTAATACAACGGGTAGGTACTTAGCGTAGAAGTTGAATCCTTAATTTGATCTATGAAAAATCTTCTTATTAAAATATAACTCCATCAAATTGTCATGACCTCCGCAAACAAAGAAGTAGTAAAAACTTCATCTTACAAAGTCTAAACGAAATTATAATAGCATCCAGAAATCACACTTACAAACTTATGGTGCAATATATTACAAAATTCAATGTCTTTCTTTCACCGTGATATATTTTTGGTAAATGATCAATGATACTGCTAATCAAGAGGTCTAGAGTTAAAATCCCGGGTCGGGCCAAAAAGTGTTTTTGGGTTTTTCTTAGGGAATTCCTAATAGCAGCCCGAAGTTGTAAGTATGGCGGGAGATTCACGACCGTGCCTCGGAGAGCACGCAAAGACGTCGGTCCCGGTTGTCATGAACATCTGTGCCAATTGTTATTGGGAAGTCAGTGCCCTCGAATTTACTGACAACTAATACAACCTTCTAATTTCAGTTCTCCCTTAGGTTTGCGAAGGTCCAATGCCAGTCACTCTGTGGAAAAACTGATATTCAGGTAAAACCGGTTGAACTAGTAGCCGACCCCAAATAATATTGAGAATAAGACAAAAAAATTGATGAAGATGATGATCAATGATTACCTGATTGTTTCTTTAAACACGGTGTATTGTGAATTTGTACTATCTATCACCTACCTTCATTTTGGAGTGCATTATACAGTTTATTCATTTTATAGTGCTTAATATAAGGATGGACATTTTAATCATTACCTGCTCATAGAGTAAGAGCTTCGATTCTTGAAACTATTGTATTGACTACATAGTAACAACTATCTTAGACCAGACTTTTAAATCAAAATTTTATCGACACAATGGATTTTGTGCAGAATGTCTTGGTAAAATAAAAGCCAGTCCTACGTTCTTCCTTTGTTATTAGGATTCAGTCGGAGTTTCAATAAGCCGCAATGTAGTTTTTTGCCGACATAAATTGTGTGCAGCCGGCTGCGTTGAATATTCACCATGATAATAGTCTAGGGAAATGTTGGTTTTCGTATTATTGTGGACTATATTTTACATAGATATAGGTTTTAGTTCCCTTTGTATGTTTGTATAATATGATTTATAAGTGATCATAAATTTCATTTGAATGAAGTTACAAACGTTATCAAATAATGCTTTTAATTGTCTATCAATTTATTCATGTATTATACGCGGAAAATTAAATTCTCTTAAATATTTATGTAACGAAATATTATTGATACTTCCGATACACAATGTTTAGTAAAATTTGAAATTTTGGCAAAATTACAATTATCTTGGCAAAATTACAATTATCTTGGCAAAATTACAATTATCTTGGCAAAGTTACAATTATCACGTATGAACTAGATTAGACTATCATCGAATGATGACAATGATTGACAAATGATGAAAATGATTTATACTACCATGGTAGTATAAATCATACTATAAATCATACTACCATGGTAGTATAAATCATTTTATACCATCGTTGCTGAGTACAAGACCGTAGGCCCAGTGATACATCTCAATAGGCAATAGGCCGCCAAGTATGGGTCACCATTGTCTGCATTTGCAATGGGTATGGCACACTACTCTTGCATTCCATCAAGCAGTGTAGAGTTATTTTAACAGGCTTCCATACAAACAATAAATACGAACATAATAAGTCCCATTTACAATAAAAAACGTCAGCATGTGTCAAAGTCACGAAAGTCTTAAAACTCTTTTTAATATTAACTTTGTACCGTTTACTTATTTGGGATTATTTGTTTAGTTATCTAATTTTCTAATTCATGTGTCACGTAGTTGCATACGATGAACTCCGAAACTATGTCACCTATACATATATATAATATTATATGTTATATATAATATTATATAGTATGTGTTTTGCATAAAATAGTAAACATTACGCTTAAACCAAAAGAAGCCTAGTATGATTGAAAAGAGACCCAGATAATAAAAAAAAAACTAGTTTATTAGCAGATGCAAGCGGCTCCGCTTGCTTCCTAGTATTATAAAAATAGTTTACGACCTACTTAAAAAATACAAAAAGACATGAGAATCGAACAAGCTATTTCAAAGGAGTATGACAACTACATTGTGACACAAGAATTATAAATATGAAGATAAGCGTGAGTGAAGATCGGTTTTTGTTTTTTTTGATCCACATTTTTTTATCATTAAACTCATTACGACGATGACTTGTAGACTAGAAGACTTTTTAATTTATGACGTTAATTACTTGACATTGGCAGAAATGGAAGAAGTAGAATAGAAGAAGAAGACAACTCTGAGCAGTATACTCGTACGTATTAACATACAAAAATTCAAATTAGCAGCCTAAACTTAAGTCAAAACAGAAATAAATCAAAATAACAAATTCAAAGGCTGGATTTATGTTTCTAATAGAAGATCTCAATGAAACTAGTATGGATCGTCGCAGCGTTGATAATGGCAGCCATTGTTCTCGACCAGATGAGCTGGTTCAGATGCAATCCTTTCAGGTAAATGGATATATAACTAATTGGTCGACAGTATATGGCACAGTTTCCAATTTAGTAAGACGAGAGTCTTTAATTTATTGTTAGTAGATGAATTCAGTTGAGAGTAAAGGTAAACTATATGATAAACAAACTAGGTTTACATTATTTTAGCACAAACAAAAACGTCTAGGTTAACATTATTTTAGCTATAGAGGACATAGCGCAACCCGGAACGGAGTAGTCAAACGCAGGCATTCCTTTCTGTCAAAGCATAAGGCCTAAATAATCATATGCATTACTCTTATGTGACATATAATGTGTGTGTGTGTGTGATTTTTAATTGTTAAATATGAGTTCATGGTGATGTATGTGTGATGATTTCCCCCCATTTTTTTTTCTTTTTATATTTAAACCTACCAAAGTGATTCTTTATACTCTGGATGCGAGTAGCTCAAAATCGATCCAGCAATAATACTGTCATTATTAGGATGGTCTTCTGTGTGAGGGTAGTACTGCTTCGGTCGAGTTGGCCCATTCGTGCTGAAATCAAAGTGGCTCTGTTACCTCAAGGGCCTGTGTTGCTCTCTGATGGAGGATATCAATGTAACATTCAAGATATTATAACGGTCCAAGGATAGGATTTGTGAAAAAGATTCCAACCAGTTTCATTTCATAAGTCAGACAAAACAACACAGGGGTGGATATCAGACATTCGTATGAATCTACCGTCATCCATTGCGCACTACTACACTACTGCAGTTATACATTAGTGCGTTCGATCCAGTCCTGTACACCAAATTTCTCGGATGCTGCTGCCATAGACAGTGCAGGTTTTTTTTAATTCGATTCAAGTCCAATATTATGACATGAACAAAATACACTGCAAAAAAAATATTGATAACTTCTTAGTATTTTTATCAGACTACGGCGAAGATAAATTTTTAAAGATTTAGCTTATGATAGTAATAATAAATAATTACTTTAATATAAATATATTAATAATATTTTTAGGACATCTGACACTCAACATCATCTAGTCCCAAGCTAAGCAGAGCTTGTATTATGGGTACTAAACAACTGATATAAATATATAAACAAAAAAACATATTTTACATAGAAAACACCCAGACTCCGAAACAAATATTTCTGAATCTTACAAATAATATTTGGTCCGACCCGGGAATCAAACCCGAGAACTCTTGATCAGCACCTCTATACGCTAACCACTAGATCAGCAAGACAGTTATATTACAATATTTTGTAAATTTTTGAATTTCAGAAATAAGGTACCAAAATCATTTAATAAACAAACCTATTTATTCTTGGGGTGAATGGAATATAAGAATTTATTTTGATCTTTAAAACGCCTACGAAATTATTTATTAACTAGAATTGAATTTCTACAAAATATTTTAAAAGATCGAAGTTTCCAGTTAACAGAACTAATTGATTAGTTATTTCCCTTGGGAAATACCCTAAGGGTCGCTCCGGCTTACTTTGTAAAATTACTTTATGTAATTAATTAAAAAATATTATTCTAGACACTGAAAATTCTATTTAAATGTGTATATAAAAGGATTAAATATTGAAAGGTGTATCAAATAAGACATTAAGATTATTTTCACGTCTTTGAGCAAACTACACAGAAAACTATTATAAAGCAATTATAGATATCAGAAGACCAGCTTGCTCCACCTAATTGTAAGCGACATACATACGAGCAGGGCAATATACTTGTGTATTTTGAATTGAATCACTCAAAACGCGGGTTAGGACCAAGTTTTTTGAGTGTGCCTTTTTTGCCAAGTAGCAAACATTTCTCGTCCAATCGCTTTCTACAATTGCTAACGCCTCTATTATTGGCTATTTTTTATTTTATCTCCGATAATATCCAGTATCCATTCGGCACCCCTTTTTAATTACAAAAATATTACACTAGTTTATTGCTTTTGTAACGGGTGTCCCTGGACATTTAACGTGCAATTTTCTTTTACACGATTCTTGAAAAGTTGAAATAGGTCGTAAAAGCTATAACTTTTACAAAGTCGCTTTTTAATATCAGAAACTGTAGTCGGAGCTTTGTTTTTACACATGTTTCAATTCATGAATAAAATGTGTACGTAGTTTTAAATCTGGCTAAATATTCATCCATGTGGTGACGGATTAAAAATACAAAGTGTCACCACCCCTATTCATCCCACCCGAGTGTCGTAAAAGGCGATTAATACGGGATAGACTACGCAAGACAACATCAATGCAAAGAGAAGGAAAACTTGAAACAAACCATAACCTCTTGATTATACCAATCCGTCTGGCCATCGTGGTATAGTAGGCCAATACCTCCTTTTCAAGGAGAGGCCTATGTCCAGCAGTGGACTGTTAAAGGCTATTGATGATGATGAAATATTCATAATGGGTAGTAAAATGCTTTTGGTAGAAGGTAAGCAATTGAAAAAATTAAGGTATTAACTCAATTCATACAATTTCAAGGTAAATACTAGTGTACTATCTATTTCATCATTTTTACTAGCTTTAGTACAGTTCCAACCTCGAGTTTATTAGTTTTTGCGACAGAAAGTAGCTGAAATCTTTTTCTAAGGTCTAATCAATGTCTAAACGTTTGAATAGATTCAACGGCTTAGTTGTGAAAGTGCAACAGACAGAATACATTTTGAACTTATAATATTGAGTATAGATATGAATTCACTACCGCTTATAGCATCAAAATAAATAAAATAATTACTAAATGTATACATACATCAAACCAAATCAAGAATTCATTGGTTTACAAAAAAACGCACACATATGTAATACTAAGTTCAAAGAAATCATGTCATCCGATGTTGGATTTGCCAAGGCATAAGCCTTTTAGAAAAAAGCGGCCAAGTGCGAGTCGGACTCGCCCATGAAGGGTTCCGTACCAGCAAGTAACATCATATAAAAGTTCTTGTAGTTCGTTGTAACTTTCATCGATGATTTTATACTAGTGTATTGATTGGATGAAAGGTATATTGCGTGTTACGATTTATGACGTATTAAAAAAAAACTACTCACTAGATCTCGTTCAAACCAATTTTCGTTGGTAGTTTACATGGTAATGTACAACATATATTTTTTTTAGTTTTATCACTCTCTTATTTTAGAAGTTAGAGGGGGGGGACACACATTTTTCCACTTTGGAAGTGTCTCTCGCGCAAACTATTCAGTTTAGAAAAAAATGAGATAAGAAACCTCAACATCATTTTTGAAGACCTATCCATAGATACCCCACACGTATAGGTTTGATCAAAAAAAAAATTTGAGTTTCAGTTCCAAGTATGGGGACCCCCAAAATGTATTGTTTTTTTTTCTATTTTTATGTAAAAATCTTAATGCGGTTCACAGAATACATCGACTGACCAAATTTCAACAGTATAGCTCTTATAGTTTCGGAAATAATTGGCTGTGACATACGGACGGACAGACAGACAGACAGACAGACAGACAGACAGACAGACAGACAGACAGACTTGACGAATCTATAAGGGTTCCGTTTTTTGCCATTTGGCTACGGAACCCTAAAAATAATTTTATACTACACCTGATCGGAACAGTATTCATTATTCCCTGAAAATGAAAAGAGAAAGTTAGTCTTTTCCTTGACCTAAATAAGCGGGAGGAAAAAATGTATGAAAATAAATTTCTAACGTGTTTTAGCGGGAGAGAAAGATGTATGAATTTTCATTTCTCATGTGTTATCTTATCTATGGCGCGCGCCTGCTCAAAGAGTTTTCATATAATTTAAATATGGAATCTCCGTGCCACTGACATCCTTTTGTGAAGAATAAAAAAAACAAAAGAAGCGCGAAATATTTATAAATATTATGTCAAATTCTAAGCTAAATTGTGTCTTACATGGTGTCTTACGTTTTGATTTTATTTTATAAATACTTTAAATGTTCCTCACAGGTGTAGTATAAAGCACTGTGTAGCACTCGGGTGAAAGTTCCATTCCTACCTCGGGAGTATTGTGGCCCTAGGCTGCGCCTTCGGGCCACAAACTGCTCCCTCGCTAGTAATCGGTTCCTTTCCTCCCTCGGTGAACAATGTACTATAACCTTTGTGTATTCCTTACCAACACATTCCAAAAAGTACAGGCTGTTTTTTTTATTGCTTGTTTTAGTTGGCATAGGCTTCTACAATTGCACGCACACATACATTGCCGCCTCTTTAATGCTGGAAGCTACCAAAGTGACTCTACTCTGTATGTTGGAAAGCATGAGCAGAATTCAAGGATAGTTTTCAATGTGGTCACCGTCCGAATTGCGAATGTGGACAAAGCAGCATGGTGACCCACACAATGGTATCCTTTTATTTTTTTGTTGACGGGATAAGAAAATCCCTTTGGATCTCCGGCTCCTCGCAGAATGACAACCACCCCGACGGCCGATCTCAGGTGTCCTGCTCTAAGAAGGACCCGGACCATGTTATTTCAGGTCCTCCTCAGGATCGGCGCCGCGCCTATCCAGGCTGTATCCTAGAGGAAGCCACAGAGGCTTCCTCCTGCCTTTTTACCAATCATTATATATTTTTGGGGCCTGATCACATTTTGTGGCCAACATCCTACCTCCCGCCGCAGCAACTTAGTTTGCTGCCCGAGGTCCCCTTTCTCTGGCAGCTTGCAGCCCCGGCACTATGGTGGCCTAATGAAATGACAAATTGATTCCAAGCTAGGTAAATTCATGCTATAATAACTAGGCTGCTGATAGACATACTTATACATCTCTTAATACATATACATTATAAATACATCCAGATCTAAAAGAAATGATCGTGTTTATAACACAAAGATTTACCCTGAGTGGGAATTAACAACCTCTGGCTTACTTGACTGACTGTCAAGGTCTGCCGATTTATAATATATATAGCATAAGTAATCACGCGCGCTCATTGCTGATTGCATTAGGTGATTGGACACAATCACCAAGGGTAAGCAACAACGGCGCGGTCAGTACCTAGATAGGTGACCGTTTGTGGCATGATATGCTATGAGCGTTTCTATGATTGAGAGGTCACGTTAATCAGTCGGTCCCGGTCAACAGTCGTGAAGCTTAGTTGGAGGCCTTTGGGCTGTTTAAAAACATCCAACGGTAAGAAAGCCACAATGTGTGTGGTCCCCAACCCGCACTGGCCAGGATGGCGACTTAACCCTCTCCTGAGAGAAGACCTGAGCCCAACAGTGGGACGTTATGGGTTGTTGATGAAGCAATCATGATACAGTATATATTTGACAATAAATATTGATTTTATCGAACGCGGTATCAAGTTTTAACTTAATATTCATATTTCACGTGCTCCAGAAGCACGCAGTGGCTTTATAATTCTCAACATGAAAATTCACGTTACCTGCAGAGTACTGTAATGAATATGTAACAGATTAATGAGTGGTAGACTTAACGCTGACGTTCTGAATTTAACGTCATTTGACACAAATTTTACATATCACCATTACACATTACAATCCCTATTAATGTTATAAATTCGAAACTAACTCTGTCTGTATGTCTGTCTGTTACGCTTTTAGCACTAAACCGATGCGATTTCGTTGAAATATGGGATAGAGATGCCGATATATGTAATTTCCTTCACTGTCAATAATTATTATGCCGATTTTAAGTTAGGTTAATTTTAATTTTGAGTCAATATTTTAAGTCAACTCGATTGCATTTAGCTAATAAACAATATCATTGCATACTCTCTTTAATGTTCCTATTAATCTCATTAATTAAACGCAGTGCTTACACATATGCCTTGTTGGCAATAGGTATCTAATGGATTAGGTTAATATAATGCTTCGATATCGGTTGGAATACTTGATGCATTGATGTTAACTTTCGAATAGTAATATCTGAGTATACCAAAGTAGGTATATCATTTTTCATCAAAATATCTTTTGTCATCCGTACAAGTAAAAGCTTGAATAGTATATGCGAACAATCAAATATTGTCATTTTTAGGATAGTATTTCAGCAGCGAGGAGATGTTTAACCTTAATGGGACGATGCATGGGGAGAGGTCCAAGCAAATATTGTAGATACGAGTATATGGTATACAAGTGTATCCGTACATGTATATAAATAATATACATAATTATATTGTCTTGTGTAATTTAACTTAGATGTATATGTAAGTCATGATTTATAATGGACTATCTGTTGTCTGCTTATACATATTATATACTAGTTTTCGCCCGCGGCTCCGCCCGCGTGTATGTCGGTTATCGCGGTAAAAAGTAGCCTATGTCCTTTCCCAAGTTCAGTTCTATCTTCATACCAAATTTCATCAAAATCGGTTCAGTGGTTTAGGCGTAAAAGCGTAACAGACAGACAGACAGAGTTACTTTCACATTTATAATATTAGTAGGGATTAACTACGAGTATTAAATTCGCATTGCAAATACATACATATATGCAAAGAGAAGGAAAACTTGAAACCGACCCTATACCAACCCGTCTGGCCAGCGTGGTGTAGTAGGCCAAAACCTCCTTTCTAAGGAGAGGCCTATGTCCAGCAGTGGACTGTTAAAGGCTGTTGATGATGATGATTGATGATGATGATGATACATAAATTTACGCAAACTAAAAATAATTTATAAGAATTACATGTTTTTAATAGAAATTGTGAAAGAATAATAATAATAGATATTTCGGACCCTGTGAAGGTAGTAGTGATAATATAGCAACAAGTGAAACAACAGAAAAATCCGAATATAAAAGGCCTTTAAATTATTTTACCGCTAATAAGTCCCACCATTCAACAATGTGTAAATAAGAAGTTTTATTTATAGGGTACGTGAATGGTGAGACGACTGGGTTCACCTGGTTTGTGGTATTGATAACATTGGATAATTGTGGATATATGTATACGGATTATGTGAAAATTTATATATACGGAAAAATGGATTTGCACATGAAAGGCGAATCGTGTAAAATGGTTATAAAACACGGGTTTTAACGATGCATTCTTAAAGTTATATGGACTGTGATGTAATTGGATTGTGTAAACAAATATTTATCTATTACCTTTTTTTTTTTTTTTTTCGCGGGGAATGCTTTTCGCACCATACCCTCCGTGGGGAAGACGAAAGGCGTGTGTGGGACTCCCGGCGAACCGGTCTACCCACTAAACCCCGCGGCGGCCTACCTCGGCAGTCGGGAGGAGCTCCAGGAACGCATCAGCGACATCTGGAGTCCCCCCTGCCTAACCCCTTGATTGGGATACATCTCACGGTAATCAATAGGTTACCCTTGGGGCAGGACGATATCGCGCCTCTCGCCGCTTTACACAGTAAAAGGCGGGACACCGACCCACCTTAGACGACACCCCCGGCCGCACCGGGGTGTCACCTGTCACGGGTCGTTTGCAGCGGTCACATCTCCCCAACAATGTGGCCGCAGCGACCCTTAGGCGACGATTAGGGAGCTAGCGACCTCTGCCGCGTCCCCTTCGCCGCCTCCTTCGAGCGGGATCGGCCCTTTCCCGATCCCGCTCTGCGGACTCCTTCTGGAGCATAACGTTCTCACAGAAGGAGACCGCGGCTTCCCATCCCTCGCCACTCGCCAGCATTGCCGCGATCAATGCTGGCGGTGACAGGTTTCCTCCGATCTGTCCGATCAGGACTCGACGCTCGGACTCCCAAGCAGGGCAGTCCTCCAGCGTGTGCTGGGCGGAGTCCCGGTCAGACCCGCAGTGGTGGCATTGTGCTGTAGCCTCCCGTCTTATTCGATTCAGATACTCACCGAAGCAACCGTGCCCGGTGAGTATCTGAGTCAATCGATAGGTGACACAGTCGGTCCTCTTTTTATCTATTACCTATAGATAAATATTTTGAAGTAAAATTATTCATTGGAATAGTAATAGTAGTATTTTTATTTAACGCTTGCCAATGTGACTCTATATACAATTGTATGAGTGGAATCCAAAAGTGGGGCCACTATAGCCAACGGTTAACTAAATTTATTTCAGAAATGGTCTCCATTTTTATTTATAGTATAAAAGTTTATGGCGCTATCTAGATAGTAGAAGAATCGATAAAGTAGCATTATAATGTTTCCTTTTTGACTCTCCTACTAAACATATGGGACCATAAACCCATCATAGACTTGTCTACTCTAAAGAGTAAGACTTCAGTAAAATAAAAAGATTCTTTAACTTTATTAAATGTAGGTACTATAGACACATTGATGGTTAAGAGTGTTTATCTACTGATGATATTGTATGAACAGGTATTTCATTACACAACTCGCGTACCAGGGTATGTTCGATAGTGCACACACTTCCCTATCATCAAATAGTCGATGCAAAGCAACGAGTCGATGATAATTATTTCCAATATTCTTACTTCCTTACAAATATTACAAATGCGAATGTAATTCAGTCTGTCTGTCGCGCTTATACTCCAACAGTACTGAACCGATTTTAATTAAATTCGGAACAGATATTAGTTCGTTTCACAGCCTAGAGCCTGAGAAAGGGCATAAACTACATTTTACCGCGATAGCAAATATTCATGAGGTATAAATATATTACAGTGCTTTTATTTTATACTTTAAAAATTTAGGACTGTTAGAAAAATAGTTACTATACGATTCTTCCAATATTTACATGTTAAATCAACCTGCACTTATTTTGCAAAGAAATGCTTGCTTAAAATGAATCGAAGTGGTTAAAAGAAATTAAAAAATGTTTGAAAGTTGCTTGATTTCGTAACCCAAAGGCAATTCTTTTGTGGCAATATTAAATATTTTATTCAGCCAAGCACAAAAAGGAACGATCAGATCAGGTTCGCATTAACTAGATATTCCGATAAAGGATTTGCACGATAAGCTAGAAATTCTGTTAACAATTTTTGTTTCATGAAAATGTAGCCATGTTATTCATTAAACGAACTGTTGGAGTGTGTAATTAAAAGTGTTATTCTATGTTACTTGAACCGTGATTATGGTGGGAGTTCGGAGCAGCCGGAGATAGCCGTTTTACGATTTTCTGTCCAATTTATTTTGTATTAAGGTCATATATTAGTTGGACCAGAATATTTTGTTTCATTTTGGTTTTTGAAGCTCTCTTACTTCATTCTAAACGTTTTAGAAACGGATTTTATATGCCCTTACACTAATACCAATAGTAGTTGCCTTAATAAATATAAATCACTAGTAATGTATCTATAGAAAAGGCGCTTTAAAAAAGAAATAACCAAGTTAATCTATTCTATTTATATCAAGTTTGAATAAATAATCTAATGTACGAAGTTCTCGTGTAGCGGTATTCGTTACTCCTTCAAAAAGGCTTAACTGATTCGTATTAAACTTTTAGTGCAAATTGGGTAGGTCTGAAAATCGACCAACATCTAATTTTCATATATCTGCTAGTATTTATATATTGCCGACGCGGTTGAGTTCAATAAACCTGCTTCTGAAATTCAAGAAATCTTGCCATTATAAATATATATAAACTCTTTTATTCCTTAGTTCGTTGGCTAAAATAACAAAATTGAAATAAAATGATTATCTTATCTTGATTTTATAACTTCAAGAAAGTTTTGGGAGTGTGTTAAAAAGTGTATTAGAGAGTTTAATACTAAGATATGTCATCTTTGATCATTATGACTGCGTCAGCAACACAAAGTCTGTATAAATATAAAAATCGGCCAAGTGCGTGTCAGGCCACGCACAGGTAAGGGTTCCTCAGTCACCTATAATGGTATGTGGATTTAAAATCGTATCCAATAGATAATTGATGACTGCACGGTTGGCCTAGTGGCTTAAGCGGTCGCCACGCCGCTTCCTACTACGCCAAGTGTCGTGGGTTCAAATCCCACGTAGGACAACACTTTGTGTGATTCACAATTTGTTGTTCTGAGTCTGGGTGTCCTTTGTGTCCGTTTCATGAATGTTTGTAAAGTCCCCCGCGACACAGGAATTTATATTCCTAATGCGGGAGTTGTCTTTTTTAAGAAAAAAAAAAAAAAAAAAAAAAAATTGTTATGTTTACGTATTAATACGTTAATTTTGTATGACGTTTTCCAAGTGAGCGCATTTTACCATATAAGCCTTTATAACTCCTGAACTAAGAAAGTCATCTAATCGGTTATAGTTTTCCTTCAAAGTTCATTAGATGGTCCACCATCACGATTTTTTTCAGATTTTTTGAGCCAGCCGTTTAGCTTTTAGAGGGGGGGGGACGCCCTGTTTTTACAAAAAAGTGCCCTTTAAAGTGAAATATCTCGCAAACGGATACCTAAATCAAAAAATCGTCTAGGAAACCCTTTATTGTTTTTAAAAGACCTATCTAATGATACCCCACACGATGGGGTAGCCTCGAGAAAAAAAAATCATCCCCACTTTACGTGTAGGGGAGGTACCCCAAATAAAATTATTTTTCATAATTTTATTGTAGCACTTTGTCGACGTAATTACAACACGTATTCATGCAAACTTTCATCTTTCTAGCACTTACCGTTTGGACGGTAAGTCGAGGACGGACGGACGGACGGACGGACAGACGGACATGACGAATCTATAAGGGTTCCGAGTTATGAACTTCGGAACCCTAAAAATGATTTATAAAAAGTATTTATCGTGTTACATATCCCGCTTTGCTTTATCTTCATTTTGTGATTTATTGACAGTAACACTCTTTACATAGCTGTCCACGTGTAATATTATAATAATATTTTATGATACATACATTTCGATAGTTTTAAGTAGGTTCTTTATGTTTCTAGTTTATTGGTTTTTGTTAGTACAGTCGCGTATACTGAAATACCTTAGCAATATCTCTAGACGGATTAACAACTCCATAGAGTGACTGTAGCGCATGGAAGGGTGGTAGGGACCATACGCCGGATCGACCTAGTGAAACCCACAAGCAGGGTCCTTTAAGCGGGGCGTGAAAAAGCATCTTACTAAGCCGCCATAGTATGGGCCGCCATCCTTTACTGTCTGCATGTGCGGCAATGATGTATGGTTTCCCCCACTCTTGGATTCTGCTCATGCTTTCCATTAGGCAGGGTAGAGTCACTTTGGTAGGCTAAATATAAAAAATAAAAGTGTCTGACTCTATCTGACAGCCTGTCAACAAGGAGAGATTGCGGATAATTATACAAGTGGTACAAAGTGCTGGCTTTGTCTACCCATCTACTAATGATTTAGATATCTCCACGTGAACACGATCATTCTGCCAAGAGCTTCACGAGCGATCAAGAAGAATGGTTTTCAGACCAGGTCTTACGAATACTTAAATAAATATATTAAAATTTTGTTTATTATAAGTAATATGAATTGACGATCAAGTAACTGTGTATAACACCACTTTACTTCACTAGATTGAATTAAGCTACCTACTGACACGAAGATTGTTGAGAGAAATTGTTGGAGCTTCACATTTATAAGTGGCAAACTTGACTAAAAATATATACAGTATATTTTATTACAGACACCCTTAATTATCGATAGGCATCTTGTTTACAGATAAGTCTTCAAATTTATCACAATAATATCGATGAGATTTAATTCAATGATTTGTTTTAAGCTACTATTTATGAAATTGAGTTGAAATCGTTATTTATTAGAATATTAATTGAGTAAATATGATTATGTTTATAGGTATAAATATAGAAAATTCTTTACTGTACAATAACATGGAAACAAAAAATACTAAATTGTCATTTCAAAAACCGTGTATATAACTTTAGCTCCTTCGTACGTCAGTTCAAGCCTATAGCTTGGACTTATGGCTTTTTAACATTTGAATGAGTACACGCGCTGTATGTAATATATATTCCAGATATAATTATATTATTTTAACAGTCGCTGAATCCAAACCCTTTGCATTGTGACTAAGTTTTTAAATGTAGATTTTTTGTTCATAAGAAGGTAATAAACGTTTATTATTATTCTCTTTATTAAAATCAAAATACATGTTCGTAACATTTTTAAATATCAAAATAAACATTAGTAATATTTAATATTAAAAAATATCCATGGATGCCTCAACGAAAGTGATAATTTTCTATCGACTTTTAATAATAAATGAACAGTACCAGTTATAACTGCTGCATATATGTACTTGTGTTCCTGTATTTGTGCTTGCTTGATGTAAAAACTAATTATTAATATTTCTACATCTAACTATGCCAAGCTACAGCTAAATTCTTTAGATACCAGCGGAGTTCTGTGTTGTTCTTCTTGGTTTTTGTTGTAAATCACGCCTAACGCCGCAGAGCGGAGCTGACTTAAAAAAATAGCCTAAGTTCTGTCATTAGCTTTCTGCAAGTGAAAGTCCCGTCAACATCGATTAGGTACGTCGTTCCAGAGATTAGACGGACAGTCAGATATGTACAAATAAAAAAAATGCTATTTTGATATAAGCACCAAATACATGTAATTTCGTTTGAATTTACTGAAAACTTTTCCTTCGATATTACAAACAGACACTCTAATGTTATTTATTTGTATATATTTGGTGTTTTATGCAATATCAACAGTCCATTTATTTAAAAAAATAACTAAAAAGAAAGTATGTTAAAAGTGTTATATGTTGTGTGTTGTTTGTAAAATTTTTGATAAGATTTTTGTGACACTAAAAATATATTCTTCAAATTTTTATTATTTGTACAGATATAAATGAAATAAGTCCCTATTCAGTATAAATTTTCTGATATTTTCCGCAAATATTTATAGCTTCTCCATCCATTTCAGTTTGATAGATTGCCAAAGTCAGGAGACAGCCGCTCTGTATAATCAATCATTACAGTTAATACAATAAGACCACAAACATTTTTTAGAACGACAACGGTATTATGTAGTAAGCCTTTTGTAAATGTGCATGTACAAAGTTTTTAATACTAACTGGCTATTCTAAAATAGTACCATGCATTTATACATGCTTAAAAATGGTGCGTCTCAATTTGATTAGAATTTTTATGTTTGAAATTTAAGAACTCAGTCATGCATGAAGCACCTAGCTATTACCCGCTTGTGTCACGGGCATCGTGGCAAAAAGCCTATGACCTTTATTAAAATATTATTTATTTTTATTTATAAACAAAAAAAGTGTCATGCATTTTATACATGCTTAAAAATGGTACGTCAATATGATTGAAATTTTTAATGTTTGCAATCTAAGAGCTCAGTCTTGTATAAAGCACCTACTTATTGCCCGCTTGTATCACGAACATCGTGGTAATGCGCCCATGACCTTTATTATAGTATCTCCACGCCGTTAGGCATACTATAATATTATGAGAAACTAAAAGATATTATTGAATAATAATATCCATGTAGATGTATCTGTTTGTGTTTAGCATACACATAGATAGTTACTTTCGGATTTATTATATTACTAAGGATAGTATGAATCGGGAAAGTTTGATTATAAATGCCAAAGTAACTCGGTTTGTCTGTCTGTCTGGCTTACACGGCAAAATTACTGGACAGATTTAAATGAAATTTGGTACAGAGATAGTCTAAGGTCTGATAAAGGACATAGACCACTTTTTACCGCGATAACCGACACATGCGCGGTCGGAGCCGCGGGCTAAAACTAGTTCAAAATAGTATTAAAGACTGAAAAATATTGTTCAATATAATTTACTATTACGTTATCTATCGATTGAGTACCGCTATTTTTCAGCTTCGCCTAACTCATCCCGGGAATCTAAAAAAAAGGTTATTGTGTGTACCTTGTGTAGTTTAATTTATTAACATATCAATCATATCTACGCTTCAATTTTCCCCATAAATAAACAGTATCACACGTAAGGTATTTAATTATTTAAGTACCATTTATTCAATCCATCGTATTCATACGGATGAATTAATTTCAAATGTGCACATGTTTCGAATAAGCAATATTGTCATGCCTCACTGCCCTTCTCAAAATTACCGTAGCGTGAACATACCTCGGTAATGTACCTGTTAGCTGACACTAGACATTTTGAGTACCTCTGTCCTGTTGTATTTGATATTATTCAAACTTATAAAAAAAAATACTGCTAATGTACACGGTCTCGCGTTATATGTTTTAATTCGAAATGAAACAATTCACACATATTTCAGTTTTCGGAAAACGTAGAGTAGTTTACGTAACTACACTCGGTTCCAAAAATAACGGGTCAGTCACATAAACCCGAATATCTCCCGAACTACGTATGCCATCCTAATGAAACGAAGACTGTTCAATTGAGAATTTAATTATACAGATAAAAATTAAAATAAAACTTAGTTACACCCACAATATTAATCTTAAATTAAAAAAAAACTAAAGTAGTCATATTTTTCTTAAGATTACATTTTTTTTATGATTGTTTTTTTGCTGTTTTTCATCACAATCACAATTAGAAATATGAGGCCTACTAACGTTCCCAGTGGATTCAAGATTTAACAAGTCTAATATTAAAAATCTTAGTGATTCTTTGCAAATAGCTGATAAAAAGATCGCCTCTTTGGAATCCAACATGAACGACATTAGTAAGTCTACTACTCAGTCAACATTCCAAGATAAATTTAATTACTATGATATATTGCTGGAAATACATGAGCAAAATATTAAGAAATAGAATGTATTAATTGCGGGCATACCAGAACAATCAAGTAATGCTAAAAATCGCTTTGAATTGGATAGGGCTGAAGTTATTAAGATTGCAGAACCTATTTTGGGAGATAGCCTGAAGTTACTTTACTTTACTTTCTTTTAAAAGACAACTCCCGCATTAGGAATATAAATTCCTGTGTCGCGGGGGACTTTACAAACATAAATGAAACGGACACAAAGAACACCCAGACTTAGAACAACAAATTGTGAATCACACAAAGTGTTATCCTACGTGGGATTTTATCCTAGTTAAAAAAAAGTGGGTAGGTGTTGAAAAGTCTACACGAACTTTCAAAAGCTCCTTATATTATTTTTTTGCTATTTTTAAATAATTTAACAAAACAAAGTGAATTAGTGTTTATTTTATTAGTATTTATAAACTACTTTATGGTAAATCAGTTTTAAAATCAATATTCAAGCCACCTGCCAGTGCACTCACAATCACAGTGAATATTGCAACAAACTGTTATTTCCGCATTATTACATACAATGCCCCAACTTGCTGATGTCCGGATGGCTCAGGGCAGTCTTGAGCAGAGCTTTTCTAAGAGGATGGCCCAGTTGGAGGCACAACTGAATTCTGGAGCGGGCTCGAAGGAGACTGTCGTCCGCGTTTCTGAGGAGTTCAGAGCTTTCCGAGAGCTTATGTTTGATATGTTGGGGCTGCTGCGCTTCATCACGTGGAGGCAATACAAAGTATTAAATGAAGAAAGTGATGAAAAACAGCAAAAAAACAATCATAAAAAAAATGTAATCTTAAGAAAAATATGACTACTTTAGTTTTTTTTAAATTTAAGATTAATATTGTGGGTGTAACTAAGTTTTATTTTATTTTTTATCTGTATAATTAAATTCTCAATTGAACAGTCTTCGTTTCATTAGGATGGCATACGTAGTTCGGGAGATATTCGGGTTTATGTGACTGACCCGTTATTGGTTTATGTGACTGACCCGTTATTTTTGGAACCGGCTATAGTTTAAAAAGTATTTGAACTTGCTATCGCTAATTACCTACAATAGAAAATGATTTTTCATACCATTTACGCTATATATACGATTTTCAACATCTAATTCTTAACTTTCTAAATCAAGTTTAGAAGAACACTCTTTTTTAGAGATGAAACTTGTGCTTCTGAAAAGATTAGATGCTGTGATTAGCTGTTACTATTACATGATGCTGAAATATAGAATGTTCTAAATTTACACTAAGTAAATACATATTTGTATTTGCACAAAACTGATATTAAAAATATAGTTAGGTGTTTATCCCTCTGATTAAGTTTTCGTCATTAAGTTAATCTGTTATACATGTTCAATATCATTAATCTTTGTTAATAAGTATATGTGACTTTCCTTAGTCCATAGTTAAGGAAATTTATAAAATATTTTTAACCTCATCATGGCTCATGGATTATGGCTCTTCATTTATTTGAACAATTTTCTTTTAATCACTCGAAAAATGACTGTGTAAATTCAACAGTTGTGATCTTGATCCATTGTGGTGACAACAACAACAATCAAGGCCAAACGCAATATGCGTTGCCGAGCACTAAGCCAAAACCATGTAAAGTGTTGCCATTGATACGATAAGAAGAAGAATTCAACAGTATTTTAAATTATTTTAAAGGCTAAATTTCTAAGGCGCAGAGGTCAATACTCACGTCTATATCTCTGTAATTTGCCTCTT
Source organism: Phragmatobia fuliginosa (assembly GCA_932526445.1). Lineage (NCBI taxonomy): Eukaryota > Metazoa > Arthropoda > Insecta > Lepidoptera > Erebidae > Phragmatobia > Phragmatobia fuliginosa. The sequence continues at coordinate 7,185,387 of OW052057.1, read as the reverse complement.
ATAAAGGACTTCACAAATTTAAATTGTGAAAATTGCTAGTACTTTGAAAATTTTACCAAGAAAGACCGTTATGGTGGAAATAATTGCTAAGACGATTAGATTAAGGATTTCAATAAGATCATTACTTTGTCTAGCAAATTGATTAAAGTTGCTAAGCTGCAGGTAATGGTACTTTATGGAATTTAATTTGACCCTAAATAATCTAAGGAATAAGGGCTAGGTAGATGATGATGTAATAACTTATTAAGATATAGATTATTAAATATTTGTCATCTGATAGCTGATGAGCTATCAATGTACTATATTTCTTTTTTAGCAACTCTAACCTCATGCGCTAGCATCCTACTTCTGACAAGAGTGGAAGAAGGTATACAAATAGCTCTTGGGGTCATTGTTGCGAACAGAATCGTCGTAGAGGCCCTACTAGACAATCGAACATTAAATATATTTCATGATAGAGACATTTTAGCGGTAAATGATCATACTTAATAAGAAGTACCCACTAGTAATATGTAGGTAACTATAATAAAATATAAACTATATTATAAAGGTGAGATAATGTGAATATTAAACTAAGATTTTATTATTCAACGTTACTTATTATGTAATGTCGATTAGGTCAAATTATTCCATATGTAATTAATATTTATCTCATAATATGCGTGTACTTGTTTTTATAATCCACGCTAAGTATAACTATCAGCTTAGGTGATACTTCGTACTTTTATTTTCCCCCCTTATCAACTGTTAATGCACCAGACACTATCCCACACTTTCTTCTAATCATGTTCTCTCCGTCCTATGATTGCCTGTAAAAGATTGCTGAAGACATTTTGTAATTACCTCGTGTACAATAAAGTTATCTTTTCCATTTATATTTTTGCAATAATTGTTATTAATAATTGAAACGTGGAAAATAGTATATAAATGTTTGTCATTTGGTCCCGTATTATTAAAAATCACGCAAAAATCAGGGTAAACTTCTCGCAACTTTAAATTGCTATCACCGAAAAATGACTTCTAACGAGATCTAAAAAAAAAACTATTTCAACAAACACTGTTATGAATTTAGCATCTTTTGATATTGCTATGCTAAGTAGGTAGACATTTTCAGTAGCATTATGATAATCTGAACATCCCAGTTTTATCCTGTGTTGACTTTTAATCAAGAATAAATGGATAAGTGTTAGTGAACAGTAACTTTGTAAATCTGGAGGCCTACTTTGAAATTTTAGAGAGATTCTCTTTAATTTTCTTGGATAAAACGAAGTAATCACCAGGAAAACGCAATTTTTAATAATAAAAATTTATTTCCAAGCATAAACTTAGTACTAAATTACAATTTCAATAAAATTTAGCAATATTTTACATAGCGATTAACATTAGCATCTGCAATCAAACAAAGCAAAGCCGGTATTTTGATTGTCAGCATTTATATTTTTGATAGTTATAACTCATGAAAATTGTGTGTAAGTGTGAAAATGTGAAAAGTGTGTGTCAATATGAATATGTATGACATTGTGTTAGATGCCATTATTGTCTCTAAACATCACAATACTAAATCATAATGTGGATGGGTTTTTAATTTTTTTTGTATCTAATATGTGTCCTCGTAGCTGTTAATTACTAAGGCTGTTTATAACATTTTAAGATTTTAGTACTAACTAGCTGCTGCCCGCGGTGTTGCCCACGTTTGTTGTTTTATCAACAAAAACAACGGGTAAAGGTAGGGTACAAAAAAGTACACAAAGTTTCTCCTTATAACATTAGTTATCTGCTCGTAAAAAATCCGTTAAAATCAGTCTAGGAGTTGCAGATGTTAGCCGGAACAAACAGACGAACAAAAAATTTTTTTTTTGTAGGTAATGTAAAAACCTAAATATGTGAAAGCTGTTAATTTGAAACTAAAACAAACACTTCTATTTAATTTATTAGTATAGATTATTTTCTTAGATTATATTCTACTATCATTATTTTTCGTCATAAAAGAGCAGGTTCCATTAATTATATTGTATCTCTTAACAAGCTTACGTTTCAGTAAGTTGTACATCATCATGTCGTCGTCGGAGAAACATTAATAATTCCTCAACCATTTTCTGCTGCTCAGCTCCTAGACAGTGCCTTAATACTAATAGAGTAAACATAATTTGTCATTTATTGCCATAAAAAGTATTTATTCATACAAAATCATAATTATAGCTGAAAATAAATGATGCAATAAATTATCTTGATAGTCTTTATTATTCCCAATATTATTTAGAGTCGGCTACAAGTACAATCGGCTTTGCCTGAATATCAGTTTTTCAATAGATACTAACGACAAACTGAATTCGAAAATTTAACTAGTTATCAGTATATTTGAGGGAACTAGCTTATGTTTCCAATATCGATTGATTGAAAGACGTCTACGACAACCGGAACCGACTCCTTAACGTGCTCTCCGAAGTACGGGCGTGAATCACCGCCTTAGGCAGCTTGTCCATCGCCGCCGTCACCGGACCGTCACCGAGAACGAGATTATTTCCAGCCGAGTTTAAGATGACGTGACGGCGATCGTGTGTCCACCGCGCGGATATATCGGTGGCTCAGTTCTAGAGCTTTTTCGTGCGTGTTAGTCGTGTTTTCCTTTTTAGTATAAATAAAACAAACTAGGAGGATGGCTAGTTTCAACCGGCGACAGTTGATTCTTCTGCTTTTGTCCGTTCGAATGCGTAGGCGATGCAAAGAATTTTTGATTCATCCGCTAATACGTTGACGATACATCACAGAAGCCATTTTTTTACAAATTTTATGATAAACAGGCAAAAACCGGGCGAACGGTGTGGTGCGACGGTAGTGTGTGGACACACACTGTTTGTTCTTGAACTCGTGATGGGCGTGCGGTGGACACATGGCCATAGTAAATGTATGTATCGCTAAATCGGCGCCGTCATCTCGATCTCGGTGACCGAGACACGGTGGCACATCTGAAAGCGAGTTAAAGTATATAAAATGCTAGAAAGAAATCGTCAAAATACATTTAGCACAAGGCACCACAACTTGATTTATTACAAGTACATTAACAGGGCCATTTGTCATTTGTTGACACTTTAATTTGCATGTGCATATAAACCTTCTAAACTAATCATTTCCAAGCCAACCAATCACTAGAATGGTGGATTATTTGCGATTTTAATGCGACACTCAAATGGGATCAGAATAAACCCTAATCAGAGTAAATTGCTATTAAATCTATCTCGTTTGGGTAGAATTCACGAGATAGTTGCATGAATAAGTAGAGTTTGACGTTAATTTTAATAGACACATAGCGAACGGTTTTTCACTGTTATCTGTTATTGGTTTTACAAAGTTCAATTCTGTCAAAGATAGCATAAATACAGTCATTATTTAAGTTCTGAATCTTTGCGAATGGAGAAAATTAAATATATATTTTCTTTTGTCGTCGATGTTTGGATAATCATGAACTAAATGTATTAACCGTATTTAAAAATATGGATTTTTTACATTGGATACACATAACAATTTAATAAATAAATACATACATATTATACATAGAACCTGAACAAATATTTGCAGAGCATTTCAAATATTTATAACTACATTAGACAATTTAGATTTGGATTTGTAGAACATAAAATAATTATAAGTCTAGCTTCCAACCCGACCTTTAAGACAACTTTGCCTACTGGTGACCGAATTACTTGAGCGGTCAGCCCTTTAGGTAACAAACGAGATGATGAAAATTATTTGTGGATATAACACTCTTACTATCTAGTAAAAAGATCAACGAACTAATTGTAAACGCACCTATTATTAGCTCGGAGACTTGAATGACATTCGATAGTTTTGAAAACCTCATAAAACGTTTTTTTATATTTCTCATAACTTTCTGATTTATAACTAGGAAAATATGTCTTGAATTGATATCAAGCATTTTCAATGTCATGCTCAAATGAATTTAATGTCAGGTTTTATGCATTGCGGAAAGTTTAATAAAACGACCTGGTTGCTTTGTTTTAAATGAAGAAAATATCGTGAGTTCTATCGGCAGATGTTAATATCGCACATTGTCTTCAGAGTTAGAGTGAGAAGAAATTGATTTAAAAAATGTATATCCATATGGCATTCAAGATAAGCATCCATGTTTGTTCACGTGTAAAATTGCTCAGTTCGATGAGTAATTAAAATGATAGTTTTAATGTTCGTTTTAGTGTTTTTTACCACAAGCTTATCGGGTACGTAAAACAATCACATTCTTTTCTCTATCAAACATGTTTTATGATTATATTCTACTTTAAGGTTAGTTAAAGTTATTAGAATAATCTACACCTGTTTTGCAAACTAGATATTTGATTAGCGATTATTTAAATTTAAATTCTATTTCAATACTTTGTGAATCAATTTTGGGTTTAAATAATTTATTCTCATATAAACTTAGTTCATTTACAATGAGATACATAACTTATGACTAATATACTATTCACCTCTCACCGTACACATAAGATTTTACAATATATAAACATGTTTCTAAAGCTTGCATTTATTTGAATTCGAGTACACGTAAACTATCACAATCCTTCAATTCTTTCGACAATCTATCAAACAGCTGTGCTCCCTTATATAATATTGTTTTTGTCCGTAGATAGTTCATACTTTCGCTAGTTGTATTTCATTTTTATTTCTTAGATCATGTGTGATTGGTTTCTTGTGTAAGTGGAAGTCAGTTCGAATGGAATTGTCAGTAATATTTTTAACTAGAATGCAAGTATTATTTACATATAGTTGTTTGAGGTTAAGTAATCTGGTTTTTTCATATAGTAGTTTTGTAGGAGTTAGGTAATGTCACTGAAGTAGTACTTTAATTATTTGGTTTTATATTCTTTGTAGTATTTAAGTTGATATTTCTATGATAATACTGATATTATACAAGTGTCACATTACCTAACACTTTGAATCTCGAATAATCGTTACAGCTATAACATTTATTGCTACATGTTTACGGTTATGGTTGTATAATATTAAATTCATATTTTGAATCATTTAGATCTTAACATCATGTAGTTAATTATTTACTTTTCGTAATATTAATTTCTATCTAAATCGTTTGCAAATTCATTCATCCATCAACCCTTCAAAATTCTAGGTAAATTGAAAATCAAATTGATATTTTCTTGGATTTCACAACTAAATCTAATATAACCGTATTTGATTCCAGAACCTCTGAATCGTATAAATTTACAAGATATTAATAAGCCAATATCAATGCTACCAACAAGACGAATATTAAGAGGGCGTTTTGTAGGTGACACAAGACCTTATATGGTAGTTTCTATTGTATAATTTGGTCACTTTTAACAAAAGTATTTCCTTGGTATGAATTTTTTTGCAATGATTTCATCAATGCATATTTGAAGAATAATCATAAATTTTAAATAGTAAATGATTGTACGTAGGTCGTAAATTATTATAAAAAATAATAGTTTGTTCGTGTTAGTAGAGATTCGCTTTGTGATAGATTTGCATTACGACAGAGTCGCATAACGGCAGCAGTGGGAAGATTTATTCTACAGTCGGGCATCCTTTGAAAACACCGAAAAATAAGACTTTATATTATTGTGTATTATCTCGTATATTGTTATTAACAGCAGTTTTCAAAATTTAGTATTTTAATAAATAACATTGCTAGACATAGGGCTCTTCTTAGAAAGAATGTAAATAAATATGAATATGTAATTGAGATATTTCTTTAAATGAATTTGAATGTTTCTTTCAACAGGTATATTTAAGGGCAGCTAGAAATGTGAGTCAAAAATTTGTGGATAGCCATTGGCTTTGTGGAGGCGTTATAATTAACGAACAACACATTATCACTTCGGCCGCATGTATTGAAGATGTTCAACGATTTTATGTCATTTCCGGCACTCACAAGTAATGATTATGTATATAATATTGTATACCGCCTAGCGCAAAATGAAAGTAGTTTTGCGAAGAGATTGTTTTCTAGTACGCGAAAATATACTTTAATTTATACCTGAAAGTGTAAAACGCATAATTCTTCAATACCATGAAGAGAATTTTGATTTTGTTGGTCAGGTTATCTTAAAGCATAGATTAATTTGATAAATTTGATATCCGTAATCGTTCCGTACTCCATTTATATGATGCTTAGATATACTATTAACTTAATATTATATTTTAAAGTCAAATCGCTTGATCTGAAAATAAACTGAAATCGTTGGTGGAGCAAAATTATTGACTCCATGGTTGCAAATTTAAAGATTTCTGAATATATTTTTTCAACTAGATGGATACCACCAGAAGTTACAAACAATCAATGCATAATTAATGGCGCTAAAAAAGCTATTTGGAAATGTATACCAATAGGTGAGTATCTCAATCGTTTACATATTTTCCGTTATCTTACTTTTAATACATGTTTGTGTTCTATTTTACAATTTTTAAGGTCATAATTTTGATGGTAAGGATTTCGATAACATTCGTTGGATGGTGGGCGATATTGCTATAGTGAGGGTAGAAGACAAATTCAATTTTAAAAGAAAAATTCTAGGTTGTGACTTTATACCGCAAAGGATTGCATTCAATAACCTAACCATAAATCACGAAAAGAGTGGAACTTTAGCAAGTATAGCGGGATGGGGCACTACAAGAAGTTTTACAAATGTAAGCTTTGCTTTTCTCTTAATTGAATTCATTTTGACCAGTTGATCTAGCGGTTAGTGATCACGACTGCTAAGCTAGAGGTCATGGCTTGAATTCCCATACTCGACAAATCTTTGTAGCTCAATTACAATCGTTTTTTGTTAATATGCATGTGTTTAAAAATATATAGGTATATTCTATCAGCAGTCTGGTTATTTAAACCTTAATGTTTGGTTGAATTTGTGGTGATGACTTAGTAAATAACACGGTTTGTTACTATGTCTGTTCATAACTTTCATGGTCAGTGACATTTAAATATAAATCTGCGGGATTGCTACCATGTACCTTTTTGTTTGTGAGTATCCAATATTTCGGAGCTGTTGCAAGCGCCATGATCACGGAGAGACTCCGTGATCATGGCGCTTGCATATCACGGAATGCATATCAGCGCCGAAATATCGGATACTCACAAACAAAAAGGTACATGGTAGCAATCCCGCAGATTTATATTTAAATGTCTGTTCATCTTATAGGTATCGTAAGAGTCAACTAAGGAAGCAAATACGTAAGATAACAGTACTGAAAACAGAAGTAAACACACACACATAACATAACAAACAATTGTGAGATTTATGTTTCAAAATATGTTTCAAATAGGTTTTATTTAGGGATATTATGTAATAACGCATCTCTGAATTTGTATGTATGTTATTTGTGTTCATAAATAATCTGAGTACCATAAATACAGTAGATGTGCATTTTTTAAAGGCGTTCTTTTTTATTATTAACTAGCTGAGCCCCTCGGTGTTACCCGCGTTTGTTGTTGTAACCGCTGGCAACGCCGCGGGGCAAAGTTAGTCTAAAAAAAGTAGCTTTAGTTACTTCCTATATCATCAGCTATCTTCCAGTGAAAGTCCCGTCGAAATCGGTTCCGCAGTTCCAGAGATTACCCGGAACAAACGGACAGACAGACAAAAATTGTAAAAAAAGTATTTTGGCATATGCACCGTGTATAAACATATGCATTTAGTAAAAAGCGGTTATTTTCATTTTACAAACCGACAGTCCAACTTTATTGATTTGTATGTATAGATTAAATGCGATCCGGTACTTCAGCAGTATCCAAAATTATATAACTGCTTAAAATTAGTTACCTACATAGTTTTATTACCTTCACCGGTATGCTTGTCTTCAACTAACTTTCGGTTTATTAACTATCTTTTATTTTTATGGCTAAAATATAACAGATTGACAATAACCCGATTGAGAGAGCAACAAACTCAGTGGATTTGTTAGAAACTGATGTTGTAGTTGTATCAAAACGTGGTTGCACAGCTCATTGGGATAAACGTTATCATGACATAATCAACAATCAAATGATTTGTACGAAAGACGCCTTGGATGATCTTGAAAGCGAAGCATGTCAGGTAAACCTTATTTGTAAATCGTCTTCGGTGGTGGAAAAGTGGGGTATGTTACTGTACTGAAGTGCTGGGTCCGGATTGGACCAAATGTTTGTATTATCTACAAATATTTGTTTAGAAGGTTAAATGTTTTCTATGTATAACATGAATGTGTATAAAAAGTACTCAAGTATTCTAATCAGGGAGTCAAAGTTTCATAGTACAAGATCTCAAGACTAACATATTTATTTATTACTAGATTTTGCCCGGGGCTCCACCCGCATGTATGTTGGTTATCGCGGTAAAAAGTAAACTATGTCCTTTACCAAGCTATCTCTATGCCAAAATTCATCAAAATCGAATAAGCGGTATAGGCCTGAAAACGTAACAGACCGATAGACATTTCGCATTTATAATATTACTATTCTATATACTACATTCTCGCCCGCGGCTCCGCCCGCTTGTAAAAAAGTAGCCTATGTGTTATTCTGAAATATAAGCTATATTACTGTGAAGTTTCATCCAAATCCTCTCATTAGTTTTTGCTTAAAAGAGCAACAAACACACTTACTCACAAACTTTCGCGTTTATAAAATTAGTAGGATATGGAGTGCTTATAGCCAAGTGGCCTTGGGTGATTGAAAAAATGATCTAGGGTAAGCAATGACGGTAAAGTCAGTCAGACCTAGTTGGGTGACCACTAGGTCACGTTAAGTGATTGGTCCCAGTTGTTATCACAAGATAACAGTCGCTAAGCATAGCTAAAAAAACATATAACGGCAAAACTACGTAGCCTCGGCCTTGCCAGTCCCCAACCAGCACTCAGCCAGCGTGGAGACATATGACCTTACTCTTTGGATGTAGTAGAATCACGCTGATTAGAGCACAAATTGGCTAGCTCGACCGGAACACTACTACCCACATACAAAAGACCATCCTATTAATGACAGCATTCGTACTTCGTTTGTGAGTGTGAGACCGGAGTCCGAATCATTCTGCATCATTCTACCGGCCTCCGGAGGCCAGGCTGCCTTGGTATGGGTCACCATGCTGCATTGCCTCACAATGAGAATGATGACTTCTACTCCTGGATTATACTGGATCATGCGGAGTGGAGCTACTTTGGTAGGCTTAAATATATAGTAAAAAACCTTACAAGCACCTGTCTGTCCAGAATGAAGAAAAAAGTAAACCCTATGCTGAGTGGATTCCCGAGACAACTCACTGCTGGGAGTGAGACATTATGGGTTGTTGATGATATTAAGCTTAAAATTTGTATTCGTGAACCAGAATATTTCTAAATTCGTTTTTTTTTATTTAGGGACGAGGTGCTGATTGCAAGCCATTGCATGATTCAGACAGTGAATATTTCGACATTATTAGACCACCGATAAGAAGAATGATTTCAAGTCGCAAGAACCGTGTTGTTCATACAGCCTCTCATTATAACCCTACAAGAAGATTTGATGGGTTGAGTGGCGGATTTTGTGAGGTGCATAGTATATTACTTTTCACTTGATTATTACAATATTAACTTGAAAATTATGTAGATTGATAGATAATATATTATTTGAATAGGTATCAGAGTTTACAAACAGTATAGGTACAGACATACAACTATATACTAACAACAAATATGATGTACCTTAGTGCTTATTACAACTTCTTTCAGTCAACCTTTGGATGAACTTTTTTTTTTAAATGTTGCTAGGTATTTAATGACCTATGAAACAAATATTTTACCATAGATTAGTAAAAAGTATACCTATAAAATAAATAAGTATTTGAAATATTAATAAAAGGGTAACACTCACATAATATCGTTATAAAGGAAGTACTATGGACCTTCTAATATAAATTGGTAAGGCATTCCATAAACGTAAAGCTTCTGTGGAGGGGTTAGTATGAAAATTGGTGGTATATTTTGGTATTACCAATCTCAGCGTTTCAGAAGACTAGGTATTTCAAATATGTGCCACTAAGGAACTTAAAGCGATTATTAACATAAATTAGGATTGATAAATTAAATGTACAGAAGGGTAAAGACATTAGTATTCTGACAAAATCGAGTTGGATGCCACTAAGAGTTTTTCAGGAAAGTGAGAAACGTGATCATATTTGTGATGACGTTGATTTCTTGTTACAATTTTACATGTCTGTATCTGTTCACATTGAAATATATTCTTCACAAAAATCATAAAGTCCTTGCTAAAAAGACCATGTCCAGCAGTGGACTGACAAAAGCTGTTTATGATGATGGTGATGATATTTTTAAATGAACTGCATTTTCATTTGAGCAATAAATGATGTTTACTTTATTGATCATGATATTAATCATCAGATTATGGCCGTACCGACTGCTGCTGAACGAAGGCTATCCCCAAAGGAGTAGCAAAGAGCGCTTTCTTTAGGAGTCTTCATTCATCCGCCGCCATGCCAGCTACTTTCTTTCAGTCATAGGCTTATTTAGGACACTTTTTTGTTTGTCTCTTTTTATGCAAAACGTATAGTCTCTTTTTACATGCATATAATATTACTATTTTCTTTTAGAATGACCATGGGGGCCCTCTTGTAGTTGGCCGGGGTAAAAGTGCTACGGTCATAGGAGTCATGTCAGCTTGCCAAACTAAAGCCGTAACCCAAAAGTGTTACGGTCCATTTTTGTTCACCAGTATTTATAAATATCGAGACTTGGTTTCTCTTTGCAGTACTCCTGAACTTGGGTAGGTTTTAAATATAATGTGTATTGTATTTAATACTACAAAGCTGGTAGAACTGTTTAAAGCGAGGTGTATGTTTTTTTTATGAAAGCCTACCAAAATGACTTTGCTCTGCCTCATTTAGCCTCCGGTATTGGACTCACGAACTTAAGACGACAACAGGAATGCTGTTTTTAAGTTGTTCTTCTGTGAGATGATATTACCGATGGAGCCGACCCGTTCGTGCTGAAATCCCAGGTTGGCTCTACTACCTCAAAATGTGTTTTCATACCTTTAATTTTATTTAAAGATTAATTACGTACTAAGAAATCCTGTGATTTAAAAGATTTCACAACAAATAAATGTAAGGATATGAAGAACTTTTAGAACCACAATTGTAGATCACATACATTGTTGTTCCTAGTGCAGATCGAACCTACAATATTTAAAGTAGTTTGAAACACTGTGCCATTCGTGCAATCAAACAAACATTTAAATTGTTAAACCCAATCGAATCACAATTATAGTTGAAATAATACAATAAAAAGGAATCAAAGATTGATGAACTTAATTTGAAGTAGCATCTCTTTCAAAGCTCATTGATTTTTTATTGCAGTTCAAGATGCGAGAACCTAATTAGAGCCTCACACTCTGAGTATCAAGAAACATCTTATGATTGGAGTAATCACATAGACGGGTATCATCTATATTTAACATAATCTTTGTTATCAATTAATTAAGACTGTCTTTATGATGTCAGATTTAGAATACGGATTATTACCATCCGTAATTATCTCGTGGGTTCCAAAGTTTACAGAATAACGAAGCAAAGAGAAGGAGACTGGAAACAAATACTATGATAACATTCAGACCACAGTGATAGAGTAGACCAAGGTCTCCTTACTAAGGACTTCTTCTTTTCAAGATCTTTAGTACCTGACTATATATATACTATATATCAATATCTATTGATCTAGTGGATCTTAATACACAGATGTTCCTCCGATGTATTTCTAAAGATATTAATTAGTGCGTGGGTTGTATATAACGAAAATCGTCGTTGTTATGTACTACCTATAAATAAATGACTTTTCATTTAATATTTTCTGGTTCATTTCGTGCTACTTCTTGAAATTTAATTTTATGTACCCTGCAACCTTTTTAGTTTCAAATAACTAAATCGTCACTTATTTTGCATCATCATCGTCATCAACAGCCTATAACAGTCCACTGCTGAACATAGGCCTCTCCTTAGAAAGGAGGTTTTGGCCTACTATACCACGCTGGCCAGACGGGGTGGTATAGGGTTGGTTTCAAGTTTTCCTTCTCTTTGCATTGATGTTGTCTTGCGAAGTTAATCTTTTAGTCGCCTTTTACGACACCCGCGGGATGAATAGGGGTGTTGACACTCTGTATTCTTAATCCGTCACCATCATCATACACTTATTTTGCATACAACTAAATAATTATTTTTATTTCTCCAGGACACAAAAAGTGGACAATTCAGGAAAATTTGTCTTAAGAAGTTATGCTCAAACACCGTTGTATCCCATAATGTCTCCTTCAGTAACAGAGGAGGATTTGAAAACTGACGTCTCAGCAACTGCTCAAGCCACTACGCAAAAAACATTGAAGTCTCAAACAGAAGAGCAACGTAATAACGAATTCAGTAATTGGACTCCTGGAAAATCTGTCAGTAATACATCGTCAAGTGTCTTTATCACGTCAACTCAGCCATCAATATTAAAATCTTCACTTCCACAAGTACTTACTAATTCAATATCTAAAAATTCATCCAGTGTAACTCAAATACGAAAATCATTTTATAATTATTATCAAAAAAATGCGAAATCAACTTCAAAAGGAAATTCACATGTGTACACGATGGTCCAAGACTGGCAGCAAAATTATCTAAACTATCTTAACACCATGTAATAAGCCGAACCGTTTTTGGGTCGTTGTAACGAAGCATATCCACGATAATTTCTTACTTACAGGTTAGATCACCTAAGTTTTTTTTATTAATAAGTCAGAATTATAATGTAGTTAGATTTGAAAGAAAAGATGAAAAGTATTAAGTTCTAAACATCCATTTTCAAAAGAAAGATTAAGATTGCATAACGCATTGCACAAGCCAGAAACTGTCCTCATTGCTAATATTGTAACATTTAGTTTACGAACTATTGTGATAGTTAAAACATTTAAGAATCTTTTTACAACGATGTAATAATAAACGTAATGAAAACCATGTAAAGTGTAATTTTATTGAATAAATAATTACAAGTGACACGTAGGTATGTAAAACTACAGAATACATAATATTCATATTATAATAAATTATCTTTCTGTGTAAATTTGTAACAATTTCAATTACTTTTGGTTTGTCATTATAGTTATTCACTCATTGGGTTTTATTGTACAGTATAATTTACGTAGTATTTATTTTTTAATCTGTGATATAATGTAGTATAATGTACTGCCTTATTATTTAGACGCTGTTAAGCATTCGTGTGTTAACCCACAAAAAATCGAGTTTTGACTTATGAATGCTGTCTTATTCTTTAGATCATAAGGTTTACGATAGTGCAATCCATTTTATTGAAAACAAATCGCAGAATATTCTAGAGTACAAAAATTGTTATTGCTTAATTCCTAAATTAAGATTTGTATTTAGCATTTATGTCACAAGTGCCTTACATTATTAATGCCAAAATCTAATGAGACTACAACAAAAAGCATTAATGTGTTATACTACGGTTAACATAGAAATGCGTAAATCGGATTGTGGGTTAGAACAAAAATGCAATATTTGGCGAGCGCGGACGGTGGCGGGGCGGTAAGGATTGCGCGGGCTTGTTGACCACACCGACATGTAAATTTTTAAGCAATTGCGTAGCTTTTATCGCGGGCTTTAAGCGCGGGGACCGAATCAAGCAATTTCGTAACGAAAAAAAACCTAACACCATGAAAACGGATAGAGATATGATTGTCACTGCAGTACAACAAGGACGCCACATGCGTCTCCGTGCGCATGCGTACTGAAGCCAATGGCCGTTATCCGTTGCCTTGACAACACAGTCATTCTAGATTATTATCCCTACTATTTTAATATTATAAATGCGAAAGTAACTCTGTCTGTTACGTTTTCACACCTAAACTGCTAAACTGATTTTGATGAAATTTGGTACACAGGTAGTCTAGAGTCTGAGGAAGGACATAGGCTACTTTTTACCACGATAACCGATATATACGCGGGCGGAGCCGCGGGCCAAAGCTAGTATTAAATAATTGTTTCGGAGTCTGGGTGTTTTCTATGTATAATATATATGTATTTACAAAAAAAAGTATGTTTCTGTATTTATATCAGTTGTTTAGTACCCATAATGCAAGTTCTGCTTAGTTTGGGACTAACTAACTAGTAACTAGGGTCTGATGAGGGCGCTGGAAGGTGGCCATAGGAACCCCATCGAGTTTGGGCTCGTTTGATTCGACGAGTTCTTTGACACTATATGGTAACCAGGGTCTGATGATGGAGCTGGAAGGTGGCCATAGGAACCCCATCGAGTTTGGGCTCATTTTATTTGTCTTGACGAGTACTTTGACACTATATGCTAACCAGGATCTGATGATGGAGCTGGAAGATGGCCATAGGAACCCCATCGAGTTTGGGCTCATTTTTTCGTCTTGACGAGTACTTTGACACTATATGGTAACCAGGGTCTGATGATGGAGCTGGAAGATGGCCATAGGAACCCCATCGAGTTTGGGCTCATTTGATTCGTATTGACGAGTACTATAATACTATACGGTATGAATGTTATTCCAACAAAGCAAAATATTGAGTTACGAGTACCAGAGTAGAGTTTAATTGTAGCGTGCTGTAAAAAAAAAACAGTCGTGTGGCACTCGGGGACTGCCGCGGCAAAGCTATTGCATAGCATTTTTATCAACATAAGCAATTTAATTGTTTTTTATTTATTGTTTTTTTTTCTTTGATATTAATTCAAGTTTACAAAACAATATACACTGTCTTTTTACTAACATACATTCTAACAATATTATTGCCAAACAATATAATCATCCTATTAACCGAAAGACAACTAAACAGAGAACATAATAAATAGTGATATGAGCATATCTATGGAATGAAAAGCGAAATAAATAAAAATAATTTGAGAGGGACACCTCTCAAGTTCTTTCTCAAGGGACACCCGGATGGAACTAAGTTACACGCACGGCTTGCTAAAATGTGTCGTTATACAGACAAAACCTCATACTCTACTAACATCATTAAAACTTGTCTAAGCACGCTACAATTAAACTCTACTCTGGTACTCGTAACTTAATATTTTGCTTTGTTGAAATAACATTCATATCGTATAGTGTTAAAGTACTCGTCAAGACGAATCACATGAGCCCAAACTCGATGGTATTCCTATGGCGACCTTCCAGTTCCATCATCAGACCCTGGTTACCTTATAGTGTCAAAGTACTCGTCAAGACAAAACAAATGAGCCCAAACTCGATGGGATTCCTATGGCCACCTTCCAACTCCATCATCAGACCCTAGTTACCATTTAGTATCAAAGTACTCGTCAAGACGAATCAAATGAGCCCAAACTCTATGGGGTTCCGATGGCTACCTTCCAGCTTCATCATCAGATCCTGGTTACCATATAGTGTCAAAGTACTCGTCAAGACGAATCAAATTTGCCCAAACTCGATGGGGTTCCTATGGCCACCTTCCAGCTCCACCATCAGACCCTAGTTACCATATAGTGTCAAAGTACTCGTCTAAACGAATCAAACGAGCCCAAACTCGATGGGGTTCCTATGGCCACCTTCCAGCTCCACCATCAGACCCTGGTTACCATATAGTGTCAAGGAACTCGTCAAGACGAATCAAACGAGCCCAAACTCGATGGGGTTCCTATGAAGAATCTAGAATGACTGTGTTGTCAAGGCAACGGATAACGGCCAGTGGCGGCAGTACGCATGCGCACGGAGACGCATGTGGCGTCCTTGTCGCACTGCAGTGACAATCATATCTCTATACGTTTTCATGGTGTTAGATTTTCTTTTCGTTACGGTATTTCTTGATTCGATCGCCGCGCTCAAAGCCCGCGATAAAAGCTATGCAATAGCTTGAAAGGCAAAGGTTAGTTACGTCGTAAATTTCTTGGCTTAAATTTTTTCAATTTAACCTAAAAAGATACTTCTTCCATGATGTATATAAAATCTGCTTTAAATGAAACCCCTAGGATAGTAAGTAGACTTGTCCAAAAACAAAAAATTAAAAATATGTAACATTTTAAAAACATTACATTGCCTTTGTTATGGCCAAATAGTAAGAAATTATCCAGCAGCAAAGTAAAAGATCTCAAAGATATTCATAAGTTAATTCCAGAAGATTGCAAAGAGCTATAGCTTCTTGGAAACTGTGAGGGAGGAGTTTGCTGATTATAATAGATTTGTACCATATGATGGATACAAAAAAAAATGGTTTTATTTAATATGATTAAAAATATTATATAAAAAAAGTTTAAAATTTTTGGTTAAGATTTTTGAACAATTGAAATAATATAAGCGTTAACTTGCTGTATTTCTTATTTTAAACAGAACTTAAAATGTGATTCAAAATATGTTAAAGCAATTACTTAAATAAATAAGTACATGAACATTTTAATATGTTAGCAGTTTATTTTATTACATTTTTTTAAAATGAGTACAGATATTCATTTTAAAACAACAAATCAGAATGTTGCATTAATGTCTTAAGGCACATAAGTCACATAACACATTAATGCTAAATGAAATAAACCCTTCAGCAATTTAAGCATCAATCATTTTTATGCTTTTTCTATTTAATGATTAATTTATTAAGAAATATACATTAATTTTAATAATCTATGCATTTCAGCAAAAAAAATGATACCGCTTAACAATATTTTTTTGCTTAACATACGCGGAAAAAGAAGATTGTTCTTAAAAAACTTTAACAGATGATTACTCAAAACTAGCTCGGTGTGGGTTAACACACAAATGCTTAACAGCGTCCATTTAACTTTTATTCTTGAGGAAGAATATAGACTACTTTTAAATAAGATAACGCAAATACACTCAACTGTAGCCACGGGCTAAAAGTTGTAAAATATAAAACAAATTAAGCATGCAGTTAAAGGAAATAATTTATAAGACGGGAACGAGTTTCGCTTGTTACAGCACCTGTCACCTACTACGAGATTTATTCTGGCCTTTCGGTGTAGAGAATACTGAATTCCAGTTATTTTTAATTTTATTCAAATTGATATCATTTTATAAGTTATTTTCATTTTATAGTTTTTGTAAGATTGTTTAATTTTATAATATCTTAAAAATATAGAAAATTTTAAAAAGAAGATATTGCAAAAAGTAACTTACGAAGTTTTTTGATAGTTCTTTTTCTCAAACACTAAGACATTTTGGTAAAGGAAAATTCGATTCAATAATGAAACGTTTCGAAAAAGTAAAAAAAGTTGACTTGAAATACAAGCTTTTTGATTTTGAATATCATGTTGTAGTTATTTTAATTGAAGAATATAGTGAAGTAAATTTTTAAAAGAGGATATGACATTGAATTCTTTGTTCGGTTGTAATTTTAAATATTCCTATTAAGTTGTTATTTTAAATATTCTAATTATTAGAGTGAAAATCAACTTAGTAAACTACGTAAAACATTAACACTTAAGACCGGGATACCAAACCTTATACAAACATCTGGTTTCTGTATTTTGCGAACTTTATTCAACAAATATCTGTTTATATGAAGTTATTTACATAGCTCGTGATGTTTCACCGCGTCTTGCACCTTTCAATTAACATCGTCGGGAATCTATTATTGCCACTCTCGGCTCCAATCTACGGGTGCCCTACTGCGACAATGAGGTTAGCGTCATCAGAATGATTAAAAATCTATACACATTCCAGATTGATGGCTGAATAACTAGAGTGATTAAATAAATGCAAATTGAAAACAATTGTTAATAATCTCAGAGGCAAAAAATTGCACCAATTAACCAAACCTCGCACACGTGTTGACATTACACGCTATAGTTGAGATTCGTTTAGATTAGAACATGCATTCGAATGTGTACATTCAACTTTTATAACTTTTAACACATATTTTTTTAAGATACGTATTTATAATTTAGACAGTGAACAGTAGTGAATTTTCTTTCCAAGGAAAAAGTTTGCTAAGTGCTTTAAAACAAACAGTAAATTGTATACCGAATGTCGTACATGGGTAAAAAAAAAATGTTTATTTTATATGTTTTTAAGTTTACTTACTATACAATTTGATGATGCCAGAAAAACGAATATTTGATACGGTAGTATAGATACGGTATTCAGTATTGTTTTAAAGGAATAAGGACAACTTTATTCCATTTTGAAAATGCTCCAGCAATCACCGCTTGTTTAAAGAACTTGAAGTAAAACAAAAATTAAAAGACATTTTCTCTTTGTCTCTCAACACTTCAAATGCAAAAAAGTTAATACAGACTTTTAAATGGAAATATTGGCTTTCAAACAGAAATTTATAGTAACTCTTTGATATTTTTATCTGAAATTGAAATCCTAACAGGCTGCTACCCAGAGCTAGGTACGGTTTAATTGGACAAGGCTTTAAAGAGGGTACTTTATGAACGACAACAAAGTTATTATTTTGACTTGTTCAGATACTTTAAAACGTGAACATTTACTGTTATCAATTTGGTATAGCTAATCTTACATTGGTGGATATTTTTAAAGTTCCTTTTGTGAAATCATACCTTTCAGAAACAAATTTGTTATAGCTTAGCATTTGTTTCCGGAAAGTTCTGGAATGAAGACTAGGTACTGGAAGACAGAGCCTTTGTGGTCAGCAAGGTGGTCCGGCAACCTAGTGAAGGTCGCGGGAAACCGTTGGATGGACCTGTTGTTGAGGTGAACCATGGGGAAGACCTAAGTTGAGCAGTGGATGTGTCTTTTCAATGAGGTGAATCATCGTGAGGTGAAAGCGCATAATATTAAAGATAAGTCTATAGCCTAAACGAGAGGATTCTTAGAGAGAAAGGGTACACTTATTTATAGGGTCTAATGATTTTAATTAAAAACAATGAAATAGAAGACAAACAGGTTATGTGCATAAAAGGGTCACCATTAACTCTAAAATGTAATGCAAATTATTTCAAGATTCTCATTAAGACGGCAACTTTATTTCAGATTCAAAACAATTCTCTGTGTTTGCACAAATGACGGCGTATCATTTACATAATACCGAAATAGGAGTTAATTGAATATAAATGAATTAATACCGAAATAGGAGTTAATTGATATCATGGACGGAGTTCCGCACCAACGTGTCCATACTCCGGGAGCTCGGCATCACGCAGCGTTTGTCAGCCGTGGTAAAAGCACGCATTTTGAAATACTTTGGACATGTCTCCAGGCGAGAGGGCGACTCCATAGAGCGACTGGTAGTGCAGGGGAAGGTGGAAGGAGCCAGATCGCGCGGCAGGTCACCTATGCGCTGGACTGACCAAGTGAAGTCCGCAGTGGGTAACCGTGTGTCTGACTGCGCAAGACAAGCTGCCAATAAACAGCGATGGCGTGAAATCGTCCGGAGAGCTGTGTCCGCCTCTGCCACCGATGTGGATGCCTCGACGTGACCACGACCGCTTTGCCAAGAGCGAAACAATTGAGAAGAAGAATATAAATGATTTTAATTTTTACCCAACCACAGAGAATCCAAAAGGTAGGTCAATGGCTTCTGCAGTCTATGTATGTTTGTATGTACCGCTGTAGAACCACATGTACCACCGTAGAAACTTCTTTAATAGATGAAGTGTCAATACATTCACAGTAATGGTCCGGGTGATATTGGTTGTATAATTTTATTTATTTTGTTAAAAATTCTAATAAAAATTTCTAAAAGAGAGGTTTGTTTTGCATGTTTATTACTTAGTGCCTATGTTGTACAAAGGCGGACGTAATGCCATGCGGCATTCTCCATCAGTCAACATTAGGGTAATGTAGAAGTATGATGCGGTGGGTGCAAAACTAGAGTATAGTATATAATAGTAACTGTAAAACAGGTATTATATTTTATATTAACGATGACATTAGATATTATAACTTATATATACAAATTCACAACTAAATATTAAATATGCATGTGGCGCACGAATTACCTTGAAGGCACTAAAGCTTCTTTGTGGGTAGATAGGTAACTGTTTTTTTATGTAAACCTACCAAAGTAACCACTCTGGCTGATGGAAAGCATGAGTAGAATCCAAAAGCACGGATCACCATCCTCATTGTGAGTATAGACAATGCAACATAGTGATCCACACTACACTGTCTGAATGCTGTAGTTATCCGACTGCGTTTTAGGTTGATATCATTATCGTTTATCCAAGGAAAATGTTCTTGAAAATCTATTAATATTAATTCTCGTGTCGTCATAATGATCACTCGCGATATATATATATATATATATATATTCACGTCTTCTGAACATGTGTTTTGTTGGCGCATGTGTGTGCTTGAGTATAGTGAATATAACGCTAGACAAAGTTAGACCAGGAGGAACCTAGCATATTAAAAAGAAACGCAGACGAAACAGAACTATAAAAGCTAAAACTTTTAATTAATTACTAACTTTTACAATCACTTTTTAATCGCCGCTTAGCCATGATGCGGAAACTAAAAATTGTAAAGCGCATAGAACATTTACTTTAAGAACTGCAATGGATTGTGTTATGCTAAACTTAGTCGTTTTACTCTTTGCACAAGATGTCCATTCTACTTGGACCTCCCTCCTTACTGTGTTTCCTGGGTTTATAATATACTTATCATTATGCTGCAGCTCTACGTCGTTGGTTACTTCAATGTCTAGTTTAAATAGGTACTGTAAATGAATCAAGTTCAAGTCAGTATTTAAATACTAAGTGTCACTTGAATGAAAGTGTTCAAACTTTTCCATTTAGATATTTAGTAATAGCTTTTAGGCATGGCTTGTAAGGCGGTAAAGGAATGGATTTCAGAGGAAAAAATACATTAATATGAACAACTATCTGCTTCTACTAACTTACTAACTAATTTAAGATCACTAAAGACTGAGCAAGGTACTTGTCAAAGACGAATATAACCTTATTCCTTAATTTCATATATTTTACGTTACTAAAATACAAAAACTTTTCCTTTGCAAGAATATTATCATATAGTACGGTATCGTTTCAAAATTATTTTAACGTACCCTCAATTATGTTGCGAATTACTCAATAATACACATGACAGGTTCTCGAGGTAGTCGGAAAGTTAGCGCAGTCATCGATTAATTATTTCACTCCACTAATTTTCTTCAGTAAATTTGTGAACTAATCTTTCATGGTCCTGGTATGTACGATAAATGTATACATACAGATAAATAAGTATGTATATTAATGTAAGTTTGTAAATGTGTAAAGTAATTATTAAGCTTGAAATTTTGTTTTCTTTTATATTTTTTGTATGTGTTTTCTCGTACACTAATCCGTCGTTATAATTCTTTTATTATTTTTTAAGTAATATAGGTAATTAATTAATTTAAAAAACTCGTTTTCCTTGCTTAAAGGTACCCCTAGAAAGACAACCGTGTTACTAATTATATTAACCTATTTATTTGTCCTAAAATAAGCTTTATGTATATGTCGCCGCCCACTAGTTTAATTAACCGTTCAATCAACAGCCTAGCCTCTACTGACGCGTTTATTCATATAAAAATACTAACCTAATCTAAAAGCCAAATTTTAGTCTGTGTGGCCGTAGGAATTGATTACATAGCGCTGTTTAGTACAGAGGTGTATATTTATTTATATACTAAAACCCTTTTTTTCTTAACGTGTGGAAATCCCCGCGGACCATCACCCCACCTGGGGTTTACGGCGGGGTGGTGTGTCGGACTCGAACCGACCAAAACCACACGGTGTGACCTCTCTGCGCCTGTCTTTAGGGAGGGGGCCAGGGTGTTGTCTCCTTCTGGACATATATATACTAAAAACCTAAGCTAACCTCAAAACCAGATTTTGGTCTGAGTGGTGATAGTAATTTATGATGGTAGGCTGTTGATTGAACGACTAATTAAGCTAGTTGGTTGCGACATATACACAGATTCTCAAGTGAGTGTAACATTTTTTTTTCTGAGATAAAGATATCTTAATTAATGTTACATGATATTCTCATGTTATAAGACGCTACCTCATATTATGTTATTAAAATATATGTTGATGAGGCATATATGTCTGAAGTAGATAAATAATTTATGTATTTCAGATAATTATTACGGCCTCCTCCCAAGGGTAATAAAGTTAAATAAGAACTTTGACGTACCTAAAAAACAAATTGCTTATAAATATTGACATAAGGGTCATTTGATAAATCCTTCATGAAAGTTATTAGTAATGGTTAGAAAATCGTTATTGAAGGCTGAGTCCCGCGTTGGTACCTGTGGTTATTGTTCTAAATCGCGAGTAACGTAACGGAGAAAAGCTAGTCTATGTTACTCCTTCGATCTCCAGCTTTCTATAAGTGAAAGTTCCGTCAAAATATATTCAGCCGTTCCAGAGCTAATCTCTGGAACGGCTCAAATTCAAATTCAAATTTGAATTTGAGCCGGCTCGGAACAAACAGACAGACACAAAAATATAACAATAGCTTTTTTGATGTTAGTACCCAGTAATGCTTCGATATACATTGAGTGATAAACCTGTTCATTTGATATAATTTACGGACACTCAAATTTTATTTCTTTTTATAGCTTTTAAACATTTTATTGTAAAGTAAATTATTTTTAAGGGAAACTCTGTCAATCAAGTGATAAATCGTTTAAAATTCATAACCATTTTAAATTTCAAAGCCATTTTCACAAATGACATTAACCTTACTTTGCTTTTGCGTTGAGCTTTCATGTCAAAACGACTAAAACCATTAAAAAGAATTCGGTACACTAAAGTCTTTGGTCTAAAGCCTGAGGAAGGAGATTCTTTTTACCGGGATAGCCGACATACACGCAGGTAGAGCCGTGGGCGAAAGCTGGTGTCACGGCTTGGGTGATTTACCGTGAACTAAGGATGTCAAACATCCGACCAATCCGCCATGTTGATTTGCTTACCCTCACAATACGGATGGTGACTCCTATTCCTGAATTCTACCTATGCTTTCCATCAGGCAGAGTAGAGTTACTTTGGTAGGCTCCAATATAAAAAAATCAAAAAAAGGAATCAGAGGATCTCCACTTCAAAATTTACCTATTATTTTTTTATTTGATTTAAGTTAGTTGATATTCTGTTAAGTTACCTTGTCCTTTTACTTATAAGTTGTGGCCTTGATTTTCATAAAAGACTAATAGTTATATAACTATAACAAATATCATTAACTTGATCATTTAGCAAAGAACGTGCGCTGGTAGAGACTTTCAGGCATTAACTGCTCGGCTTAGAACGAAGAGCCGAACTGTTTATTACGAGAGCGTATGTCAACTACTCTGAAGCGGTGGCATCGAAGATCAGTACATTTTGTACTGTAGAGAAAAGGGGAAGGGAGGACTAATTGGAACAATTCTTTAGAACACTCCCCATGAATTAGGCGAGGAGGCGACATTTCATCGCAGCTGCTCAAGGGACTCGGTGTCTTCGGAATTGTCGATAAT
Source organism: Phragmatobia fuliginosa (assembly GCA_932526445.1). Lineage (NCBI taxonomy): Eukaryota > Metazoa > Arthropoda > Insecta > Lepidoptera > Erebidae > Phragmatobia > Phragmatobia fuliginosa. The sequence goes on along the minus strand of OW052057.1, from coordinate 7,161,919 downwards.
GCGGACTGCTCGCCGCTGCAACCGATCGAGACCGTTAAACAAATAATTGTAACATTTATTTTGTTTTGAAAATTGTTATGCTTAAGTTTGGCAAATAAAAATTTATTTCGTTTTCAGTCGTGTAATACCTGTTTATATACATAGTTTATGTTTGACGGGCAAAATCACAGTGCAATATTTATTTTCTCGGGACAAAACGGGTTTCTCGAAGAATTAATTGAAGGTTGACTTTCAATTTGGGTATAAAATGGTAGACAGATTTTAATATTGTTTTTTGCACACATTCGAAATTGAATTTGAGGACATTCAAAGGGCTGGTTTCAACCGAGTTGTGGTAGCTTTGCTAAATTTTTAACTTTTATAGCATTGATGTACCTACATACGACAAAGATTTGAAATTATATCGTTCATGATCTTAGATTTTGAGAACTATTTTAGGTGTCGTAAGTTTTACAGATTCATACATCTCTGATTTATTAGAAAAATGTATTTATTTTTGCAAGTAAATCTTTTACAGGTATTTTTACACGTCAGACCTTACAGCTAGAAGGTGCTGCCATTTCCTGATACTGACTCTGGGAAGATATGTCGAAACAAACCACAGAGGCGTCTCATTTTTTATATTAATATTTGCGAGTACAGTTTAGGATTGACCCTTTGAAGAAAACACTATAGTTTTGAGTCAGCCTGTCCATACAGCTGGTAAATAAACCTCAGCCATCGTCTTACCTAACTGATATAGGTCAAGATTAATGACCCAACACACGACGCTACCGCCAGCAGGATATTTGGGTAGATCGTGGAAAATCACCAGAAAGATACTAAATATGAACTTATATTGCAAACCTACACTATACTCACATTTACAAGAAAATACACAAATACAAAGACAACATACAAACATTAAAATTTCTTTCACTTTCAAACACAAATGGATCAAACACACTGGATAGACAGTCCAAAACAAAGATAAATGATGTTTAGATTTTATTTCTTTGGGTTCTAAGGATCCGTTCGTTCGCACATTCCGTTTCATTGTCCGATTGTCTGTCTATCTATCTTTCATCAAACATCCATCTTAAGTATGCTATAGATCTGTCAAGATTATTTTTACAAATAACCAACAAGGTCTCATGTGATAGTGGAAAAATCGAAGTACTAAGTCAATGCAATCAAAACATACGGACTTTTATGCTCAGTTTTTGCCACTTGACACTCGCAAGGTAATTAAAATCTTTAGGGTACTCCCCGTTGACCTAGAGTCATAGAATTTTGTAGAACGCAATATTATGTAGTAAAGGGAAAGGAAAAATCCAAAGGCCTGAAACTTTGTAGTTGTATAATAAAAACATATTCTTCACAACTAGTTGTAAAATTTCTAGAAACTTATATGCGGGTGTTACACTAACCATAACCTAAGTCGATGTATTAAGACAACAGTGTTCTAACAGCAAAGTAAACTTTATCTGTTCTTAACTAAAAGTTTTTTCTGTACCCCTGACTAGAGTCCGACTCGCACTATGGCGACTTCTTTTTACCCAACTTTGCCTATCCAAAACTATGGCTCTTTCGTAAAAAGGCCAACTGTGACCCCATATCATACTCTCGTAGTTATTTTCTAATCAATGTTAAGAAAGTTATAAATCTCCATAATAGGTTCATAAACTTAAAACCTCTGTGGTTTATTTATGCACTTCTTCCCAGTGTGAGTCCCAGTCTGTGAGGGTAATGCCTGTGCCTTCTATTTGTAAAGTATCTTTTTTTTTACATTTTATTTACAGTACCTGCTAAATATCATTCATCTTTTGCCATTTGGTACCTACGCATATTTTCTAAAAATTTCAGAATGAATAACAAAGTTTGTCTGCTGAAAAAATTTGTAAAACTTTTATTATTATTTACTTGTAAAGCAGTGTACATACACCTAAATACTAGTTTAATACCAAAGCGAAAAGAGACGGCAATTTAGTTTAATATAACATAGCGTCTAGTGCTAAGTTTGTTTTTAGTAGGGCTGCCTTTTCAACTTTTCAGTTCACTATGTTATAATTTTTAATTCTTATGAATGTACTAGTTAAAGCCTGCGGTGTTTCCCATGATTGTCATTGTACATTTATAGTTAAAACTACAAATAATAATTCAGTGCAAAGCTAAAGTGACTCATTATATCATCATCTATCGGTCATTGAAAAGCTTCGCAAAATCAACTAAGCCGTTGCAGATACTATCCAGATCAAACAGCTTGACAGATAGTCCAAAATTTAAAAAAAGAATGCATACTTTCAAATTTAGCGAAAAACTTTGGCGAAAAGCTTTTAATTTCGAATTACAAAGATGCTACAATTTTATTCACTTATTTATAATGGTGTATGGATCGCTCACATACAAAGTTCTATTATTCTGGTAAAGCTTTTCGTCTGAATCAGATTTCCAGGAAAGGTTGCTAATATTGCTAGTAGAATATACTATTATAAAACATACGAGTACTATTCATCACTATCAAAAGCTATTAATGGTTCTCTTTTGGTTCTTTCCTTAGAAAACAGTTTTTGGATTATTTCGCTTTAATTGGCATTCACAACATAACGGTGGCCATGATATGGAGTAAAAGTCTCTTTCTGTGAGGAAATTGTGCTTACGAAGGAACTATTATATTCTATTGTATTAAATTTATAATAAAGAGTTGCAACGACAACAGATTTTTTTTGAGGTTTGTCACCGTATTTTTACAAAACAAAACACCGTAAGCTTACAAAACAATGCATCATCATCATCATCAGCCCATCGCAGTCCACTACTTGACTTATGCCTATCCCATTGCACACCACTTTGATCGATATTGGGCTTCTCGCATCAATGCATTAGTCAGTCGATTTTATGTAGATATTGTGATACTTGTTTTACTCTTTTCAGGTTTTCTATTTCCATAATAATTATTTCAATGCTATGAGGCGACTAAGAGGCATAAGACGCATATACGAGGTGATGATATCCCGTATTTATAGTATGTCTCTTGTGTCGCTAGATACTTTACCTGAAACGAACACAAAAACACCAAGACTCAGAACAATAATTTATGAATCAGATAAAATGTTGTCAAATGTGAGATTTGAATCCGCAACACATGGCGTAGTAGAAAGCGGGTTGGCGAACGCTTAAATCACTAGACTGGCAGTGTCACTATTCGTGATAAATATAATAGTATCAGAATTTTAGGTTTTATCGAAGATACTGTGAGTATCAATTAAAAAGTGAAGTAATGTTGAACTATCTAAAACTATTCAAATAGTATTTTATTGTGACAACCCTGGCACAATTCAACAAAACTGTCGTTCGTATAAGCTGTAGCGCTTTGTGCTAAAATAAACAGCCCAGTGTTCCGAAACGTGGCATTTTAGACATCAAACACTAATAAATGAAGCTGTACGCTTTGATATAGTAAATTATTTATTTAATTTTAAAGTATGATCAGAAAGTAAACTAGTCACAATTGCGTTATTATTTTAAATCCAACTTCGAAATGTTACCTTAACTTATAGCACAGGAAACCTTAGATTAAGTAACAGTGTCCATAATTTTTATAATTAATGGAATTGATTCAGTGAACGTTATTATTATTATTTATTTTATGGGCAGGCAGATGATGATGATTTAACTCACTGTGAAATAATAGTGTCTATAAAATATGTTGATCAGGTTTAGAAGCTAGATGGTAGCAAATTCACAGTTAAGAACGCGTTCTTATATATCCTTTCCTGTTAATTTAAGGTAAAGTTAATTAAAGGTATGATTCTACCCAAGGAACTCCACTCTGCTTGATGAAAAGCATGAGTAGACTCCAAAGGTAGTAGTCAAGACAATGTACTATGGTGACCCCCTGACGGCGGCCTATTGGAATGATAATTTTTGTGAGATAGTACTGCCTCGTTAGAGCCGGCTCATTCGCGCTGAAAGCAGCGTGGCTTTATCCGTTGTAAGTTTAATAGCTTTTTTTAAATTATTTTACTCTGGGAATATTTTTCGCACATACCTTTCGTGGGGTAAATGAAGGGTGTGTGTGGGTATCCCGGGGAAATCGGTCTCCCTATTAAACCCCGCAGCGGCCTACCTCGCAGTCGGGAGGAGCACTAGGTACGCATCAACGGCTTCTGGACTACCCTCTGCCGTACCCCACTACTAAGGTGTCCCACCACCGGGGCAGGACGCTTTTCTGCCTCTTTATTTTGTGTAAGACTTATAATACTTTGTTTGATAGTAATAATATCTATCTAGTCCCGAACTAAGCAGAGCTTGTATAATTAGTACTATGCAACTGATATAAATACATAAACATACTTTTTTTCGTAAATACATACATATTATACATAGAAAACACCCAAACTCCGAAACAAATATTTGCAGATCGTACAAACATTTGGTCCGAACCGGGAATCGAACCCGAGACCTCTTGATCAGCAGCCGCATACGCCAACCACTCGACCAAGGCAGTCAGTTTGTTCATTTAATTTATAGAGAGAAAAAGTTTTTGCCATTAAAACCTTTTAAACTTTAGATAGATATTGTACTGTATATACTATACACAATCATACTTTAAATTATAAATAATGTAGCAGAAAGAAATACTTAATAAAAATAACAAATTTATTTTGAAATTAACTCTGTGTCGCTAAATTAATTAAAATGGAAATGTTTTTATCACAGCAGCTTAGTACTGTCAGAACAAGTCCGACAGACTTAAAACTTCTAGAGAGAAAGTTTCACAAGCGCTCGGACAATAAAGTTTTTAAAAACTCGATGAACTTTTAAAATAGTGGAAACTTAATAAAAATGTTCGCTGTTTTGAAATGAACTGATTCAAGGAAGTTTTTTAGTTTTATTTCATAGAAAACATTGTGTCTCAAAATGAATCTTTGTTAAGTTTCTGCTTAAAGTTTACAGGCGAAACTACGCCACTTTGGTTGCACCTCTTTTAATTGATGTTTGATTCCTATTAGTCGTGGTATAGTTTTATGTAGCATAAATAACCTACCTCGATACATGGGCTATTATATAACACTAAAGAAATTGATACAGCCATTCTCGCGTGATGCGTGAATCAACATTTAATATTTATGTATAAGATGTTTTTAACAAATTTAAATTTAAATGATTTTGTCATTACAATATTTTTCTTTTATAAAACAGTAATAATAAATAATATATTGAACTATTGATCTCAATCTAAACTTAGAGAGTTAACTAATAACTTCAGTTTTTGAGGTATCAATTTTTTTTGCAATTGCCAACGCGACACACTTCAAAAGTAATGAGAATGATAAATCTGTTAAAAAACACGTCTATTTTTAAAATAAACATAAGTAAACACAGACTACTTGAGAAAATAAAAGAGTTTAAAAATAAACGGGTCGCAGACAAGTTCGTACTTTAGGCAGATCCAAGCGTAGACAAGCGATGTAATTATTATTAAAAAATAAATAAAACTTTAAGTGCTTTTACTCTTTCTAAATGACAATGTTGATCTAATACAACAAAAATCTGTATTTAGCCTAGCACTCCACTACTGAATACAGTGTACTTTGAGTTTTACGTTAAAGGGGCTTGGTAGCCAACAGGTGAAGTAAAATAAGAGCAACTAGACCTCGGTTACGAGGACCCACAGGTTATTTATTACTTCAAAGATAAGTTACAATTAACAAAATAATTTAGTTCAGTTTCAATAATTTAGTCACTCCTAAAAAGAGGTTTTAGTTTACTACACAACACTGACCAGACATTTAAGATCTCCTTCTCTCGGCTAGTTGTATCTTGTTAATCTAGATTCGTCACCACATGGAATATTCTTCTTACTACATCATTTAAATATTCAAATGAAATTTCTAATCTCTATCTATGCTGTTTAATACTATGGCACTTTGTAATCACTTCATGATATAAACACAACTGTTACTTGTGGTTCTTTCAACAAAACGAAACACGTAAATTAGTTGGGTGCGGTGTACTGGGGGCAGACTACGGGACAACTTTATTAGAAAACTTTTTAAACTTCATCCTATGCAGTTTGAGCTTGCTTATGGTTACAACTCATTAGTAGTAGACTGATGTTAGCCTTTGAAGTACAACATCAACAGTATTCTTTAACAACACTTTTGGACGTAGGCATCAGTTTAGAATTGCGGTTGCAATGTTTACAAAAATATTATCCTATAGAATTTTTATACAACAGTAACTAAACGTAAATAAGTTATTGGTTCCAGACAACTAGTTTTCACTTTTCCACATATCCATAAATCCTATTTAAAATAGAAAATTTAATGAAACTATCATATTATCTTTCACAAGCAAGAAACCAAATTTTCTAATAAGGCCGCCTTTTGTACATTTTATAGCGAATATTTTATGTACCTACTCTCTTATAACTACGTAATACTGTTTATTAAATGTGTAGTGTATATGTAATGTATTGTTTAAATTAAGTTTTCGATTTAACTATTTATTATCAAATCGTAAATCTTATTCCTAGGCTTAATTCCCAATATTATTTGGGGTCGGCTACTGTTAGCAAATCGTAAATAAGTAAACTAAATTGTTTGTTGTACAATAGAATTCAAATGTCCAAAAAAATTAAAGCTTTTTATTAACTGTTTATATTTGTTAATACAGTAATTAGGTATCTATTTTAATCTATTAACAGAACTTAATGGTTTACCAATTTGAAACAATATTTTCGAAATATACTTATACTTCATTTGTAGTGTAAGCATTGTCACAACCGTATCGGTGACGACTAATTGAATTTACTTTCCTTCCAAACTAGCCCATAGAAGTTTCCACTTACAAATAGAATTTGTTAAACTTTATTAGTCTACCTTCTATTATCTTCTTTCTAGCCTTATCCCCAATATTATTTGGGGTTGGCTACTAATTCAACTGGTTTTACCTGAATATCAGTTTTTACACGGAGCGACTGACATCGGACCTCCGCAACCCTAAGGGAGAACTGAAACTCGTAGGTTGAACTAGTCATCAGTAAATTTGAGGGCACTGACTTCCCAATAACGATTGCCATAGATTTTCATAACAATCGGGACCGACGACTTTACGTGGCACGGGCGTGAATCACCGCCAAACTTCCAAACTCCGGGCTGCTATTAGGAATTTCCTAAGAAAAACCGAAACTTCTTTATTAGCAGTTGCATACGCTAACCACTAGACCAACGAGGCAGTTCTACCTTCTATTATCTACAGATTATTAAAAGAATCAGTCGTAATATATATCTACAGCTTTAAGCTGGCCACAATAGTATATTGTACCTAGAAACACTCCATGAAGCTATTGAAACAGTATGAGTCATGGGCTATTCCATTTCGCTAAGTCTTGTTCCGCTCGTAATGCAATGAGTTTAACATTGACATATTAAAGAAAATAAAAACATATCGTGTTTATTACACAGGAAAACTATTTATGAGTTAGATGGATGAGATAGATATATGATGTTACAGGGAAGATATAAATCTTGTTATCGTAAATTCTTTCTTCTTGTCCACCGACATTTGTAGAAGATCATAACGTGTCAACGTGTAAAAAATTTACTTGATACCTTGCACTTAATGATATAAACTTGTGGCTCTCCTTTTTAAAAAAGGAAATAGTAGTAGTTGTATAAACTACTAGCTGAGCCCCGCGGTGTTACCCGCGTTTGTTGTTGTAACCACGGTCAACGCCACGGGGCGATGCTAGTCTAAAAAAGTAGCCTAAGCTACTCCTTATATCATCAGCTATTTGCCAGTCAAAGTCCCGTCGAAATCGGTCCGGTCGTTCCAGAGATTACCCGGAACAAACAGACCGACAGACAGACAAAAATTGTAAAAAAAAATATATTTTGGCATATGTACTGTGTATACATAGATATGCATTTAGTAAAAAGCGGTTATTTTAATATTACAAACAGACACTCCAATTTTATTTATTTGTATAGATTATTTGTAAAGATTATACTATTTTCTGATTAGTATGTTTCATAGTATGATTAGAAAATAATTTTTCACATTAGTTATTTTTTTTGAAAATGACATAAAACTGTAAAAAAACTCTATAAAGTTTTTGCGTTTTCAATTAAATATGTAAAGAAACACGAGCTTAAAATATCATTATCTTAGCCAAAAGTCGTCAACAGCTGGATATAGGTCTTCCCTAAACTGCTCCACAACAACCCTTTCTGTGCCGCCCGCATCCAATACCTTCCAGCGACCCTCACCAGATCAACAGACCACCTTATAGGGGGCCTACAGACGATGCGCCTTCCGCTATTTAAAATATACGATTGTTAAATTTAATTAAGAAACGCAATTATGAACGTGTTCATACTATCAAAGGAATTGAAAACGAATGAAAAAATACTACTTAATTAGGAATCCTTATCTCTTTTCTTGCTAACTTTTTTTTGTTGACGTCGTGAAAAATACTGACTTTACGTGTGGTGACGGATTCAGAATACAAAGTGTCACCACCCCTATTCATTACATGGGTGTCGTAAGAGGCGACTAAAGGAACAAAACAAGCAGCTAACATCACTACCAAGAGAAGGAAAACTTGAAACAAACCCTTTACCAACCCGTCTGGCCAGCGTGGTATAGTAGGCCAAAACCTCCTTTCAAAGGTGAGGCCTATGTCCAGCCGTGGACTGCTAAAGGCTGTTGATGATTGATGATGTGAAAAATATCTTCAGATTTTCGGTTATTTTGGGGATTCAGAAGTATGAGGTGTTTCCATTAAAACCCACCTCGATCACCGGTCTCATGCATCCTGGTTTGGTGTGAACCCAGACTATTTCATTTTAGGCCCCCTCAGGATCGACGCCGTGCCTATCCAGGTTCTATCCCGAGAGAAGCCACAGAGGCTTTCCCCGACTATCGGCTCAATCGTCATGCTATCTAGAAAATAAATATTACGTCTTAATATGCTGCTAATATGAAGCGGTTTGGATATGAAACAACGTAAATAGATACATGAACATAAAATCAATATATGTCCAGTTGGGCATAATAATTGTTCAGCCAGTCCTTACGTCATCCGAAATATTGATCAGGCTTTTAAAATAAACCATACACAGATACATTCTTATTAGCATAGACGTTGAGATACTTTTACTACTTTTAATAATTCTTAGAAAGTTAACATTTTTTTCTTCCTGAACGAGTTTCTTAACTGCTTACGAACGAGGCTACACACAGATAAAAGAAACATTCTTTTATCTGTGAGGCTACATAATTAAACATACCACTGTCAAATTGTATTTGAAAATGAATCTTAAATCTCGCCGCATTAGTCCAATGAATATTTCTCTCTCAGTGTTTATTTCGGGCAAGCTTTCGCATTAGCACATTCGTCTAGCAGCTGTCTCACAATATGAATGTTCCCACGGACCTGTCCAAAGAGAATGTATTTAGAAACATTTTAATTATTCCTTCTAACAGGAAATATTAACAGATTTTGAGGATTCCTTTGTTTTTCACAAATTTATTTATTTACGAGTATAGTTCCATATTGTTATATTATTATTAAATAGCTTTTGCGGGCTACACCGCTCTATTTCCTTTCTCACGATTGCAACTGTTTTCGTGGTAAATATCATTGAGCGGAAACGTAACAGACAGACGAAATTATGTTCAAAATGTTTAATACTAGTGTGGATTGAAAATAATACTATACAAAAAATAACAGTAACTACGTTTACGCGTTTTGTTCTAGAAACAATTATCGTTAAGATTTTTTTATTCCATAGTTTTGAGTTAAAGCTTTTAGGGGACGTATGTTTCAAGTATATTAAGTTAACAGAAGTAGCTGAGCCGTAAAAGTTTTTCTGCTCTACCGAGCAGTTTCAGAGAAATATATCATTTTCAACCTTAATTTTAATCTAATACAACACTTAATCGAAATAACAAAAACATTTCCCTTTAAAACGTATCAATATTTTGGAACTATCAATGCCACAGTAAAAAATTTTTATTCAGCACTTTAACAGTACAAATACGTGTTTTATTAATCTTGAGCACTTCGTTTATGTACCCTCGTTGGTGAGAGTAGAATGATTTGGTCTCGTCTCCGCTTTGCTTAATGGAATGTAAATGGGACAAATATTTGTAAAAGGTTTTTAAACACGCTTTTTGGACTGCATTTGGTTTCTTCCCGGATCTTGTCTATTTGCTAACCGATTACTACAAAGTTTATTTGTGGAGAAGCAAATAGGGTTCTGTGTTTCATTTGGCGTAGAATATTTATTTTAGACAGTAATAAGAATTTTAACTCAACCCAAATTATTATTTTATATTATTTATTTATTGTTATAATAAAGACACACAGTTTAAACAACAAGTACGATGCCCCATAAAGTCATTGGAGTTTTTCTGTGCATCAGTGTCATCATCAATACGTATTTATATCTACTTACATTTACATTAAGAATGTTTTGGAATCTCTTAAGTTAATATATGAATGTAAGAATTGAATAGAAGCGACTAATTTAGGTTATGTCAGTACACATATGATAATACTAGCTGCGCCCCGCGGTGTTACCCGCGTATTTTAGCCATTTACAAACTATCATTTCGGTTACTATGCAAGTGTGTGATGTCTAGCTACCTATGAAGTTTTGACAGGAGATAAACAGTGATACATTTTGACATCTACGATTTATGTATTTTTATAATCACCTAACTTTCACCCGTGTGTCTCTATTATTGCCGTAAAAAGTCTATGTGTTATTCTGATGTATAAGCTATATCACTGTAAAAGTTCATCCAAATCCGTTCAGTAGTTTTTGCGTGAAAGAGCAACAAACATACATACTCACAAAGTTTCGCGTTTATAATATTAGTAGGATTCCTTATTACTTTATGTTTATTATATTGAAGTAAAAGTGGTAGTAGTAGTAGTAGAATGGGACGGCTTGGCCGCAGCGGTCTAACCCTTGCATAAAAGTTCAAGTTAAATGACGTATTTCGTTGGTGAGTGCGAGACCGGATGACTAATGATGAATAAGCATTTCATCAGACTCCTATGTCACTCGCAGTGAGGAATGTAATCACCACTCTTGGATTCTACTTATGCTTTCCATCATGCAGAGTAGTCTTTTTGGTAGTAACATATAAACACTAAACTCTCACCAAACAGGTACATGTGAACCTACGCAAACAAACACACACACCCACACAAACAAACACACCCATACACACACACACACACACACACATACACAACTACTCTCTTTATTTTGTAACAGTATACATGGTGAATTTTTGAGACGGGACGGTAAGGGTAGGTACCTTAACCGTTATAGTTACAGGAAAACGCTTTTAGGAGACTATCCATATTTTTTTAAGATATGCTGAACTGCATTTACAGATTATGGAAAAAATGTACAGCCAGCAAGAAAATGGTCATTTTAAACAAAAACTTTTTTTGATGCCAATCGATCCTGTTTCTTATAAGGATCAAAAGTCTCTTCTAGACCGACTGAGGTTTGAGTACTAGAAATGTCAGAAATCCCAAAAAACTTTTCCCATACATTTGTACGGAAATAAATCATTTTAATATGTATTTTATCTTTTTTTTATTCTTTATGCGTATTTAGTAAATAATAAGAACATGAAATTTGCATTGGTGTGGTACACGAATAAATTTCCACTGCGACAAGTATCGAGTGCTAATGGTGGAATTTTATGAAGGTACTCTTAATTCTGCCGTGTATAACGTCGTCAGAGTTAGATAAATTTCTAAACCAGTTGAATGAATGGCTCCTGTCAGAATTGCGAAAAGTTTATTTTCAGCAAGATGGCGCTCCGCACAACAGCTGCGTATTCTAGTTTAAATAGGCAGTGCGGGTCACAGTGGGTAGGTACACATGGTTCAACCAAGCGGCCACCTCATAGCCCCGATCTAATGCCTCTGGATATTTTTCTGTGGAGCTACCTAAAAACAATTTCTCCAAAAAATACAACAGTATTCAGGAGCTGAAAGATGCATTAACCAGGATTTTAAATGATATCTATCATAGAAAATTATCGGCTGCTACTAGCTCAGTACAAAAATGAGTGAACTTATGTATTCGTGAAAACGGCGGTCGCTTTAATCAACTTATTTCGTAGATCATCTAAATGTAAGCTATGTTAGTCTGTGTCTAAAATACATATTAAAATAATTTATTTCCGTACAAATGTATGGGAAAAGTTTTTTGCGATTTCTGACATTTCTAGTACTCAAACCCCATTCGGTCCAGTAGAGACTTTTGATCCTTATAAGAAATAGGATCGATTGGCATCAAAAAAAGTTTTTGTTTAAAATGGCCATTTTCTTGCTGGCTGTACATTTTTTCCAAAATCTGTAAATGCCGTTCAGAATATTTAAAAAAATTATGGATAGTCTTCTCAAAGCGTTTTCCTCTAACTATAACGGTTAAGGTACCTACCCTTACTGTCCCGTCTCAAAAATTCACCCTGTATAGTCATAGGTGTTAAGATAGATGAATAAATAAATGGATGGTAGTGATCACAGTGGAGGCCTGGAGATCTGTCACACAGGTTTCGAACCTAGGTCAGTCTCCAGCTCTCAAGGTTCAATTTCTGTATCTATTTGTATACATAAGAATGTAACTGTACCTTTTGTGAGAAATAAACAACATTTATTATTATTATATAAAAAAAAAATGTATAAAACTACTAGTATAAGACTGAACTTAAGCAAGTCGTTACGAAACGACTTGTCCTAAGTAGTAGTAAGTTATCACTTTAATTTAACTTTACTTCTTTGGAATTAAGCCACAGGCAGTGACTAGAATATATCATCAATTTCTCTTTAATCAAGATCTTAATTTTTTTACTTGGTTTAAGAGAAGTTTGAACAGTGTAACAATTTAGTTGACATAGCAGCACTAGGTACATATTTATAGAGCTTTACATTTGCATAATCTAAGTAAATCTATAAATATAGTAAAAATGTGGGTGGTTTATGTCTGTATATTAAAAATATTGAAGAGAAACTATTGAAGGCGGTCTTTTTTAAAGTAACCGAAATAAAAATTAAGGTTCGTAGATATTTTCTGTGCTTGTCTATGTGTTTGTGACGCTTATCTCAAAAGTGGCTTAACAGATTAAGAACGGGGTTTACACGAATGTTTTGTGGTAAATTTCAATTAAAATTTTGTGTGACCTGCTGTGTATGTTGCCTTTATTTAAACCGGTTAACAAATTATACTTACTATATATATACATAACTATATATATAACTTATATTTGTTTAGTATCAAGTCAAAAAAATGACATGTTTGCAGTTGACATGGAAATATTAATTATATTGCCTCGGTGGCGCAGCGGTAGCGAATGCGACTGCTGTGCTTGAGGTCTAGGATTCTATTTCCGGGTCGGACCAAATGTTTGTAAGATCTACATTTTTTTTCCTATGTTTATTATGTTTGTATTTACAAAAAAAAAGCGGCCAAGTGCGAGTCGGACTCGCCCATGAAGGGTTCCGTATCAGCAAGTAACATCAAATAAAAGTTCTTGTAGTTCGTTGTAACTTTCATCGATGTTTTTATACTAGTGTATTGATTGGATGTAAGGTAAATTGCGTGTTACGATTTATGACGTATTAAAAAAAACTACTCACTAGATTTCGTTCAAACCAATTTTCGTTGGTAGTTTGCATGGTAATGTACAACATATATTTTTTTTAGTTTTATCATTCTCTTATTTTAGAAGTTAGAGGGGGGGGGACAGACATTTTTCCACTTTGGAAGTGTCTCTCGCGCAAACTATTCAGTTTAGAAAAAAATGATATTAGAAACCTCAATATCATTTTTGAATACCTATTCATAGATACCCCACACGTATAGGTTTGATGAAAAAAAAATTTTTGAGTTTCAGTTCCAAGTATGGGGACCCCCAAAATGTATTGTTTTTTTTCTATTTTTATGTAAAAATCTTAATGCGGTTCACAGAATACATCGACTGACCAAATTTCAACAGTATAGCTCTTATAGTTTCGGAAATAATTGGCTGTGACATACGGACGGACAGACAGACAGACAGACAGACAGACTTGACGAATCTATAAGGGTTCCGTTTTTTGCCATTTGGCTACGGAACCCTAAAAAGCATGTTTATGTATTTATATCAGTTGTCTAGTACCCATAGTACAAGCTCTGATTACTTTGAGACTAGATGATATTGTTTGTTAGATGTCCAAATACATTTATTTTATTATTGGCGAGCAAACAAATATTATTTTTACATTGCCTTTTTATTTTAATTCACTTAACCTGATACAGATAATAGCCAAATAAATAAATAGTGTTTCATGGTCAGGTAAAGGGGAGTTGTGGTCATATAAATTAAATCGGTTCAGTAGAAATAAAACAATTGACTGTAAGAGAGATAGAAAGAGACAGACGCAAGATTTAATCTTTAAGGGTTTCGTATTTAAATATGAACCTACGTAACACTGAAGATACATTACACATTGTTTTATTTTATACTGAGACCAGATAAATTACATCACTGGTAATGAGTTTTTTTATTTTATTTATAGCCTACCAAAGTGTCTCTACCCTGCCTGATAGAAAACATGAATAGAATCTTTGCCATTATTCTGGCAAGGAGTATAATGAGACTCAAGGTGGTATGATAGTCTGTTTAATTTAGTTATCAATAGAGCTTATATACTGAAATGGTGCATGCGTATAATTACTCTATTTTATAGTTGACTGCAACTTTTAATATGTGACTTATCTAACTACGTGTAATTATGTACGACATATTGTCGCTACAGAATTCAAGAGTAGGCGTCACCATCCTCATTGTGAATACAGACAAGTGCATTGTCTGTACTCACAATGTCTGTACGCAAAATGCACCATGGTGACCCTGCACTATGGCGGCTAAGTGCTTCTGTATCACTGGACCCCCGGTCTCACACACACCAACGAAATACAACAACACGAATACTGTTATTTTAGGTTGGTCTTCTGTGTGAGGGTAGTACTGCCCCGGACGAGTCGGTCGGCTCTACTACCTATTCAACAAGTAAGTAACTTTACCAAAGACTTACTAGAAAAACATCTAGAAGGAGGAGATTCTGCTTTTTGAACCTCTTGCACTCAGGGAACACAGTCACTTCACCGAACGACACACAAGGTCGCTTCAGTGAGTACATTTGCACGCGAGGAGACAGTAAGTTCACCCAGTATACGCTAGAGAACTATTCGTGTAGGAGTCTAATGCGAAGTCTTGGTCGAACAAATAGGAAAAAGCTTAATCCTTTTTTTTCGTCTTTCAATTCCCAAGGATTCGATTCAGACTCGAACCGACTAAAGTTGCACGCCATCGCGGGTGGAAAAGGCTTAACCCTGTCAGCAATTGTTGCTACATAGCTGGCGGATGAGGGGGGCTCGAAGCGGGAAATACTTGAAACTATTTATACACATACATCTCTAGGAATACTTATAAAACAAGTAAGTAGATTTAGTCTCTCGTCTTACTTGTCCTAACATACACCCGCCACAAACAGCTTCGAAACACCCAAAGGTTTGTCGGGAAGATAATGCCTGTGGCATTAAAAACGCCTGGTGCAATGTGTTTTGCAGGAGGTTTTAATAAATAAATTTGTGTACGCCTTTAAAACTCAAAAAGTTTGACGTCAAATGGGTTCAAATTTTGACACTGTATACAATTGTATTAACCATTTCATGGAATCACATATGTTCTTCGTTTCTTATCAATCTAAGTACATCATGCTAAAGTAGGAAGTCTGAATACACCTACTTTTGAACTAAGAAATTATCTCAAATTCCGAACTTATAGTGAATTTTATAACTATACTTCTTGAACTAAAGTTGAACCACAGAATCTAAATACATTTGCACGTTTGTTAGTTTATTTGGTTTATTCTCTTTCACTTTCGCAACAAATTTCTATTCATTAATGTATTACGAAATAAGTGGAAAGTTAAAGTTATCCGACGAAGGTATATCTATGTTATTGTGTTATTTTCTGATGTAATAACAAAAGTTTAAGGACTTGGACAAAGTTTTTGCAGTTGTCTGGGCGAAGTAAAAGTTTGGAGAGATTGATGTAAATTATATTTTATTTCTGAAATCATTTTCGTCTTTGTGTTCATTAGTCAGGGTGAATTTAACAGACAGACATTTACAATAGCAGTATTAGTGAAATCAATTACACACTCTAGAAAATATTTTGAAATCCGGCCAAAGTGGCTCTACTCTGCCTGATGGAAATTATCATCATCATCAGCCTATTGCAGTTCACTACTGGACATGGGCCTCTCCCATTCCACACCACTCAGATTTTCAGCTTCTCGCATCCTGATGGAAAACATAAGTAGAATTCAGTATTAGGGGCCAGCATCCTCATTAAGAGTACATACACTGCAGCATGTTGACCCACACCATGGCGGTTTAATGAGATGTTTCTGCGTTATTCTCGTGGCCAACGGAGGCCGGGAGAATAATGCAGATTAATTGGGGCTCCGGTCTCACACTCACTAACGAAAGACGACAGCACGAATGCTGTCATTTTAGTTTGATCTTCTGTGCTCAAGCCTGCCCATTTGTGGTGATAAGTAAACAATGTTTACATATATTTCAGTAATTATTTATTTGTATGTCATACAAATAAATAATTATTAAAATAATCTTAATTGTATAAATAATAGTAGTAAATGAAGTAATAATAGGTTATTTCGAAAAAACCTAATAATGTAACTAAATAAATATATAAATTATTATATGTAGATATGATTTATAAATAACAATAAATTCACATATATTTATAATAATACATAATTGACCAATGAACCTAAAAACTAAAAACCTATATGATTTAATTTAACTGAAAGTCACTCACTCGTAACTGCTTTTCCGATATTAAATACATTAAGATTTATAATAGGTTGAACGTCATTAAAAAGGATTGGTCTTTGATCGGCTCTGATCGACAGTGAAAAGGGCTTAAGGTCTTATGGTTACTCTTGAAACTAATGAGTACTTAAAAGTAGCTTTTCGTTAATCAGCTACTAAAGCCGGTTCCAAAAATAACGGGTCAGTCACATAAACCCGAATATCTCCCGAACTACGTATGCCATCCTAATGAAACGAAGACTGTTCAATTGAGAATTTAATTATACAGATAAAAAATAAAATAAAACTTAGTTACACCCACAATATTAATCTTAAATTAAAAAAAAACTAAAGTAGTCATATTTTTCTTAAGATTACATTTTTTTTATGATTGTTTTTTTGCTGTTTTTCATCACTGGAGGCTTCATCACGTGGAGGCAATACAAAGTATTAAATGAAGAAAGTGATGAAAAACAGCAAAAAAACAATCATAAAAAAAATGTAATCTTAAGAAAAATATGACTACTTTAGTTTTTTTTTAATTTAAGATTAATATTGTGGGTGTAACTAAGTTTTATTTTATTTTTTATCTGTATAATTAAATTCTCAATTGAACAGTCTTCGTTTCATTAGGATGGCATACGTAGTTCGGGAGATATTCGGGTTTATGTGACTGACCCGTGTGACTGACCCGTTATTTTTGGAACCGAGTGTATTTACGTATCAGGCAATGTTACAGGGTATTGCTTTTTCATCTCACATGATTCGTAGGTATATAGATAGCAGATCGATTTATATGGGCAAGTGAAAATTAGTGACTTTTTTTAAGGTTTGCAGAGTTTCCTGTCAAACGGATTGCACTAAGAACGACTTGTGAGTATTTGAATTAACTATGTATTATATGTATTCTTCACAAAGTCACAAAGTTTTGTAATAAATAAATAAATAAATATTATGGACATCTTACAAACAACGTCATCTAGTCCCAAACTAAGCAGAGCTTGTATTATGGGTACTAGACAACTGATATAAATACATAAACATACTTTTTTTTTGTAAATACATACATATTATACATAGAGAACACCCGAATGATTGAACTTAAATTTCTACGCATTATGATGTTCTCCTAGCCGATTTTAAACACGGTCATCAGTCTTAACGAAGACAGTCGGAGAGACACGATGTAATGTTGTCCTTCTAAGGTGGTTTTTATATATTTTTACCATTTGTTTTCCGTATTACACATCAATGCAAAGAAAATGTAACAAGACAATGCGCATTAGGGCTCTACTGTTGTACCGTGTTGTAATCCGCTCCTATGGCACATAGAGCGATATTACAGTTCATGAAGACACGACACTGACAAAAACTTGTCTAAAAAAATGGGAATAATGATTCTCGGGAGAGACCGTAACAGTAATCTTGTATCTCAGTGTATTAGAACAACACTTTTGAAACGGAATGTTTAAACGTATCTTAAAATCACTTCCCTTTATTATATCCACACGAAACTTGCGTTTGAAATATATAGTTACCCAACGTGACTTGAATTTAAGATACGATCGCTTAACATTCGTTGTAACTAAAAATACTCTTGAAAGTAATAAATTGAATAAAGATTATACGATGGTAGTAGTAGATTTTGATAATAGCATTCGTATTTTACATTTGGATAATGGATTCTGAGGTTACTCATGAACTCTGACTTAGACAGCAAAAACTTACGCTTAATATATATCTAGTATAAAGATAATTTTAACAACTTAGAAATAGATCACTTTTGTCTTGCCAATATACGGTCGACTTGACTTTCGGTCTCATAATGATGCCCGAAAAGCCTCGGTAAATAGTAATTACATCAATTTCAAAGAACCTTTCGTTCTTATTTTTTTAGCACTTGGACTATTTTATTACTTATTCGCTGAGATTTCGAGAATTGAGATTTAACACTCGATTAAGATTAAATCAGTCTGAAAAAAAAGTTTGAAAATTGTGGTCGTTTAAAAACTATTGTAAGTCTCTTGTTTCTTTCTTTTTTTGTTTAAACCTATATAGTGACTCTACTCTGCCTGATGGAAAGCATAAGTAGAAACCAAGAGTAGAGATCACCATCCTCAATGAGATGGTTTGGTGACCCACACTATGGCGGCTTAGTGAGATGCTTCTGCATATTTGAGCCTCCAGCACTCACCACTCAAAAAATACGATAACACGAATGGGGGTCTGCATTGAAGTGTAAGAGGAGGATGATGATGACTCTAATAAAGAACTTTCATTTTATAAAGCTATTGATAAGAAACAAAAGTTTACCCCATATGTCAATATGAAAGGGCACTCAGAATATGTCTAATAACAGATGTCTTACATCAACAATTTCATCATTTTTTCTTTCTATTTTTCTTGTATATCTTGTAACTTTTGATTTAGTTTCTTTACAAAAGAAATGAAGATATAACAAAACTAGACCGTCATAAGCATTTTCGTAAATAATTCGGGACTTTTCTGTCCACATTTGTGTTGACATTCTTACGTGGGTTGTTTTTCAATGAACCTAGTATTGTATGGGTCTCTCTGTTTTGTACTGACAAAAGTTCTAGTTGTACCTTTTTTCTTATTTATCTATTATAAGTCTATTTCATATGAGATGAGTAAAAAAATTGGAATAAATATTTGTAAATAATGATCATAAAAAGGTCGGCTTTATTATGTGGTAAGTGAACTCGTTAACCCATTTTAATAAATATTATTCTGATGGAAATCATTCAAAACATAGGTAGAATACAACAGTACTCTGCTAAGTAACCTCAAATGATTATAATACCTTTTGTTTTGTTGACGGGGTGGATTTTTTTTGATAATAATAAACTACATTCGGTTTCTCTGTTTCTCTCTGGCATGTGATTCCTTGTGGTCCTTCCAGTGATTTTAATAGCCTGTAAGTAGTTCCTAATACGAAAAGTCTTACCCTATTAAGATAAATTGATGATGGAATGTGGGTTGTATCTCGTATTCTCATTAACCGTTTTCTGTTTCCGTAGAGTATAACTTGATAGTCGATTTCTCGTGACTAAAATTGGAAAAAAGTAGGAGTTTAGTAACTTAAAGTACGGTAATTTGGATGTCAATTTTTTTTGAGTCTATTTTCACTTGAGTAAAACTGTGACATTGTTTAAGGTTTCAATTACAACATAACTTTTAACGTGCTTGATATGCATTTAGTATTCATTTCATTAGTATGATGAGACTGTTTGCAACAATGACCTCAACACTCTTGCTGTCGTATTTCTTTGGTTTGTGAGAGACCGGAGGCACAATCAATCTGCATCATTCTACCGGCTTCCAGACGCCGGGAGAATGATGCAGAAACATCCGACCAGGCCGCCATGGTATGAGTCACCATGCCACATTGCTGACCCTAAGAATGCAAATGGTGACCCCTACTCCTAGATTCTACAAATGCTTTCCATCAGGCAGAGTAAAGTCACTTTGGTAGGCTTAAATATATAAAAAAACCTCTTTATATACCTTCTCAGGGTTGGTCAGAGTTCGGATGCTAGCGCATTAGGTTAGTATTGCCACAAGTGAAATAGAGTACTTTTATTGCTGATGTCCTAATAAATTAATTAAATCTATACACAGGTACTTAATGGAACATTTATAAATATACTTCCTAACAATTGTGATAATGAGACTTCTCGAGCTCTTAATGTAATCATCATCATCAGCAGCAGCCCTAAACAGTTTTCTATTGGACATAGACTTTAGACAAAAGGTTTTCTTTTTTAACTCATCGTAATATTTTTTCGTTATTTTCAAAATTAATGATTCTTTAGAAACAATTAAGTACAGTTTACTTTACAATTAAGATTAATGGTACTGAATACACCCATATATCCTGAACATACAACATTACACTTAACCGTTTTAATCCGGTGTAATAACAAACCGAGTTTTAATCCACGTTTTCATATCTATCCAATATTTTTCAAGCTGGTAAGTATAAAATGGTACGTTTTATGCGTGGTAATCTTGGAGGCAAACCACAGTAAGTAGAAATATAAACTAAAACCCAACTACGACAAAAACGACACTGAAAAAGTATCTAACAAGATTTAAACAACTTAGTGTATATACTTATCAGCGTACAGAGATACACGCATTAGTTTCAGTGACACGTCATGTAGCCTATAACCAGCGGACGATCAAGACGCTTCTAACGATACCTCATTTGGACCAAATGTTTGTGTGATCCGCAAATATTTGCTTCGGAGTTTGGGTGTTTTCTTTGTATAATATGTAATTATTCACAAAAAAATAGGTATGTTTATGTATTTTTATCACTTTTCTATTACCCATAATACAAGCTCTGCTCAGTTTGGGACTAGAC
This sequence comes from Phragmatobia fuliginosa, assembly GCA_932526445.1. Taxonomy (NCBI): domain Eukaryota; kingdom Metazoa; phylum Arthropoda; class Insecta; order Lepidoptera; family Erebidae; genus Phragmatobia; species Phragmatobia fuliginosa. The sequence goes on along the minus strand of OW052057.1, from coordinate 7,140,622 downwards.
GATGTTGTGTGTAAGATGTCCGAAATATTAATTATTATTTATTATAATTCTAATGTTTTCAACTACTGTTGAGGAGCTATGAAGAAACAAATGATCATACATACATACATGCATACGTACATACATACATACATACACACATAGCCTGTCAAAATCATAACCCTCCTTCGGCTTTGCCGTAGTCGGGTAAAAATGAAAACGTCTTATTTATTGAATTTAGTTTGATATAAAACATCTACTTAACTTTAAATATAAGAGTTTTAAATCGGAATATTTAATTTAAATATGCAAAACTTCTATAACGTTTGAACTCTAATTACCCGGCAAAAAACCATTGAAGAAGCAAAATGCAATGAACTCAAAAGAGAAAAACAAGTAACACAATATATATTTGAAAATTGACTGACCAATTCATTATTTTATAAGCTTACTAAACACTTTATGGTGTTGCAGGCGGGGACAAACAATACTTTGTTACCTACCGGCAAAGGAAGATCTACCAAAATACGTTTGACACCGCATGCCACACCATAAAGTGTTTAGTAAGCTTACTAAACTATGCCGAAGTCAGTTGATTTTTATATTGATATCGTGTTATTTGTGTTTCTTTTTCCAGTTCATTGCTTTTAAGCAGTTGGGTTTTTGTTTTTAAAATTATATTTTATTTTTTAATACATTTTTTTTATTCACGATTTTAATATGAACTTTATTTATATTTTGGAACTTTGGTTTTGGATTACGACTATTAGATATTGACTATTGGATTACAGCAAGATTAAAAGTAGTAATAGGAAGGAATGTTATGTCAACTAGAAGTTGTATCATCCACCTAGAGATGACGTGTACCACTCAATTACCACGGTTAATTATTGAACATACAATTTCCTATATATTCAAGCAACTAAAGGCCGAAGATGTTATAATCTGTTGCTTTTTAACCCAAAAGTTTACCTGTACGGGTGATTAAAAGTATTTAATTGTATTTATACATTTATATATATATATATGTATCCAATTTCCAGTTTCCTTTATCGTTCTTGCCATATTTACAATGACTTAGTGCGTAAGCACGAACTTGACATCTTTGCTATGAGCATATCGAGAATGAGAAGGACACTGCACTCAATTTCGTTTTAAAATTCAGAATTGTATTTGAAACAAAGTTTACAGTTACATGATTAGCAGGGACTATTTTTAAAAATGATTTTAACTTGTATTTACAAAATATGGAAATTTATTGCTTTTGTTTGCCTAGGGGTTTATGTTTTTCTTAATATTTGGTTTCTATTTGTGGAGACTTGTTATTGGCGTATTGTTGCTACTTTTATAATTTGTGTTAAATGTATTGCTGTAAGCTTCCTCATCAAAATTTGTTCTAAGTACCTAAAAGTATTTATAATAAGAAAGTATATTCATCATAGTAATATTCTAACCGTGTGCGGCGTAAATATCTTAGACTTCCACAATTTGTCTACGCCATGCCAATGAACTAGAATATTCTTCATCTCAATTACGGAATATAGACGCTGACTGATATAGATTGGTAGAAGGAATTGAGCTTCATCAAGAGGCTTGCGAATAGTATCTGACATAATGTATATTATATACTCGTACAAGGTCCGTTTATTAAGATAAAGTGTTATTCGGTTTTGCTCCACTAAGTAAGAAAGAAATGATAAGTCATCTTCTTAGCTTTTATTTCTAAGATTATTTAGGGTCAACTGGTTTTATCTGAATATTAGTTTTTACACGGTGCAAGTGGCACTGGACCTCCGCAACCCTAAAGGCGAACTGAAAATTTGAATGTTGAATTGTTTGTGAGTACATTAAGGGCCACAGCACACTTGCTATTTTTAGCATCGGCGATCGGCAACTAGTCGCTTTTTAGAAGCTAAATACGGCGACCGAACGCTCTACACCGCACACTTAAGGGCCACCGCAGACTAGCTACTTTTAGCATCGGCGATCGGTTATTTGGCGACTGCATCGATGCTGCATCGCGTTTTAGCGACCTGCGTTCGATCGCGGTATCGGAAACGCGCGTTTTAGCGACTGCACAGATGCCAAAGCGATGCTACCGCCATCCGAATGTGTGCGGAGAGTAGCGTTCAGCTGCTGTGTCGCGCTTCTAAAAAGCGACTCAATCTTCGCGTTTGGCGTTTTTAAGTGTGCGGTGTAAAGCGTTCGGTCGCCGTCTAGCTAGTAAAAGTAGCTAGTGTGCTGTTGCCCTAAAATATATGCAATCGTATTGCCACGGATGTCATGAAAACCAGGTCTAAAATTCTAAATCAGAAAATCAGGTCAATACCTCTTTTCTAAAGAAAAGGTCCAGGTTAAATGCTGTTAACGATAGTGAATAAAAAACTAACAGTTTTATATGGTTGGATGATTTTCTCTAGGTACTCCCTGCACTTCACTTACATAATTAAGAGAAGACTCAAGTGTGAAGTGGTTCTCGGTATCTTATTTGATCGGATAACCCTAATCCAGTGCAATAGACTCGCTTATAACAATACATCCTGTAGTTAAAGTCAGTTCTCAGCTCAAAATGCTACTTTTCTTTAGGTACTACTGAAACAATGACTGTCTAGGGTTTGGTCAGAAACAATATTAATGTTACTTAATGTTACGCTTTGAAAATACATTGAAGAAAGGGTGACAGTGTTAATTAAGACTAAAGCTTTTATTCAATAATGGAGTTATGCTCGTCAAATTTATATATACCCCGATGTCGTTTCGAAACAAATTATAAAAAGTGTATTAAAAACGCTTTTTGTGCAATAATAGTTCTATGAAAGAAGTTTCAGTCCATAAATGTATATTGTATAGTATTATTGAATACGTAACGTGACTTGCTGTCACCTGCACTCGTAAATGTATGCAGTTCAAGAGATATATGTATACTATACGTCATATTCCGCTGCACTCGGTATAAGGTTTTGTTTTTTTGTATTTAAGCCTACCAAAAGTGACTCTACTCGGCCTGATGTAGTAGAATCCGGATAGGCGTCACCATCCTTATTGTGAGACCCATTCATTCTGCATCATTTTCCCGACCTCCGAAGGCAAGAGCAAGAATGCTGTCATTATTAGAATGGTTTTCTGTGTGAGGATAGTACTGCTCCGATCCAATTTTTTTTTTGTATTTAGGACATTAAAAAGAATACTATTACCACAACTCCACTTACTACTACTTTTTCTTAGAAAATTCCTTTTCTTCATCTCATTTGTCATACAACGCAAATCGATTCATTTTAGTCACAGTATAATATCATCAAACTAATAGATACACGAATTTGGGTCAGGGCTCATCCCGAAGCGTCAGAATATTAATTATTTTCACTATCGGGGTTCATTCTCATACTATTATTTACTGAAAGTTTTGGAAGTAGGGTAGAGTTTAGTTTTTTGCGAAACAAAAAAGATGATTGATTAACAAACGTCTGAAGTACACCTTTAAATATGTAAATCAATTTTATACTATCTGTTTTAAATCTATATCTATGGTTTTAAAATATATGAACTTATTTTTGTAAATTTGTCTGCCTTGTTGGTCTAGTGGTTAGCGTATGCGGCTGCAGATCAAGAGGTCTCGGGTTCGATTCTTGGGTCGGTCCAAATGTTTGTGTGATCCGCAAATATTTATTTCAAAGTCTGGGTGTTTTCTTCGTATTATATGTATGTATTTACAAAACAAAAGTATGTTTAAGTATTTATATCAGTTGTCTAGTACCCATAATACAAACTCTGCTTAGTTTGGAATTAGATGACGTTGTGTGTAAGATGTAAGAAATATTTATTATTTTTATTTTTCATTTTCCATTTGTTAATGTTATAGAGCGTATTTAATTTATAAGATAATGAAAGTTTCAACATATTAATGAATTTTTAACACTGAGACACTACTAAGGCATAATTTCGACATTTTATTTTATTGCACGATATTAAATAAAAATTAACAGTAATATGTTAACTTTTTCATGGAAATATCAGTAAGCACATGTATTGGACAGCTTAGATGTATCATTAATCACAGGAGAATCACGCCAGAGCGAGAGCACATGAAACTCCGTCGCCTTTCTAAAACTCTTCTAGTCAGCCAGGCCCGGGAACAGGTCCGGTACCGTAGCCGACTCATTATCCATAAGCGCAAGCCTGAGGCTAAGAGGTAATGCCATCAGTCACCTTCGCAGAAGTAGTTGAGGGTGGCAGCCGTCTGTCGCCTTCAACTGCTTCTGAACCATTAGACCGTTCTCATTAATACCATTCTGGAGGAGGTACAATTCCAAGCCGTGGGTAGATAATTCCAGGTATATTAAAAAGATCAACAGCTAAGTTGTTTTTTTTTAATTGAATTATGGAAGGTGTTAGCTACCACGTTGTAAAAATTACACATGTTTCTTGAAACGGTAAACCTCTTTAAACTGTTTAAAGTGATTGATGTGAGTATAGGGAATTTAGACTATTATGTATGAGAGGTATCATCTTCTTGAAAATTCTTATTATTTTTGAATCTATTTGAATAAAGCCCTACTCTCACCCTCCTCCTTCACTTGTGACAACGTAAGGACGTTATCACGTAACCGCCTAGTAGGTGTAGGTGCATGGGCACATGGGTTTTACACTAACTATCGGATTGAACATCTGTTCGTTTGCCGACAAGAGCAAAGCCTCAAAGTTCCAATGAAGTAATACTATTATTCACATTATCTATATATAAAGTTTAGTACTGAGATAAATTCCAGGCTGATTATATAGTTGTATCACGTAGAGCTAAATCGATGTAAGAAGGCCTAGAATCCGCAGTAAGCTATAATCATAAATACATTATTTATTCAGATGAAGCCGTTATACTTTTATGATATGAATAGAAGTTTTTTGATCTTATCGATACCTTTTTGATCTTATCGATACCTTTTTGAACTTATCGTTGTCAATATTTCTTGAATTTAAGTTTTGTCTTTGACGTTATTTTTTTACTTTTATTTTATGCTATTAACCTGACCAGACCTCATTCTACTCATAATTTTCATCAGGTAGTCATTTTAGCACGCTCAAAAAAAAAAGATGTGGCGACTTTCACGTACAGAGCAAGTGAAATCACACAATATAGCAAAGAACCACGGAGTAACGAACCGTACGGAGTAACTACTAATCCTGAATCGCGATATAAAAATTCTTGCGCTGATTAGCATATTTTCAACACCCTAACATTATTTTACATATTGGTTGTTTTTCTATGTTTAATATGTATGTATTTACAAAAAAAAGTATGTTTTTGTATTTAGTACCAATAATACAAGCTCTGCTTAGTTTGGGACCAGATGACGTTATGTGTAGGATGTCCCAAATATTTATTTATATTCCACCAGGTATAGTCACCTCGCCTGGTCGGAGGATCCTCCTTCCGTGATGGAGGGACATGACACTCGTTCCTCCACAAAGAGCTAAATCTGTGATTCTGTTATTACAATAGCTTTAATACACCTTCACTACCCTTCTTGATTCTTTCTTTTCTGTCGAAATGTCCGTCCAACGGTTGCCTGGAAGAGATTGCTTTTAGCAATAAGGCCGCCCATTGTACATATCTAGTAAAAAAACTAACTGTAAAATACTGTATTTGGTGTGCAATAAAGTATATTCTATTCTATTCTATTATGTGTATGAAAAGAGTTAATACCTTCGCCTTGAACAACATCAACAAATGCGAAACTCTTTCTTATTATCCATATTTTTCAAGTCTGTAAAGTTTATTCGTTAAATTCAGAAATGCTAATAAGGGTGACATGCTAATTTTAAGTTTAATTTTAAAGCTATCGCTTCTCCTGTCTCAAGACATTGTCTTTATCCATCCATTTTACTACTATGAGCAACTTCAAGTTGAACTTAGAACATTCACGTGCACTTACTTGGGTAGAGATTTGGTGTGGCAACTAAAGCAAACCAACTTAGTTCTAAACTTAACTTGGTCTAGTACTGAACTCATGGAAATTCAAACTTACATAGTATCTTAAGAACGATCTGCACATTGTAATTTATTGTTCTTAGATTCTACTTATGTTTAATTTGACATCATTTGACTTCCTCAGCGGCGGATTTGCAGCGTATGCAACTCCTGAGCTTGAGGTCTCGGGTTCGATTCTCTGATCGGACCAAATGTTTATATGATCTGCAGATATTTGTTTGGGTTTGGGTGTTTTCTATGTATATTATGTACATATTTACACAAAATAGTATATAAGCATTTATATATGTTGTGCCTAGTTTGGAACTAGATGGCGTTTGTTTTTTGTTGTTATTAGTTGAATATTTGGCGTTGTGTGTCAGATGACACATAGCGCCAACTATAGAAAGAAAATATTTAAAAAAAACTTATGTAGAAATCTATATTTATAAAATACTAGATGAACTTTTGACAGTGAATAATTACTACATCAATGCTTGTAAACAAAAGTCTTAAATGTACAGACGAACACTGTAGTGATGCAACACCTACGTATCTCGTAGCAACATCTACGCCGTAGCGTACCATTTTAAATTTCCTTTCAGCATAATATGGAGGTGCAATATTGTATGCTATTAATAATAAAAATCTTTAATTTGAGACACCTGTTTTTTGAAGGAATATTTATGTATAAAAATGTCTTTTCAAAGAGATTTTTTTTTAACATTTCCTTTAATATTTTTACTTTACTGTACTTTAGGATTTTAATAAAACAAAATGAATTGTCCAAAAACTCTTATGAAGCTATATTATATCAATTATTTATGTTGAATCCGCCACTTACATAGGTATATTTACTGCGATTTCTGTTGTTTCAAAAGATTGTTTGATGATTCTAATGCTAGCAAAAAAATTTAAACAAAGACTTTAAGTTGACCTCAATACGTTTACCAAAAAAAAGATAAATTGTAGACAGATGGAATTTGATTAGTAGTGGAAGCTCGATACACGAGGGAATAACAAGATGTGGAAGATTGATAACATGTTTGAACATGTTACGAGATTCTAGTCCAAATGTTGTTTCCGTTACAAGTAATATGTTTTGTATTATATATTTTTATTGCCCTGGGCCTGTTTATTTGTTCACAAGGGACTCGTTTTGTGAAACCGCAGACAAAGTTTACGGATTTTATTAGAAATTCATGATAAAATATGTTTATAAGAATTAATTAAATGTAGTATTTTTAGATTTTGTGGAAACTCTCACAGACTACTTCTACCAGACCAAATCTATAGAAATGAATATAATTGAATTGATCTTTTGTAATTTCAAATTTTCAGCTTCAGCAGCTTTTCAGATTCAGCAGAGAGTTGATGTCATAAAGAGTAACTACCGCTACTTTTAAGTTTACTAAAAATAAATACCGTGAGGTGCCTAGTTGGTCTAGAGGTTAGCGTTTGCAACAGCTAATCAAGAGGTCTCGGGTTCAAATCCCGGGTCGGGCCAAAAAGTGTTTTTGAGTTTTTTAGGAAATTCCTAATAGCAGCCCGGAGTTTGGAAGTTTGGCGGTGATTCACGCCCGTGCTTCGGAGAGCACTTAAAACCGTCAGTCCCGGTTGTCATGAACATCTATGCCAATCGTTATTGGGAAGTCAGTGCCCTCAAATATACTGACAACTAGTTCAATCTTCGAATTTCAGTTCTTCCTTAGGGTTGCGGTGGTCCGATGCCAGTCGCTCCGTGGAAAAACTGAAATTCAGGTAAAACTGGTTGAACTAGTAGCCGACCCCAAATAAACTTGGAAATAAAGGCTCGGAAGATGAAATACCGTGAGGTGCACCTGTGGTAACATTGGAACCAATCTAATTAAAATGAAAAGGTGTTCCGTCATTAGGTAGGTACGTTGCCAAGGCCCAAGGTATATCTTAGTGATCTAAGGGAGCTTGGCTACTGTTGATTGTTGATGAAGGTGAATATCAGTATCATATAATTAAGGTGAATATCAGTATCATATAATAATGTATATGACACAGATGCTTACCAAAGAAACGAAGCAAATTAATTTAAAAGTGTATGAACATTCCGTTTTTAATTTGTTGAATATGGGAACTTTTCGATAAATTGTATAAAATTAAAATATTCTTAATGCATCGGTCGCGAAGTGGTAGTGTATGCGACTATTGTGCTTGAGGTCTCGGGTCGATTCCCGGGTCTGACCAAATGTTTGTGAGATCCACAAATATTTGTTTCGGAACCTGGATATTTTCTGTGTATAATAAGTATGTAATTACAACAAAAAAGGTTAATGTCTTTACATATAGTACAAGCTCTGCTTAGTTTGGAAATTGGTGACGTTGTGTGTCTGAAATATTTATTTTAATTGTAACTGTATTATACGTGTTGTAATATAGTATCAAACACGTTCTTTCACGATTTTCTGTACACGAGTATTTATTTTAAAATAAGAGATCTCAGAAAACCTATCCATTGAACCGTGGCCTGGAAGAGCAACTCACTTATAGCAATAAAGCCGCTTTTATACAGCACTTTATTCGATATAAAAGTAAATGATACGCTTACTGTAATAGCTGCGTAAATAAAGAGTTAGTTATCTATCTAGAAAATATAGCTTCGATTCTATTGCGTGCAGGCAAGTGAGTAAATGCATGGCAGTTGCTCTTAATAACCTTCTTCAGGCAAATTTATCATTGCCGTTCAATTAGAGCGGGAGGGTCTACTATAACGTTCCGGTCAACAGGCAGCGATTAAGGTTTTTTCTTGTATACTTGTTATGTAAGTTACATAGTCTCAAAAAAAAAATTGTATAGTCTTTAGTAGTTTTGTGTATATGTATTTAAATGTATTTAACTGCCTCGTTGGTCTAGTGGTTAACGTATGCGACTGCTGATCAAGAGGTTTCGGGTTCGATTCATGGGTCGGACCAAATGTTTGTGTGATCAGCAAATATTTGTTTCGGAGTTTTCTATAATATGTATGTATTTACAAAATAAAAGTATGATTATGTATTTATATCAGTTGTCTAGTTACTCATAATACAAGCTCCGCTTACTTTGGGGACTAGATGGCGTTGTGTGTAAAATGTAAGAAAAATTTATAATTATTCTTTATTTATTTGTAAAATGTATTTATATAGTATTTATTTTGTTATTTCCTGTATCCCATTCATTAATATTCTTTTACTTTTTTTTAAATTTAGTTTTTTTTTAAGTACCATTTTTTTACATCCTAAGGCTGCCTGGAAGAAAATTCTTTTTAGCGATAAGACCGCAATTTCTACATGGACATTGTTAATTATTATGTTATTTTACATAGATCTAGTGTGCAATAAAGTTTATTTTATTCTAGTTCTTAAGATAAATAAATTGTATAATTCTTATTTTTAAAAACAAAATAATTGTTTGGTGTATTTTATTTACTTGTTTTTGCTCGGTAAATTTTGTATTATAATGAATTTTTCTTTCTATTACACATTAGTTTTTGTCTGCAATACTGTCTTTGTATACTCTCGTCATATTTCACGGTAACCATTTTTTGTTCAAAATCGTTTCAGTATATTCATACTTTAACCTCACAAAATTTTTCCTCTTTATATTATCATAGTTTAGGTAATGATTGAACAGTTTCACATTTATTATATTTTTGATCAATTAAGACATTTGACATACATTATTTAAAGAAATTTTAGTCTCTAATGTATGTGATTCGAATTCTTGTATCATTCGTCACTATATTTTTTCTTTTATTTATAAATAAAACAAAGATTTAATAATAAACCTTGTTACTGTATCAGTTATAAAAAGAGTGATCCATTGCGACGCACTCTCCCCTTTTGTGTAGTAAAATGTAAACATGTATTTTTAATGTAACACCGCAGTACAAACAAGGAGTCTGCATCTTTTCGAGCATTATATTCAAATGAAGCAATAAAAAATCTACCGTCAGACACTATTTATTAATCTGTGTTTCAGGTTTATTGGTAGTTTTATTTAAACGCTTTAGTATAATAAATGATTTTATAGTAGCAATGTCAATGTCTGTGCAATGCATAATAATATCTACTCCTACACTAAGCAGAGCTTGTACTCTGGTTACTAGTGAACTGATAATAATACATACTGTTGCTGTTGCGTGCGGCTTCTCTCTACCTACCTGATATGCACATAAAAATTCGGAGGAGTATGGGAACGTACATTGTGACACGAAAATTTTCTATATTAGATTTTCTATATAGATATAGATCTATATAGGTATAATTCAGCGGTTTTTACTAAGCAAATAGTGGCATAATGACGGATTTCAATGTACAAAAAGTAATTTTCACGTAATTTAAAAACATCATATGTACAGTTTTCAATACATACAACACTGATCTCTTAGAAATAGTAAAAATAATTGTGAGTAGTATGTAAGTGATTTCACTATCACAGAATTAGTAATTTTGAAATTTTTGAAAGCGGCAGGTGGAGTGATGACTTGCGCTGGATGGTTGATCCATCAGAGTGACGTGAAAACGGAGAGGCCTATGTCCAGCGGTGGACTGCGATAGTCTGAAGATGAAGAAAATACACAATATGTTATTTTTTAAATTAATTTTAAATATTTTATACTTATTAAAATAGAAGTAATCTTGGCTAATAGCTGTAGTGCTATCATATTATTACAAAAAAAAATTACAATTATTTTCCAACGTTTTGTTAGGTCAAGGAGGTCTGATGTCCAGAAGCCTTCTCCTAAAAGCCGTTGATGGAATGTTATGTGTTAAACGTTATTAGTAGTAGATATATATTCTAATTATTTCTACCTTTACTACATAAATATACCTATATATCAAACATCGGTCAAGTATAAACATCAACTTGGAAAGAAAAATGTTTGTTTCAAATGACATACTAATGGAAAGCAACCCTGCTTCAGGGTATTTGTTTGCATTTGTTCGAAAGCCCAGAGATATTTTAACTGAAGTTAGGGTTAAGAACATTTCCCCTGAGGGTTTCGGAATGAAACTATACTCAGTTGAAGAGGAGTGAATTAAGATTGAGTTCTATTGTCGCTGTCCCACGGGTCGACTACTTTTCTGTTCTTATATAAAAGATTTTATGCACTTATTTATAGATAAACGTATGTAGTTAATAAACTTTTTTTTTTATTTCAGAGTAATCTAAGAAAGTTATTTGCTTGTAAAACTATAGCCGGTTCCAAAAATAACGGGTCAGTCACATAAACCAATAACGGGTCAGTCACATAAACCCGAATATCTCCCGAACTACGTATGCCATCCTAATGAAACGAAGACTGTTCAATTGAGAATTTAATTATGGAGGCTTCATCACGTGGAGGCAATACAAAGTATTAAATGAAGAAAGTGATGAAAAACAGCAAAAAAACAATCATAAAAAAATGTAATCTTAAGAAAAATATGACTACTTTAGTTTTTTTTTAATTTAAGATTAATATTGTGGGTGTAACTAAGTTTTATTTTATTTTTTATCTGTATAATTAAATTCTCAATTGAACAGTCTTCGTTTCATTAGGATGGCATACGTAGTTCGGGAGATATTCGGGTTTATGTGACTGACCCGTTATTTTTGGAACCGAGTGTATATTAAATAATAACTACTAACTCTTAGTTGGAAACCGAAATTCTAGCTTCATATAGTGTATTGAATATGTATTTCTTTTGAATTATTGAAATGTCAATGCCCATAAATGTGAGACGAGACCGAACCCGTGTTGTGAAGTTGTCTTTTACACAAACTACTATACAATCTAAGCGTTCGTAAGTAATATAGAAAACCAGATATTTTCTTTTGGATAAAATCATTTATGTATGTGGGTGGTATGTAATATACTAAAGACATTTCCTAACCAGTATCAATGTATCTATCAACCCATATCAAGGCAGGGTACCGTTACTTCGTCCATAAACGATGAGGTACTTAGACACCGTTCGAGGGTACACTTCACATTTCGTTTCTATATAAGATCATTCGGACCGTTTTCGGAGAAACTAAAGCAATTAACAATATTCTTTCCCAAGATTATTTATTTATCGAAGGGTAGACTCATGTTAAGGAAAACTTGAAACAAACCTTATACGAACTCATTTCGCTAGTATGGTATAACAGTAGGCCAATTTTTTTCTTTGGGGAGGCCTATTTATAGAAGGGGACTGTTAAAGGTTGTTGTTAATGATAATAATGCTAATTAAAATTTATATATATACATATATGTAAAACCAATCAAGAAAACATGGACTATATCACAAAAGAATGCCCTTTTTGAGAAACAAACAATTAACAGAGGGACATAATCACGTTACAAAACAAATACATAGTTTATTAGCAGCTAAATACAAATTAATAGAGAAGGTAGAACAATACTTTAAATTGAAACTAAATCGTATCCTTAACTACGATTCTGTAAAACTTTACTGTTACCGAGATATAATTACCGATAAATGTACACCAAACAATAGACCAGATATCACTCTCACATTGAAAAAATAATAAAAATACATATGTAATAGATATTTCCATCCCAAATACAAACAATTTATAAAAGAAATACACAGAAAAAATACCCCACGCAGATGAAATTAGACAGATGTGACAACAACATACTGTTAAAATCATACCAATCATCATATCATCAACAGGACTCATTCCCAAATCATGACACACTTCACTAAAAGAAATAGGAGTACATAAAAATTCTTACATCTCACTGCAAAGGTCCGTTGTAGTCGACACATTTTTCATAGTTCGATGATACCTCACATGCACTACACAAACACCAACAGTAATTGATAACGAACCAACCCAATTGGCGTGCGTTACCCCAGCAAAAAAGCAAAAAAAATTGGGCCTTAGAGAGATGAGAGTATAACAGAAAATTAGTGTGTTCTGAGGTGTAAATTGTTACAAATAGCAAAATTTGTGCATGTAGTAGTTTAAAAGTTATTCGACAAAAACACTTTTTGCTGGAGTAACGTTTCAAACGTTACCCCAGCAAAAATATTTTTTTTAAACGTTTCAAGACCCAAACGAAATACATGAATACATAGCTTTTGTTCCGTATTAAATGTTAGCAAACAGCAAAATTTGTGTGAGCTGTGGTTCTTAAGTTATTGACAATTTTGCTGGTGCAATATTTTGGACTTGTCTAGAACTTGAAAATGGCTGAACGCAGAAGTTTGAAAAAAATACCATCGATAAACTTTTATTTGCTTAAATTTTTATAGTTATTAGTTTTTAATTTTTTTTATGAACACTGATGTAATTAAATGATTTTGAAAATCAGAAAAAAACTGTTTTGCTAAGAAACCAGTATACTTACAATCAAATAAAAAGATGTAACATGTAGCCATGGTTTACATTTATAATGACTGTAAATCTGGATTAAATAACCTTAAGCAATATGAAGATATAAGTAAATATTATTAATTTGAAATAGTATATTTGACCGTTGGGGTAGAAAAGTTCTGGAGTGGAGACCGCGTCTCGGCAAACGTAGTGTAGGACGCCCACAGGCCAGGTGGAGTGATGATTTGCGCAAGATGGCTGGCAGGAGCTGGATGCGAGAAGCCCAAAATCGATCAAAGTGGTGTGCAATGCGAGAGGCCTATGTCCAGCAGTGGACTGATATAGGCTGATGATGATGATGATGATGATGAAATAGTATATTTAAGTCATCGAATACACAGTTCCTATTTAACAAGGAAACATGGCAAACTCTAACAAATTTAAGTATATCAACAACAAACAAGCCTGTGAATTTCAGCTATCAAATTCGAATATTATAAAAGTTATATGTAAAACAAGAATGTAACAACATTCTCCTATAACCCGAGCAAAATTAGAAGGTTACGTAAAAGCGACCGCGCCATATATTTAAATATCTTCGTAAATTAACGGCTTAGTATCTGGTATTTTGTACAGTCAACAGAATATTTTTATCAGATTGTAATTTAAATATTTAAACTAATTTTAAAACCTTAATTTTTTTGTTTCATACAATTTAATGCTTCATTCGAATTCAAATTAATGCAAACCAAAATATCAAAACTCAGTTGGTAATAGTGTTTTATAACACAATATAAAAATTACAAAATTTCATATAGTATGCTATATTTTTTCCTTTTTTTGTTCTTGTTATGAGAAAAATAATAAGTTACATTCACCGCGACACCATGGAAGCAACAGGAAGGCAACAAATGTAATTTTAAAAAGAATAATACGTGTAAAATACTGAACACATTTTAAAAGGAAAGGACAAGGAAAATTTTACAAGAAAATGTTACTAAACATTGTAAATATTTATTTAATTCATTGTAAAAAGAAACAAAAAATATCTAAGTTAGTATCGAAACATGTTGAAATTACTCAACTATCTGTGATTTTTCTAAACATTTATGTACTTATGTGAGCGTATAAGACTGATTTTAAGTAAAAAAAATTAATCATACTCAATTCAATATTCTTGTCACCCGGACCTAACTTTTTTTGTTCGTAACTGTACCAACAAAATATTCTAATAAACCATTCATTTCAGATGTCAGCCGAATGTATGGCGCGGTCGCTTTTACGTAACCTTTTAATTTGGTCGGGTTATAAGAGAATGTTGTTACATTCTTGTTTTACATATAACTTTTATAATATTCGTGATTGATAGCTGAAATTTACAGGCTTGTTTGTTGATGATATACATAAATTTGTTAGAGTTTACCACGTTTCCTTCTTTTATAGGAACTGCGTATTCGATGACTTAAATATACCATTTAAAATTATTAATATTTACTTATATCTTCATATTGCTTAAAGTTACTAATTCCAAATCTACAGTCATTATCAATGTATACCATGGCTATATGTTACAGCTTTTTATTTGATTGTAAGTATACTGGTTTCCTAGCAAAACAGTTTTTTCTGATTTTTAAAACCATTTTATTACATCGGTGTTCCTCAAACAATTTGAAAACGAATGATTAAACAAATATAAGCAAAAGAAGGTCTATCGATGGTATTTTTTTCAAACTTCTGCGTTCAGCCATTTTCAAGTTCTAGACAAGACCGAAATATTGCCCCAGCAAAATTGTCAATAACTTAAGAACCACAGCTCACACAAATTTTGCTGTTTGCTAACATTTAATACGGAACAAAAGCTAAATATTCATGTATTTCGTTTGGGTCTGAAACGTTTAAAAAAAATTTTTTTGCTGGGGTAACGTTGGAAACGTTACTCCAGCAAAAAGTGTTTTTGTCGAATAACTTTTAAACTACTACATGCACAAATTTTGCTATTTGTAACAAATTACACCTCAGAACACACTAATTTTCTGTTATACTCACATCTCTCTAAGGCCCAATTTTTTTTGCTTTTTGCTGGGGTAACGCACGCACCCAATTGACGTAAGCCCGTGATAGGTTCGCATTTACTAATACACATACATAAATATAGTATTTTTGGTAAAACATACATATTCTACATAGAACTTACCCAAACTCCGAAACAAATATTTGTGAATCACTCAAAAATTTGGTCCGACCCTGGAATCGATTCTGAGACCTCAACTGCGGCAATCGCATATATGCTACCACTGCGCCACCAGGGTAGTCCATACTGATACGTAGATATTTGTGGTAGAATCATACTTCAGCATACATGGTATGATATTATATGCCTGACTGGTAATGGTAAAACAGTCTCACAGTATACTAGAATTCAGAAAATTTATTTTATCCCGAGGGACAATGGCTATCACAGCTCCTTTAAGTTTAACTCATTCATAAATAACTGATCTACTTGCTCTATGGTTTCTAGAAGCTACTTTTACTCTTTATGTGCCAGTTCTAAGTTGTACCTCTATACAGCTTAAGATAATAGATTTAGCATTTTTAGTATAAGAATATATTTACTAGGGAACATTTATATTACCAAAACATCTACAGACTCGGATATCCTGAGGAGGAACATTAAGAAAAATTATAGGCGACTGTGGGTGCGATAAATTAGATGGGTAGTACTGCGAATTATATTATTTGCACTAGTTTTGAGTGTAAATTTTGTTGGTAGTTACATAAAACTAAAAGCAAACTTTTATTTTAGAGTAGAAAAGAGATTAATAAAAGTATTGATCAGAATCAGAATTCAAGTTACAGACAATTACTATTTCTTCAAATTTAATTTAAACACATTAAATGAAAGAGTCTGTCTGTCTGTCACGCTTGCATGCCAAAACTACTCTACCGATTTAACTGAAATTTGGTAGATAGATAGTCTTGAGATTGACAAAGGACAAAGGCTACTTTTTACCGCGATAACCAACATAGACGCGGGTGGAGCTGCAGACGAAAGCTAGTCACTGATAAACCATATCATCAGTAATCCATTGTAACCTACCTTCTCACAACACAACGCGACGAATCGATAACGATAGAACCAAATCATTATTGCAAAAGCAACATGCAAATTTGACTCTTATTTTCTAAGGGAAAAGAAACTATTCACTATTACATAATTAAACAAGAATCCTTACTATTTTACAAGAAGTGTTCTAAAACAAAAATATGGTACAATCAACTTAAGTTCCCCGCAGTAATCCCTCACTAACAAAGTACACGTAATTTAATGTTGTTCCAATAAAGCACAGTATCGTATAATTATTCAATCCTATCAGAAATTTATGCGCATACTTAACGTTTGCTAGCATAAGTTAAGTCAAACTGCGTTCTAAGGGTTTCAGTTTGGGTGTAAATGCTTTGTTTTTCCTCTTTTCTAGCCTTTTTTAAATGCAGCATGCATGAAATAACCCTGTTTTTGCACCCGTTTACAAATGAAATGTTTTAGGAGAAATGTCAGACAATCGCCACATAATATGCCGTTTATGGAAATTAGAGAACATTACCACACAAAGAGAACTACCGAATCTTATCGTTAAGCTTTTTGACCACATAAACTTGTAACACAACGTGAGTGTGTAGAATGTCTGAAGACCATGTGCATGATAATTGATATAAAGTACCTAACGCGGAGGTTCAAACTGGCTGTTAGTGGCGACGCGCCGCCACGACATGTCACAATGCGTTGTTTCAGTAGGTACATATTATGTAACACTAGCTTTTGCCCGCGGCTCCGCCCGCGAGTATGTCGGTTATCTCGTTAAAAAGTGTCCTATGTCCTTTCCTAAGTTCAGTTCTATCTTCATACCAAATTTCATCAAAACTGGTTCAGTGGTTTAGGCGTGAAAGCGTAACAGACAGAGTTACTTTCACATTTATAATATTAGTAGAGATTATGATTTTGACTGATCTATTTTCTTGCTTTTATTGTTTCTACAAAGTATTTTCAATGTATCCCATTGCAGAACATCCCAGGATGGTACAATTTTAATCAAGTAAAACTTAGCAATGAGGAGTAAAAACTGTTTTACTCTAAGTGACATAGCACTTCACTCTTAAAGTGAGATTTTTCTACTTAAAATTTCCTTTGTTTACATTTTCTTAACAACTTGTAAGAAAGTTACGAAAGAGTCATTTTGGTAGGCATTAAAAAAATACTACTATCTTCTTTTTTTAAATTTTACTTGAGGCTTAAATACCGTAACAAAGAAATTTGAATACAACATAATTATTGTCCCCAGCACTTTTATTTGCATTTGTGATCACTGCTCCGTTCCTAAGACGTCGTAGCGTGATAACATGACATTAAAATCTCCCCCATAATTACCATGCTAATTAAATATAGTGATTTAAATACGAATTATAGTAAATTTTTATATTAAAAAATAACAAATCATTTTTTGTTATGATATTATCAGCAAAGATTTCAATAGATACCCAATTAGTGTGTTTGCGCGTGTTTATTATAAGACCCTACATGACTAACACATCTGTTCACTATTCTTTAGTTACGGGTTCCTTAGTTAGTAAGTTTTCACGTTTACATAAAAAGTTACATGTTTATATAAATTTGGCATAAGTATGTCGAGAAATCCAATAAAGTAACAACTAAAACATGCACAAATATTAATATTACAGGATTGTTGTTTAACTCTTACTTAATAATCCTCCTTTCCCTCATAATTATTATAAATCCGAAAATAACTCTATCTGTTTGATTTAAATTAAATTTGGTGTACTTAAGATCCTTCCTCTTTGTGCCGAGCAGTTAAAAACTGGAACTCACTGCCAGCTCATGTTTTTTCTTCCTACTATGATCCCGGGTCCTTTAAGCGGGGCGTGGAAAAGCATCTCACTAGGCCGCCATAATGTGGGTCGTTATACTGCTTGCGTTTGCAGTGAGTATGTCGACCCCCACTTTTGGATTTTACTCATGCTTTCCATCAGGAATAGTAAAGTCACCTTTTCAGGCGTTAAATAAAAAAAAAGAAAGAGCCGAGAAAGGAGGTATGCTACTTTTTACCGCAATTATAGACATAACATGAAAAAGACAATACAATAATAATAAGCTACTATAAATAATTAAAAGCATTATAAATCTTGGTTACTTGCAAGTAAGACAATGTATAAAATATATGAAGATATCAACATCATCAACAACTTGCTACAAATATTCCGGTATTATGATCACATCAAACCCAATTTATACGATCCCATGTTTAATAGGCAGTACATAGGTATACCTTTGATCTTCTTGATTCTATCAAAGGGTCGTATGCATGGATGGTGTAGTTGTTTTAGAGGTTACCTTGGTTTTTTCCACTATGCCATGTGACGTGGGGTTCTTCCTAACATGACCCTTTATTGAACCAAAAATTGACGTGAATGATGTGGTGACTATTACATGTCACGCAAGGGAAAACATACAGCAGAACCATCCAAAGCAGCACTTAATCACGGAGTAATTAATTCTGAATCGCGATATAGAGGTTCTCGCGCCTATTAGCTTATATACAACTGTTCAACATCAACCGTTGGACCGTGGCTAGCCTGGAACGATCACCTTACCGGTTTATAGGATTTTCCCTTTGTATTGGACGGATTCGAAACCCGTTCCTCCACACCGTGGTTCTAGCTTTCCACTTCGCTATGTGATCTGGCTGATCCTCACATGTTACTTTATGATAGACTTGCTTTTAAATCTGTTTTCATAAAAGTTAATAAATAGTCATAATTATGTTTATTCGTTGTTAACTAGAACTAAGCGGTTCGACTATTCTTTCCCGTATCAAGCAGTCAAATACTCCGACAGCTTCCCGCTCCCCCCCCCCCCCCCCCCAATGCAAGCATCTTACAAGCCCACTATGTAATGGGCTGCCATATTGTCTGTATTGTGTGCATTTGCAGCTGGTGTGGTGGCCGAAACATTTGAATTTTACTCATGTTTTTCATCAGGCAGAGTAGAGTCACTTTGGTGGGCTTAAACTACTATAATTTAAAAATGTTTAAACACTCAGTAAATCACGAAGTAACTTTCAACATTAACTGTCGACTGTAACTAAGTAGGATAACAAACGTCTAGAACTAATGTGGTCGACAATTTTATAAATTGGAGGCAATAAAGACCTATTATAAGGGCCCCCGGCTCACGCCACGTACGAGTATAGGTAACATAAAAAATGTGAAAGAATTTTGGAGGTTATAAAATTCATGTGGCTATCTATTTGCTACAAAATTTTGTTGCTCCTTGCACCTTGTATAAAGTCGTGCTATCTAAAATTGTCTAACTAAGGTTGAAATTCAACTATAGTTGAGTTGGTTAGAAATACAGAACGTTCACGTCATCATTACGGAACTATAGTTCAGTATTATACAAATACACCTTTATCATATATTTATTTTTTATATACATAAATATGCTCTTTTTGATAACTTTTTGTCTTGAAAGCCCAGTATTCGAAAGTAGCAACCACGGAAAAAATACAAAAAATAAGCAATAATGTGATTTACTTTGATATTTAATCAGTGTAGAAGCATGTAGTATTACTTTTTAGTTATGATTTCGGAGGATTCGAATGTTCCTATACTGTGGTGGTTATGCTACAGCTACGCTACGCTAAAATATAATTGTTTTTATAATTAAAACTGTCTTTTGCCCACAGCTTCGCCTATGTGCTATTCCGGTGTATAATTTTGATGGCCCTTTTCACCACTTTAGGAGTGGAATTTTCCAAACTCCTTGGCACACACATGCCAAGTTTCAGCTTCTTTCGTCCAGTAGTTTCAGCTGTGAGTTATCTGTCAGTCAGTAACAGGAACAGTTTACATATATTGATAAAGGAAAAAGGTTGATTTGGGCTAAGAAAATAGATATGGTACGAAAGCTAGGTGTATAAATACTAAAGCTGAAGATACTGTTTCTTTGTGAGAGTTTGTGACGTATCGTTAACATAACAGCTTTTATTACTGCGATGATAGAAAATATCAAGTAATAATAAAAGCAAATAAGAAAAATAATATTTATTTTGTTCCAGTATTTATTCACACATAAATGTAACAATATATTGTGCATAAAGAGGTGTGTTGCGTGCGTTAATCAGTGTTCTAATCATAAGCGCCGTCTCATGTCGGCTGCGTTTATTGATCGGTAAACCTTCATCTAGGTTTAGTAATTAGCGTTATTACACAGCTTAAAACAAACTTTGTTCTCAAAATAGACATGACTTCGACTTAATTACAAGTTGAGGTGTAAATATATAACATATAAAAGTAACCAAAATAAGTAGATGAATATGTATTACTACACAACTAATTATGATACAGCGATTAATTGTTTTTAAGCTCTGCGTTAGAAACGAGGTAATCCGGCAGAGAACTAAAGTTATCGACATAGCCCACAGGATTAGCAAGCTGAAGTGGCAATGGGCTGGCCATATTAGCCGCAGGACCGACAACCGTTGGGGTAGACGTGCTCTTGAGTGGAGACCGCATCTCGGTAAACGTAGTGTAGGACGTCCACAGGCCAGGTGGAGTGATGATTTGCGCAAGACGGCTGGCAGGAGCTGGATGCGAGTGGCCGAGGATCGAACTAAGTGGCGTACAATTGGAGAGGCCTATGTCCAGCAGTGGACTGCGATAGGCTGATGACGATGACTAATTGTTTTTTAAAAAATATGTAAAAACCATAAAGTGACCCTACACCTAGCTTACTTTATATTACCGACTTAAAAAGTGTCCCGATTAAATAAAAATAGCACTGAACTTTTATTTATCTGTAATTATTTTAAATAGCGGATTTTTCAATTTCAATGATTTGTTAAAACTGGGCATACATCCTACTAGACTCCTAAATTCTACCACCGTATTTCTTTAGTGCCTTATATTTTACTAGAAATTGCACGCCGCTCCTTCCGCGTGTTTGTCGGATATCACGATAATTATTTTTCGTGTTTACATTTAGCCTTTAATATTAACCAATCATGTGACTTTCTATTAGTAAACTATTTTTTTAAATCGGTTCAATATATGTAGAGGTTTTTCCCTACAACGCCATAAACTTAACTTATTTACATAATATTGGCTTTCGCATGAGGCTCCGCCCGCCTGTATGTTGGTTTTCGCAGTAAAAATAGACTATGTATATGTAGCTTTCTGAGGCTCTCGGTTATTTGTGTACCAAATTTAACTTAAATCATGTAGAATTGGTGTGAAAGCGAGACAGACAGATAGACATAGTTACTTTCGCATTTAAAGATTAGGATTAGTACAGATTTAGAGATATTTGCCGTTCATTAGCTAGCCTAGTTAGATTTTCACGATACTTCTATTAGCGATAGAAGTATTATGTAAGACCTTCTAGTTTCACAAGGGTAATTTGTAACGAGCATGGAACATCAATTTAAAATAGTTCTTAGATATCTACGTAAATGTACGCTCTATAATTTGAAACTTACTAACAATTCTGATGATAACTTATTATTCTGCATGAAGTTTGGATTACTAGATGTGATAACTAACTCATTTTGATTGCCTTGGAGGCGCAGTGATAGCGTAAATAACTGCTGTACTCTTGTGTTCGAATCTCGGGTTCAAGCAAATGTTTGGATGAACTGTGCTAGTATTTGTTTCGGAGTTTGGGTGTTTTTAATGTATATTATTTACAAAAAAAAGTATGTTTATGTATTTATATCAGTCGTATAGTACCCATAACACAAGCTCTCCTTAGTTTAGCACTAGATAACGTTGTGTGTAAGATTCCGAAATATTTATTCATTTATTTTGGATACGATATTTTCGGGCAAGTGGTTTTATTACTCTGTGTCAAATGACCTCAATTACAAATTAAAGATCGGCCTTTGAATCGCAAGTAAGCTCTATTCTCGAAGGTCGTACAGTTAAACAATTCTCTAGGTGATCATTAATTTATTCTACAAATTCGTATTGGAGATTTAAAATCCTATCTTGTTAATTAAGTACAACAAAAAGATCAATTTGTATTGCATACATAGACAATGAATACGTATATTATAATAATTTATTTTCTACATAAAAGTAGGTACTTGTAAATAATATAAAACGTTTAATGAAATAGTTTTATAAACACACCGCATTAGGAATATATACAAACTGTGTCGCAGGAGACTTTAGAAATATAGATCAAACGGACACAAAGTACACTCAGACTTGGACTAACAATTTTTAAAAATCACACAGAGTTGTCCTATGTAGGATTTGAACCTACAACACATAGCGCAGTACGAAGTAGCGACAAGACCACTTAGCCGTCCCATGTCTGATTTGTATCCACAACATATGGCGCAGTAGAAATTAGTGACAAGACCAATTAGCCAACCAAATGTTGAAACTTGAATCATAAAGAAAAGTTGAATACTTTTTATTAAAACATTATGGTTGTTATATGGTTGTATGTGTAGTGAAATGCAATAAAGTAAAGAGTGTAACGACACTTTTTATCACTTAGGGCGTCGAGTGAGCCTACTAAGGGAGAAGACTTTGCAAAATAACATCACTGCAAGAAGAATGCAAATTTGTACAAATCCTATGCTAAACTATCTAGTCAGTGTGGGATTGTAGGTCAAATACTTTTTTTAATCTAATGTAAAGCTGTCCCATAGTGGACTGTGTATAAAATACAGTTAATGATGATGTCATACGATGTTTTTAACTCCTCGAAATCGATTCTTGTAAATATTTAAAACAGTTCTATAGAAATACTAGTTATTGCCGGTGACTCTAAAAAGTAGTCTGTCTTTCCTTAAGATATCAAAGTATCTCAACATCAAATTTTACTGAAATCGGTGCAGCAGTCAGCTGCGAAAGCGTAACAGACAGACAGATAAACAGAGTTATTTTTATTATATCATTTATATTATTGGTAAGTAGTTTCCTTTTAAAATCAGTTGGATATATATCGCAGCTCCAAGATTCAGTATTTCAGTATGCGACCGTCGTCCAAGCATCGTCTGCCAAAAATAACGTTACGATAGCATGTTAGCTACCATCTGACCTCTACAGTTAAGTACATTTAAAGCCGCGTCCACACTATGTCGACTGTGTCGATCGACCGCTGTCGATCGACACACGTCATTTGTCGATGACAAAGTTTTAAAAAACATTAGATTTGTTAAAACCTGTGTCCGCAACGGGAGAAGTGGTTCTATAATTGTGTTTTACCTAAGTTAACTGTTTTATCAAAATGAATTTCACAGAAGAACAAACATTATATTTTATTGATATGTACAGAGACCGCCCTCAACTCTGGGACTCTACAAATGAAGAGTACAAAAACAAAAGCAAAAAGCACTCAACTACTCACAGTCGACTGATGAAATACGTCCACACAGCAGTTTATGTGTGGACGAGACGAATGTCGCCTATGTCGTTCGACATTGTCGATCGGCATAGTGTGGACGTGGCTTTAAAATGACACTGATTATTTCTTAGAAGTTGATAAAAATACAATGTGTTTTTTACGACAACATACGTTAATATTACATTAGCTTTGTTTCGACTAGCTATGTGGATATGTTTCCAAATTTTGCATTTTTTTTTGTTTACCGTTAAACCTATTGATAGAATCTATATACAAATAAATTTAATCCATACATACTTATACGTTACTAACGACCCGACCCGGTTTTGTACAAAAATCTTTTAAATTTTTGGATTTTCCCTACTACAAAATGTATGCACTACTTATCTTCCGAGCCTTTATTCCCAAGTTTATTTGGGGTCGGCTACTAGTTCAACCAGTTTTACCTGAATTTCAGTTTTTCCACGGAGCGACTGGCATCGGACCTCCGCAACCCTAAGGGAGTAGTTCAACCTTCGAATTTCAGTTCTCCCTCAAATATACTGACAACTGTCAGTATATTTGAGGGCACTGACTTCCCAATAACGATTGCCATAGATGTTCATGACAACCGGGACCGACGGCTTTACGTGCTCTCCGAGGCACTACTTATATAAACCATAAATAAATAAATATTTCGGACGAATTACACACAACATCATCTAGTCCCAAACTAAGCAGAGCTTGTGCTATGGGTACTAAACAACTAATATAAATAAATAAACATTTCTGTAAATACATACATATTATACATTGAAAACACCCAAACTCCGAAACAAATATTTGCAAATCGTACAAACATTTGGTACGACCCGGGAATCGAACCCGAGACCTCTTGATCAGCAGCCGCATACGCTAACCACTAGACCAACAAGGCAGTTCAGAATCAGTCTTTCGAATAATAAGAGTATGCGTATGCTAATAGTTTGTTATTTTATATACATACATATATCTTTGTCATTCTATATATACTGGTATTTTTTTACAAAATCAAAAACTAAACTACTAACTAACTTAACCCTATAATGCAATACGAAACTAACCCTACACTGCATTAAAGTTTTTCGATTGCCGAGTGATCGTCGCCCGCCCAAACGCGCGTCAGTAGACTGTAGGGCGCCGAACAGAACGCCCACTAGTTGAGTCGCGTTCGAAGTTCAAGTTCGAATTCTGATATCCCCGTATGGCACTTTTTATTATATTTATTCTGTATTGAAGTTGTTTATCGCAACTCTAGTGAGTGAAGTAGTGTGAAGATTAAAAAATAAGTGTTCAGCAAACTTTGTTTCATAGTTAGCGAAGTTTTGAAAGCTTTGAAGGAGTTTGGTGTGTCGCAGGTAAGTTTATTGTTATTTTCATGTGTTAATAATAAATTATATATATAAAAATAATTGTTGAATTATTTAAAAGAGATTTTGGAACATTTTTACTTTTGAGAAATTTTAAGGCAAAAACGTGATAATGAAGAAATATTTACAAAAAACATTTGTGCGCAATTAAAATTACACATGTTTTTTAGCTTCATTAACATCTTTTAGTTTAGTTTAAGTTATTTTGACAACACTTTTCTTGAACTACTTACACATATTTAATTGATTGTTTTTTTACTCACTTGATAGAAAGTGTAAATAAAGAAAATTATTTAACAAATTTTCATAACTTAAAATATAATTATTATTGTTACAATAAGAATTCATTGATCGTTTTGCTTCAAATGCGATCACAATTCTACTGAATTCATATTAAATAAAACATAATGTGTCATGAATTTAATTATGCTCCTCATCACACCGACCATTTATTCTCATTAAATATGCCGATCACGTTATAGCTTAACAGTATATGAAATAAAATGAACGAATTTATTTTGAACCGAGGGGACTGGTGAAAAATATGTTTTGCCCTCAAGTGTACACGTTATTATATTACATGAAAACGGTTTTTGCTATAAGTATAATTTAAGATGGATTTTTGAAATTTATATTATCGTTATATAAAAAAATTATGATCTGTTTAAAACGTATTTAAAATTTTAATTGATCTACATGATAAAATATTGCAAATATTTACTATATTTCTTTATTTAAATTACTAATATTACAAATAATTCTCAATTTTCTTCAAATAAAACATTTCTTTAATTTGATTGTAAAAGACTAACAAAATCTATTTGTTTTTCAAAGTAAATTAGAAATACAAACATCTCTATACTAAAATGAAAAAAGTATTAAAAGCACAGAATATCTCTTTTAGTGATATAAATTAACAACTACTTGCTTTTAAATTAAATTGTATCCACGTCTTTGGATTATTTGAAACGAGAGAGATAAGTTGCGTTAGATGCAAATAAATAAATCAACAATATCAAATTTTAGTTTGCAAAGATTTATTTATAAGAAGAGATTAGCAAAACTCTGCAGTAGACGCTTAGGATTCTAACAAATAGTATTTTATGTATTTTAATAAGAAAACATATTGTTTGGAAGAATATAAATGGCTGAACTGCGATAACCGGCTTACATGCGAGCGAAAACTACTTTATAATTCTCGTGTGATGTTGTTATGACTTACTTAAGTTGTTAAGTTTAGTTGAAACAATCACGAAATAACACTCAAGTTGACATTAATGCTCGACTCTATGAGTCATTTGGTTTAATTTTAAATACTTCACTTACACACATTATGAACTAAAGTTTTCTTCGTTATATAAGGATCAAAAATAAAGATCTTAGATCGCAAATTTCCACTTTATACGTTACTAACACTTTGTTAGTAATGTAGAAAGTATAAATTTGCCAGTATACATTTGGCAAATGTATACTTTCTACATTATCAAATCATTGAAATTTTAAAATTTTCTCTACTATAAAATGCTTGTATTACACATGTAAACCCTCATTTGTCTGTCTATTGTTCAAAGCTGCATTCAAATCCGTTCAGAAGTTTAAAAGTCCTAAGCAAAAAGACAGCGGAAGAGTTGTTATATATGTAATGTTACTGCATTATAATATCAAAATATTACCTTTCAAGAAGAAAACTGTAAGTAACTGTCAACAATAAGATACCATTAGCAATTACTATTCAATACCGTAAGGGTTTCTCCGTTCTTTTTAACTTACTTTTTTCTTGTAAATTTAGTGAAATATAGTATTACTATTCATTGCTATAAATTAACTATTATTGTAACTTAATTTATTTATTGACGTTTACAATAATAATTACAAGAGATACACATTAATAACAACTTAAAACCACCAAGGATTATACTTATGCTATTTGGCTTGAGTCTGTCTTTGTTATACCAGTAATAAGTTAAAAATCACAAAATAATAGGTTTAACAATAACGATGTACCAACATAAAAAGAAACAATTTCACACTTACCTTATGACAATACTAATACATAAGTGTACTTTGAGTTCAATTATAAGTGAGTAGAATGGTCAAATGATTGAGTGATAGGCAAAATTTGTTTCTGAATCTGCGTGTTTTAGACGTATAATATGTTTGTATATATTTACAAAAAAAAACGGTATATTTATATCAGTTGTCTAGTACCTACAATACAGGCTCTACTTAGTTTAGAACTAGATGGCGTTTAGTGTAAGATGTCCAAAATATTTATTCATTTAAAACTTTATTGAAAGAGAGTTAATCATTTATATATATAGAAAACTACTGAGTTTTGTTCACATCAAAATAACTAAATAATACCAGTGTATTATTTCAATTAAAACATTTAATACCCTACTATCAATAAAGCTAAAGAAAACAAAGTACTGTATACTATACACTATGAAGAAAGGCAAATCCGCTGTATTGAACAATAGGGTCGCCTGTTATTGAACGGGCGAGAAAATCTTCCGGGGTTATAAGATTTGCGTTTTGGATTACTCCCAAGACTGGCATTTAAAACCTTATGATGAAATACCTAATTACTATTTTCCCATTAGCCCCTCATAAGTGGTAACTCATGGGAGTTTACAGCTATACTTCGTAAAACGGGATGGTAGAAGCCAATGTTACAAAATTAATTTTCACGGTTGATGATTTAGCTTAAGGCTTACGAGGTTATTAAAATATGTAATTAACTATTATGTGAAGGTATCTGTTGTAGTTATCTCATGCCGTATAATATATTATACATTCATCCAGATAGATGGTACGAAATATAAATTAAATACGTAATCTATTTGTATATTCTCGCATATTGTGAAATAGCACGGAGTCACCCGCGGTTATTGCTGTACTTAAATAAGCGAGCAACGCCGCGGAATAAAGCTATTCTAAATAGAATTGTGAATAATGAAAAGTGTCGTTTAAGGGTTCATATGCATTTATTAAAAAACTATTCATTTTTCACAACAACACTACAAACAGGCTTAAATTTTATTTACTTGTATAAATACGGATATAGATAAGTAAAACACAACAAACATTGAATTTAATAATTCATTTATAACATTTACAACGTGTTTAGAGAACTTTTAACCCAAAATGTTTTTTTTTTTTGGACATCTTACACACAACGTTATCTAGTCCCAAAATAAGCAGAGCTTGTGTTATGGGTACTAAACAACTGATATAAATACGTAAACATACCTTTTTTTTTGTAAATACATACATATTATACTTAGAAAAACACTCAGACTCCGAAACAAATATTTTGTGGATCATACAAATATTTGGTCAGACCCGAGAATCGAACCCGAGACCTCTTGATCAGCAGCTGCATACGCATTCTATTAGGTTACATTTTATTCCAAAGAAATATTCTTTGAGATACATCTTCGAACTGCAAACTTATGACCAAATGGTCCTACCATTTTGACAAACGTTTGCTGACTTACCACGGTACGGATAACCAAAGAAAACATTTTGTAGAACACAAAGTAGGCAAACAAGTGTTATTCTGATTGACGGTATATTTATTATCTTTATCCTTATATTAACAAAATCCCATACAAATAGGTAATTAACTTAAACTTTAATAATGAAATCAAATCAAATCATTTATTCTGCAATTAGGTTACATGAACATTTTTGCAAGTTAAACCTTTTTTTTTGAGCAGATGAGTTCGGCCTTTCTTAATTGGACCCTGAGGAGAAAGGACGAAACAAACTCAGGGATCACAGTCTCTTGTAAAGTCCAGACAAAATTCTTAAAAGCAAAAGACATTATTTCAATATAAAAGCGATAGTTACAATAAAATACTATTAATTAATTAATTAATAAGTAATAAATATTTCAGATATCTTACACACACACCGCCATCTAGTCCCAAACTAAGCAGAGCTTGTATTATGGGTACTAGTTAAGTGATATAAATACATGAACATACTTCCATATTATACATAGAAAACATCCAAACACCGAAACAAATATTTGCGAATTACAGAAACATTTGGTCCGACCCGGGAATCGAATCCGAGACTTCAAGTACAGTAGCCGCATACGCTACCAGTGATGCACCAAGGCAGTTGGTTTAAAACGCGTTTTGTTATAGTGATCTAGACTGACTATAAAACGAGAAATTATTATCATATCTTACACGATTCGTTATTTCTAACGTTTTAACAAACTAGGCTAGTGACAGTCAAAGTTAATGTAAACTGACGGAATGTGACCTCAAAAATCGGCCAAGTGCGTGTCAGGCCACGCATAGGAAAGGGTTCCTCAGTCACCCATAATGGTACGTGGATTAGAAATCGTATCCAATGGATAATTGTTATGTTTACGTATTAATGCGTTGATTTTGTATGACTTTTCCAAGTAAGCGCATTGTAAAAGTTAAGCCTCTATAACTCCTGAACTGACAAAGTCATCTAATTTGTTATAGTTTTCATTTAAAGTTAATTAAATGGACCACTATCACAAATTTTTCGGCTAGCGGGACGGCCTGTTTTTACAAAAAAGTGGCCTTTAAAGTGGAATTTCTCTCAAACGGATACCTAAATCAAAAAATCGTCTTAACAATCCCTTATTGTTTTTAAAAGACCTATATAATGATACCCTACATGATGGGGTAGCCATGAGAAAAAAAAAATCCCCACTTTACGTGTAGGGGAGGTACCCTAAATAAAAATATATTTCATAATTTTATTGTAGCACTTTGTCGACGTAATTACAATACATATTATTGCAAAGTTACATCTTTCTAGCACTTACTGTTTGGACGATAAGTCGAGGACGGACGGACGGACGGAAGGACAGACGGACATGACATATCTATAAGGGTTCGAAGTCATAAACTTCGGAACCCTAAAAAGTTGTAGATCTTTTAATTACCTACAACTTTGCCATTTAACTTTTTTCCTTGTAGTTTTGCCGGAAATCGAGATAAACCGTTTTTTACCCTTTGTTGTATATATTTAGCCATCCAATCTGACTCTACCCTGCCTGATGGAAAGCATGAGCAGAATCCAAGAGTCGGGGCTATCACACTTGCTGCGAATGCGGACAATAATGTATGGCGGCCCACACTATGGCGGCTTAGTGAGATGCTTTTTCACGCCCCGAAAACCTCTCCCCCCTACCCCTTCCCGACCTCAGATCGCCCGTAAATTATTTTTCCTTTCATTTTTATAATATTCTCCTCCTTTTCCAATAGGTTTCATCCTACTATAATTTTATTTGTTTTCAAAAATTATCTACTCTGGTCTACTGGTCTATATGTCATTTACAAACTATCATTATGGTTGCCATGCAAGTGTTATTCCTAGCAACCTGTGAAGTTTTGACAGGAGGTAAACAGTGATACATTTTGACATCTTCGATTTATGTATTTTTATAATCACCTAGCTTTGGTCTTTGTATCTCGATTATTGCAGTAAAAAGTAGTCTATGTCCTTTCCCAAGTTCAGTTCTATCATCATACCGAATTTCATCAAAATCGGTACAGTGGTTTAGGCGTGAAAGCGTAACAGACAGACAGACAGAGGTACTTTCGCATTAATAATATTAAGTAGGGATTAAAAAAAAAACTACTCACTAGATCTCGTTCAAACCAATTTTCGTTGGTAGTTTGCATGTTAATGTACAACATATATTTCTTTTAGTTTTATCACTCTCTTATTTTAGAAGGAGGGGGGGGGGACACACATTTTTCCACTTTGGAAGTGTCTCTCGCGCAAACTATTCACTTTAGAAAAAAATGATATTAGAAACCTCAACATCATTTTTGAACACCTATCCATAGATACCCCACACGTTTAGGTTTGATGAAAAAAAAAATTTTGAGTTTCAGTTCCAAGTATGGAGACCCCCAAAATGTATTGTTTTTTTTCTTTTTTTATGTAAAAATCTTAATGCGGTTCACAGAATACATCGACTGACCAAATTTCAACAGTATAGCTCTTATAGTTTCGGAAATAATTGGCTGTGACATACGGACGGACAGACAGACAGACAGACAGACAGACAGACAGACAGACAGACTTGACGAATCTATAAGGGTTCCGTTTTTTGCCATTTGGCTACGGAACCCTAAAAACGGCAAATTCGATATTTTACAACAATGATACTGTCTCGCTACAAATCAGATTTATAGATAAGCCTGGATGAAGTAAGCAAACACTATCTGTGATAAAGTAAGATTTATTTATAAATGTAACAAAATATTACTTTTATTTCTTTATATAGAACTTTCATTTTTATCTATTCATAACATACTTGATGATTTGCGCAAGACGGCTGTAGGAGCTGGATGCGAGTAGCCGAGGATCGAACTAAGTGGCGTGCAATTGGAAAGGCCTATGTCCAGCAGTGGACTGCGATAGGCTGATGATGATGATAACATACAAAATAAATAAAATAGAATTGTCTGCTTATCATATCAAATGAACAGGTTTTAACAAGTAAATACCGTACTTAGTATAACAAAACATCGATTTGTCAAATTTATGTCAGTCTGTCTGTCTGAATGGCTGTCTGAATGGCTGAACTGATTTTAGCGGATTTTAGACTGCCTCGTTGGTCTAATGGTTAGCGCATGCGGCTGCTGATCAAGAGGTCTCGGGTTCAATTCCCGGGTCGGACCAAAAATATTATTTGTGTGATTCACAAATATTTGTTTCGGAGTCTGGGTGTATTCTATGTATAATATGTATGTATTTACAAAAAAAAGTATGTTTATCAATTTATATCAGTTGTCTAGTACCCATAACAGAAGCTCTGCTTAGCTTGGGACTAGATGATGTTGTGTGTCAGATGTCCAAAATATTTATTATTATTATTATTAAGCGGGACTTTTACTGGCAAATAGGTGATAATATAAAGAGTTAGGATTTAGGCTTATTGCTTTAGACTAGAGTTACTCCCGAATTACAACGGCACGGGTATGCGATATGGTATTAAATAGCCACGGGATTTAAATTTAATTTATGTACTTTGGCCACAAAGTTTGAGATATTAAGAAATCAATTTAAGATAATTTTACAGAAAAGAATATTAAAAAGTTACAAATAATAATGAGACTTTCTTGTGTACCTAGGTAGACTACTTAGATTGACACTTTAGACATAACATAATTAATGGTCTTGACATACTGATTCAAGTTTAGCTCAGACAGCAATAGGAGTTTCTACACACTTTCGTCTATAGTTCTATACAACTAAACTGTTTAGTCGGATTGGTTGTCAATTCCAACACTTACTTATATGTATAATATGTATGTATTTACAAAAAAAAAGTATGTTTATGTATTTATATCAGTTGTCTAGTACCCATAACACAAGCTCTGCTTAGCTTGGGACTAGATGATGTTGTGTGTCAGATGTCCAAAATATTTATTTATTTATTTATTTATTCTCTGACCTAATTAGTCATTTAGTTCCTGAGGTGTACCCACACATGAGTATTTAGATTCCCTTATATTTAGATTATTTAGTCTCCTTCTTCACGTTAATAAAATTATAGGCGTCTATAGTGTGATAAACTGTGTTAAATATAAATTTTAATGTGTGTGTTGAATATGTAACTGCCACAAATTTTCAAATTTTTGCTTACCATATTGTTATATTTTATTAATTTCTTTCTTATTTTTAACTTTTCTATGTAAGCTATTTGTGAACACTATTAATTGTACCTATTTTATTTTTGTAATGCCCATGTTGTAATCTCCCATAATTGGGGAAGCACAAGCATTAAAACAGTTTGTTTTTTCTGTTTGTAAAAAACTAGTGTGTAAGGTGTATTCCTTGTCAGAGGTCCATTATAAATGAATAAACATCAAAGACTCTTCAATTGTTTTTTAAATGAGTTTAAGCGTAAGCCCTCATACGATATTTCACATACGATTTTATAAATTTTAATAAGATAAAAACATTACTTCTGTTTAATCGATCTTCAAAATACAAATAAATATAAACAAAAATAAATCTGTTTGTAATTTCAAATAAACAGCTTTTCATTTTTCGCCGCCTGTCTGTTCTATTTAATCTGCAAAACGGCAGGACCGATTTTGACTAGGCTATTACTAACAGATAGCTGGTAATATAAGGAGCAACTTAGTCTATTTTGTTAGGACTAGCTTCTCCCCGCGGTATTACTCGCGGGTACACGACCACCGCGGGTAAAATTTCGGGGCTTAGCTAACATTTCATGGAAATAACAGTAAAATAGATTATTTTAACGTAATGATTGATTTATTCGACTCTAACATCGTTAGCACAACATAACTCATTTGTAACGTGCCATCAATAATGGCTTAATGAAAATAAATAACTTCGCTTTGGTTAAGTTAATTGTTTTCTATTTATTTAGAAAATAAATTGTGCCTAAGTTTGTTTTCAGTTATCTAAAAGACAAGGTTTGATCAAAACAATATTGACGTTATGTAAATACCATAGTTTTATTACGTTAAATGTTTCACTTTCTGATTATATATTAAAATCAGGCACGTTAAGTTAAGGATGTATAATAACAGATTAATCCTATATACGTATATTTATTCATGTATATAGATCCATCCATAGAGGACCCTGCTTATCTTTTGTACTCTATTACATACAAAATACACGATACACCAACAAATATAATATAAAAAATCCTGAGTATTCTTCAATCTTAGCAGAGTTTGTAACCTGCATACGAATGACTCCAGTCTGAAAATAGCCGAGACTACATAAAACCACATCTTGCTTCTCATCCAAATTTTTCACACAACGATTACAGATGCTTCTAACTTGCCTCCTTCTTAGTATACTTTCGAATCAAATGGCCTACGGTGTTTCTATACATCACGTAGACAATAGCTACAAGTTACGAGTTATTTGCTACGACGATATAAACTTGCAAAAAATTATGATGTGTGATTCTACAACCTTTTGATAACTTATCACAAGCGCACAGCTATTACTAGAGTAAAATAAGACAGTAGATATATTGAAAAGTTGCCATTAACAAATTAGTGGACCCTTTCATGACTATTCATGGATCAATATCTGTCTAACTGTCAAAGTTTAAGATTTTAATAAGACTGTTTTCGTCGACGTGGGTTGCGGTCGGCACTTGTAAAAATGTTGATTTTACCCGAAGTGTTTTTCCTTGAACGTTGTGACGTAATTACGACAAAATTGCTGTCTTAGTTGAGAAACCATTATTGTGCTTGAAACTTAAACTAATTGTAGATTTGTTAAGAATTCATTCATCACTTAGTTAACGATCTTTCTATCTAAGCTGTTACTTGTTACTGTACTGTCTTAATGTGATAGCTATTAATTTAATATACAGTGTGATTCTTTTTTAAAATTAACTCTCCAAATTTGCTTACGACATTAGTACCTTAGTACCTGTAGTTCATACGTTGGTTTTTATATATTTGTTAGTTTTCAGTAAATTTGATACAAAAAATTAATAAAATCATAAATCTTACCTAAAAAACACTCAACGTATAACATCCCGGTAGGAAATAGCAATATGCAAGAGTTCGTCTCTGTCAAAGCATAAGCCCGAATGGTCATGATTATGTATAACACTGTTATGATACAGAATATGTTTGTGTGAGTTACAGTTGAAACTTTTGTTTTAATTGTTTCATAGTAATAGAATACTAGTATTTGTATGTATTCCAAAATTGTTTATTTTTATGTGTTGAGTTTCTTGTCGATTCTTCTCCATAAGAATGACTTTTAGAACAAAGCAGATAGTCATTAGTGTAACGTTTCGAAAATGCCTGAAAAAGTCTATCTGAAATGAAACCTTTTTGATTTTGGTTTAATGCTGAAAATAGACATCTCTTTAGAAAGAAAGTTTAATAAAACACTTACGTTTACTTTTAAATAACAGGTATCGAAAAGAAAGCAAATTAACGTAGGTTAAAAGGTTAGAAGAAAATTACTTAGACGTGACCCATGCTTCAGCACACTATTAAAAATAATGTAGCCTGGGGACACTAAAAGTCGCTTTCATGAAGACAAAGTGTGACCACAAAATAGACCTACATAAGACAGACTATTTACCTACAGTTTATAAATGTAGTATTTATGTATATGTATACATGTACATATGTTTGCATTTGTGTTAATGATATGCTGTCATTATTATGTATTTGTGTGTATAATGCATGTAAGTTTAACTATATTGTGAACTATGTACATTCTAGTGTACATAATATTTGACCTCTGTGCAGATACCTTATAAGATTTAGAAGAAACCATCCGAAGGTTGACTGGAAGAGAATGCCTTGGGCATTAAGTCCGTCTATGTTTACATTTAGTGCATAACGTTTATAAATATAATAAATAAATAGACACTAACTAGTTTTATTTATTAACTAGCATCTTAGGCTGTACTGGTATCTATTTATGAAAAAATTGCATTAACAGATTCCAGTAGAACCCATTAAAACTTTAAAATATATGTCGCAGTACCGCTGACTGCTGGTGTAACCGAGTTCTGAAGGGGAGACCACGTCTTGGCAAATGTAGTGTGGGGTGCCTTCTGGCCAGATGGCGGGCCGACTTACGTAAGAGGGCAGCGACTAGATGCAAAAAGCATCAGACCGAGCTCTGTGACATGCATTTGGAGAGGCCTATGTATAGCAGTGGACTGCAGTGGGCCGGTAATGTATAGCAGTGGACTGCAGTGGGCCGGCTGAGATTCCATTCTAGTTTTTCTTTATACTTTCTAGAAATGTATATATTAACCTTAGCAAAAAATACA
This sequence comes from Phragmatobia fuliginosa, assembly GCA_932526445.1. Taxonomy (NCBI): domain Eukaryota; kingdom Metazoa; phylum Arthropoda; class Insecta; order Lepidoptera; family Erebidae; genus Phragmatobia; species Phragmatobia fuliginosa. The sequence goes on along the minus strand of OW052057.1, from coordinate 7,104,725 downwards.
ATAATAAATAAAAGAAAATCATTGATAACTGCTCATTATTATGATGTGATTAAATTACAAAGAATTGTTTTGTTTATTGAAATCAAATGCCCATCTATTTACTTCTTATCCGACAGGAATCATTTGCCATACTAACCTATTTTCATTCACAATTTATAAAGAACCACTTGCAGTTACTCACTTAGTCTTCTGAAGTGCATGTCGGTTATTGTAGTAAATTATAAGTTTTTACTAAGTAGGAGTTGCCTATTGTATATAGGCCCTAAAAATCTAAGAAATCTTAGCACTTAGATCTCTTCTAATGGTTGTTGCATACAAAAATATCACTAACCCAAAGTAGCTCCTCAAATTTACGGGACGTTAATGAAGACTGATTAGGCTTTTCTCAAGAATTAAAGCATCTCCATAATAATTTTCATCCAAATCGTTTAAGTGCTTTACTCGTGAAAGCTTAACAGACAGATAGACAAAGTTACGTTAGAATTTATAGTAAAAAAATAGGTAATGAGCTGATTCCGCCTTGTTTTACTACAAAAATGTAGCACAACATACTAGTAATAAGATTTAGATTGTATTGAAAAAGTTTGCAGTGCCTCTAATACGAGTTTAGTATTTCCCGATACGTCCAGTACTTTTCCTGATGCGTTCGTTATTCAATAACATCGAAGGGCGTTTTTTGTGTGTCCCAGTTCAAGGTTGTTATTATCTTTTAGTAGTTAGCAAACTCGTGCACAGTCCTTGAAATATAGAAAAAGTAACTTTTCTTCTGTTAAGATGTCTATTTATTACAACATTTTGGTTGTAATAAATTTTGACGGATTTGAATTTGATCCCTTTACAATCTTAGATTTGAAACTCGTTAATGTAACCGAACGTCTCGTAGAAATTACTGTAACATAAAAAAAATTACACCCTTGTTTTTTATTTTTATTTTTTATTAAAAAAATATTTTTTATAACTGATCACAAACTTCTTTTTTATATAAAAATTACTAAGTAACATACCAAAAATAGTATAGTATATTAGATTTTTGCATTAAGTCATGTAATGCTCAATTTTATATATGCGTGTCTGTCGGCTATCGCTATAAATAGTAGCCTATGCGTTATTTTAATAGATGAACTATCGTAAAGTTTTAAATAAACCCGTTGAGTAGTTTTTGTTTCAAAGAGTAACAAACAATGCATCCTCACAAACGCATTTGTAATATTAATAGGATGTTAAGTAACTTATGTTTAAAATGAGATACACATTGTTAATTTCAAGCCTTAAAGTAAATTTAAGCAATTTTATTGCCCCTCATTTTCCTTAATGAAATTTACACCAACTCTCTTCAACTTTACAAGACGACATGATTACTAACTGTGTCCAAGAAATCCCAAAGAACCTCAAAGAGAATTTCTAAATAAAGTTAAACTTGAAACGCAACTCTCAAGTACTATACATAACCTATTTAATTTCGTCCCTGTGTTACAGTAATAAGGTCTTGGAATTAAATAAATAAATAAAATTGTACAACGAAATTGTATATCAGTAAATATTAAAAGAATAAAGGCAGTCCTTAAAACAGTTCAAGAGCACTCCAAATAAAAAGGTAGACCTCTTGTATGTGAAGTGATCCTAAATAATCGATGTACGTACCGAGAAAATAACAAAATAAAATTTCCCTGCCCTTAAAAGATTAGTAGAGCGGTTGGCCCTTTTTGTAAGTCCTAAAGCTAATACGTTCAAGCATCTAAAACGGGTCAATTATATTGAGCACGTTGTACTTGTCATAGAAACAAAATCCCTTCTGTTTAAGAAAAAATATAATTTGAACACGAATTCAGCTAGCCTGCAATCAAACTCTGGTATCTCTTAAAACCTTTTAGGTCGTTTTTAAAACAATGGTTCTAATAGTTCCTATAATATCTAAACAAAAGAGTAGGCATTTGCATTAAGTGGGATTCTAACCGTGTCATGTTCGATAGCCTACGAATAATTTACGTTTTTATGCTTTGAAATGTTTTTCGTTTTGAAATTTTCTTTTGTTACGTTTAAATCTACCAAAATGACTACTCTGCCTGATGTAAAGCACAAGCAGAATCCAAGAGTAGGGGTCACCATCCTTATTATGAATGTGGATGAGAGATCACCATTGATCCACAAATATTCGTTTCGAAGTTTGGGTGTTTTCTATGTTTAATATGTATGTATTTACAAAAAAAAAGTTTGTTTTGTTCTGCTTAGTTTGGGACTAGATGACGCTGTGTGTAAGATGACCGATTTTTTTTTTATTATTATTGTTCTACTCTATTGCGGTCTAGTGAGATACTTCTGCACCACTGGACCTTAAATTAAATGATTAATTTGTAAAAACTTTTAGAAGTCAACAAAGTCCAGTACAAGTTGAGGCTAGCAAATCACCTAAACCAACTAGCGGGACAGCTAACAATCCCTGCAACCATCCGTCGGCACAAAAAGCGGCGGGATATATTTGACGACCAGGTTCGATAGAAAAGTTATGACAGGATGAAAGTCTTTTAATATTATGAAAATAAAACACTTCTCAAAATAGTTATTATTAAATTGAATGAGAAAGCTTGATGAGAATTATAGCAAAGTTGCTTTGATAGTGTAAATGTCATTATGGAGTAGAATTTCTATTATAAAAAGTATAATATGTATTAAGAAAATCATATTAAACTGAAATTCTTATTTCATTTCTGTCATTTGTTCAATTCTTTAATTGGAACCTGTTATAAAAACACAAATCATATCATCGATTTGAATTTAAAAATGAACAATAAACAAAAATGAAATAAGTTTTTTTTTTTTTAAATGGTTAGTAATAAATTTATTTCTTAACAACATCATAACTTTCTATTTTGTGTACATGAACATAAATATGTATGTATATAATATATATGTGAACATGAACATAAAAAATATTATTTACTAACTTTTGCCCGCGGCTCCGCGTGTGTTATTCTGATATGTAAACTTTATTATTGTCAAGTTTCATCAAAATCCGATCAGTAGTTTTACATGAAAGAGCAACTCACAAACTTTGGCGTTTATAATATTAGTAAGGATTAATTATTATTATTTATTTATTAAAAATAAAACATACTAAGTTACAAATTTGTCTCCCAAAACCTGGTTGATGGTTTAACATTCATTTTCTGAAAATCAGAAAACACTACCTAAATGAGTAGAAATGTTGAAAACATAAATAATGATAATTGGAATTACGTTGCTTCTTACAGCTGAATGATCTAAATTCTTATTCTATTTGCCAATTGATTACATATATTATATTCTATACAACCACTCCTATAAAGAAATATATCAACTATATCAATATGACGCGACAATCATAGCTATGACTGGGGTTCATGGACACCCCTTTGTGTTGAAAACAACAGAAGGAAACAGTTCTAAAAGGTTTCCAGTAATGTTCCCCTTAGCTAAGGACCGTGACTTGCACAATTTCTTTGTTACATTTTTCTATGTCAGAATTTTAATATTCAAATTCAAACAATTTTCACTTTTGTCGAGTTTTTTTACTAAGCTGTCCTTGTTTAGTAGGATTAGAACGTAATGAGTTTTACCATTTTTGGTGAGATAAAATAATAAACATACCCTGCATTGTTGTCGTGGTATCCGAAATAAGGAATACACGCACAGCGGGTTTTATAACGTGTCAAGATCGAAGCATACACAAATTAATTTAAAAAAAAAAATACATAACAATGTAGTTTTTGGTCATCAGTACCAACCCAAAATTATAAAATTATCTTTTTATTTTCTAGTCTAATCTAAAAGAAATATAAAGAAATTTCTAGAAAACGACTTCTCAAACTAACTGTTTGAGAAAACACTATAAAACCATAAAAAGTTACTTGTACCAGCTTTTAGTAACGGAAATGTTGACTTTGTCAAATGTTAAAAGAAATGAACCACTATTCTTCAACCAAAACTTCTAAGTCTATATACGACAATGTGTATGCTGCAAATTATAAACTTGACTAGTTATTCTGACACAGTGAAATAATTGAACTATTAATCGTGTTCATGCAATTGCTTTTACTCCAATTATCAGGCTGTTGATTACTAAGGTTCTGCCATAGCTTATCAATTCATAAACGTAACCATAACATACTAGCATTTGCCCTTCCTCAGGAATCAAACTATCACCAAGGCAAATTCTATTGAAATCAGTGCAGCGGCTTATCTGACTGTTTAGCTGCAAGCGTAACAGACAAACAGAGTTATTTTCGAATATATGTATTGAAAGATTTTTTTATTCATTAGTATATTCCGTATCAAGAATATTATTCTATGTTCTACTTATAGGTTAATTATACTAATGGCACGTCTTTCTAAAAACTTTATTAGTTACAAAGAAAATTGACACTAATATTATATATATTAACACAAATACAAATATTACATCTACCGACATCAATTTGGGCGACGATTTTTTGGAAACGAAAGTAAATTTAAATAATTTAATAAAAAGCACTCAAATGGTTTACAAATGAAAAAAGTATTCCATTATGAATGTGCATTCCACTGCCAACGCGATTCGAAATAACTTAGCTGGTTTTGTCCACGGAAATGAAATATTAGAGCATAAAAAAGGTAGCAATAAATTACTTTGATTAAAAAAGGCATCGGTTGAAGCAGTTTTAAAATACTCACAGAGGGATTAAATGTGTTTTTTTTTTTAAGATTGAGTAACGAAAGAAGCTCTTTCTTCTTTTGCCGAGCCATTAAAAACTGGAACTCACGTGCTCTTGTCATGACGTGTCGTGTCGTGCCGTACTTGCAAGGCGTGAAAAACAATTTCACTAGACCATACTGTCTGCATTCGCAGCTAGGGTGGTGGCCCCCACTTTATTATTCAAATTTTATTTTTTTATTCATTTATGCTTTGCATCAGGTAGAGTAGAATCACCTAAGCAGGCCTTATACAAAACATAAAGTAAAAGCTGACTGCTGATTGGCATCTATTAGTAAATTACTTTGAAACCCTGGTGTCCTCAGTCCTCACCTGGTTAGTTTTAGTTACTGGGGAGTTATCAATTCTTGGCCGCTAGCTCCCCAATCGTCGCCTAAGGGTCGCTGCGGTCACATCCTGGAAAAATGTGACCGCTGCAAACGACTCGAGATGTGTGATATCCCCGGTGTGGCCGGGGGGTTTCGTCTAAGGCGGGTTGATTTTCCGCCTCTTAAAGTGGTGAGAGGCGCAGCAGCATCCTGCCTCGGGGGTGAGTCCAGTCACCCCGAGATGTACCCTCCTGTGATCCTGGTGTTCCTCCCGAACTGCTGCGGTAGGCCGCCGTGGGGCTTAGTGGATAAACCGGTTGCCCAGGAGTCTCACACATGCCCTTCGCTTGCCCCATGAAGGGTATGGTGCCAAAAGCATTCCCCGCGTAAAAAAAAACTAAAACCATCCTAATAATGACAGCATTTTTGCTGTCGTATTTCGTTGATGAGTGTGAATCTCCCGGCTTCTGGAGGCCGAGGCTGGATTCAAATCATGCTTTGCATCAGGCAGAGTAAAGTCACTTTGTGGGCTTAAAGTAAAAAAAAACTTTCATCTCAGTTGAGAAATTTCACCGTGAAAAGGTTACAGACGGGCCAATAGGTTACTTGTAATTTATAACATTAGTACGCAATATTATGCTATCCAGGTTTCAGATTAAAAACAAGAATACAAAAACAGAAGAATTCAAAATGAGGCATTCAATCTTAGCAGTAGCAGAATACTAATTGGAAAGTAACATCGATTTCATATATTTTATCGTTGAAACTACAGGATGGACCAAAAGTTCGCTTACATTTCAAATGATGATTTAAAAGAAATCACTCATGTATTTATTTTTAAAATACACAAATGGGGATTTTATTTGAAAAAAATAAATCCATATGACTATTTCATATTTTGAGCCATGTAACAGCATTTCCAAATCGATCTTCAAAAAAGTATAGACCAATAATGCGTCTTGCTCACAAAGCTGCCCATACAGTAACCTTGGGTGAATGCAGAGGTCTTTGATGCTTCAATTTAGGATCACTCCATTAAATTAGTATCACTCCAATACCTGAATTTTTTTTGCCTATTCACGTGCCCATTTAGATAGAAGTGACGTCTGAGAAAAAAATATTGGTAAAGCTGGTGAACCTCTCTAACATTTCGTTTCCAAATTGGAGATTGTGAGAGCGAACTTGAGGCTGTAATTCCTATACCATTTGAATTTTGTACGGATATAAATGTAAATCTTTGTGAAGAACACGAATCAAAGATGTTCTGGGCATGCCTAAGGCGTTAGAGCGCTTCCAAGTAGAGAGTCCAGTATTTTCACAAATAAACGCTCTTACACACTCGACGTTTCCGGGATCTCTTGATGTTCTAGGTCGGCCGGATCGTGGTTGACTCATTGTTGGGCACAGGCCCACAAAAGTTCGAGGAGACAGCGCCTCGAACTTCTGTATCCATTTTCTAATCAATTGAATCGATGTGCTTCATTGTTACGCCGTATGTTGTAATGAGCGCAAACTTTTCTTTGTGCTCCAGTAAAAGGATCTTTGTTGCAGTGGTACTTGCGTACACAGAACGCACGATGTTTATCACTAAACGACGCCATGGTACTGAATTCCCATTGGCCGCTTTAGCGCTTCGTATCACTGTACCACCGTACTTTGCTCGTCGCAGCTACCGATTCAAATTTAAACGAACTTTTGATCCATCCTGTATATTTAATGGACAGGATTATAAGATCAAAGTCTTGAGCAATATCCACTTATTAACAAGAATCTTGTCAGTATCGAAAGCCTTTACAATTAATTTACCTGCCGATGAACTTCAAGCGAGTTAATTAAAATGTTCAAAGACGAAACTGATTTTTATAAAAAAAAAACCTTTCTGAGGATTCTCGTGGAGCTGTGAACACAATCTAGGTTAGAAATAAACTACACGGTACTAGTTTTATTAAATACCGTAGTATTTAATAGGTTTAGCTCTCGATCGTCTGACTCTAAGAACAAGAAATGCTCATAGGCACGAAATCACTAGTTGTTTTTATTTATTTAGTTTACTTTAATTATAACGATTACAGTTATTGCAATTATTAAAGTGGTAATAAGAATAATCAGAATATTAAAATAGTTGCAGTCTTTTCAGTTCCTTTAGGGACTCTCTCCGAGGAACAAAAATTGACAATGTGTAACAACGTTCACATCAGATTTGAAACAATCATAGTATTGTAATTGAGATCTCTTCACGAACTAAAAATGAACTGATGATCTTCACAAATTATAGTAAGTATACCTTTGTCAGTTGAGTTACTTAGTATATGTAATACTTGCAGTATTCTCGCGCAGTTATTATTTGTACAAATTTGAGCATGCAGTCAGTGAGTGACGTCAGTTACTGTCAGATAGTAAGAAGCAACCATTTAAATATTTAAGTAAAGCATCGCCTAATCATTTTGAAATGAAGTTTGCTACACTGCAAGTTGTTCAATTAATGAAGATGTTTAATACCGTTTCATACGTCACGTGTATTAATTATAATCCAAACCGATGAACGGAACGTGGACCCAAATATGCACATGGAACATCAAATACAACATTGCAATGTATATACACTTAAATACTACTAGCTGACTCCTTCGGTGTTACCCGCGGTTACTGTTATCAATCGCGAGCAACGTCGCGGAGTGAACTTAGTTTAAAAGTAATTAGTCTAAGTCACTCGTAAATAGTAGTGCTCGTAAACAAATATTCAAAAAAGAAACTACAATTACATACATATTTTAGCAAAAATACACCTAGAACCAGAAAAAGGAGCGTTTTAAATTATGTTAAGTGGTACCGTAAACTGTGAAAGTGGTATAGGATTGAAAAAATACTCATCAACCTATGGCCATCAACTACAACAACAAGATAATTAAGAAATAACTTAAAACACTTAATTTAGAACATAATGCCTTAGAAGTTCTAATCTGTCGCCTGACAAATCACTCAAAGTTTTCAAAATATAACAAAATAGCAACATGAGCTTGCAATTTGCGTTCCAATTAGGCTCAGCTCGTGCTGCAAAGCCTAATCCTGTATATTGTTCGCAATAAATTGATTTAAACTTGAATGTAGCGAGTATTTGAACACTTATCTGAGTTGTATTAGTAACCATTCTAAGTGATAATATCGATTTTAGCTGTAAGTGTTTATTTTATTTTGCACCTGGTTTTGGCTTTGAGAGAGTTAATGCTTAAAGTCTATTTAATAATTAAATTCTCATTCTAAAATCATTAACATTACGAATATTATATATGCGACTAACAGTAATCCTGTTTGTCGAGCTTTCGCTAAAACTGAACCGATTAAAATGAAATTTGGTACACAGATAGTCCAGAGTCTGAAAACGGGTATGGGCTAGTCCCAGGTTCGGTTGAAAGTTCGAAGTATGAGAATTACATAAAATTAGCCTTCATGATATAAATTCAATTAAAAAACTACAGACTGTATCCGTTCATAGCCTAATTGCTTGCGATTTCACTTCTCTATTTTTTTTCATATCTATAGGAAATCATTTCTTTCTTCTATGTTCGTGAACTTATGAAGCCCAAAATCGATCAAAGTGGTGTGCAATGGGAGAGGCCTATGTCCAGCAGTGGACTGATATAGGCTGATGATGATGATGATGATGATGATGTTCGTGACAAGTTAACTTATTTGCTTAAGTTTTTTCTTGCGTGATCGCATTGGTTTTTACATTGGTTATTTTCAGTTCAAAATAGTTCTAGAAAAATAAACGATATGTAGACCGTTTGTCTCGAAAATATAATTTTAAAGGTGTTTGCTATAGTAGCAAATAAACTTATGATGATATCACAGTTGCTTAATAATAGGTGGGTGTTATCACCCCTACAGAAACCAACCATGAATCAATGATATATATTATATATGGCGCGTAGATAGAAAATAACGCAGCACCAAGTACGGAACCTTGAACTAAACACTCTGATCAATATTGAAGGGAATTTAATTAGTATTTCTTTAGCATTTACGAAGCTGTTATCCGAAAGTACAAGAAAACCACTTAAAAGCGTCGTTTGAAACTTTCTGGTTAAGTTTAATGAAAATAGGAATATGTACAGTCAAAGGCGTTCGTATAATCAAGTAATATAAGAATTGATACAAGTCTCGATTCGAATCTGTTAGTAGGTACATTGTCAAGTATGTTCAACGAAGCTTAAGGCTTTAACGATAGAAAAATTTACTGAAAATCATGTATAAATGACACAAAGTATAATAAACGTCACTTCTTTACTTACCTACGAACTTTAATTTACTATGAAACACATTTTATGCTACTTATACCAGTATTTTATAGAGCAATTTATTCAGATTTATTCAGTCAGTACCTCCTTATTTACATATGAACTTTCATTTACTATGAAACATATGTTATGGTATACCAATATTTTATAAAGCGATTTATTCAGTTACACTTTGTACGCTTAATAAACCGTTTCATGTAAGATCACCGACACAGGAATTTATATACCGAATGCGGAAGTTGCATTTAAAATAAAATATAAAAAAAAAACTTAAAATTGAATTATCCTGTATACTTGTATTCCACTATATAATGAACTTAAAAAAATATCTGACTGGTTAAGTCTTATGACATTATAAAAGGTTGTTGTTAGCTATTATTATTGTTAACAGAGATTATGAATTTTAATATAAATTTCTAATATATAAAATTCCGTCTATTATATAAAATTCTCATGTCGCGGTGTTTGTTACCAAAATCCTCTGATACGGCTAAACTGATTTGTATGAAATTATGTATGATTAATTGTAAAGGCAAAACTTTAAGTGTAAAACTGTAACAAGTCCAGTTTATAGCTCAAGACTGTCAGAAAAGCACAATACAGTTTACCACAGTTCAAAAAATGTAATTAGAAAGTGAGATTCATTGAAGAAGTAACAAAGACTTCATTAATTGTCGAATGCTAATACTTTGTTGATATATAAATATATTTTATCAGTATTTCAGTATATAACAAAATTAAATATTGTTTTATGGATTTTCCAGTAAGCAAAATTTGTTCTTATTTAGAAGTGAATAACATTTTCATTATCACTCACGTCCTATGTATGTATGTATGACCCGATATGTATGTAATTATGTGTGCTTTCCACAATCCGATTTCCGCACGCATAAATATACCTATCGTTTTAATGATCAACATGTGATCGTGTGTATTTTGCAGGAAAACAGAATTGCCTCGAAAATTTTCTTTAACGTATGTTGAATAGAAATGAGTCATGCAATGATTTAAGTATTTGAAATATCCTTAAGTGCAAATGACATTTAAAATTGCTAAAATATTTATTTTATTTCTTTACAAACAGCGTGTGTTCGCGTTGGAAGCTCTTTACTAATTATACTAAAATGTTGCAACGTTTCAACTCAAAGTATAGCTTTTCTTTTTAATTTGGTGGTATAATATTGTGGTATAAATTTAACTACGCCCTATATAAATATGATTTAATGTATTTTAATTCATTCTCACATTGGAGAATCACATTTCGTAATATGAATGCTTTGAACACTTATAACATAATAAATAAAAAAAATATATTTCGGACAACTTACACACAACGCCCTCTAGTCCCAAAGTAAGCTGAGCTTGTATTATGGGTACTAGACAACTGATATAAATAGATAAACATATATTTTTTTTTAAATGCAATAAGAATACATTAAAAGAACATGCGAAAAAAAACAGATGATAGAAAGCAGGTGCTGTTTTGCCTTAATTATTTATACCCTGTAATACGAGATATATTTGTAATTTGGCGATTAGTATACCTTTTAAATCAACCTATAGCCGTCCACTGCCGAACAAAGGTCTTTTCACAGGAGCATCAACTGAGCGTCAAACCAAATAACTTTAATATTAACCAAAGTAAATAATATTACATAATTATATTCGGGCAACAGGTGGCATTTGGTACAGAAAAGCTTGTCGTAAGCCGGCTAGCCTTTAAACGGCTTGCCTATTCAAATTGGAATCCACAAATATTTACCGTCAAAACTGTAATTCTCTAATTCAAGCGGAATGTTCGAATTATAATACTATTGAAATATACAAATAATTTAAGCTTTTGATATTAGGTAAATTCAGATGAATACTATTTATGTCTATAGAATTCTATTCAGGATTAATGTCTGTTGTTTTAGTTTGGCTTTACTTTGATAACACGTATATTGCTACAATATACTCGTAAATATACATATTCAGAGTTTAATACTGTTTACTTTGATGTAAGGAAATCACACAAAATTATTATAACTTACTGTGGAGGAACGGGAATTGTGTTCCTCCAACACAAAGGGAGTATCCTCCGACCAGGCGAAGTGATCATGCCTGGCGGGCACTGCCCAACAGTTGATGTTGGCATGTTGTATTTATGTTAATCGGTGCGAGAATCTCTCTATCGCGATCCAGGATTAGTAGTTACTCAGCATAGTTCATTTCGTGTTTTCCTCGTGGTTCATATTTAGCTTGTGCTGTATGAGGAGTCGCCACATTGCTATTAAAACTTAAACACTAATTTAAAATTCACGTTGATTTTTTATTATAATTGTAGTAAGATAAATCAAGTAACATGTTGTTAGTATATTTTAATTATCTTTTGCTCGCTTCTCTCTCGCATGTATTAGAAATTACAGACAGACAGACAAAGTTACATTATAATTTATAATATCATTGTATTCGTTGTGATCGAATATCATTGTAATTGCTCAGTAAATAAGAAGCCACAAGTAATTTAATATCTTTTACTTCATCAAATTTTTTTCTTGAACTTCATTCGAGGAAATGTGTGTAATTAACACATATAGGGAAAAAAAAATCTGATATTTACTCTCATCTATAAATAAAGTACAATAATGATACATGTGACATAGAACTTTTAAACCAACAATTTATAAAGTACTTACACTATAAGTTAAACGATGAAATAACAAGATAGTGATATCATACTAATAAACTAAACTAAATTTAAGACCGAAAAAAATAGTGAAACTCTTAAAAAGAAAATGTATAGTAGAATCACGTACAAATTGTATTGAGAATGCGAATTCACATGTTAGTCGATCCATCTCTCTCGTATTTACACAACAATATGCAAAGTTTGTGTACTTACGTTCTCAGAGGACTTTTCATCTCTCTACAACATAGATACATTTTTTTGTATAAATCTAGATGTTAAAGTGAGATTTCCATATATACATTAAGGTACAGATATATGAGATTTTAGTATGAAAAGATTAACTATTAATAATAATATCACTTCACTGTACACCAGAATATTTCCGTACAACGTAGCTTGAACTTAGTAGTATAAGTGGCGGCCTAACGCTCCAAGGCAATCTCTTACCGGCAACCATGGGATGGAAAGAAAGACATGGAAAATATAGGGTAGTTCTCTTGGTGTATTGAGACAAGAACTTAATGTCTGAAATATTTATTATTTATTGATTATTAGAAATCAATAATTGAATAAATGTTGCTCACTGGAATCTCCATAAATAATATTTATTATTGTATTAAATAATGAAATACTGATAAGATATATTTTTATGTCAACAAAGTATTAGCATTTGAAAATTATTGAAGCTCTTGTTACATTTTCATTAAATTTCACTTTGTGGTCATGTGATTACAAAGTGAAATTAATTGAACATTTTTGAACTATGATAAACTGTATTGTGCTTTTCTGACGGTCTTGAAATATAAACTGGACTTTTAACAGTTTCGCACTTAAAGTTTAGCCTTTACAAATAATAAGTACTTTTTTTATTAATAGCTTAAGAATATTTAGTTTAAGTGTTTAGAGTATGTGACCGCCAATCATGAGGTCTCAGGTTCAATTGTCGGGTAAATCCAAAGTGGTATGGGTCATTCTAACAACAAATTCTTAATAACAGCCTGGAGTATGGAATTTTGAGTAAGTAAAGTAAGAGTATGTAAAGCCGTCGGTCAATATTGATAAGTCAAGTATAGTGCCAACTAGTTAAATATTCGAATTCAATTCGCCCTCAGTGTTGCCGAGATCCAATGCCAATCGCTCCATTAAAATTGATATTCAGTTAAAACCGGTTAAGCTAATAGCCGACTCCAAATACTTGGCAATAATAAAATCCAGGAAGATGATAGTGTTCAAGAACAGTGCATCCAAAATTATCTTAATATATTTCATATGCAGAGATAAACATGATTTATCATTGTATGCATACAATATCCCAACATCCAACAGCTTCTGTTCACACATAAAGTCTATAATAGAACAAGCAAACAAGCGCGCTTCTATCGCTGTATTTGTTCTAATAACACTATTCACAAAGTTTTGCGTGAGCATCGAAGCGTTGCAATAAGCCATGTATAAAATCAATATGTTCTTTAGACGACAGTGTGGTTTATGTAACAAAAAGGGTTATGTGATGTTTTAACAAAAGAATATATATTTATTTTGATATAACAATAGCATATAGTAGTGTACGGCGTATATACTTTCGAAACTCAATATCGGTAGTAAATTCTGTAGGATTCTTGGCCGCTTTTTTCCGAGTGACATTGTATACCAGTTGTTTTTAAAATCCCACTGCTGGGCTTGAGTCTCTTCTCAGAAAATGGTTAAGGCCATGGCCTTAACCACGCTGGCCGTGTTTGGGTTGGGGACTAGCAAGACACGTTGTAGCCACGTAAAACTTGCCGTTGAATGATATTAAGCTGCCCGAAGGCATCCAATTATAAATAAATAAATATTTTGGACATCTGACACACAACATTATCTAGTCCCAAGCTAAGCAGAGCTTGTGTTATGGGTACTAGACGACTGATATAAATACATAAACATACTTTTTTTTTGTAAATACATACTTAATATAATTAGAAAACACCCAGACTCCGAAACAAATATTTGTGAATCACACAAATAATATTTAGTCCGACCCGGGAATCGAACCCAAGACCTCTTGATCAACATCCGCAACGCTAACCACTAGACCAACGAGGCAGTCGACTATATAATTATGATTCACGAGTATTAATTTACGATAAAAACTATAAATGACGGAAAGACTCATGACATATGCCACAAACGGTCACCCATTTGGCTACTGACCCCGGCGTTGTTGCTTACCCTCGGTGATTGTTTCCAATCACTTGAGGCCACTTGATTATGAATGCTTCTTTAAAATACACGTATTTTAAAATAAATGACTGCACCGTAGGCCTAACGGCTTAAGCGGTCACCTCGCCAAATTCTAAGGCGCAAATGTTGTGAGTTTAAATTCGACATGGCACAAAACTTAGTGTGATATATTAATAAGTGATGCAAAAACTTAGTACCCCTTTTTAGGGTTCCGAAGCCAAATGGCAAAAAACGGAACTCAGATTCGTCATGTCTGTCTGTCTGTCCGTCCGTATGTCAAAGCCACTTTTTTCCAAAACTATACTGTTGAAAGTTGGTAAGTAGGTGTATTCTGTGACCGGCATTAAGATTTTCACACAAAATTAGAAAAAAAACAATAAATTTTGGGGGTTCCCCATTATTGGAACTCAAAAAGAAATTTTTCATCAAACCCATACGTGTGGGGTGGGGTATCTATAGATAGGTTTTCAAAAATGATAGTGAGGTTTATAATGTAATTTTTTTCTAAACTGAATACTTTGCGCGAGAGACACTTCTAAAGTGGTAAAATGTCCCCCCCCCCACCCCGTAAATGCAAACAAACGAGTTCGACTCGCACTTGGCCGCTTTTATGAAAATTGCGTGGAGTATGAAATTTCGCACACTTATGAAGTTATGACCGACCACTTGGCGACCACTAAATTATAAACACAATTAAAATATGGCTTGGGAGTTTTGACTACGATGATGTAGAGAATTCGTTGAATGTAACGTCGTAGTATTTTCAACCTTATTAGACAACCCATAGTTACTTGCGAAATATTATAAGAGAAAATGTATTTAGTATTATACCCGATTATTTCATACAATTTCACAGTATAAATTATAGTGTGCTTGTCTGCGGTTTTGTTGTGGTGGCAGATGTGTCCGGCGGGCATCACCGCGTCGGTAACAGGTGACCTGGTTTAGTGCTAGGGATTAGTGATACATAAAAGATAAAAAATCCATTAGAACCGAATATAAATATTATTTGCGTGTACATTCAAACCATTTTAACATGTAAATGTATAGTTAAATGTTGAGATACCAATCATTTTATTACTAGTTTTTATTTTGAAACGTTTCATTTGTTACACTAGCTTTCATACAGACGTACGGTCGATTCTTTTGTCATGAACAACTATGGCAAACTTCATATAAAAGTTGCCTTGTCTTTTAAATATACTGTCAATCAGTTCAACCTTGGAATTTATCCACAGGGTTACGTAGATTCGGTGGCAATGCCTTGAGAGTGGAATATAAAATAGCATGAAGGCGCATTTTCATTGGTCGTTAGAGCCCGCATGCGGGGTACGGAAGATTTCTGTTCAAGCATGCCATTGGGCCAAAAATAGCGTTTTATCGGCATAATATTGTTTTTAATATTAACTACGATTAATAACATCAATTTTTGTTTGCTGGTCCTATGGCATGCTTGAACAGAAATCTCCCGTACCCCGCATGCGGGCTCTAACGACCAATGAAAATGCGCCAAAACAATCAGTAGAGTAGTTAACTACGATAAAAAACGTCTAAAACAATGAAGAACTAAGACTAGTAAAGCAAACTCACAGCACAAACTGTTGTGTTACATTAACGCAAACTTATTCTAACCGGCCCCCTAGTCAAGTTACAAACGTTTTTCGTTTCCTATTCTATTCTCTATTCTATTTTTCTATACCCTTATTTCATTGTCTAATATTTTGTTTTGATCACGTGACTGATAAAGACAAGAAACAAGAGAATAGACAAATAGAGAATAGAATAGAAAACGAAAAACAATTGCAACTTGACTAGGGTTTGAGCTTGGCTGCTCATAACACTATACTATCTAAATTATTATTTTTATGTTCAAATGCGATTGCTAGAACTATACCAGTGTACTGTAACGTAGATAGTTAATCATATAATTATTTTTAATGGAGGAAACAAATCCAGCAAGCCTTGATTTAATTTTATATCATTATTATTTCAACAGTCAAAATTAAAAACATAAAAATCAATTTGATAAAAGGAATCTATACCCACATCGATTTTAACCATCGATTGTTGGAAATTAATCTGAGCAATTTATCATTTTTCAATTGTCCAAAACTACTTTCATGTTCCACTCTAACATATCGCCGACGAAATTTGTTTCAATACATTTTAGTGTTACGATAAATGGGATCCATCCATTGTCTTGCAGACGCTATTAGTGTAGTGTCCAGTTGATTTAGTTGATTGGTCTTTTTGGTTTAAACAATTCTAATTTTATTGTTGAAACTAAACTTGAAGCTGGCAAAAATGGAAAAAACTATTTGATAAAGCTATTAAAAATATATTAATTTTACCATAATAGTTATTTTTCAAACTTCCTTAGGGAATTTATTATTAGACGCAATTCCAATAGTGTAATATCAACTTATAGTAATTAATACGGAAGTCTACCAAAGAGCCATAAAAATGTTAATGATTACTATGATATCATTTTATGGTTTCAAGGCAACCACTCTAGATATAAATATACAATATTCTGCATTGTACACCACTAATGATGTGCAAGTGAAAATAAGCCTTATTTTACAGCTCAGAGTACATTACACAATCTTATCGCCAAAAGCAATTTCTGGCAGACAACCTTGGGATGAAGATAATAGCAAAATTATTTAATAAAACATGGTAGTTGATAGCTCATAAATAGAGATTTAGATAAATAGATGTTATATTATACTTAAGGTAATTATTTACTAGATAAATATTTTTCGGACATCTTACACACAACGTCATCTAGTCCCAAACTAAGCAGAGCTTGTATGTTGTTTAGTACCCATAGTACTAAACAACTGGTATAAATACAAGAACATACTTTTTTTTATTTATAAATACACACATATTATACATAGATATACAGATACTTGGTAGACGGTAAAGTAATTTAGATGTTATTAGTTACGCCAAATGAAAAGCAAAAAGTGATGTTCAAATAAGTATCAAAGACAGATGTCAATAAATAAAAATATACAATAAAATTTATTACATTGTTTTGATTTAATTATAATCTATTGCCTAAAGTCTTTTTGGTAGGCTTCTATTCATATAAATAGTGTAAGCCCTCTCACAGAAGACCAACATTATAGGATTCTTGTTGCCGTGTTTATTTGATCTATGAAAGACCCAGAGCCACAATGATGCACGAGCATCTCAATAGATTGCTCTAGTGTGGGTAACCAGCGACTGCCGGGTATTTTTTTTTAAATTGTACTTACATAATCTGATTGAAAAGGTAAGTAAACAGTTCTTACTGTCACTTAAATACTCGACTTGTCTACTGACAAGTCAGAATACTTTACAATATAACTTACATTACAATATTTGCTAGTCAGAATACTTTCTGACTAGCAAATATTGTACATATCCCGTTGCATAGTAACGATAATATAAATACGATACATAACCGATTGTGTGAACGGTAGGAAAGGGAAAGGGAAAGAAAAATTGATGCTTTTTGATTACATAATAACTGTAAACGGTTCAAAAAGTTTGCATCAGTTTCTCACTTGATGATCCCGTAGACTTGTCAACCAAGTTGACTGTTACGGTGATAATCAAATGAGTTCGCAAAAGGTAATCATAAAGATCCCTCTCGGGTCCCACACAAGTCGTGCATACCCAACTCAGTGAACGCTAAGAGTCCACCCATTTGTTAAACACGGCGTGCATTCCTTATTGACAGAATGAATTATTGTCCACTGGGCTGTATTAAACTTAAATTACATATAATGTATAAATTATGTACCTATACAAAAGAAACGTGTGTACACGTCATCACTGCCACGTTTTTGATAATATTTTGATATTCTAATTATATAAACAGAAAATGATTGTTTTTTTTTTGTGTATTGAGACTTGTATTGTAAAACTTCTTTGAGATCTGTGTGTATTTTTAAATAAATAGGTTTGGCACCAACTCAAGATTAGTTAGGTATGTTTCTATTGGTTTAAGAAGTAAATTATTAAGGTTATGTAATAATAGTTCATTATTTTTTGCTTTTCAGTTCTTTCGGCGGTTCAATATTTTGCTAAAAAATATATTATCATTGATTATAATCTCTATCTGTTAAGCTTTCAAGGCTAAACTGCTTTACCGAAATGAAATGAAATGAAATGAAATGAAATGAAATAAAATGAAATGAAATGAAATGAAATGAAATGAAATGAAATGAAATGAAATGAAATGAAATGAAATGAAATGAAATGAAATGAAATGAAATGAAATGAAATGAAATGAAATGAAATGAAATGAAATGAAATGAAATGAAATGAAATGAAATGAAATGAAATGAAATGAAATGAAATGAAATGAAATGAAATGAAATGAAATGAAATGAAATGAAATGAAATGAAATGAAATGAAATGAAATGAAATGAAATGAAATGAAATGAAATGAAATCATTTATTCTGCAATTAAGTTACATGAACACTTTTGCAAGTTAAACTTTTTTTTTGAGCAGATGAGTTCGGGATTTCAGGAAATCAGGTTTATATCTACTTCGATTCTTGAGAAAGTACATCTTTAACACGGTTACATCTCTATTTTATGCTTTTCATCAAAATGGACTTGTGGTACACAATAAGACCTTAATAAATTAAAAAACTAAATTTTTCTTCAGACTAGTGAATTAGATATTTATTTATTTCAGTTACATTACCCTCACTATCATTACAGGTAGACCCAATGTGATAAAAAGGCTAGCTTATACATTTGTCTTATACTACTAATTTAAGTGTATTAATAATTGATATGTACTCGTACGTCAAATTTACTCCACTTTCAACACTAAAAACGGTTGAAGATTTTATTTTATTACACACTGCTAAAAGTTTGTCGAAACTTTAAAGGATTTTTTATTTAATACTCCGTTATATTCCTAATTAAGTTTATTAACATAAGAAAAGAAAACAAACAACTGATTTTGTTAATATTTTATTATATTTTTCGACCAAAACCTTCTTTTACAAAAACTTTTTACATTTTTATAATTACAACTAAATATTTTACGCACAAAGAAATCTTATAAAGAGCATGAAATATAAACTCGTAGATAAGAGATTTATTCAAAGGAGGTTATTTTTACTAATTTTACCTAAACCTTGTTCAACTACCCTTAGAATGAAGCTAGCAAAACACCAATTTAAAAAAACGGCCTAGTGCGAGTCCGACTCGCCCATGAAGGTTCCCATAGCAGCAAGTAACATCATATAAAAGTTTTTGTAGTTCGTTGTTACTTTCATCGATGTTTTACTTAATAATAGTGTTTTGATTGAAAGAAATGTAAATAGCGGTTTACGATTTATGAAGTAATTAAAAAACTACTTACTAGATTTCGTTCAAACTAATTTTCGTTGGAAGTTTGCGTGATAATGTACATCACATATTTTTTTTAGTTTAATCTTTCTGTTATTTTAGAAGTTACAGGGGGGGGACACATTTTACCACTTTGGAAGTGTCTCTCGCGCAAACTATTTAGTTTAGAAAATAATGATATTAGAAACCTCAATATCATTTTTGAAGACCTATCCATAGCACACGTATGGTTTTGATGAAAATGAATTTTTATGATAGAAAATTGAGATAGATAGGTAAGCTTCAACACGAAGAATAGTTTACTTACCTTATAGCTTTAACATCGCAGAACAAGCACCACTGATTCTCCTTATTATTTTCATGGTTCGTTAAAAGAATTTTCATGTTTTTCCCAAGACCCGGTAATAAGGTAATCACCCCCGGAACAGGTAAATTGAAATATTTTTCCATATAACATCGACAAAAGTGTCGAGGTTGCTATAATATCAATCTAATCTCATTTATATGACAAAATTATGTTTATGGTTTCATTTCACATCAAATTATCACATCAAGATACATTTAACAATCAAATGCTGTGCTTAAGCTTCTTCTTCTATGCTATAGAAATAATGTTTTGGCCTACTATATGGCGCTAAACAGACGGGTTGGTATAGAAATTGTTTCAAGTCTTCTCACTCTTTCCTATGATTTTTCCTGTGTAGTTTGCACCTTTAGTCGCCTGTTACGATTTCCGTTAGATGAATTAGGGAGGTGACACTTCGCATCCTTAATCCGTCACCAAACGGTTTCATTTCATTCCACAAGTTTCATTTACACTGTATTTTCATAACAAGTGCTAGTTAAAACTATGCATATTGTATAGAATAGTCAATGCATAGATTATACCTTTGAAAAGGCATTTCTGAAAGGTTAGAGAGAGACCTTGACTCCATTCCTATTCATAGAAACGCGCTGAATGCGTCGTTCCACTGTCCTAGGTAGGTGCATACGATTGTCTAACACGTAAATAGATAATAATGTATAAATTACTTCACAGAAACTGGCGTTGTTTAAATTGAAAGTTGACCTTTCTAGTACAATGACCTGTCAGAATTTGAACGGTAAACTAAATCGGTTGACAGGATTACTGTTGACTTTTGTTCACAAGACCACAAAACTACTAATAGTGACGGAATATTCTAACACAATTAATACATTTGAATCGATTTTCTTATTATAAACTGTAAGCTTACCTTTGTATAACTATATATCCTATAACTCGTGCGACCTAAGATGGCACCTGACTCAAATGTCAGTCGTTTAAAGTACTGAGTGCAAGAAAAATATAATTTATTCCAGTTTTTTTAAATTTCAACATTAATTTTGCTTCAAGTAGTTTCTCATAACATACTACTTTATCTTAAGTGGTACTTTACTACCTGAGTTAATAAAATACATATGCATACCAATAGGAAGCAGGCCTCATTCATTATTTACCTGGATGCATTCTTCGTGCAGTGATTTATATAATATTAGGTAATACCTAATATCATTTTAAATGAAATTAGGACCTAAAATATGGTTATAAAATACAATTTTAAATCGTCATGATAAGCCTTTTAATGGTAGTCTCTAAATATCATATGTATTTGGATATTCTTTATTTTAAACTATTGCGTCTCATAGTCGTCATTCTGGTTTTTTTTCGTGTGACCTTTCTTAAAATAATTGGGTTATCCAGACGAATCTAATGATTATATTATTAAAATTAATTCGTGGAGTGATTTATATGACATTAGGTAATACCTAATAAACTAAAATTATTAATGAAAGATTCGTGCAACGGTAATAGTGATGCTAACGCTACTCGCAAGGCGACAGAGGGGTATCACGCGGGGGCACGGTATCATGTTTCGTTTTGAGCCAGGTGCCATCTTAGCTCGCACGAGTTATATGTTGCGAAGGACTTTACAAACATACACGAAAAGGACAGAAAGAATACTCATACTTAAAACAACAATCTGTGGATCACACAAAGTTTTGTGCTATGTAAGATTTGAACCTACAACACTTGGCGCCCTAGAAAGCGGCATGGCGACTATTTAAAGCACTAAGTAAAGTACATTTATAATATGTATCCCTAATTTTTATTTGCATAAATAAATCATGGGTAACGTTGTTGCATTGAAATTCGAAGCTATATGCTAAGCAATTTTTACTTTTTTTGGTAAATGTGTATTTTTTGACATGACTAAGATAGCATAGCTAACATCATCATAATTTAAGACCAACAGGAGACGATCATGATTTAATAGAGACGCAAATGAGGTTTCGTTGTTTTCTATAAATAATTGTAGATTGCGATTTATTATTGAAATTTGATATTGCGATTACAACTTAGAATTTAACTCATCTTTATATATTTTATCACAAACCTAAACCATAAATATCAAATCCTGGAACGTCTGTTAAAATTAATTTACTGCAAATTAATGCAATAGCGAATATATTGGACCTAGAAAGGTTGATTTTGGAGCCGTATAAAAACGTTAGTGTAGGAAGAAACAAAATAGTCACCTATATGTTAGAGAAAACTCAAAATGTATTTACAGAAATCGTCATTTTATGTCAAACATATGTTGTTGAGTTTCCAACAGTAAAGTTGAATCTTAATTAGATGAGTAATAAAATATAAAATAATTTTATCCAAGTTTACATAAAAATTACTTTCGTCTTTATTAGGAAACTTTTTTCCTGTTTTTAGGTCATTTAATTTTCGCAACATAAAGACTCTTTCAAAGTACCGTACACCTCTATAGATAACTCATCAATATTGATGACTTTCATATTTACCGTATTAGCGTGAATATAATGGATAAGGGTGAATTTTTATTAAATTTGCAAAAGGAATTCCCAAATAGATACATGTAGTTACTTGTAAAAGCGCGTTAAACAGAATTCTAGTGCCTTCTATCAGATTATATAACTCCTTGACTTTTTTTGTAGCCGATCTATATAATGCATGTTTTAAACCAAGTTGCCTAAATATACCTTAACTTAGTGGTATATTTTAATACCCATATATAAGTATTATCATATACGTATCATTGTAATGTTGTATTACCTTCCTGTACTTCTTGAAAAACCTGTAAAGGCGGAAACGTACTATTATAGTTCATGTCAGTGTATTTACATTAATTCTTGAATATCTTTTGAATAACTTTCGGTTATCATCACAAAAAGTGGCCTATGTCCTTCTCCTTGGTTCAATATATCTCTATACTGAAATCCATCTAAATCGGTTGAACGGTTCATCCGTGAAAGTGTAACAGATAGACAGAGTTTTATTTATAAAATACTAGCTTACGTCCGCGGCTCCGCACGCGTGTATCTTGATTATTGCAGTTAAAAGTAGCCTATGTAGATGGCATTGAAGTAGCTAGATTTTGAAATTTTTTGACAAACAATTTTTTTTTTACATTACAAAGTTTCATGATGATCGGTTGAGTAGTTTTCGCGTGAAAGCGTCACAAAGAAACTTACATTCACATTTATAATGTTAATAGCTATTAGAATGGATTTATAAAAATATATTATTGCTGTCGTTCACTGACAATTGATAATTATATATCATTTAAAGCAAAGTTATCGTAGTTTTGCCATCTTATTTAATGGGTATGCATATTCATAACTATCGTCTAATATAACGACGTAACTGCTGTAGTTTATGGCCCAGCGGAGAATCAAGAAAAGCTGATATGCATTGTGTGTCAAAACTTTGCTGGACTGAAATTTCTGCTTCAGTTCTCTTGCAAAATTCACTTGAGAGGAAATAAAGTCGAATCCTTCTTATATAATACTTACTTTGGCCTGCGGCTATGTTGGTTATGGCGGTAAAAGTAGTCTCCTTCGTAGTCTTTAGACCATCTGCGAAAAAAAATTATTTAAATTAGTGCATTGGTTTTTGAGCTTATTGCGAATACATAGACAAACAGACAGACGTGGCGGAAAACTTTATTTTAGAATATGTAGTGATAAATGAGTATATGAAAGCATTTAATTGGCAAACGACGTCTATTAATCTATATAAATATACTAGCTCATGTCCGCGGTTCCGGTTGCATTCTAAAAATATAAAAAAATGTTGACATTCTATCCTCAGGCCTATTTACTCATAAACACATTTTATAAGAATCGATCAATCAGATTACGCCTGTGGCTACGTAATCTTGCTGTTGGATGTTATAAAGCCGTCCCTAGGTCTCCAACCAAGCTTTATGACTGTTATACTATGATAACAACCAGGATCAACAGCTTAACGCGACCTTCAAATGACAAAGACGCTCATGGGAACGCCACTAATGGTCACCCATCCAAGTACTGGCCACGCTGTCGTTGCTTACGCTATAGATAACTACACAAAAGGACAACTTGGCTATGAGGACTTCTAAAAGTTAAGGATCATAAAGAAATTTTAAATTAAACGTCAAAGGTCTATAAAAAGCTTGTGATCGTTCCAATCGATTGTTAACAATTGGATTTTCACCAATTTGATGGGTATTACCAATTGAAAGCTTCCTAGGAACCGATAAAACACAATGCTCTACTATTTGGATGTCATCAAACTGATATATTTGAAACATTTGAAGTGTTCAATGCAAAGGTTAAATTTGAACATTTCGAATCTATACGTGACTGTGAGTGTCACGTGAATAGTGTCACCATTTCATTAATTCTATTGAAGTGGTTTCACATATTGGATGTTTAGTGCATGGAATTTCAAAGTAGGGAATGGATGAGATGAGAGCAATTTTGAATTCATACATACATACTACATTTAAATCATGTGGTGGCGGGAATTAAGAATACAGAGTGACACCGCTCCTATTCATCCCGCGGGTGTCGTAAAAGGCGACTAAGGGATAAACTATGCAAGACAACATCAATGCAAAGAGAAGAAAAACTTGAAACCAACCCAAACCAACCCGTTTGGCCAGCGTGGTATAGTAGGCCAAAACCTTCTTTCTAAGGAGAGGCCTATGTCCAGCAGTTGACTGTTAAAGGCTGTTGATGATGATGATGAAATCGTTTTACAGTCCTTTCCCCTTACTAATTTATAAATGCGAAAGTATCTCTGCTTAAAACTACTGAACCGAATTTAATAAAATTTTGTTCACAGATTAGTCTGGGAAAGGACATAAGTAACTTTTTACAGGATGATTGACAAACAAGCGGGCGGATTATCGGCCGAAGCTAGTTGAAAAATAATTTGTAATAATACCCAATCCTGTGCCTTAAAAAATATCACTAATTGAATGGCCCGTCAAAACTATTTTTATATATGATTTTTACATTTATGAATATGGTCTTAACTACAAAAAAAGAAGTAAAGAAGAAATTTCAGGTTCAATAATATGAGAAATAAGTTTTTGAATCCCTTAGTTTGGTACCATTGAAATTATTTCTTGCCCCTTTAAAATTCAGATCATATTAATGCCTATACGTGGCTTTATAATCTCACTTACAGTACGATATCATCAAGCTCTATTCTCAAAATCTGTCCAAAAGTTGTAATAACTGGATTGTATACATTACAAAGACATTAACTCAAACTCATTACTAGTTACGTGCCAGATGCGACCCTGCCTTTAACATTATTAGCTAATGAAGAAAGACACCTTGCTGTTATTACGCTCAGGAAATATTAGTACCAGGTTGGGAATTAAATTTTATGTAATCAGATAATTTAATTACCGTTACACGTGAAACTCAGGTTTTAATTTAATGAAAATGATTTTGAGCTTTAGAACAACAAAAATAAGGATTGTTTTTTTTTTGAGTATAATCGTTTTAACAATTAAGTCTAATCATTAATTATGCTGATCAAGTACAAAGACTTCCACGGTTGTAGAGTGGTATAGATACTTAAGCTGACCCGCCGTTAATATTGGAACATGCATTCGAAGCTAGCGTGTATGAAAGCCAGAACAACAACTATCGAAGCAGGCAAGCGGCAGAGATGCAGTTACGACCCTTGAGTTGCAGATCCTCATGGACTTTTTTTTTTTTTATTCGGGTGGTTTAGTCCCTACACGAAAAAAAATCCAAATCCCTGGAAAATGATGCAGAATTATCTGACTACTATGGTACTACTATGGTACTGCCATGGTATGGGTCATTTGCTGTATTACCTACCCCCACAATAAGAATGGTGACCCCTACTTCTGTATTCTACTCACTTTGGTAGGCTTACATATTAAAAAAAGTCCTTTAATGTCTGTCAATGCCGGTAAAAAACTCTCATCCTTTTAAAGATAACGATAACAGTGTGACACTTTTTTTAAAAGAAGCCTGCCAAACTGACTCTTCTCTGCCTGATGGTAAGCGTAAGCAGTATCCAAGAGTGTTGGTCACCATCCTCATCGTGAGTACATAATGCAGCTTGGTGACCCACACTATGGTGGTCTAGTGAGATGCTTATTGCACATTGGTCTTCCAATCTCGATTGCCAACCAATGCCTCCAACTGTCAGTTTTAGGTTTGTCTTCTATGTGAGTTTTGTACAGCCCCAATTGAGTTAGCCTGATCAGCATGGCTTTAATACTTTGATGTAATGTCTATAATCTTTTTGTCTAGTCTCATTTTTAACTAGCTGAATCCCACGGTGATACCCGCAGTTATTGTATATCAAGAGTAACACTGCGGAGCGAAGCTTGTCTGAAAAAATAGTATAAGTTACGCCTTGTGTCACTGGGTATCTGCCAATGAAAGTACCTTTAAAATAGGTGAAACCGTTCCAGAGATTATCCGAACAAACGGACAGACTTAAATTTGAAAAATTCTGTTATTTGATATTAAATTTAACCCTTTTATTTTTTTATTTGTATATAGATTAAGAAAAATAGGAAATAATATAGAGAGTAATGTATTATGTAACATGGCAAGGTATGGCACTTTCCTTTAAAATATAACACTATTATTATTCTATATTTCTCTCTGTTTTATTTTACTTTTAACATATCTTATTTGTATGGAACCTCTGGATCGTATTGCCTACACTATCACACAATTTATGTGGAAGGCCTGATTATCTATCTGTCAGGATCTTCCAAGCTCAGATGCCAGTTTCTCACAAAAGGTCGGTAATAAATAATTCGTAGTGTACTATAGAACGTAACTAAACCTAAGTAATATAAAAAGATGTAACTATTATTATAATATCATACAGTAACACTAGATTGCATCTAAAGTTTAAAAGATGGAACATGTAAAAGTAATTTAGAAAGACACTAGCTGATGGCGGGCTGCGCTCGCGTCCTAGGAGTATGAAAAATAAATGTTGGCCGATTCTCAGATCTATCCGATATGCACACAAAATTTCATAAGAATCGGTCCAGCCGTTTCGGAGGAGTATGGCAACGAAAACTGTGACACGAGAATTTTATATATTATATGAATAATACTAGCATTTGCCATGTGCGTTTAAATTATCGCTGTGAAAGTATCCTATTTTCTTTCTCAAGCATCAAATGATCACCATATCAAATTTCATTAAAATTGGTGCTGTAGTTTAGCAATAAAGGCGTTCTAGACAGACAGACAGGCTACATTACGAGCCGTTGTGTCCTAAGTTTTCAACTTAAATCTTATATGCTTAGGTCTTGAAAGTTTAAAAATAATTTTATACTAACCACAATTTGATTTCCAAGACAAGTAGAGTTAGCCGAAGTACAAAAGCACTGAGTCCATATTATTGAAAGAAACTTTTATTACTTATTGTTTCACTAAACTGATCAAATATTTGTCTAGATAATAGAACTGAAAACGAGGTGCTAATTTAATATTCTTTGAAAGAACTAAACACACTTAAAATATAGTATGATCGGTAAATATACTGTGTATTATAATATTATTAAAGTTTATTACAAATTTCAATAACAGACATGACCCAAGGTCGTCTGATCCTTAACTTGTTAGCTAATAAACATATTTACGTGTATCTTAATACTTACACTGGATTACATTATAAATAAATATATAAATATTTAGACATCTTACACACAACGAAATCTTGTCCCAAACTAAGCAGAGCTTGTAATACGGGTACTAGACAACTGATAAAAATACATAAATATATTTTCGTAAATACATACATATTATACATAGAAGACACCGAGACTCCGAAACAAATATTTGTGGATCACAAACATATAGATCGACCCAGGAATCGAACCCGAGACCTCTTGATCAGCAGCCGCATACGGTAACCACTAGACCAGCAAGGCAGTCATGACTGTGTATTCTAATCTATACAAATAAATAAAATCTAAATGTAAACAGACATTTAATTTCAAAACAACACACACAAAACACATAATTTCAAATTGACAGATTTTCATTTAATGCCTAAGAAAGTATTTACAGTTCTTATACTAATACTGACGGCCAACCTTCAAGATTGAAGAGGCACTAGAAGAGAGACACTAAAAAAAATTATTTCATTGACTTTTACCGATAAAAATTTAAATAGAGAAAGAAAAACCGAACAAGAACCGAACACCGACAACCGAACACAACCGAACAAGGACACACAAATTTGTTTATTCTTTCATGTAATATCCGAAATGGTTAAACCGATTTTAACGGGACGATCACCAGCGGATAGCTGATGACAGAGGGAAGCTTAGGCTATGTTTATCTTAGAATAACTTAGTCTAACGGTAGGTACAACAATAACCACAGGAACACCTCGAAGATCAGCTAGTAAATTCTTTGGATAAAATATTCTCAGATACCTAACAAGGCCCAAATAACCATACAAATTACACAGGGATTATAGTTTAGTAGTTGATAATATTCTAATACAATTAACAAATTTAATCGAACCAATCAATCACAACTAAACTACGGAACTTATCATTAATCAAACGATTATACGAAATGTATTATTCATAGCTTAGACGGTACGATCATCATCGATCGAATCTTCTCCGCTGTTATGTAAATATCTCAACACAGTATACCCTCTAAAACCTATTTTTATAGCCTAGAGACGACGACAGTAGCTATATATAGATATCGTTCAGGTAGATCACAATAATTGGACCTACTTATGCTATAAGGAACCAAGAATAAGATAAGATAAGATAATTTTCTCAATTTAGGTTTAGTGTCGGTTGGTTTCTTGTTGTATAATCCAATTCTGTGAAGGTTCAGACAGATCTCGTTATTGAACTATAATCCATTTATATAATTTGTGAATAGACATTTATTAATCAAAGATCTAATATGTACCTACACCTAATATCTGAAGGGTATTTTGATTTGTCTTTACGAAGTGTTGAAATAAATTATTTATGTCTGATAATTTAGCATTAACTACTTTTAACTTTTTTACAATTTAAATCATAAAGTTTAAAGATAACCTCAACAAACATTGTTTATGATATTTTGTTAGAGATTTGATATAGATGTGAAATTTTATAAAAATAAATTATACGTTTAATTTAATTAATATAAATATACAACAAATGACACTTCAGAAGGTGAAGAAAATCGTAGCTTCGAAACTTTAGACTGGGATCGCCAGCGTAGAAGAACTATTTCGTTTGGCAAAAAATAGTAAGGAGTATGCAGAACTGGCGGCCAAAAGTGGAGAGGCACAATATGGAAATTATTTTATTTAATTTGAAAAAAAACATGACGTT
The DNA here is from genome assembly GCA_932526445.1 of Phragmatobia fuliginosa. Lineage (NCBI taxonomy): Eukaryota > Metazoa > Arthropoda > Insecta > Lepidoptera > Erebidae > Phragmatobia > Phragmatobia fuliginosa. The sequence continues at coordinate 7,075,444 of OW052057.1, read as the reverse complement.
CCATGCCAAAGACAGATACACAGACAAACGCAGCGGACAAAATTATAATATCTCTCATCTCCATCCATTTGTGTCGCGGACGTAGGGCGTTAAAATCAAGAAGTACTATATAAAACAGATTTATTTAATATAAACATGTTTTTATTAATTTTATTTTCATTAAAATTATTGATATTTTAGGCTATCTGAATATTCTACTTTAAAAATAAAATAAAATTCATTTTGTTTTACCATTTCGTTAAAAGTTAAAAATATTTTTATTTCGGATATTTTTTTTTCCTTTTGGGTGTTTCGCTAAGACGTTTTGAAGTTTTTAAACTCCAAAGAACTGTAGAGTTAGTATCCGATATTAATCTCAATTTGATGTCTTTACTCATTCATGGGAAAAAGGGTCTTCATAGAAGGACAGGTGGATGGGCAATGACGGGTAAGGGTTCTCTTGTGTCTATCAAGGTATCCCTAAAAATAGTTTTCGTATGTATAATACCACCTTCTTTGATGTCATTTAACGGAATGTCTAAGTTCTATAAATAAACGATCAATGTACCTGTACCTATCTAAGATCATTGGTCGATTATGAGTTTTAGTTGTAACCAATTTAATCTTACAAAATATGATATATATTATATCGAGGCCTGTAAATAACGTTCTCTGTCTAAACCACGTCACAGATTTCAATGGAAATCGTATTAGTGATCCTTGGATTCTTGAATAAGGACAAAAGCTACCGTGACAACCGACCTATATGCGGGCAGAGCCTTAAACAAAAACAAGTTAGCTATGTTTTTTAAATTATTTAGCTAAATTCAGATTCGAGAATAAATTGTCTATCAGTACCTTCTCTCAAAACTCAGTTTAAATAAACTTATTAAGAAACCATTCAAATATATTTCAAAAGTTCATTCTTCATCATTCAAGAATACGGGAGATAAATGTCCTCCTTTAACTTGGAAGCTTAGACTTCCATACGAGAGTCTAAACTTAAAGTATTACAGTTTTACGTCTTCATATTACACTACCTGCACGTAAAACTGAAAACTAAGATGAAAGCAATTTTAAAGTGTTAATAAGTTCAAACATTCGAGCACGTTGGGTATACGTGCTCCGAACCGAGTACGGAGCATACCTATGTTAAGCGATTCATAACTTTTGTATGGAGGAGACAATTCCATAAGACAAAATTTGATAACTTATTAAAGACTAGCTCCTTCGACGTCTGTAGACTTCGTTTAAACTTCGTGATTGATGAATTAGCCATAATCCGATGTCAGAAATACTTATTTATAGTTTTAAATTGATTTTTTAATACAATATAGCATAAACACAGATATACATATTATGCCGATAAGATAATAATATACAGTAGATAGCTTTACAGTAAAGTACCTAACCATAATACTATTTTTTTATTAATCAATTTAACAATATAAAATATATAAATACATTTGAAATTTCTCTCAAATGTTTCTAAACAAATATTCATACTGAACTTAATATTGTTTACTCATCATCTTTCTAGCCTTTATTCCCAAGTTTATTTGGGGTCAGCTACTAGTTCAACCGGTTTTACCTGAATTTTAGTTTTTCCACGGAGCGACTGGCATCGGACCTCCGCAACCCTAAGGGAGAACTGAAATTCGAAGATTAAACTAGTTGTCCTGATATTTGAGGGCACTGACTTCCCAATAACGATTGCCATAGATGTTCATGTCAACCGGGACCGACGGCTTTACTTGCTCTCCGAGGCACGGGCGTGAATCACCGCCAAACTTCCAAACTCCGGGCTGCTATTAGGAATTTCCTAAGAAAAACCCAAAAACACTTTATGGCCCGACCCGGGATTTGAACCCGAGACCTCTTGATTAGCAATCGCATACGCTAATTATTATTGTTTACTATTATATCTTTAATTTATAAAAAATAGCAAAACAAACCATTTAATAGTAAAAGGTAAACGCAACTCAAACTCGGAAGGTGAATTCAAGGTCAATTTCAGTTTGGTAATCACATAAATTTCCTAAATGTCGTTCCGTTAGATTTTAATCAGTAAAACAAAGCAGTGAGTTGTAGGTCTGTAATTGCAAGTTCAAAACTTATAAATTGTAAATGTTTGTATATTCTGCAGACATTTGTTCGAAGTCTGCCTTTATTCGAGTAACTAAATAAGTTCGCGTAATACTTAGTTAAGTATTAAAATGTGTATTTTGTTAAGAAAATTGAAAACTTTTAGTTTAAAATATACCTGTTTTCAAAAAATAACGAGATGTGCAATTGCGAGGTACACCATAGTATTGATATATCTATTTAGATAAGGGTAAATGGTTAATATAAGTACCTACACATAACATACATTTAATATATTATTTTTATTATTATGAAGTCACTAGACTTCTCCTCATATCGAGAAAAAAATTCGTAGTTAAGAGTAGTCAAGAGATAAAAGACTTACATAAAATTATGGTCACAATTGCAATAAGGAAAAGTAATATATTCATAGATGCCTATATGTAAATTACAGATTTTAAAAACATACTGTAACCCCTAGCCCCGGTAAAGGGGGGTTTTAGTCGGCCCTAGCCCTACCAGGGGGAATTACTTCACCGGTGCGCAGTCAGCAGAACTATGACACATATCCCAGGGCACCGTTCACAGAAAGAAAACTAAATAAAAAGAAAAAGAAGAAACTACAGAGATGGTGCACTGTGTCGATGGGTGACTAGGGAATTCTTCAAGAAAACAACGGCTTCTGTCTCACACACAAGTTCTTAAAAATAAAAGGGTCAAAATACATAATATAGATTACAAATTCTTATTCCAAGATTTACTGGTCCTATGGGAACTTGACCGGGAAGTGTAGTCGTCCTTCCAGGAATTGAGGGTCACCACGACATGGTCCCTGGGGTCCGTCATCTTGTTTCCTTAGAGTTAGCGTACCAGAGAACAAAAGTAGGTATTAGTTAAAAAATATAATTAGTGAATTATAAACCCTTTGTGACCCAGTGGCAGGCCTAGGAGATTTGTTGTGTTCTCCTTTCCACCGATCACCTCTGCACGCTGGATAACACACTCACAGCTGGTGGGTTAAGTCGAGAGTGCCCGAAGGTACAGCTTATGTAGGCCACGTTACAAACGTACTGGAACGTTTCTTGGGATACTTCTCGACCCAAACCTTGAAACCCTAGGAAAAAGAGAATATAATCCTAAATACCCATTGAAACAGATAGACAATGGCACAACTAAATAAAGCTTAAATGAGCGTCAGATTTCTTACCACTTTAGACAGCGGGTGACTGAACACAAATTCTTCTCGAACCAACACCAAGACAGGCAGAGCTATGCACAATATCGCAGTAGAACTAAGAATGCTTTTCTCGGTGAATAATGGCTTGCCTTATATATTGTATTTCAAGGTCTGTCCTGAATAAAACTCCTACCCTCTCTTCACTACTCAAAAAAACATCACCTGATTCTCAGAGACAAAAATAGACTTTGACCAGAGACTAAACATAGAACGCAATTTACCACAGAGTATTAATCTCATCAGTGATATATCTAAGAGTGAAGACGCCATCTGACGACTCGCGGGTGAAAGTTTTTCTAAAACCAATAAGATAGGTGTGTAAGAGCTACCGCTAACCTGAGGAAGATGGCGCTCACCCAAACACGTCACCCTATTTGTGTCATTAATTCTAAATATTCCAATGAAACAAAAAAAGTTGTTACAATACATAAAACTACTATTACTCCGCTTTTTATTGGTGTATCATCAAAACTATATGAGGTGATAATATTATATTATAAATCATAATATTATTATTACCTCAAGTGGCTCAAAAGCTTTGAATTGACTTTGTTGCTTAAAAATTAAATTATTCTGACTGTAACGTATACGAGTATAATTATGTTTAAATGTCTATTTTGATAACACAATTAGTAGTTATAAGCAGCTTTTAAGATTTTCTTGTATAGTTCATAAAATTAAATCTATTAAAGCATCATAAGCAATGTCACTGATAAGTCCTAAGAAATTAGTAATAGAGGCTAGAATTCCCACAATGACAGCTGAAGTCAAGATCAAGTCAGTAAGAATTACCAAGCTACTACTGTTCGTAATTAAATGTTCTAGACTACAGTCACTATTCAAAATATTACGTTTGAGATTCATAAAACCTTAAAGTAATAGTTCCGTGCATTGTGCTCCGCATACCGCAATCTTGGAAAGCTCGTACCTGTCTCTAAGCGAGCAGGTAATAAACATTTCATGGTATACAGTGTTATGTGGATAGTAAACCGTTTTATTTGTCATAAGTCAGAAAATATTTTCAAGCTTTACGAATTAGATGACTGTAGCTTTTTCAATCTTCTTAGGTGGTGATAGTTTCTTCCTCGAAAAGGTAGATTATCTTTCCCGCCCGCTTTATCAGCAGCTAAACCCTGAGAAAGCTTAGCTTCGTCGTAAATAACCAGTTGACTGAACACCGGTTTTATAGTTAGTTGTTTCTAAGTAATGATTTAGTCGCATTTAGTTGAGTGGCTCAAGTTATCAAAGCTAAATCACCCTACCCTTCGTACCCTGCATCACACGTGTAAAACGCAAATATATCTACAGCTGCTGCCAAATTTTTCAACTGTTAACAAAAGAGCCATTAATAAAATTAATTTAACATACATACTTACCAACTTTAGCGTTTATAATTTTAGTACGATAAATAACCGGGGGCTTGGTCTTAAGGTGGCTCTACACAAATCCAAGGCCTTATTCTTCCACGGGCCTCAGATGAAGCCACTTGAGAGACTCAGCATCATAGTAGGAGGCACTCGCATCGGCATCGAGCCCTCTTTGAGGTGTCTGGGGCTAGTACTCGACCGGCCGATGGGACTTTGGACATCATTTCCAAAGCCTGATCCCCAAGTTAGTCGGAGCAGGGCGTGCATTGGCATGGTTGCTGCCCAAAATGAGGGGGCCCGATAACTCCTGTAGGTGAGACTCTATACCTTGCTTTACCGACTTTTACTGCCCAAGAAGGCGTGCGGTTTTGGTCGGTTCGAGTCCGACATAGCCACAATTGCGTGGCATCCGAGGGGATTTCCGCACGGAAAAAAAAGTAAGATAAATAATTAATGCACTGTTTTTATCTTACAGGAAATCGATTGTCGTCAGCAGTATACTACTACCAGGTGAGTGGTTGGTTACTTTTGGTTGGTTGATCATTTTTTGGAAAATTTGAAAATGTTTTCGTTGTAAACAGTCTACTCGTGAAAACATGAATATGCGTAAAAGTTCCGAAAGTCTAAAAACAGTTAATTGGAAATGTAATGTGAAATCGAGTCTCATACATATTGATGCCGCGTAATACATCATGTTTATCTCCATACGTACAAATTATTGTAACTACTAAAAATATTTTTTTAAAGTTACTAGAAATCTTCATAATTTTTTTAAAAATAACTTTTTTATAATATAATCTACAATATTGATACTTATTTTCAAATATAATAATTATTTTTTAAATATTCTTAAAACCTTTTTCTTCGATCAAAGTCCATTCTTATATTTTTTTTATGTATAAGCTACCAAAGTGGTAATCTTTGGTCAGATGTCGCGAAAATGTCCTTACAGAGAAAAAAGAAAAAAAAACATACTTCTAAAAGTCAGCCACTGTATTCTCAACGCTTTCTGATGGTGCCAACAAAGGAGTGAAGTAATTAGGTGACTTGCATTTGACAGCGGTCGATATCTGCCCCATTATTACTTACCCTCCTGCTGAGTATACATTTCCTTTAGTATAACATAGAAAAACATCTACCTCATATGTAAGTAAATAAAAAGGATCGATCACCACCTTATTTAGTTTATTTATTACCTATATTGCTCTATAATAATAATAAAAAAAACCGACTTTAAAGAAAACTATTCTGAATACCCAAATCGCGACAATTGTGCCTATGATATTTGAAGAGTTCCCTCGATTTCCTTGAGATCCCATCACCAGATCCCGAAATGGTGACGATGGGACGACCTGTGAACTATGTCAAATCCAATGCTAAAAGGATTTTAGAAATACGTTTATGAATGACGAAATTAACGCTAAAGAGTTGTACCTTCCATCATCAGTTCATCATCATAATATATATTGACTACAAGACGCAAATACTTGATTAGCTTTAGAAAATACGTAAAAAACATAGTATTTCACTATAAAATTTAAGAGTTGCCCTCGATTTCTTGAAGATTCCATCACCAAATCCCGACATGGTGACAATGGGACCACCTGTACGGTATGCCAAATCGCATGCAGAAAGAATTTTTGAAATCGGTTCATGAAGAACGAAAACATACATAAAAAAATACAAAAAAAACAGATTCCGACGAATTGAGAACCTCCTCCTTTTTTTTGAAGTCGGTTAACAATGAAATATACATAATCTGTCAAAACCTTTGATCATTATCTGTCAAAACGTAATTAATTTTTATACGCCACTCGATACGTGTTTATCGTACAATGACAGTAACGCCACTGATCGGCCGCGAAGAGCTTAGTCTCTAACTGTTAAAGACTATTTTTTTGGACGTTTAGACGCTCGAACTCTCTATCTAGACATGTTTATAATCAAAGGTCAAAACAATACACACGTTAGTTTTATCGCTAGAAGCGTTGTCTACCAGGCAAGTTTTGAACTCCCAAAGTTTGTCTGGTATTATAAAGTAACTAATATACGAGTATTTCATTTTAATGACTGTACGGTGATTGCACATCATTTATAATCAATAAGAGTTACATTGACCTATCCGTACAAAAAAAAAAAAAAGAAAAATTGAAAAAAATAAAGACAATAAAACAGATGAATAATAAATATTTCGGACATCTTACACACAACGTCATCTAGTCCCAAACTAAGCAGAGCTGTATTATGGGTACTAGACAACTGATATAAATACATAAATATACTTTTTTTTGTAAATACATTAATATTATACATAGAAAACACCCAGACTCCGAAATTTATATTTGCGAATCACACAAACATTAATTGGTCAGATCCGGGAATGGAACTCAAGACCGATTGATCAGCAGCCGCAAAACTTTCTGTTTAGTGTCCAGCTTAAGGAATATGTCTAGTGGTGAAGAAGTAGTTGCTAAACAGAATAATACTTACAAATAAAAGCAAGAACATATTTATACCCTGATAAAGTAACAAGATTAACAACAAATTTTATTCGGAGGGACAGTTTTGTGATGATAACACAATTAAAGAGGTATAGCATAGTATGGCTATAAGTATTCTCTGAAATATTCCTTCACAAATTATGTATGTTTATAGGTATGGATCTTGTCTTCTTGAAATCTGGCCGTTTAAAGTGGGTCAAAATCGCGCCCAAAGGAGTCGGTTACAAACATACAAACAAACATACAAACATGGTGCTTTTTTTTAGGAGCAAACAGGTTTTAGTGGGCAGTTGTTGACGAGTATAAAAAAAATATAACCTAAATAATGATGAACCTAGTATTACTTAACTAACTCCATTGTTTAATTAAAAATATACATCCAATCTATACAGTGCAGAAACGAGTGAAATTCACAAAATGTAATAATAAAATAAACTACACCTACAACAAATTTAATTACCTATATTCAGAGCAGGCTCACTGTGCTATAAAGTGTTTTGGTTTGGTATAGCATTTCAAAAGAAAATGCTATAAAGTGCTGAAAATGTTGAACAACATTCATGTTCTTCGAAAATCTGAGTCTCGAGTAAATTACTGCACTTTATGGAGTTCTTTGCAAAAAGTCGTAATAAAGTTTTTACTACGGCGCGGGCGGGCCGCATGCGTGACGGCTCTGCGTTTGTATTTGACATACAAAAAGTGACGCATTTTTGCTCAATTCTATTTAATTTGATTTTGTCGTCTAAAATTGTTTAAAGCTGCAGTCACTTTTATTTTATGAAAATTTATTTTTGTCTAGTTAAACGTAAGTCATTGTATAAACCTTTTCAGTTTAGCGTATGCGAAAAGATTCCAAAGAAACTGTACGATTTTAATGATGCCATGTAAATATGGCTGATGAGCATGCTGAGCTGATGATTGTAGTGGCCTGTTTTTGAGCTCATAGTACAAAACGTACGCCGTGCTATACCTGATTGAAGGTAGCATACAAGTGATAAAAAATACGACATTAAATAAAATAATGCTTTCAAAATATCTCCAACTATTTTATACACTCCAACGCTTAGAATACCAAAGGCATCTGACCCTATAGTTAAAACAATACAAAATTGACTGCATGAATAGCGTAGCAGTAAAAGTGGTCACCTCACCGCTTTCTACTGCGCTGAGTGTTGAGGGTTCCAACCCCACTATTGTCAACAATCTGCTTGATTAAAAAAAAATCTTCAAAGACTTGGTTTTTTTTTGACCGTTTCATGTATGTTTGTGAAGTCTCTCGCGGGACAAGAATATTCCTAGTGCAGGAGTTCTTTTGCAATAATAAATACAAAAGACTTGCCTGCAGGTAAGAATCGTTTTAAAGAAAGATTAAGCCCAGACTCTATTACGTGACGTTGGTCTGAACTGATAGCTTAGTGCTCTTAGAATCACACTGTCTTAAAATGGAATATTATTTCAAACAATAACTTCCTTCTTGGTAATACTGGCACTGTAAAAGAAAAATGTAAATAGTCTAATGGTAAAAGTACTGTTGAAAAATATGGCATTTACATATTTTTTCCAAGCGATTTGTTGAAATAATAACTTTGTACATGTCAAGACATATAAAAACACTACATAAAAATATGGTGTTTTTATGTCTTTGAAGGAATTTTATTGTGATTTCTTAGATACTGTCGTCATTAATTATTATAATAAAAGCTCTGTATAGTTAAGATTTAGGTAGAAACGTTCACAGAAAAATGGCTCTAGGTTATTGGAAACGATCACCGAGGGTAAGCAATGACGACTCGGTCAGTACCTAGATGGGTGGCCGTGTTATGCGTTCCCGGAATTTGGAGGTCACGTTTAGCAGTCGGTCCCGGTTGTTATCATAAGATTGTCGTGAAGCTTACTTGGACGCCTTCGGGCGCCTAAGAAGATCCAACGGTAAGATTACGTAGTCACCACATGTCTAGCCAGTTCCCAACCTGTTCTCAGTCATCGTGGGGACGAATGGCCTTAACCTTCTTCTGAGAGGAGACCCGCCCAGCAGTGGGACGTTATGGGTTGTTGGGTTGTTTATGATGATAATTGATTTTTAATCGTACTGATTTTTATTTCTAATTGCTAACTTTTCGGCGGCAAAAAATCAATGTATCTCATCAGTTATTGACGTTAATGGAAAATTTCATCATCATCATTATCATCCTATAGTAGTGCACTGCTGGAGATAAGCCTATCACATTGCACGTCACTATGGTCGATCTTAAACCTGTTAGTATATAATTTTTTATTAAAATCAAATAGTCTATTATATATATATATAGTTTATTTGCTTTTGACAAAAAATGGTTATGATACAGAATTATTTACTCTAATTGTTAGCTTTTTGGTTAAAAATCTTTGCGTCACGTCTCTTGTGTAAAATTTAATATTTTAAATCACGACGAAATCGTTTTATGCTTCTTGTCATTTTGAAATAGCTTGGTAGAGGATTTTATTACTGTACTTTTTTCATTACTTTAAATCCCTTCAAAACAAGCAAACTCTGAAGTCCAAACACAAACCCGATCCAACAATTTATACTCGTATAGGTAGGTACATAATTTCCCAAGTAAATGTGTCCACAGTTTATTTTGAACTTCTTTTAATCCATGCTTAATAATGATTTGATTAAAATTTCATTAGAAGTTTGATCCTTAACTCATCACGAAAATATAATAGTTATTAATCTTAGTACTACAATCTTCATCTTCTGAATCGTTATCTATTAGGTTCATTGCCCGTTAATATGATGAATGTTTTAAGTTTATGATTTTAATGGAATATTTTATGCATTATTTTATAAAAAAAAACCTTCAATCCTGTAAGAATAAAGTTTATTCTTTCATTTAAAATTGACTATGTGCTTGTAACTACTAAATCGCAGGCAGTGGTTATCGGCGGTGACTCATTCGTTCGTTTGACCCCTGTATAAGAGTTAACAAATTCTCGAAGTACAAATACGGAAAGATAGTTACACATTTTTTTTCGCGGGGAATGCTTTTCGCACCATACCCTTTGTGGAGTAAACGAAGGGCGTGTGTGAGATTCTTGGCACAACCGATCTACCAACTAAGCCCCTCGAAAGATGGTTTTAGCTACCATCTAAACATTAATTAAAGACAGTGGTTATCGGCGGTGACTCATTCGTTCGTTTGACCCTTGTTTAAAAATTAACAAATTATCGAAGTACAAATACGGAAAGATGGTATCACCTTTTTTTTCGCGGGGGGATAAAAATTAACCAATTCTCAAAGTACAAATACGGAAAGATGGTTACACCTGTTTTTTCGCGGGGAATGCTTTTCGCACCATACCCTTCGTGGAGTAAACGAAGGGCGTGTGTGAGACTCTTGGCACAACCGGTCTACCAACTAAGCCCCTCGAAAGATGGTTTTAGCTACCATCTAAACATTAATTAAAGACAGTGGTTATCGGCGGTGACTCATTCGTTCGTTTGACCCTTGTATAAAAATTAACAAATTCTCGAAGTACAAATACGGAAAGATGGTTACATATTTTTTTTCGCGGGGAATGCTTTTCGCACCATACCCTTCATGGAGTACACGAAGGGCGTGTGTGGGACTCTTGGCACAACCAGTCTTACCCACTCAGCCCCCCGAAAGATGGTTTAGCTACCAACTAAACATTAATTAAAGCACTTTCATACCTATTACGTATTTATTATTTTGTAATTACACGAAGACAAATTACTTCGCTTTCTCGTTGTTTTTCTTTCATTTTTAGTTTTTTACTTTCAGTGATAGAAATTATTCTATCAAATCATAAATAAATACCTTCAAATGGTTGTACTCTAGATCTCGAATATTTGATACTTGGTATTTTTCTTTCCAAAATAAATCTTGATTCTTTTTGTATATCTTTCGGCTAAGTAAAGTTCTATTATTGTATAATTTATTCATGAAATAGTTCTGGTACGGTGTGAATAGCTATTCTTGGCAGGGTTGCCTATTACTTTTAAATAATAAATAGCTTGCGTCTAAATAATTTATAATAGTTTTTATTGCCTAGGCTTATAAACATAAAAATAATTAAATATATAAAAAAATATATACGTCATATTCTCAGAACTTTCGATTAAATACACAAAATATCATAAGAAGTTACTAAATCGTTTCGGAGGAGTATGGCAGCTAACATTGTGACACAAGAACTTAATACACTATATACGTAGTAACGTTTCTTCGTAAACATTGCTTTTGCTTTCAAAAAGTTTAAAACAGAGTAATGATATATTTTTATTAATCTTTTGATTTACAGTCATGGTATACACCCTAATATTTTGTGCTATTAATATTTTATAACAAAGTTCTTAATTCTATATCCCGTATTATTAGAGACTTTATAAATAATAAATAAACAAATATTTTTGGACATCTTACACACAACATCATCTAGTCCCAAAGTAAGCAGAGCTTGTGTTATGGGTACTAGACTACTGATATAAATACATAAGAATACTTTTTTTATGCAATGAAATGGAGACAAATAATATTCAGATTTAGAATAAAAATTAGCTGACTGCCTCGTTGGTCTAGTGGTTAGCGTATACAACTACTAATCAACAGGTCTCGGTTTAAAATCCCGGGTTGGTCCAAAAGTTTAGTTGGGTTTTTCTCACAGAAATTTTTTATTGACAGCCTGGAAAACGGAAGTTTGGCAGTGATTTACCAGCGTGCCTCGGAGATCACGTTAAGTCATCGGTCGCAGTTGACATGAACATCTATTGCAATCGTTATTTGGAAGTTAGTACCCTACAATAGTATGACAACTAGTTTAAGCTTCGAATATCAGTTCGCCTTCAGGTTAAGAGAGGTTCGATGCCAGTCGCTCCGTTAAAAAACTGATATTCAGGTAAAACTGATTGAACTAGTAGCCGACCCCAAATAATCTTGAAAAAAAATGCTAGGGAGATGAAGACTTAGAATAATAAAAATCGGCCAAGTGCGTGTCAGGCCACGCACTGGAAAGGGTACCTCAGTCACCCATAATGGTACGTGGATTAGAAATCGTATCCAATGGATGATTGTTATGTTTACGTATTAATACGTTGATTTTGTTTGACGTTTTTCAAGTAAGCGCATTGTAAAAGTTAAGCCTCTATAACTCCTGAACTAACAAAGTCATAGAATCCGTTATAGTTTTTCTTCAAAGTTCATTGTATGGACCAATATCAGGAATTTTTCCAGATTTTTTGAGCCAGCCGTTTAGCTTTTAGAGTGGGGGGACGCCCTGTTTTTACAAAAAAGTGGCCTTTAAAGTGGAATTTCTCGCAAACCGATACCTAAATCAAAAAAGTGTCTTAGAAACCCTTTATTGTTTTTAAAAGATCTATCTAATGATACCCCACACGATGGGGTAGCCGCGAGAAAAAAAAAACATCCCCACTTTACGTGTAGGGGAAGTACTCGTTATAAAAATATTTTTCATAATTTTATTGTAGCACTTTGTCGTCGTAATTACAATACATACTCATGCAAAGTTTCACCTTTGTAGCACTTACCGTTTGGACGGTAAGTCGAGGACGGACGGACGGACGGACGGACAGACGGACGTGACGAATCTATAAGGGTTCGAAGTCATAAACTTCGGAACCCTAAAAATTGTGGTTCACACAATGTGTTGTTTCATGTAGGGTTCAAACCCACGACATTCAGTGTGCTAGGATGTAGTGAGGTGACCTCTAAGATAATTTATGCAGTCATTAAATATATCGTACATTTACATAACTATAATATAAGTAAGTAATTAAAGTATTTACACACTGCGAAAACAAGAAACTATTATATTATATTACATTTTGTGTTTTTGCAAAAAACATATGCAATTAATAAAAAGTTTTTAGCTTACTTTATTATTATTACCCTCCTAATTTTTAAGCCACCTTTGCTGTCAAAATATGTTATAACTTTGTAAAATACACAAAAACAGATTAGAGACAACCCTACGTGTATCGTAACGGCTTTACATTGCCTAATTAAATCCGGATTTTGCCGGATTAAGGCAGCCTACTACGGTAACACAGTAATAGGTTTTCACTTGAATCTACCACAATTATTGTTTGTACTGGAACTGCTATTAGCAAATAAACTAGTATGCGCTATATTAACATAGAGTAATAGTGTATAGATATTGACGGATAGGTACTAAAATATCACACAATCTGTGTTAAATTTAAATTTTATGACAATGGTGCTGCCTTTTAGTAAGAACCGAATCAACCATAACCTTAGCTTCGCGGTAAAAACAGTTTATAATATACAATATTTTCGTTGCTTTTCACCGATTGTGTGAGCTTACCGAAGCACAAATGACCTGCCCCTGATTGTGTAGTGAGGGCACTCACAAGGCGGCAACACACTCGCTAAACGTGACGTAGGTGGTTGTAGTCACATACCATCAGGTAACCCATTTACTCGTTGATATTCCCACATAAAATACTTCACTAAGACGTAACTAGCTCATTTATAACTGTCTACTTGGAAAAAAAGAAATATTGTAACTGTTGATAATCTAAACACATTTATTGACACTTTTTTCCAGACAATTCCACCTCTGCTTTTTTAGTTTTCATTACGTCTCATTTATTGCTACAGATCTTACAATTAATATACCTCAATTATTTTACGAAAATACCTTTTGTAGGAGTCAATTCATTTCCTATCATTATATCGTTTCAAAATCAACTAAAACTTTTCCTAAAAGCAAAGTTTGGCGAACTTAAGAAAAGTGGCAGTTTATAAAAGCCGCCGCGTACAATCGATTTAAGGCTTAAGTATTATTTTATCAGATTAAACTTTATCTAAAGACTAAGAATGATTTATAATTACGATAATGAATGTTCAGAGTAACTATAAATAAACGAGAAATGAGACGCCAGATTCTATGGAAAATTCTCTTGTTTTTGATATCATCACAAATTTAATAATGCGTAATTCAAGTCAAGTTTTGCCAAGTTGCTTTCATCCCAAAAGTATAAATTTACCTCTTTCAAGAAATTATATTTTTCAAAACAACCCTCTACAGTAAACTTGGGAAGTATACTGAAATTACTTTCTATTCCAAAGGAACTGAAGCTTTTATAGCTTTTGAAAAAAGTTTTGCAATTACCAAAGGAACTTTTTATATTATTCGTCTAATACAAATAGAAACGATCGTTTGATGTAATAATTGTGATCAGTATCTCGCAAATTCATTTTGTGTAATTTCATGGTTATTAAAATATTTATCGACTAACTTGAGTCAAAATGGGGAATCAGTAGTTGATTAACTCGCAAGAAAAAGTTTAAGCTAATATAGTGCGACTACATATAACTGTTTAATACATCTATTTTAGGTATTATATAATTCTCGTGTCAATTGTAGATTCCATGACCATCTAATTGATTTGAACGCTTTATTTGAAAAGTATGTTTGGCGGGCATGATCAAGAGGAGCCGACCATGATTAGAAAAACAAAAAGTCAAAGTTGCATGCAGCCATTAAATACGGTCACTCGGGCCTCGTGCCATTCTTACAAATCTATTTACACCATCATTAAAATCGGCTCAGTAGATATGATGGAATTTATATAGATCAAAACTTCCTTTGACTTCGCATTAGTCAGATTAAAATGATACCAAAGTATACCAAATTATCCTTAATTATTTTACCAAAGTATACTTACACATAATTCTAATAGGCTAGCTTATTGCCGTAAGTTCAGAAATTTTATCGAGTAAGAAATGATAAACCCACCACCCATACGTACGAAAGAAATAGTGTACAGCACCTATGTGTACAGTATGCTTATTACAGTAGAAAAAATCCAAGAATTTTAAAGACTTCTTTGCGAAGACATCGATAATGATCGGTATTTAGCAGAATAGTTCTGTCAAAAATAAACGAACGACATTATTTCAGCGTACCTTTGTTCTGTTCCACAATAGATAGTAGAACCCATTCAGCAAAGTGTGTACGTCATTTATTTCTAAGGTTCAAAAAGGTTTTGTAATAGCAATGTTATTAAATATGTGACGGTCGTGTAAAGCTTTTTAGAACATTTAAAAGGTCAGCGTCATTAATTATATTTTATTATAAATGGGCTTTCAGGATTAACATGATTTTAGCTTTTAAAAAGTATTACCTAACCGTATAGAAATTTATTGAAAATTAATGTAACTTGTTGGTGTAGTTGATATGCTTTGATTAATAAAATCAAAGAACTAGTGTATTGCAGTAGTATATTTCGGTCCTCGTTAACACAGAGATACCTACATCGTTTTTCAGTTGCTTTTTATATAGAAAATCGCTTATTTAATTTATAATTTCCATTTCAGCACCTAATAAGACTGGTTAAAATATATTCTTGAAACAATACATACTTGTAGTTTTGTTCTACAATGTATGAAAAACGCTGGTTAATATTATTAATACAATGCACCTTTATATGTTATGTAGTATCCAGATGATAGGAGTAGGCTTGCCTATTATGTAACTAAAAGCTGAATTTATAAATTCCTTTGCATTTTTCTCTAGGAATACAAGCATGAGTGTAATGTCTACATAAACCTAAAAGGTCTCTTTTATAAAAAGATTCTTTTAGATTTTTGAGTACAAACTCACATTACACACATACCACATGTGGGTTAAAGAGAGTAAATAAATTAGGAGTTCTTGGGTCAAACCTAATACTTGCGTTTTGTTCTCTTTCACTTAGTTGTCTATTTGAAAGGGGTTTCTACATACTGACTGCCATGTTGGTCTAATGGTTAGCGTATGCGGCTGCTGATCAAGAGGTTTCGGGTTCTATTCCCGGGTCAGATCAAATATTTATGTGATCCACAAATGTTTGTTTCGCAGTCTGGTGTTTTCCTATGTATAATTTGTATGTATTTACAAATAAAAAGTATGTTTCTGTATTTATATCACTTGTTTAGTACCCATAATAAAAGCTCTGCTTAGTTTTTTTTATGTTTAGTTATTAAATAAGCTTGTAGGTATACTTGAACTATCTGTGTGTATTAATATATAAGTTTTAATAAAACACTGCATATTACGTAACAGTTACAGCTACTTATCCTTACTCAGCTAAAATAGAACTGTAATACTATTAACAGTACATTTTACATGTAATCGTAAATATAAAAATGATTTATGTACTTTTGTAGGATTTGCCCTCGAGTTTGAACAATCGCCATGTTGGTCGGATTAGTTATCGCAATGAGATCACACTGTGCGCGGTGGAATCGCGATATTCTGTTGCTTATTCTCTATTATATAAGTCCTTAGTCCACTTTTGCTACACTTATGTGAAAAGATGTACAGGACATTATTAGCCGGCACCACACGGTCCTGCTGACTTTGCAAGGTTATCAGTCAAGTGAAAGCCCTACCCCGTGTCACTCCTCCATCTTTTATTACTTCTATTTACTTTATTTAAAGTTAATTAAAGTTTAGTTGCAAGATGATGAATTATTTATTTATTAATTGTTAATTGCAAAACTAACAGTAAACAATTAATTAATTGTTAATTGATATTTCACAATTAATCAATTGTTATTTTTAATTTTTAAATGCAAGAGGATGAATTAAAAATTAATTTATTGTTAATTGCAAAACTAATAGTTAACAATTAATTAATTGTTAATTGATATTTTACAATTAATCAATTGTTATTTTTGATTGTACCTTGCAATTAAATTTTGACCGACACTGCCTCACGGTGAATATTATTTCAATATCTGCTCTTATTCTGTTAGCAAGCTAAAGTGGCAATGGGCTGGCCATATTATTCATATGGCTGGCAGGAGCAGGATGGGAGAAGCACAAAATCGATCAGAGTGGTGTGTGAGACTGTTATAGGCTGATGATGAAATGAAACTTTTAAATTAACTGTGACCTTTTTCAATTTTGCTAGAAATCACAATAAATTGAATATCATATGAACATTAAAAGTAAAATCTAACGGCCAACCTGGCAAGTGTAACAGTCACATACAAAATTTCAAGATAAGAAATAAAAGTGAAAGAACAACCGACTACGTCTCAAAATGAATTGGCGATAAAATTGAAAAATGTTCTTTGATAATACTCTATTGAAATTTAATCTTTATAACAGAGCAAGAAGGTATATTTTCGATGACTATTATAAAAGCTCTTTATTACTTTGGTGGGCGTGGACTTTTACTTTGTGTAAATATTGCAATGGCGTTTCGTTCGAATATTTTTTTCTATTTTTAACTCTTTGACTATACTTTGACTATTATTATTAAACTTAAATTTAAACAACGTATCGACATTCAAAGTGATTGTGTCCTCTAATATTATTAGATCTATTTATAGTTCAAGAATTACTTACTTAATTACTCTTCGCTATTTTATAACTTTTGACATAAATATGATAGAGTAGTCAATTACTCAAATGAGACGGATATACCAATCATTTGATGTAATCAAATTATTTTAAGTAAAATGTCAATTCAAGTTAATTAATAATCAGCTAATAATAATATTTATTTCCAAGCAACATTTGTACAACAATCGTTTATGTTAAACAAACATTTCAGTTTGAACGCGTTGCAAAAAGTTTGTAATTGTAGAAGTGTACTAGGTTAAAATTCAACTTGTATTATGAGGACTAGTGCTCTTCCTTGTTCGGTTAGTTGGTAACATAGTTTTCGAAGTAGCGTGGCAATCTATTTTAGGCTTTTATATAACAACTTTAGGGAAATAATAGGTACGACGAAAGCTTGAAAAAACGCGCGTGGGTGTGCATGTGTATATATGTGTGTGAATTATTTATGTGTATGCGTATTTGTCTTTAAAACTATGAGTGTTCTTTACTTTTATATATTCAATATATATACGAGTAAAACTGTTCCGTTAATGACTGACTGACAGACAAAGCAAAACCGAAACTTTTGGGCTCAGGAAGTAAAAATTTGGCATGTATGTTCCTTGAGGATCCTCAGAGAGAATTTTGGAAAATTCAACTCTAAAGGGGTTGAAAATAGCAATGGCATTATACATCAGAATAATGCGTAGGTGAAGCCGCGGGCCAGAGCTAGTTTCGTACCATTTATTTTTCCTGTTATGAGTAAATGTTTAATAACATATTTCTATTGATTGATAAGGTCAATATATAAGGTCATAATCAATCACATCAGTCACATTCTAAGTAAATAGGAGCCGCGAACGCCTAACATAATAAAAAATCAATAATTTAATAAAAATAGTTTTACAAAGCGATATTATCGTGATTGAAAGAGCTTAATGATATTTATAATTATAAGAAAATAAATACCACAAAAGAGAAACACAAAAACAGGTACAAAAGTCAAACTTACTACATACTTCTAAATTCTTTTTTAAACTTAAAGTTTAAATTTTTAGATCTAGCTTTAAGTGTTAGTTATAGTTAGTGGTTTTTAAAATGCTAGTCGTTATAGAGAAGATTCTTTACAAGCCACGATATTTTACGTTTAATTCTAGAGATGAGGTATATTTATAACTGCTTTCTCACAAAACGTGATATTTTGGAAAGAGATGTCATTTTTGAGAAAATAAAAACCATACACTCCGATTTAAACAAATAAAAGAAAGTGAGCTTTCGGCTTTCGGTATTGTCACGTTTTTGTCAAAAAGCACCGACATATACAGATATATAATGCTTCGAAATCCAAATTGTACTTTTCAAAATCCGTGACAAAATTGCGAAATCTAATTAAAATTCAGAATAATAATAACCTCTAAATACATCGTCTACCGACGGACTGATTGTAAAGCACCGCCTGCAGATAACCACATCAAGTGCGTTTGAATGCCCGGAATACCATTCAAACGCACTGGCCAATCGCAATCCAACCCAACCGCAATGGTATGCTGAACGTCAGTGTGTTGACATCACACGTTTTCGTACAAAAAATCGCATACGAATCGCAATATCACAGTGCGGTTAATCATATACCTACGCGTTGTTCACTTTACTGGCGTTTGTAATCTCACTCATCGTAATGTAAGTGTAGGTAAAAATATCGTGTCGTTAGATGTAAACACACTAATCTACCCTCGCGATTTACGGTGCATTTATGGTAGGAGACTCTCATTTAATGGCTGTTTTATGACGCACATAAGTACACACATGACTGAGCGAAAAAGAATAAAACATTTATTAGCTATACGATTTTAAAACTTTATATTTTTTAGTGTTTTGTGGTCACTGACTGATTACTCGGTAATCGGTGCGTAATCACGGTAAGTGCACTGTAGACAAACGTCGTACTTTTTTACAGATTTTGAAATTTATGGTTTTATCTATCGATACATCTAAACCTATATGTCGCCGTCAACTAGTTTAATTAACCGTTCAATCAACAGCCTAGCCTCTACTGAGGCGTCTATTCATACATAAAAATCCTTTTTTTTTTCTCGTGTGGAAAATCGTCATGGACCGTCACCCCGCCGGGGTTTTCGTCGGGGGGGCGGTGTGTCGGACTCGCAGCGCCTGCCCGCTCCGTCTCTTGTAGACCCTCTCTTGTGCGGCGTCCGGCACACACGGACGCCTCCTCGAGGCTGGCCAACTAATGCGGATGGAGGGAAAACCCGTCACAAATTTTATCTCTTTATATATTAGTAGATATACATTAGTGATGAATTTTAAAAACAATAGTCATTTCTATATTAATATAGTTCCAAAGAAAAAAGTGTACAAACATTCAAAACATGCAAACTGAGTGAACCTTGTCTACGCAGCAGTGCGCGTAATAATATTAAATTTTAACGCTACCGTTATTTTTATCACGGGCCTAGTAAACAGAGATAGAAACGGTTTGAATAATGTATATAATTCATGGTACCGTATTTTCACTGTCCTTTCAGTAGGTTTTTGAAGAAGATACTCATTAAAAAAAAACTATAACAACGTTTTTTTATTTAATTAATTTTCATATGCAGTATGAAAATTAAATAAATACACAACAAAACGAACATAACATGGCAGTACAATCAGATTCAACTTAAACAACTGCGAATTGGAAACATAATAGATTTTTTTCAACATTTTAAATTCACATTCACATCATCATCATCATCACTCAATTTGTTTAGGTAAATAATTTATGCCAACGCGTACGACCAAATCTCATACACAAGCATGAAGTGTTCACGTCCAAATGACATATACCTCTCTATAGAAGTTTATTACTCGACTGGATAATTCCATTTGAATAATGATGAAAGAACAGGGTTCCGAAAACAGAGGAGAATCATTCACGTAATTAATTTTGAACCATCCGATGGAGATAACTTTCACATGTATAACTTTGTTATTAAAATATGCCTATATGATATTAAACTCGTTGCTTATTTTATGGTAAACGAATATTTTGAAGATTTTTTATTAAAATTGTTTGTATATCCACACAAGTGTAAAATTTGAAAAAACATTTAAATAAATATTTTTGAATTCTAATAAATTATTAGATACTATTACTTAAAATTTAGGTAAAAGTTTTTTAGAGTAAACAAGGCAAATTATTTAAAAAAAAAAATGACTGCTTAAAAGGCATATCTCCCTTAAACAAACAATGTATGACGTTTTTAATATACATAGATATTTTCTAAAGAGATTCTCTGAAAATTTATAGAAGACAATCGTATTCTGTGTACGAATACGATACAGACTAGTGTATAAGTAAATTATGAATTTATTTTATAATTTTATTTTATACATGAGTTTGTTCATTCATGTCTCTGTGTAGTCACAAATATGTGTATCATATCATGCAAGTATTTACACCACACCTCTAAGAGATACGATTCAACCGCAGTTCTCTCTAATGTTGAATTTGCTTCTAAGTAAATGGAATATCATGTATCTAAGTAGTTTGTAGTGTGGGAATGGAACAGAGTAATACCCCATGCTTAAAGGTACACTAAGTACACTATATAATTATACTGATATTCAGGTACAATATTTGTGGAAACATGAACATTTTAGAATAAAAAGAGGTTGCATGTTTGGGTGATTAAATTTGAGAATTACGTGTATGTTTATTAATGAAGAAAGATATTCTTACGATGTAAAGACTACAGAAGTAGAAGTCACCTGTGACTTACACACAATTTCACCTCGATTTTAAAGCAATGTTAAATGTATAATATTTAATTCTTATATTATAATATTTAATATTTAATTTTAACTTTTTTTAAATAAAATTTTAAACAACATTTCATAGAATTTATTTCATACTTCTAGTTGAATTATTACTTAATGTCTGACTATGGGTTATAATACATTGTTAAAGAAAGACCACAAGGTTGTTGAAGTCATAACAAAGTCTTCTATCATATAATCATGGAACGTTAAAAGGTAATAAACTGATAATAATTCAGAAATAGGTACAATGAAACTATGGAGCACAATACAAGTACAGATACACACAGATATTATGTAGTACACATCACGGAATGAAAAATACTTCCAACGAAACTCACACAAAGTGTTGACAAAATTCAAGACATGTCCCTGGAGAATGTCGAGCAATTAATTCACGCTGTCTCGCCAACAATGTCACGACATTAAGGAAACAATCTTAAACTGACACGTTCGTGGAACAAGAACAATGAAAAAAGTAGGTTTGTTATAATTATTAAATAGTTCTTTATCGTATGGTTTGTAGTAACTGGAGTTACGTGTTAATAGTTCTCATTTAATCAATAATACGTTACTCAAGTGCGTCACTTCTTATGGAGGTAAATTAATAAGTAGTAGTAGTATTTAGTATCTAGTAGTTCGTTAGTTAGTATTAAATAATATTTATACATAGAAAAAATATAATGTATTCGTTTTATAAAGTTAACATAAGTTTCTTTGTTTCTTTGTTCATGATTTCTTGTAAGTTATAAAGAATTATAATAATATGTGCTGTGTGCTTTAAATTAAGATTAAATAATATATTATTGTTTACTCTGAATATAGTTAAGAGTAAATAACAAGTAATATTTAAATTTCATTTAATAAGTAAGAATAAGAAATTCGTTATCCTTTAAAAGTTTAATGCTACTGTACAATAACTAGACTTTAATAAATAATTCAATCAAATAAATGTCTTATAAAAAACCATAATAAAAAAATGTTTAAGAAACAAAAAACGCGTCTTCGTAAAAGTAATGAACTAAAAAGAAAAAACAAGTGTCACAATATCTATATCAAATTGGACTGTCAGTCTTACTTTATATTACACTAGCTGAATCCCGCGGTGTTACCCGCGATTATTAAAATTGCGACTATAATTTGAGATTTAAACTATCCTATCTCTCAAGTTAAATCGAACTGCACATGGTGTGCGAATTTTATTATAATCGGTTAAGTGGTTTAGAAGTCCATTGAGGACAAACATTGTGACACGAGATTTATATATATTAAGATAACCTATGTTCTGAATGTCACTACCACAATTCTTACGGATTCGACGACACCTAAGAATTGGATAGACATATATACAGACATACATACGCTCGAAGAACATTACCCTCCTCCTAACGCATTCGGGTAAAAAAACGAATAGATCATCAAATACATAGTGTGTGAATAAAATAAAAGAATGGAAAATATGAACGAAGACAAAGAACAAAGATATACACGTCCCTCCTTAGAAATAAGGTTTTAATCTACTATACAGGCAGTACACTTTTATGAAATCCATACTTTCCATACTATAATATTATAAATGCGAAAGTAACTCTGTCTGTCTGTCTGTCTGTTACGCTTTCACGCCTAAACCACTGAACCGATTTTGATGAAATTTGGTATGAAGATAGAATTAAACTTGGGAAAGGACATAGGCTACTTTTTACTGCAATAATCGAGATACCAAGGCCAAAGCTAGGTGATTATAAAAATACATAAATCGTAGGTATCAAAATCTATCACTGTTTATCTCCTGTCAAAACTTCACAGGTTGCTAGTCATAACACAATTGCATGGCAACCATAATGATAGTTTGACAATGACATATAGACCAGTAGTCCAGGGTAGATAATTTTTGAAAACAAATAAAATTATAGTAGGATGAAACCTATTGGAAAAGGAGGAGAATATTATATAAATGAAAAGAAAAATAATTTACGGGGGAGTAGGGAGTCGGGAAGGGGTAAGGGGGGAGGTTTTCGGATCCTTTAAGCGGGGCGTGAAAAAGCATCTCACTAAGCCGCCATAGTGTGGGCCGCCATACATTATTGTCTGCATTCGCAGCAAGTATATAACTCGTGCGAGCTAAGATGGCACCTGGCTCAAAACGAAACATGATACCGTTCCCCCGCGTAATACCCCTCTGTCATCTTGCGAGTATCGTTAGCATCACTATTATCGTTGCACGAATCATTCCATAATAATTTTAGTTTATTAGGTATTACCTAATATCATATAAATTACTCCACGAATTTATTTTATTAATATATCATTCGTCTGGATAACACTATTGTTTTAAGAAAGGTCACGCGAAAAAACCATCAGCATGACGACTATGAGACGCAATAGTTTAAAATAAAGAATATACACATGATATTTAGAGACTTCGATTAAAAGGCTTATCATGACGATTTAAAGTTGTATTTCAGTTTTTCAGTTCCTAATTTCATTTAAAATGATATTAGGTATTACCTAATATCATTTAAATCACTGCACGTAGAATGCAATCGGGTAAATAAGAATAAGGCCTGCTTCCTATTGGTATGCATATGTATTTTCTTAACTCAGGTAGTAAAGTATTCCATAACATAAAATAGTATGTTATGAGAAACTACTTGAAGCAAATTAAATGTTGAAATTTAAAAAAACTAGAATAAATTATATTTTTCTTACACTCAGTACTTCCAACTACTGACATTTGAGTCAGGTGCCATCTTAGGTCGCACGAGTTATAGTAGCCCCGACTCTTGGATTCTGCTAATGCTTTCCATCAGGCAGGGTAGAGTCACTTTGGATGGCTAAATATATAAAACAAAGGGTAAAGAACGGTTTATCTCGATTTCCGGCAAAACTACAAGTCCTATGGAAAAAAGTTAAATGGCAAAGTTGTAGGTAATCAAAAGATCTACAATTTTTAGGGTTCCGAAGTTTATGACTTCGAACCCTTATCGTCCGTCCGTCCGTCCTCCTTACCGTCCAATGAATATCTATTGTAATTACGTCGACAAAGCGTTACAATAAAATTATGAAAAATATTTTCATTTAGGGTACCTCCCCTACACGTAAAGTGGGGATGTTTTTTTTCTCGCAGCTACCCCATCATCTGGTATATCATTATATAGGTCTTTTAAAAACATTAAAAGGTTGTTAAGACGATCTTTAAACCCATTATTTTATTTAGGTATCCGTTTGCGAGAAATTTCACTTTACAGGCCACTTTTTTTGTAAAAACAGGGCGTCCCCCCCCTCTAAAAGCTAAACGGCCGGCTCAAAAAATTCCATCCATATAATAACTTTAAATGAAAACTATAACGAATGAGATGACTTTGTTAGTTCAGGAGTTATAGAGGCTTAACTTCTACAATGTGCTTACTTGGAAAAGTCATACAAAATTAACGCTTTAATACGTAAACATAACAATTATCCATTGGATACAATTTCTAATCCACGTACCATTATGGGTGACTGAGGAACCCTTTCCCGTGCGTGGCCTAACACGCACTTGGCCGATTTTTTATTTACACTTTTTTTCACATAACCTCAAATTATATGTGAAAAATTCAAAAAACTAAGTTTTTGTAATTTATTTGATTTGAAATATTTATTTTTTCACCCGATTTTGACTTAATACCGAAAATTCACCCGTCAAAGTATCTACTTTTTTCAAAAAATTAGGGTGTTTTCTGTTTGATGAAATCTCTACTTTCCGATGGTGTAATCCCTACTTATATTATAAATGCGAAAGTAACTCTGTCTGTCTGTCTGTCTGTTACGCTTTCACGCCTAAACCACTGAACCGATTGAAAATAAAGGTAGAAAGAAGGGTTTGAAATAGGGGACGAAAGTTTGTGTCTAAGTTCCTTATTATCAAACATAAAATCATTTAAGATTGTTTAATCTACCCTTACCGTGTCGCGCGATATATACGAATTCCACGCGGGCGAAGCCGCGGGTGGAAAGCTAGTTATTTATAAGCCGATATGTATAATATGGTTAATGTCATATTTACTTCATGATTGAATGTCTTCATATTTATGTTTTGTAGTATGATAAATTGGATAACTTTTTCTAAAAGTGAAAAACGATTTTGAACAATGCTTTTATTATTAAATGTAGTTTTTGCTATTAAAAATACCCGCAGTTTGAAAGATTTTATCAGAGATCGAAAGCTTTCAATTTTTAAATTGATATTCAGATTGAAAAGATAAGTTTGTGTTTCATAAAAAACCCGAGTCTTAAAATTTCCAACCATTTTGATTGAAAGTATATTTAATCGGGGTCTATTTATATACTGTATTAAAAGTAATCGCATCGTTTTTTACTACGTTATATGTACCTACTTATGTGTTTACTTATTAAGGTTGATAAAATTCGTAAGTATGTTTCTATGTACCAAAATAAACTAAATTACTTAAGCTAAATTACTATATTTGTAAGGTTAATAAAATATTTGATTGTCGTTCAGTTCATAAGTTCAAGGAGAAAATGGGTCAGGTTTACCAGTTGTAGGTAACGTTTCAGATAGCTGTCTGGCATACAACATATCCTATGGAATTGAAATCTGTAGCAAATAAGATCAGCATAGCTATAAGAAACTGTCCGTGTGGTGACGGATTGAGAATACAGAGTGTCACCACCCCTATTCATCGCCCGGGTGTCGTAAAAGGCGACTAAGGGATAAACTACGTAAGACAACATCAATGCAAAGAGAAGGAAAACTTGAAACCAACCCTATACCAACCCGTCTGGCCAGCGTGGTATAGTAGGCCAATACCTCCTTTTCAAGGAGAGGCCTATGTCCAGCATTCGACTGTTAAAGGTTGTTGATGATGATTGATGATGATCAGAAACTTTATCAGTAATTGGTGAGAGTAGCCCTTGAATATTTCAGAAACATCACACGGTAAGAAAACGCTTTCTTTTAAGAGAAACAACCAGCATGTTAGGCCGCGACATTGTGAGTCACCAATCTAAATTGTCTCATTCACAAGGAGTATGGTAACCACTACTCTTTGATTCTACTCATGGCCAGGCCAGGCTGAGAAGAATCACTTTGCCAAGCCAACTAAGCTAAATGCTAAATAAAACAAAAAACAGCTGTTTTTACATTTTATTGTTCTGAACCAAGTATTGTGTAAGTATTTATAAAAGAAATATGAAGAAAAGCGTTTGTTGTTTCCAGTTTTCGAAATATAACGTCAATGTAATTTTATCTCTAGGGCTTCTCAATGATATAAAGGGTAAGAAACTTTGCTTTGTTTAATTTTCGAATTTATAATTTGTATTGTATTGTATTCTAGAATCAAAACAGCTGTAGTTACACCGAAGAATTGTTCTAATTAAACCAGCCGTAGCTTTCCACCTTTTAGATAATTGACGCTTCACTGCTTTTCAATGAACTTTCCTGTGTCGCGGGGGACTTTACAAACATACAAGAAACGGACGCAAAGAACACCCAGACTCAGAATAACAATTTCTGAATTACACAAAGTGTTATTCGATGTAGGATTTGAACCCACAACTCTTGGCGAAGTAGAAAGCGGTGTATTGATCGCTCAATCCACTACGCCAACTGGGCAGAGGTAAAACTTGCCTCATACAGTCATTTAAGAAACAAAGTGTAACCTACGGTATTCCCTGATCGATTTAGTATTCAAAAAAGAGCGTGCTCTTACCTGATAGACCTCAACAATGCTTCTGAATTTTACGTTGCAAGCTTTCATTAGCCATAATAGCATCTCTGAGTTCGTTCACCTGAGCGCAGCCGTAAAAATATTTTTTTCATCTTAATAAATTCTTGCTTTA
The DNA here is from genome assembly GCA_932526445.1 of Phragmatobia fuliginosa. Classification (NCBI taxonomy): domain Eukaryota; kingdom Metazoa; phylum Arthropoda; class Insecta; order Lepidoptera; family Erebidae; genus Phragmatobia; species Phragmatobia fuliginosa. Next base: position 7,048,256 of record OW052057.1, on the reverse strand, counting down.
TGATCAAAAAGTGCTCATACATTTTATGCGCCCCAATATTTGTTTAGGTGTATGTCATAATGTTATCGTTTGGCTTGGAGTGCAAACCTTTGAAATCTATAAGAACGTTAAAATAATACTTGCCAAAAAAAAACACTGAACGTAACCACATCAACAAATATACATATATTATAATAGTATAATATATAGAACACTTCAGTGGCAGTTTAGATTTGAATGGTAGCTTCCTTAAAGTAACATAGGCTCGCCGACCGGAGGAGACCCAATAACCATAGCGTCCTTTACATACAAAACAACTGTAATTTTTGCGAGGGAAATTTCCACTCACACACATTAAAGGCTCACATACAAAAATATTAGCATGTCACTGTAAACTCACACATAACAATTAAATCATTCTGCATCATAACAATGTAATACATTCACCGATATGGGTTTATGCTATAATAGAGAGAAACATCATCATCATCAGCCTATCGCAGTCCACTGGACGCTGGACATAGCACACCTCCCATGCAGATACAACTAAGAGAGAAACACCTGCGTATAATTATTCTCTTTCGTGCTGTTCTATGGTTGCTTCGAGCTCTGGACGTGGCCTTATATTTACTTAGTTTATTAATCAAGTGCCTATCGTTTCAAATATCATATAGCTCTCAAGTGATAATATATGTTACTATTGATGATTATATCTCAATAATGATCTACTCGAGAATGAAGTATGTAATGATTACTTGTACCCACTACAAGTAATCATGTTTCACTGTCATTTCATCCGGAATTTGATTATCGACTTAAGTAACAAGAGAAAAGAATGATATAATAATTTGGTTACACGGATACTCTATCCAAAATAACAATGGCAGTATTGTGAAGCAATCGTTTTAGTTTAAAAGGAAATCTACTTTAGTTAAAAGGCATCTATAAAATTGTTTTGAGAAATCAACATACTTATTTGGTATATTTTTAGTTAGCATATCAAAATATCAACGTTTAATGTAATATGAAGCAGTGAAATACATACTTGAATTTCTTTGCAGTAGTAATTATGTTATAGAAATTAAAAAATATTATATTTTGTGCTTCACACAACAAGGTACACTTTTATATAGGTAAGAAGGTAACAAAAGAATTTTTTAGGTTTCCCTTTCACTAAACGGAATAAACTAGGTAAACTAGGTTTCCCTTTCACTAAATAAAATATTGGAACAGAAAAAGTTGACTTATAATACTGAAGATGGTTTTAGATTACATCTAAACATCAGTTTTCACTTAAATCATATCGCGTCATTGCTTTTTACGTTGAAGGGATGACAAGCATTAGACATTATGAGTGACATAGATGTTGACTTACTGAATGTAAAAGGGTATGAAAAGATATTGGAAAGTGCCTTTATGTTGAAAATATAAGGTGATTAACTATAATGTCAGGATTAGTTAGAAGAAAAAGTTTATTAGTAAGTAAAACTAACTTTATTAAGATTGTATTCTCAAAGGCAATACTTCCATAATAACTGATTTCACCAAGGCTACGCTACAATGTTAATTTGATAAAGTGTGTGTCAAATACATGGTAGTGTGTGTATTGTTTTATTATTGATTTAATGTATTTGTAGTCGATTGTTAGCGACGATAGCGAGTGGGCGCGTACGACTGTGAGCCGACAATATAGAAGGATCGACTGCCTGTGTCCCCGGCACGTACTCTCGAGATGACATAATGCTTCCTTCTCATTCATTCATAGTGAACGAGTGAATGAATAACTCACTGACACATACACTACAGTATTTCCATGGATAATCAAAAAAAATCTGTACTCCTCTACATAAACTAAAAGTGTGTGAAATTTTATACTCCTCTGTCCGCGTAATTTTCATTAAAAGGGATATAAAGTATTTCTTCACATATGAAAATATAGATTTAAAAAAAAATATGTGTACTATGTACTACAAAATTGTAAAAATAGAAAGTACTTTTCAATTTACTTAAAAAATAAATGGACTGTAAGAAAAGGAATGTAATTTTTGTTATTGTTAAGCAACCCACGCCTTAATTTACTTTAAAAAATTTTGCTTTGACAAAGATTAGGGTCTAAAAAGCAGTCTTGCATAACAAAAAACATCTAAAACATTAGACACATTACACTAAACCCCAAACATGTACTGAACACTAATGATAGTTGGTTTTTCCTACCTTGTAACTATTACAATATTCTGGACATCTCACATACTATGAAAATTAGATTACTTATATACTTTTTAATAAAAACTTATATATATATATACTAGCTGACTCACACAGCCTCGTCTGCGTCTTCTATTGCCTGTAGCTTGATGTTATACCGCGAAAGCAAATTTCTTTCCCTTAAAAAAGGTTATAGTGAGCCAACCTTAAAAGATAGACATACGAGTATACTGTCTCGGGATTTTTTAGAACTTTTAAAGGGGAACAATTCTGTCATACATGATTTTTGCAAATCTTTGACCGTTTACGCAACGTACGCAGTGTACGCTCTCAAGAGGGAAAATAAAAATCCCGATTTTCATTCAAATATTCTTCATTGGTGGTCAGCTCCTATTGGTCTTAGCGTGATAACATATAGCCCATAGCCTTCCTCGATAAATTGGATACCTAACACTGAAATATTTTTTAAGCCGGACTAATAGTTCCTGAGATTAGCGCGTGCCAAACAAACAAACTGTTCGGCTTTATAATAAAATAAATAAATCAATATTTCGGACATCTTACACACAACATAATCTAGTCCCAAACTAAGCAGAGCTTGTATTATTGGTACTAGACAACCGACATAAATACATAAGCATACTTTTTTTTTGGAAATACATACATATTATACATAGAAAAACAGCCAGACTCCGAAACAATATTTGTGGATCATACAAACATTAGGTCCGATCTGACAATGTTGATAATTTATTTGGACACCAGGTACAGAGTCGATAAAGAGTCGATTTTAAAGCTTCTACGATACGGATGAACGTTAATTTTCATATCGAGCGAATGACATCAAATATCACCTAGTGCTTGGGTACTAAGGAGGAACCCAGACTAGATGGAATTTCCTAACGTACTCTCTGAAGTATATCCCTATCGTTCATTTTCAATTTATCAAAATATTATAATACAGTTATTTATAGTTACCAAATTACTTAGTACTACGTTCAAATTTCATTATGTTTATTATTTGTATAATGTAGTCTACTCATCTGTTAGTGAAAACTAATTCTCCGCTAATATTATGTAGAAACGAATTCAGACATTCAAAGTAAGAAATTCTATATTAAATTAAAAGATAACAAAAGCTATCTTTAATATATAAACCGAATTATAAGTAAACGTTCAAAGGTAATTACTCACTTGTATTATTCCTAAACAACTTTTTAAGTGATTTATATTTTAATTCGGAGAGAACATTCTTATTAGCTTTCACCCGCGGCTCCACCCGCGATTTTATCGGGTTTCGCAGTAAATATTAGCCTATGTATTATTCTGATATGTAAGCTATATTATGGTCAAGTTTCATCAAAATCCAATTAGTAGATTTTGGTTGATATAGCAACAAACATACAATCTTTCGCGTTTATAACATTAGCAGGATTACGATTAGTAAAATTTATTGCACATTTTTTTACGTCCTGTTAATTTTTTTTAGAGGAAGTTAAATACACAAATTCTAAATTATTGTATCACTGTTTGTTTGCTTCACCGCATTCAATAAATGGTGGTATAAAGTAGCCATTATTGTGTTTCTCTTGTAATTCTTATTGTAAACATTAATAAATAAAAAAAAACAGACATCTGACACACAACGACATCTAATCCTTAACTAAGCAGAGCTTGTACTATGGATATAATAAAACTGATATAAATACTTTTTTTTTGTAAATACATATTGTACATAGAAAACACCCAAACATGGTCCTGCTCAGGAATCGAACCAGTGATCTCCTGATCAGCAGCTGCATACGCTAACCACTAGACCAACAAGACAAGAACCGTGGAGAACATTGAATTCTGTTATTTTCATAAACTCTCGTACTCCTTAATTCTTAGTATTATCAAAGTGTTCTTGTATGTACTATTCAAATTTTGACAGTACTGTTGACCTGGGTCCTCCGTGCGTTGAGTGTCAGAGGCTAGTCATTTATGTTGTTTTAGAAGAATTACTTCATAGTCGTGACTCCTGAGTCTCTGCGGACCAGGAGATTCTAAAGGATTTTCCCCCCCGTCAACAAAAAAAAGACTATCCATCAAGCTATAAGTTTCTTGAGGTTACGTCATACTGATATCTGTATAATATCTATCATCAACAACCCATAACGTCCCACTGCTGGGCTCAGGTCTCCTCTCAAGAGAGGGTTAAGGCCATACGTCCCCACGCTGGCCGAGTGCGGGTTGGGGACAGGCAAGACACGTTGTGGCTACGTAATCTTGCTGTTGGATGTTTTTAAGCCGCCCGAAGGCCTCCAACTAAGCTTCACGACTGCTATCTTATGATAACAACCGGGACCGACTGCTTAACGTGACCTCCGAATCACGGAAACGCTCATTACATATAATGCCACAAACGGTCACCCATCTAGGTCCGACCGCGCCGTAGTTGCTTACCCTTGGTGATTGTTTCCAATCACCTAAGGCCACTCGGCTATCTATACCTACATATAATGAAGAACTCGTTAGCAGCACGTTTCCTAATTCTGCCTCCATTACTTTATTAAAGCCAAGCGATCGACTGATTGCTGCCTAAAAGTTGACACTGTTTCAATTCAATTTGGATTACCAAGAAACGTAATAAAAATCCAAATAGGAACTTGTAACTCTAGTTAATAATAAACGATTTTAGACCTAAATTAAATATATTGTTCAGTTTTTATGCATACAAATGATAGGTTCGATTCCCTGTCCAAAAAAATCTATAAGCGATGAATAGGATCAGTTTTTCTGCGTTTGGGTGTAATTCATGTATGCTCAACATCAACATCATATTTTTTTTTAAAGATACCTACCGCATTAGGAATATCAGTCCTATGTCACATACAGCATCCGGACACAAAGAACACCCACAATCAGAATTTGTGGATCACATAATGTGTTATACCGTGTAGGATTTGAACCTACAACACTTGGCTCAGTACAAAGCGGCGTGTCGCCCGCTGAAACCACTAGGTCAACCGTGCAATTCAAATAAATCTTGCTTGTTTGTTCATATATATCTTGCTTGTGCCTTAACGAAAATATAAACAAAATTTAACTGAATAGGTCCATCGGTTCTCAAGTTTGGCGCTGAGCAACACATTTGGCGATTCAGTTATTGTATAATTAACCCATGTATCTATTTAGAACTATATATATATATAAGTATGCTAGTAAACAGTCTGGTTATCATAGTATATGCATAGTTTTGCATCAGATAGCCGTGTGTGAAATGTATGAGGTATTATTATTATAATAAAATATAAACTGATAAAATTTTTGCTTAAATTTGAAAATTGTTTAGTTCTACCTACTTTTTTGGCCCACCTACTCTGTTTATTTTATTTAAAGTGAGTCCTTAAATTTTTTACAACATTAGTTAATGGGCTGTTTCATCTGTACAGCGTTCCTGGTCAGATCAAAAATCATTTTTAGAACATCGCTGCCTGTTCACTCCCGTGATAATTAGTAGCATTTTCTTTAAAATATGCATGCTATACAATTGCAAGTGTTTCTTCAATATCATCGTCATTAACAAACTTCAACAACTTGCTGCTAACTATAGGACTCTCCTTAAAAAGTAGGCTTTGGCCTACTACACCAAGCCAGCCAGACGGATTGTTTAGGGTTTGCTTGAAATGTTCTTTCTCTTTGCGGTGACGTTGTCCTGTAAAGATTTCCCCGTTATTCACTTCTTATGACATCCATGAGATGAATAGTAGTAATGACACTCCATTTTCCATGACAATCCACGGTAAACGTCTGAATATTATAAATAAAATAATATTTCGGACATCTGACACACGACGCCATCTGCTCCCAAACTAAACATAGCGTGTACTAGATTAGTAAGTACTTGACAACTAATATACCTACATATAAATACTTTTCTTTTTTTGGGTATATACTTACCTAATAAACATAGAAAACACCCAAACTCCGAACAAACATTTGATCCGACCAACCCAATACTAGAGCAACAAGGCAGATTATGTTTTTTGTTAAACAGTCATTAAATAATTGAGCCGTTAAATTCACTTAATTTATAGCTTTAATTATTTTAATAACACACGTAGATAAATCCAAATAATTCATTCATTGAACCAAACAATAAATATTTGCTTCTCTTCATTTTAACAATTAAATTTGGATGAATGAGTAGCTAGTAAGTTCCAGTTCTTTATAATTAAATGTTGATACTAAATTTACGGCAAAATGATACCTAGGTAAATAGGTATAAAATTCAATTCTGCGTGTTTCAATTTAATTTAATATTTATATTTCTAGTTGAAATATTAATTTTTTAAACAGCGTCGAAGATGTTGATTAAAATTTGCAAAGGAAGACTTAGTAAACTTTCCGGAGTTAAGCTAAAAATATTTCAAATGATGGGTTTCTTGGTATATTATTTACAAGAATTGTTAAGTACTGAGCATCAGTAATAAATAATAGATTAAACTAATATAAATAAAACAATTAATGGAATTGGTACGCATAGTTTACAGCATGACAGTTTTGACATTTAGTTTTTTGATGTATTCGTAGTAGATGCTTTGATAATTGTTACAATGAATTCAATTTTGCTCGTAAAGTATATTAAAATAATTATAATCCACTATGAAAATGGTGGTTCTGTTAAAGTTACATTTCATGAAATTCGTGATATTTTCGGTCAACATAATCGTCCTACTGAGACCGCTATCAACAATATGGTCGCTAAATTTAAGTCGCCAGGCTTGACGTTCTCAACACTTGGGGTTATCCAAATCACCTGGAGATGGCGAAAATTTGACTTCAAAGCCTTACAAGGTTCAACTGGTGCAGGAATTGAAGCCGATCGACCATTCACATCGGCGTAAATTTTCTCAATTCATTTAGGAACAACCCACTGGTTTCTCAGAAAAAAATTTTTTTAGACGAAACCCATTTTCACTTGTCAGGGTACCTCATTAATTATCAATTAATGGCAACAATTATTAAGAAGTCATTTCATGCTCAACGTGTTACTGTATGGTGCGGTATGTGGTCTTGAGGTGTAATTGGGCCGTTTTGTTTTTCGAAGATGAGGCTTGAAATGCGGTAACGGTCAACGGATCACGCTATCGCGAGATGTTAAGGTCTCAATTTTTACCAATTATTGATGACGTGGATATTACTGACATGTGGTTTTATCAGGACGGTGCCACATGTCACTCAGCCTATGAAGCGATCAATTTACTGCAAACGAAATTTCCCGATTGCATAATTTCACGAAATTCAGCGGTTAAGTGGCCAGCCATATCGTGTGATTTAACTTTGCTGAATTATTTTTTGTGGTGCCATGTTAAGGACAGAGTCTATACGGAGCCAATAAAATCGATTAAAATTCAAAATCCGTGATGTGATTAACGAAATAGAACCGCCATTTTGCCAAAAGTGATTAAAAACTTTGATGAAAGAATCGACATCTGTCAGCTTGCACCTGGTGTACATTTGTCAGATATCACTTTTCTTTCATAATTGTCAAACTTTTTCTTCGTCATCATCATCATCATCAACAGCCCTTAACAGTCCACTGCTGGACATAGGCCTCTCCTTGAAAAGGAGGTATTGACCTACTATATACCTCCTTTTCTTCGTAATACACTGAAAATTTGAATCATTTTTATCTAAACTTTTTGTTTTATTTTGTTGTAAAAAACAAAGTTATTGTTGAAAACCCGATATTAAGAATCGCACTTTAACTAATTATTAAACCAATAGCGCTGAAGAACATTTCAATGTATATTAAAAAAATACCAAATACCTGGCATAAGTATATATGTTGTAGTCAAACCGTAAATATAAACACGTGTCCTTAGAGATTGAAAAGAGAGTAACAAAAATACACACAATCATCGAAAACATTCGAATTAGCACACTAGAGCACACAGTCTACGGGGAAAAATAGAATAAATTCTACCAATTAATAGTTTGTAGCTAGAAATGCTTCAAACCTATGTCATGTTTCAATAGCCCATAATAGTTCACTGCCAAACATTGGCCTGTGCTTAGAAAGGAGGGTCCACGAATTAAATTATTTTTTACTAGCTGGCAAACTTCGTACCGCATTAGAATATTAAATCATAATAAAGTATTGTGTTTAGTTATTAACTGATAGTAACAAATCGACAGCAGCGTCAACTAACGCGCCCGGTCTGTACCGCCACAATCGCTTTTTCCTGCATTTTAAATCTGTAATATCTTTAAAAGTATTAATTTAAATTACACACTGTAAAGGGCCATATTAATCTATATTAAATACACAATGTATTTAAGGTACTTAATTGGATAAGGAAATACTGTATTGCTTAAAATCGCTTCGTAAATAAACCATCATTTCTCGTGAAAAGAAAAAATAAAAAAAATGGTTATTGTGGGTTACCCCTAAGAGATAGACATATACCATCGCGGACTTTTTTTTAGACCTTTTTAAGATGTACAATACTGTAGTACATTATTTTGATCTATCTCGTAGGGTACAGCCAGCGTTTGCAATGTAAGCGTAAAAAAATCACATTAGAAACCTCTAAAATTATTATCTACTACTCGTATATTATGCATGTATTACACATAAAAACCTTCCTCTTGAATCACTCTATCTATTAAAGAAAACGGCATCAAAATCCGTTGCGTAGTTTTAAAGATTTAAGCATACAAAGGGACAGAGAAAGTGACTTTGTTTTGTACTATGTAGTGACTATGTAGTGATAGTGATGATTCCATTTTTGGGGTTCCGTAGTGGTAAAACGGGACTCTATTACTAACACACCATTCTGTCTGTCTCTCATTGTCCGTTATATAGACAGTTGAAATTTTCATAAATGGTGTATTTCTATTGCCGCTATAACAATAAATAATAAAAAACAGAATATAATAAATATTTCACGGGGATCTTGTATAAAAAACATGATTTTGTTTATCGTATTGGTTTGATAATGATAACTGCAACAGGAAAACGCTTGAAATTTATAGATAATGGTAAGAAACCCTTCCTGCGCGAGTCCGATTTTTTGTATGTTTTGCAGAAAATTCAGACAACAACGTTCTTTTTCCAAAGTTTTATTGTTGATCTTGAACGGGACTTCTTCGCGATAAAATTATTTAAAATATTTGAAAACATTCTTCTTTATGACATACTGCTTGTGGTCACGGGTAGTCTTTCCAGTCTCACGGGTGGACTGTCTAGTCTCATGGGTAGATTGTCTAGTGTATTCATATTATCCGTTCCTACAACGGTGTATCTCGTTCGAATCGTCTTAAAGTAGAATAAGTAGTAACCTTTTTAAATAAATTTGTCACAGATAACAAAAAACATGAGTATGTAAAAGCTCATGATCCACTGGGAACTTTCGTAGGCCTCATAATTTTATTTGAGGGTTGGCGGGCGAAGAGAATTATAGCAATTCTTCTAGTACAATTACTTTATTGTAACCCTCGATTACAAAATATAGTTAGGAAATTGAATAGCAGCCTATGATTAATGATTTTAAATAAAACACTACACCAAACACGTGGTGCTAGCACAAGGTGATACACGATTATTATACTCGCCCCACGACCGCGTTCCATTTTATAGGAACTCAAGAACGAATCAACGAACAATAATCATCTAGGGATAGGATAAAATCATTGTCACCTGAAATCCTTGCCCATGACTTTTAACATGAAAGTAATTGATCATTATCAATCATTCAATCGCGTAATTATTGTTTTAAAATGGCAATGATTTCCATCCCCACGGTCACCGGTACCACGCACGAATGTTCGGTGTTGAGTCAGTGTCTTAACTTCAGACACTTAACAGTGTTGCCAGCTCAAATAATCGATACGACGTCAAGTATATCCACACATATCTGTTATGTATGGATAATTTATAAACGATATATGTCACTCTCCTATTCATTTATCATATTTTTTTACAAACCTTGAAACAGAGCTGTAGGCTGTAAATGATTGAGTTATTGCTTCATATTCTCAAGAGAATAGATTTAACACGCACACCAAACTGATACATTTTTTATATGATGTAGTCACGGAATTTCACAGATTTCGTAATAAACGAGAATTCCCTTTTACGCAGAATTTTACAGAACCGCGTATATTAATACATTTTTCGATATTCTACACAAATGAAATTTATTGGAAGTGTTGTTTTAGTATGATGAAGTTTTATCAATTTCATAACCATAAAATTTACATTTTATTTACTGAATATGAATAAACTTACTTTTCTGTTTTGGAGATGCCTAAAATTGTGTAATTGTAAATATCTATAGTTTTTTTTACTACATAATAAAGAAAACTTGGTTTGTGATGGTCAAAAATCTTTGAAAATGAGTCACGTATAAATAAGTCTTTCTTTTCCAAAATTAATTACACTAGTGCCATTATTATTGTTACAGCCTATATTACATCTTCATCTTCCTAGCCTTTATTATTCCCATTATTATTTTAAGGTCGATTACTATTGTTACTAATTCCACTGGTTTTGCTTGAATAACAATATTTCTACAGAGCGATTTACATAGAACCTCCGCAACCTAGGGGGAGCTCTAGCACGAGGGAGAGGGTGAAATACTGTTAAGTTTCCAAACTCATTATTTTATATTTTATCAAGAAAAACTTAACAACAGTTTTGGCCCAACCCGGGAATCAAACCCGAGACCTCTTGATCCTTGATCATATATTAACCGCTGGATAAACGAGGCAGTTTGTGGTTACATCCAATTCAGTGTAGGTTACTATTTATCGCAATATCTGACAAGCACGTGAGCAAAGCCGCGGATAAAAGCTAGTTGTGTTTAAATAATAGTGTGTTTCATATATTCCTAATAATTCGATTGAGTGCCTTTATGTTTAAATGTGCATACGCGATCGACGCTTTTGATAAATTCTCTGACAATATTTTGCTTTATTTCATTTATAAAATTTTATACACAAGTTTAAGGCCCGCGACACCAAGCGTGAGAATTTGTGATTGAACACCCACATACATATTTTATATGCACACAGACGCATCGCGCACTGTCGCATACATACCGTAGCAAGCAATCACCGACTTTCGGTTTTTTGCTTATGTTAAATATCCATCAACTGTTCGCCTTTGTAGAACGTATTTTAATGTCTTACAACGCACGCAATGTATCTTGCCATAACGTAAAGCCCGTAGGATTCATTCAGTACAGAAAGTCATAATACTTTCTGTATACCAATCGAATGGTCAAAGATTATAAAATAATTTTACACAGTATAAAATAAATTTGCTCGCGTGCATTGTCTGTCAACTCAGATCGTTTTAAATACGCAAGGTATTTAAATACGGTTTTCATCATAATTAAGGTTACCTTTTAAAGAAGATTTATTAATGTTATTTTATTATTTTAAAGGAACACATAAATAAAGCCAATATTGACAAAAGTTTACGAGTTACATAAATTAGGAATAACCTACAGTAATACTTTTTTAATTATACTTTTTTAATATTTCTTTATTATTTTATTTGTGAATAATAATTTCAAAGTAATTTGGAACAATGTAATATTAATCCTTAACATAATAAATACTGTAGACATTTAAAACAATTTTATTCTACATGAAATATGTAGAATAAAATTGTTTATTACACAATATTATTTAAATAAATATTTTATAATACGTCAGAGCGTTCATCCAGGTCGCACCCGTAATTGGCCGTAATCTTACACTAGTGACTCTCAGTGTAAGATTTTATTATGTCAATAATGTGTGATTAACGATACATGGTCTTATAGGCATTTAAAAAACATTTAAAATTTGACAAATTATACCCTCCTTTAAAACCAATCTATCCATTGCTGCAAACATCATGAAAATTGGTGCAGTAGTTTTTAAGTTACGTTATGTTTTGAGTTTAATAGACAGGTTGAAGAGGCAGAGGACTGTGTTTTTTTTTAATATATTTAATGCAAACGGCTTATTTACGCAATAATGTTACTAAAATAAATGTGAAAGTAACTCTGTCTGTCTGTTTGTCTGTTACCTTTTCACGCGTAAAACGCTGAACTGATTGTGATCAATTTCAGTATAGAGATATATGGGACCCCGAGAAAGGACATGGCTACTTTTTACCACGAAAATCGACACACTCGCGGGCGGAGCCATGGGCTAAAGCTAGTAAAACATAAATACGACTAGCGGTTTATACATACGTATAAAAGTGAAATACTAATCATCCAAGACCAAACCATTGAGTAGTATTACTTTCCATCATCAGCTGAACATCTTGAAAGATACGACTAAAGGTAACACACATATACGAAAGTAACTCTGTCTGTCTGTCTGTTACGCTTTCACGCCTAAACCACTGAACCGATTTTGATGAAATTTGGTACGAAGATAGAACTGAACTTGGGAAAGGACATAGGGTACTTTTTATCGCGAAAATAAAGGTAGAAGGGTTTGAAATAGGGGACGAAAGTTTGTGTCGAAGTTCCTTATTATCAAACATAAAATCAGGTAAGATTGTTTAATCTACCCTTACCATGTCGTGTGATATCAACGAATTCCACGCGGGCGAAGCCGCGGGCAGAAAGCTAGTTTATAATAAATAACAATAAATAAATATTTCAGACGAATGACACAGAATATCATCTACCAAATATTCGTGTGATCCGCAAATATTTATTTCGCAGTTTATAATACATAAACATACTTTTTTGTTATAAATACATACATATTATACATAGAAAACACCCAAACTCCGAAACAAATATTTGCAGATCATACAAAAATTTGGTCCGACCCGGGAATCGAACCCTAGACCTCTTGGTTAGCAGTTGCATACGCTGACCACAAGACCAACAAGGCAGTATGATATATTACAATAATAAATAAACAACTATTTCGAACATCTTACACACGACATCATCCAGTCCCAAACTAAGCAGAGCTTATATTATTGATTCGACAACTGATATAAATACATAAACATACTTTTTTTGTTGCTTACCTATAGAATACACCCAGACCCCGAAATAAATATTTGCGGATCACACAAATATTTGGTCCTACACGGGAATCGAACCTGAATCCTTACTCAAGCAAAGTAGTCGCATGCGCTACTACTGCCCTCATCATTACGAAATGATGGCTACCAGCTCAGATATTGCGTCTGGAATAGCATTACAAAATAAAAAAATATATAATAACTATTTATAACGTGCTTATAAAATTTTAGGGTTTCCCTATGAACTAACACTGAAAACAGCCAACACCTAAAAAAAAAAATTTTGTGGATCTCATAAACATTTGGTCCGACCCGTGAATCGAACCCGAGGCCTCAATCGCATATGCTACCACAGCGCCACCGAGGCAGTCATATAAAATGAATTTTAATAATCGGTCCACAATTGACAGAGTAATCAATGAATGTACAATAAAAAAAACACAAATAATACTCCTTTTTTGAAGTTGGTTAATAATAATTTAAAATATAAAGATTGGTGTGTCTATTCTCAGACCTACCAAATATTATCAAAAGTTACACACAGTCACGTCGTCGTATGTAAACAATCAAATCTCTGTGTGCGTGACAGTGCGTGTGGAGCTAAAAACGAGCGTGCGCTCGCCTTGAATATTCGGAGAACACTGAATTTTTGGATCGCGTGAACTCTGTTTTATTGCAAATTATTTCTCCATACTAAAATGTATGGAACTTTTGCCGCTAAAAATTAATGATGTTTAAGATTAAATTATGACTTTCTGGTGAGAATTAATAGAAACCTTAAATGCTTAATCTCTTTTTTGTACTTTTTTCTTGCAACTAATAAAATATTTATTTCAAATAAAGCAACATAATACTAGATTGATTCCAAACAGAAAAGGTCGATTTCGGTGATTTTAGTCACTGTTGATGATTTTTTTCTCGAAAATAAATAATCGTATTAGTAACTTTACTCGGTTTCTCTATAGATTGATTTATTAAGAAACTGAGATATTTTTTTTACTGTCAAATAATGAATTAATTTGTTTCTCTTGTCATAACCGTAAGTGCTTTTTCGAGCAATTATGGAAACGATACCCTTAATAATACATTGGTCATCATAATGAACTATTAAACTACGTTTTTTTTAAAACGATTTTATGCCTAACTAATTTATTTGTTTTTTTTTTAATTAATTACGAATTTTTTAATAAATTACTATTGGGATGGCTGGCAGAAGCTGGATGTGAGAAGCTCAAAATCGATCAGAGTGGTGTGCAATGGAAAGGCCTATATCCAGCAGTGGACTGCGATAGGCTGATGATGATAATGATGAAAATTACTATTGTTTCATATTACTGCAAAAGTGTTATCACTACATAGTATAAAACAAAGTCGCTTTCTCTGTCCCTATGTATGCTTAAATCTTAAAAACTAAGCAACGGATTTTGATGCCATTTATTTTAATAGATAGGGTGATTCAAGAGAAAGGTTTTTATGTATAGCAAATGCATAATATAGTACATAATAACTTTAGAGGTATCTAATGTGATGTCGTAAATAAACCCATTTTCTTACGCTTACATTGCAAACGCTGGCTGGCTACGAGATAGATCAAAATAATGCACTACAGTATTGTACATCTTAAAAAGGTCTATAAAAAAGTCCGTGGTGGTATATGCCTAGTTCTTAGGGATAATCCACAATAACCATTTTTTTTATTTTTTCTTTTTACGAGCAATAATGGTTTATTTACAAAGCGATTTAAAGCAATACAGTATTAATCCTTATCCAATTAAGTACATTAAATACATTGTATATTTAATATAGATTAATATGGCCCTTTACAGTATGTAATTTAAATTAATACTTTTGAAGATATTACAGAATTAAAATGAAGGAACAAACCGATTGTGGCGGTACGGGCCGGGGCCAGTTAGTTGACGCTGCTGTCGATTTGTCACTATCAGTAACTAAACACAATACAGGACAATACTTTATTATGAATTAATATTCTAAGGCGGTACGAATTTCGTCGGGTCAGCTAGTTGTTATAATTAGATTTTTAAGTTTAACAAGAAGCTGACAAAATTGCGCGTGACACGTAGAGTAGTTATAAAACAATACAAAACAAGTATTAATATAGACCATATTCAAATGTTTCCTAGAAATATCTAAAACAAGCCTATTTATTGACCTTACAGCCCAAAAAGTAAATACCAATTTCCGACGGGACAATGTTTACGTTATTCCAAATACTCACGCACGCAGATAAAATCTGATTTACACATCTCAAAAACTAACGACCCATTTAAATATTTGAATGGATGAAAACCCGTGACAGAGAAAGAAAACAAACGCTTTAAGTGGAAAATAAGTTCAAAGCGAGTCCCGTGTGCTTGGGTGAGAAAATCCATTGGAATGGAAAGAGTTTCCACAAGAGTGATCTGTAGGGAGCTCTGAAAGATACCAGGCGTTCTCATTCATAATTACCTGAGATTATACGAGTATTAACTACTTATTTTATTTTTGTGAAAAATTTAATTTTGGATTTAGAGTAAGTAATTTTGTGAGCTGATATTATATTGTTTTTTGGGAGTTTGTTAAATATTAATGCTGTTTTATGTTTAGTGTATGAAATTTTATAACGCATAAGCACATGATCAACAAGCTCTGAGTGTTTCTAGAACCAAGATTATTAATTTAAAAAAATAAATTCAAAATAAATTGAAATTCTGAAACACATCGCCATCTTTTCCCAAATTAATGTAATGAGGGTAGTAGACGAATGGTATTAATACTATTTTGTAAATACATATGTACATAATATATACTACAACTTGAGATGTTCATGTGGTCTATGTACATTCCACCTTTTTTACATACACATAACTTCGCAAGGTTCACTAGGTCTGCGATTTCACTATAGATCGAACGTTGTTCGTATAAGTTGTGTACCTAAAACAATATTCTATACCAAATTTTTTTAATATACATATAGAAAACAAATATGTTCTAGTTTCTAGTAAGCTTCTATATAGGACTTCTCATAATGTTACCATCGGTATTGCGCATTCTAAGTAAATGATTGATTAATGAACATGTCACTAGGTCGCCACAGTGAGGGTCACCATGCTGCATCGTTTGCACTAACAATGAATATAGTGACCACAACTCTTGAATTCTACTAATGCTTTCCATCAGGCAGAGATTAGTCACTTTGGCAAAATTATTTACAAAAAATACCAGTGACAATTATTTTTATCTAGCGATAAAACTAATTTTGATTCTAAGCTATTGATATTTTACGTAAATTTTTCAATAAAACTATCTTGCTAATAAGGTTAAGTTTTTTAGTTAATTTATAGGACAACAAAATAAAACTTTCAATTCGAGTTTCGTTAGTTTCAACACACGATTATAATTCCTATACCCAGAGTGTTTGCTGAATGGACTAGCGTTGTATCTACAGCCATCTGGAGGATTGTTTCGGTCAAGGTTACAGATGCGGCATTTCTTGAGGTCGACTTTGTACATAGGAGTACATAAGGTATTTCATTCGTTTTATATAGAACTCTTTTGTAGTATATTAATTCTCAAGTACTTAGATAATTTCTTATCTATGTAACACTGTAATATAAAAATTATACCTATTCTGAAGATAAGCTAAAAAGGATCATTGATCAATCTAAGGTTATCAAGGAAAATCTTAAATTTTTTCTTTGTCTCTAGAAAATTTAAGGATTTTTATTTGATTATTTGACTAACAAACAACCTAAAGACCTGATTTATTTCTCAGAATTGACTCTGATAATCCTTAACCATGTTTGAAAATAATTCCTAAGCCGTATTACAATAAAATCACATGAAAATATTATTGCAACGTTTTAGTAAAATTCATGTCGATGCTTCTTTGTTACGCTTGAACGCTCTGAAAACTATCGACGTTGTTTGTGTTTACTGTAAAAAGGTCCTGTGTGACTTGTTCGAATAGTTTATTTTAACATACAACTAAGATATGGTAGCACTACGATAAAGCCCTTTAATATCAAGATGGAAACAACATATAACTTTTGACCTAAGTTGAAACCAGAGAAACATACAAGATTTCAGAGTTCTAAATACAAGATTAGGGTGACATCATGACTCGAAAGTGTCTAAGTCATCCGAGTCGGTAGAGTCAGTTCAAATTATAGATGGACTAACAGTTGAGTGATCTAATTCGGATCACGTCAATGGAACTGTTTTAGACGCTAAGTAAGAAAATAATCGAATACATTTTATTAAATCTGAAATTATATTAAGTACGTAATGTCCTTATAAATGCAAGTACTTGTGCAATTTTTCTAAAGCCAACGCTCCTAACATGTTGTCAAAATAACGCACGACTTATCCGGATATTCTGAAAACGAACGGGATATCCGAAAAGATCGTCTCCAATACATGTTATTTGATCCATACAAATCTTTGTTATACGAAAGTATTCCGACGGAACGCACATAGAAGAATATCGAGCGTTTTCAAATTATTTCTGATCGTGGCTATTCGGCTATATCCGGAAATTTTCAAACTTTAATAAAGTTTATTTAAGTTTTCCATTGCGATGTAAAATAGATAATGTTTTTTGAGTTTGACGGTTTTATTAAAATGCAAAGGAAAATGGTAATTTACATAAAACCAAAAATAAGATATCCACCATTTTATGCTCTTATTACTTAAAACTCTCATAACTGAACAATTCATAACTATTTCATGTACTACTTTACTTTTATTGCCCTTACTTATTTATACTTTTACCTTATATTTTCAAATAAACGATATACCCTATTCCGTAATCTGTCATTACGTTCATTAATATACATACCTACATATACTATGTTTTCTATATGTACCCTAAAGTATGATATTATATACATAAATGCTTTGTCTTAAAGTGTATTTGTATCTTTAATATCAAATGAAATGTGGCGCAACGAATGCATCGGTAGTAAATTTTGTATTCTAAGCGGTAATAAATATAGAAGATAAGTATTGCATAAATACAGAGAAGTTGCAAGGAACGAGCGGTAAAATAACAGCTCTCAACTAGATATTCTTGAACTGAAAATTTATTACGTAAATAGGGTAGTCGGGGTAAATAAATCTACCTTAGTCTAACCTAGGGTATTGGAAGGATTTAAGAAACAAGAGTCAGAAATGATGTTGTTTGTTTTGGTTTAGATTTCACTTACATTTGGTGAAGTTGTCCCGTATTTTTATTAATAAGTTAGTGTATCGCAAGTCATTGGCTTAGCTAGGTAGCATATAAAACCTTATCAAGTTTGTGGTCATAATTAGGTTTACTTTTGCAACAAGAAACTAATCCACATACATGCAAAACCGAGATAATTATCCTTGTCTCCTTAGATGTATAGATTTTGGCATATGTGGGTATCGGTTCCGTCTTACATATATATATAGGTCCAATGTACTAGTGTAGTAATGAAATCATTATAATATTCTATGGCCATTAGTTTTTTTTTCTGTACTGAAATATTGGACATGTTCCTTAGAGTGGAGGTTTTACCACACAACACGTGCAGGTCAATGAGATTGTATACCTAACACTAGAATGCTTTACTGTTAACAGTGATTTCAGTGGTTAATTCATTAATGTAATATATTTATTACAAAACACGCGTTTTCATTGTTTAAGAACGTCATTTATTGTGTTGCTGTGTTGGAATATCAACAACCGAATAAGTGTTACTGAAAGATTAGTATATATGTCGCAAGTAATGAAAGGAGTAATGCGAAAGAAACGCATGAAAACTTTAAAACTCGCGTTTTGCCATTCATAAGACTAATTTGTATCCATTTTTCATCCCCGAAAACTCCCAAAAACCAAATTTCAGCGAAATCGTATGAGCCGTTTTCGTGATAACAAATATTTATCACAAAATATCTCAATTTATATTCATATATATTATAAATATATTGTTTATATTTTGCATTGTCTGCATTCACAAAGAAGCCAGAGAAAAAGAAGACAGAGTAGAACTTTGGTAGGTTTAAAATTTTAATGTAAAAAAAAACTTATGGTCACAACCTATCATTCAATAAATATCAATTTTATAAATATTTTTAAACCAATATTCCAATAATCGCTTAGAACTAACCTAGCTCTAATTAAACGGCTTAATAAAACGGTACATTAAATGAAACGGACGAGTTTCAAATTTATTATTATCGGTTCACACTTTAAATTAATAATTAAACTGAAATTGCTTTCTAGAACAACAACTGCTTGAAGTAACGTTATTTATAAAACAATTTGGCAAATAATATCGTTTTAAGATTAACGAGAGATTAATATTGGTGATTAAACTTTCGTAAGATTAAATTGAAGACAAAATTTCGTCTAATCACAGCCATTAACACGAAGCTTAGTCGTTAGTACCTGTGTCTTAAGTGAAGATATAAAATCCAAAATTGATTAAAGTTATTTTATGACAAAAGTTTTCCATTGTTGTTTGTTGTTTTAGTACTTTTTAATTCCATGTTTTTTAAAGTGATGATGAATATCATCAACAACCTATAATGTCCCACTGCTGGGCTCGGGGCTTCTCTCAGGAGAGGGTTAAGGCCATACGTCCCCACGCTGACGGAGTGCGGGTAGTATTATGAAATATTATTTGTATGGTAAATGTTTTGTCTATTAAAGCCACCATGTGAACCAAACTATATCGTGATTCAGAGATTCTGAGGTATGCCATCTGTCGATCGATCGACAAACTAGATTATGTTACTTCTAAACTAGAACTCAAATAGTTTTAACAATAAATTTAATATATATTAAACTACACTATCACTAAATATTTTTTTTTGGTATTCTCTTCTCGAATAAAAGCCTGAAATCAAAATAATAAACGTTCCTTTGCTTCTCAGTCTAATAAATATATAACGTTACGTAGAATATTACTTGACAAGCTATTTTCCGAATAACCGAAATCTGTAACATTTATAAGAACGAACATTTATTTAACGATAAATTTTCATTTCAAAATATTAGTTTTAAACCTAAATCAATATTATTTGAAGAATATGTTGACTGAAAACAGTAATTTCTCATGTGTTTATGTTTTATCTTTGTAGACGTCAAATTATCTTTGGCCGTGTGTAAACAAGACATTTATAAAACAAAGTTACTCAATGTTCTTACATTATAAACGTTAACCCAAAGGATATAAGGTTAATCTTTGTAAATATCCAGTTCTTACAATAGGAGAAACATATAACTTTTGCTATTTGATGTGCTTTTAATTTATCTTAGAAACTTGACACAGTGCCAAGGTCTACTTTGCAGTGTTAATTTTCAAGTGAAATATTTTAAAGTTTCTAGTTATTTCCAAAAACTTCATATTATTCTTATAAAATGACAAGACACTAGCACTACTAACTTTACTCGTAACTGTTAACTTTTAATTAAAACTTTGAAGTCAAAACTTAAGATCAATTTGCGTATAATCAAGTTTGTGTTATGACACTCTGTATTCCTAATCTTGGAGTTACTTAACCACATTGTGTTTATCTTACATTGAAAAAAAAAGTATTAATGATAGGTTTTGATGACCGGATAAAAAGAACATTTGTGAGAAACATTCTCACAAATGTTCTTTTCAAACCGTCTTTGTAAACTGTCTTGTCAAACCGTCAGAATGTAACACTGTTTTATTTCGAGTTATTTTTATCAGAAATTAATTATTCTTAATTTTTTTTTCCTTTTATTTACAAGTATTTAATTAGCTTCAAATTTTTGTCTCTATATAAATACATGTTTAAGTGTAGTCTAGTTATAGCAACATTTTTTCGCTACGTAGCTCGTAATAATTCGCAGAACCTTCGCAGAACCCACACGTGATCTGTGTTTTGTTTTGATCACTTAGTATTATGTTTTTACTGTAAACGGGACTTATTCGCGATAATATTATAAAGGTTACGATACCTTCTATTTTCCGACGTTTCGAACGGGTTATACCGCTCGTGGTCACGGGTAGACTGATGTGAGCTTAGCGTCGCCTTCGTGATGTGCAGGTTGTGTCTACCCGCACTTGATCACATTGATTTCTTGTAGTGTCGATACCCCTACACACCACACTTATAACACCTCTCCACAGATCGGAACTATTTTCGCCGAATAGTACGTGAAGCGGTTGAAATCAAAAAACACAAAAATTTCAACCGGGAAGACGGATACCGACTATCAACATCGTGGAATCCAGTCATCAGCGGGTGTAGTCACCATCGGAAAGATGAAATAAGGCGTGCAGATGTTATAAGTGTGGTGTGTAGGGGGTATCGACACTACAAGAAATCAATGTGATCAAGTGCGGGTAGACACAACCTGCACATCACGAAGGCGACGCTAAGCTCACATCAGTCTACCCGTGACCACGAGCGGTATAACCCGTTCGAAACGTCGGAAAATAGAAGGTATCGTAACCTTTATAATATTATCGCGAATAAGTCCCGTTTACAGTAAAAACATGAGTATGTGTAAAAGTCGCGAAAGTCTAAAAACAGTCACTTAGTATTATGTTTTTTCAATTTATAAAACTTAAATCTATCATCAAGATTAATTTAAACGAGCCCACACTCGGTGGGGTTCTATTGTTTTATTGCGAAGTTCCTATGGCTATCTTACATCATTATACCCATATAGAATCAAAGTACTCACCATTGATATCCAACGAGTTCTGGAGTGGCCATAGGACCACCTGCCAGCTATATGTTATAATTCATTTACGCTGTGAAATGTAATATAAAGTATTTGACTTGGCCTTGTTGGACTAGTGGTTAGCATATGCGGCTGCTGATCAAGAAATCTCGGGTTCTATTCCCGGGTCGGACCAAATGTTTGTGTGATCCGCAAATATTTGTTTCGGAGTCTGGGTGTATGATATGTATGTATTTACAAAAAAAGGTATGTTTATGTATTTATATCAGTTGCCTAGTATCCATAATACAAGTCTCTGCTCTGCTTAGTTTTGGAAGTCGATGGCGTTGTGTGTAAGATGTCCGAAATATTTATTTATTATATTTAATATGAAATAATTCATTTAAGTTAATCTGTTTCGAAGTAAAACCACAAGCTAATTTATTACTGTAAGTTATTCAAATACCTGAGTACAAATTATAGTTAACCGCTAATCAATTTGAGTTTGATGAGGGTTGGCCGGGACGATAAGACAGATAAAATGTATAGACTGGGTTTAGTGTGCCTATCATGATATCCTCCTATAGACAGGTATGTATGCGTTGTCTCATACAAAGAATTTACCTTCCAAGATTACAACATAATATTAGAATAGAGAGCCCGGGAGAATAATGCAGAAACATCTGACCAGGCCGCCATCGTATGGGTCACCTTTCTACATTACCTTTTTTTTTTTTTTTTTACGCGGGGAATGCTTTTCGCACCATACCCTTCGTGTGACCGCAGCGACCCTTAAGCGACGATTGGGGAGCTAGCGGCCTCTACAGCGTCCCCTTCACCGCCTCCGCCGCCAGAAGGAGTCCGCAGAGCGGGATCGGGAAAGGGCTGATCCCGCTCTGCGGACTCCTTCTGGAGCATAACATTCTCACAGAAGGAGACCGCGGCTTCCCATCCCTCGCCACTCGCCAGCATTGCCGCGATCAATGCTGGCGGTGACAAGTTTCGTCCGATCTGTCCGACCAGGACTCGACGCTCGGACTCCCAAGCAGGGCAGTCCTTTTCTACATTACCTACCTTGGCAATGAGGATGGTGAACCCTACTCCTAGATTCTACTTATGCTTTCTATCAGGCAAAGCAGTGTCACTTTCGTAGGCTTAAGTTTTAAATATAAATATAAAAAAACAAATATACCTCGTATATTAGAGAGACAGAGGAGAGCGAAAGAGTACTTTACTAGTTATGTATTTAAAATAGGTTGAAAATAAAAACGCCCTGAAAAAAAAAAAAAAAAAAACCCCTGCTTAAAAGGTCTATAAGGATTGAAAAAGTAATCTTTGTACGCTACAATTAAACTTCAAAAATACTACGCTACAAAAAATCTTTCAAATCGTCAAAATCGAATCTTACTCATCCATTTAGAAGATGTTATGCCATAAATTACGTTCTTAACTTAAACATACAACTTTTCTCGTTGAAAATTGATCGTATTCCAACGGTTGTGACAAAATACCTGACGCCAGTACTCATTTTTTATAGAAGATATATATACATTTAACGAAGTCTCCTAGAAACTAATGACCAGATTAAAAGATGACATCAAAAATCTAAAAAAAAATCCTGAAACGATTATCAAAAATATTAATCTTGCATCAAAACTCACTGCAAATTATAAAATATAGTCTCCGCCGCATCTGTCTGTATGTCTGTCCGCGTTAAACTCAAAAACATGCATCGATTTAAATTAAATAGTACCGAGATAGTCTAAATCCTGAAAAAAGATACAGACTACACTTACCACGATAACCGACATAGACGCGGGCAGAGCCGCGGGCGAAAGCGAGTGCAATTTTAAAATAAAATAGAGGTCCTATAGATAGATTATATACATACTCAAAAGATACTGTAGCGACAGATTAATCCGACGACACAAGAGACAAATTAACTCAAAAATATATACCAAATATACCTACGTCATTCAGTCTGTATGATAGAATGGCTCTCCAACGGCTAAAAATAAAAGACAACATAGTCCAGTCATTATAGTAAGTTCACCTCGGAATTCGAGATACCCAGCTGTAATTCTGTAAATACTTGTATATTGCCCCCCTTAAAGTTGTCTCAAAACCTACATATGGTAGGGTGTACGCAACTATTAAATTTCAAGGTCAAAAGTCTCAAAAATCGATTTTTTGCGCTTTTTTTGTAAATATCTCATTTCCTATGGTTTTTTGCTATTTGTAATTTTTTACAATATTGTAGAATACAAAATTCTCTACAAATTTTGTTTAAAAAAAATTTTATACGATGAACCGTTTTCGAGATGTAGGACGGAGAGCGCGCGGTCACAGCATCACTTCAGGTCAACCGGTGCCTCCGGTTGAAAACTGATTATAAAAAAATGAATATAAATATTTGTCAATTTTTATTAACTATTATATTATATTTTATCATTTTTTCCTAACCTTTCCACTTTTTATTCAGTATTAATTTATTTAACAACACTTACCTGCCCATGTAATTGCAGAATTGTTAATGAAAATATAGGAATTATATTTGAATTTTATCCTAATTAATATTAATAACTTATTACATGATGAAAAAGAAACAAATAAATTATGAATTAATATTTTTATTAAAAAATATCATTCAATACATTTATTTTTATTAAAAGTAAACAAATCGAATATTGGGTACAAAAACTACAATTTGTAATTTTATTCATCTTCTTCCTCTTCATCGTCGTCTTTCGGCTGCTGGTAAGTTTCAAACTTGTCTTCATTATTATCTTTAACGACATTTGTCTCAAGTTCTTCCATGATTTCGGGGTCAAAGGTTCCATCTTCGTTAATGTCGCTCTGATATGGTAGAGCATTGAGACAAGCTTGCCCATTACATTGGCCACAAGCTAAAGAGCATTGCAAGCCCGCTTTCCTGCAACCACAACCACTCTTGCAGTTGCAGAAAATTGTATTTAGCAAATCTTCTGGAGCAGGTGGTAAAATTGTAATGATAGGCTCCAGAAAATCGTTTCGCATTGCCCAACCCCATACTTGGGGTTCCAAAACATGCCCTATCCAAGTTTGAACTTGATAATATACACGTTTAAAATGTTGATGAGCAACTGCACTTGTTGGTGGAATATTTGACCATAAATTTGAATATTTACTTGTTGACCTGAAGTGATGCTGTGACCGCGCGCTCTCCGCCCTCTATCTCGAAAACGGTTCATCGTATAAATTTTTTTTTAAACAAAATTTATAGAGAATTTTGTATTCTACAATATTGATAATGATTACAAATAGCAAAAAACCATAGGAAATGAGATATTTACAAAAAAAGCTCAAAAA
The DNA here is from genome assembly GCA_932526445.1 of Phragmatobia fuliginosa. Classification (NCBI taxonomy): domain Eukaryota; kingdom Metazoa; phylum Arthropoda; class Insecta; order Lepidoptera; family Erebidae; genus Phragmatobia; species Phragmatobia fuliginosa. The sequence continues at coordinate 7,023,018 of OW052057.1, read as the reverse complement.
ACCTATTTTTGTGACTTTTGACCTTGAAATTTAATAGTTGCGGACACCCTACCATATGTAGGTTTTGAGACAACTTTTAGGGTGTCAATATACAAGTATTTACAGACTTACAGCTGGGTATCTCGAATTCCGAGATTCTTACCTAATTTAAGCTTAAATGACTGGACTAACAGGGCACTGGACGAATTCACGACAGACTTTCTGCACAATTATTATGGTCGAGACAGAAATTACGTCTAATGTGTGAGTACATACCGCTTAGTATTGGGATAGTCTTGAGAATTTCTTTTATTTCTTTTTACTCTTAATATCTTTCATGACGTATTTAATAAAAATTGACAAAAAGTTAATTAGAGTCGATATTAACTATAGGGAGGGAATTCGCGGCACAAAATTTAGTTAAAAGTTGTTTTCTTTGAAAACCAGACTTAGTCAAAAATTTGAATTTGGAAGGTACTCTTATAATCATTATGGCACTTTTATAACTGGCCAGTAACGTGTTCAAATGATTAAAACCTTTTTGATATTTTATTCTTTTCAGCCAGGAAGAAAATCGAAACCACCCGTTTTTTTTGCAAATGAGTGTACATGACCACATAATTATCATCATCAGCAGCCTCTAAAAGTACGCCTTCTTAGAAGGGAGATAAATAAATATGACCGCTTACTCCAAAAAAATACATAAACAAGCTCAAGACCATCAATAAACTATGATAAAGTCTAGACATAATAATATGATATTTTATTCCTTTGGCAAGCATTGAGCGTAACTAACGATTTAGCCAAAACATACTTCATTGAGTGAAATTAATTCTTGAACCAATACATATTTTATTGCCGTAGACAATTCATAGAATTCTAATCGTGGAATCTCGCATCGGTGCTACTTTCTGCTATTCAGAAACGAGGTCACAACAGTTTCAAAGAATGCATGTTTATTTAAAACAATGGGTTACTATTTGTTAAACAACTGTTGCGCAATATCGCATTTCAAAAACATTACTAACTCTAAAACAATTTTGACTGTGATTAAAAAAACTGAATTTGACCGTACCTTTCATTAAATAAATAAATATAAATCAGCTAATGATTCGTATCACCAAAAACAAGATATGTTTATAATACAAGCACAATTTTTCGTCAGAAAATTCACAAAATTGTTCCTCGGTTCCCATTTTAACGCGATAAGTGTACTCTTCCTTCTGAGAAGCCTGTAATTGCATTCCCTTGAGGTTGAAGCAAATGTACATTCGCATACTTTATAGGTGTTTTATCGTTAAAATTTTCTTGAATTTATGTTCTTTGATATTGTAAAGTTTTTTTATTAGTATTACTATTATTTATAATTTTATAACTTACAACAAGGAGAAGGTACTTATTTAAATATGGATCTATACAATTAAAATTGAAGTGTCTATTGGAAATCTCAAATTGGCGCATTATCTTAAATGCATATGTAAGTATGTATGTAAATAATTAAATCATCATCATCAACAGCCTTCAACAGTTCACTGCTGGACATAGGCCTCTCCTTAGAAGGAGGTTTTGGCCTACTTAAATAAATTAGTTTATTAAAAAGGCTATACAGAGTTGTAATTGATTTTATAGGTTTATATTCGGTGTGACTAGTATTTTTGGCTGGCGGAACGGTCGTGGGTTCGATTGCCACCTATTAAATAATGATGTAACAATCATAACCATATCATCTCTATTAAAAAATGTAAGGGTTTATAATCTATACATGTTAAAGAAAAACTCATGAAGAGAATCTTTATTAAAGTAATAGTACTCAAAAGTTTTTATTTTTATCTATTTGCCTGTGTGCTTTTGTTCGTGTTCCTCAGAAGTTACTGAACTGCTTTGTATGCAGGTTTTGTTTTATTTGAACCGTTTGATAAATAAAAACACGTATCAGTTTAAATAATCACAGCGATAAACAACACAGAATCCCCGTGTAAATACGTATTAAAGCTACTCTATATTGTGTGTGTTTCATAGACACAATAACATGCTATTAATTATATGATATTCTAAAATCCCTTGAATAGTAAGTCGACTCTAAAGATAACCTGTATTTACCGTTAAGCTAGTAAAACATACATAAAATGAAGCTAGAATATGAATAAACCCTTTAAATATACTACTATTAAAAGATTTAACACTACAGTCTCGCTTAAATAAACCTCTGGGTAATAAAGTTCTTTACAAAGATCAAAGGATGAATATTTTACAAAATTGCAGCTCAATTTTCAACGTAAATAATGAAAGGAATTAAGTTATAGTGACATGAACACGTCGCGAGGTGTAATCTTATTATCGGGATTCATAAAGGTCCTGAGTAAAATTGCAGAGATTTAGAGAAAACGAGAGTGACAGCGACTAGGGATCACGTTAGATGTTTGGGACGAAATAAGAAAGGCAAACATCGATAGAATCAGAAAATGTGAATTTATACATGTTTAGTAACTTCTTTCGGAACTTATTTTTAATACCTATCTAGATATTTAGAATACTAGTCATTTAGAATTTTATCTAAATGAATTTCATCTGAGTCAGTCCATCTGTTTAGGAGTTAGGTGGCTGGTTTATACTTAATTTTATAGGGAAAACGAACGCAATTCAAACAACTATCAATCGAGACTGATCTTTATTAGAAGTCGGTAGACAAACAAAATGTTACATTTAAATACCCTTCATTTACAATATATACCATTCTCCCACCGCTATTTCAAAATATATATTTTTTGCTATTATTGTTTACATTGCATGCATTACATAATTGTTTCCTCCACCACATATTTAAAAATACAGAGTTTTAAATAATAATTATACATCGAGAAAGCTCGAGAAAGCTCCTTCCACTTACAGTAAGCTTATACTAAACAACATCTTATAACTAAACAATTCACTTTCAAATAGGTAGAAAACCCAAACATCTTGAAAACTCAACTTACGATTAAGGTTGATTAAATGAGAAAAATAAACAAATAAAATAATGCACTAATTTGTGACATATTCTGAATATGTAAGTAGGTATGTTAAGAGCCACGCTCTTGGGTTCGATATAAGTGCTATTATAACTATTGCTCGCATTTGTAATACATTGCTCTGAATCATTAATATTATGTTTCCAAATTAAAGATGAGTCCTCAGAACAATTAAGTTTATCAGTTTTTTTTAATACAAAACATGTAAGTGGTCCAATCCGGTCAGTAATGATACCCTTTTTCCATGTACAAGTATTGTTCCTAAACAGCATAAAATATACTTTATGTCCCACACTAGGTCTTATTACATCGATAGGTGTGCGCACATCCCCACTCAACAACAATTTTGCTGGAGTGCTAATGCTGTGAGGGGTTGACCGATAAACAAACAGAAAGTCATCCAGAGCCAATTCTAGGTGGTTTTAATTCGTTAGAATAACAGTATTATATACATATATTTATAATTTTCAACTCTTTTTAGATTACCTAATTAAATCCGCGTCTGACGCAGTACATTTTGTAATTTCGTTAAATCTATAGGAGTATGATTTTCTACAAAATTTAAATAACAATCTACTCATGTTTTAACGCACTCTTCTATATTGACATCCTAGACAGACAATCCACTACACATTTTTGATTAGTGCCTGTACATTTGACAGTATAATTATACGCTCCCAGAATAGTCGCCCAGCGCTGGACGTGGCTCGCGGCCCACAAAGGCAAGCCCTTCTGTCTACTAAATATTGATGCTAGCGGTCCACGGTCGGTGACTATTATGAATTCTCTAAAATAAATGTAATCATGAAATTTTGTCACGCCGAAAATGATAGCTAACCCTTCATGACATATCTGTGCATGGTTCCTTTCAGCGTCAGAAAGAGTTCGAGAAGCGACGTCCTGTCGCAGCGTGTCACGCTGCGACAGCACGGCCGCCACGCCGCTCCCTAACGCGTCGCATATCAGTAGCGTACACAGACTAGGGTCGAAATGCGCTAAAACTGGTGAGTTCTCAAGGGCCCTATTTACTCGCTCGAAAGCGGCCGCACATGAAGCAGTCCATACAAAATTAGACCCTTTTTTTAGTAACTTGTATCGAAACTTTAGTGTTTCGCTTAACTTATTTAAAAACTTCAAATAGTAATTAACGAGCACATGAAAAGATTTTAATTCTTCGGCGTTCTTAGGAATCGATGTTTGCAAAATTACATACATTTTACCTATATTAGTGTGTAAGCCCTTAGCATCAATTACGTAACCTAAATAAGAAGTTAAGCTCTTCAAAAAACTGCACCCTTCCGGGGCTACACGCACGCCACAGCCTGATAATATTTTAAATACTGTCAATACTCTCTCCCACAAATATTGATTATCTACTCCACAGACCGTCAAATCATCTACATAATGGGCCACATTGGCTATTTTAAACAATTTATTCATGATACGCTGAAATTTCATCCGGGAACTCTTAATTCCGAAGCGTCCCCTGTTAAAACAAAAAATACCCCGCTGTGTAACACTAATACATATCTTTCTGGACGGTTCGTCAAGTAAAAATTGAAAATATACGTTACTTAATTCGATTTTGGCAAAGTACTTTCTACCTTGCAGGGAGGCAAAGACATTATCTGTCCTGGGTTTCGAATACTTATCGTCTGTTAAGCACGGGTCTACTAGCCCCTCGCGCTGCAGCCGAGCCAGCTCAGCGTTCACAGCCGGTCGCAACGCGTGCGGCACAGAGCGCCGCACCTCACTGCACCCCTTTACTGTCTCAAGTTTTATTGGAGACTTATTAAATGTGCCTAAGATACTTTGTTCGAAAACATTTGGATTTTTTTTTTTTGATACAGCCCAGGCAGTTTCAGCGTCGTTAGGGACAACACCTTCAACAGAATTTATTGCTGTTAAACGGGGATAATCGACACCAAACAAGCGCATCCAGTCGCGTCCCAACAATGAAGGGCTAAACTCATTGTTAGTAACAATGAGTTCTAAATTATCTAATATAGTGTTGTTCAGAGACACTGTGCAAATAATCTTGCCCTTTGGCTTAACTTGTTGACCACTGTACATTTTTAACTTAGACAAGTAAGGTAGCAAACTATCACGTCTAAAAAGATTCTTATAAGTCCCATATGATATTACACTTACAGCTGAACCGGTATCACCTTCCATGTTTAACTTTTTACCGTTAACTCGAACACTAATGATCCAACGCCGGTCCGGGACATCATTTTCATCGTCACTCAACTGATATACGGCAACGCTACCGTCACTTTCAGACTCCGAAGAAGGTACGGGGGGTGCGGAGCGCTCCTCACCCACCCCGTGAACAAGCTTTTGTTTACGCAAGCGACACACTTTCGCTATGTGACCTTTTTTACCACACACAAAACACTCACAATTTATATACGAACACCGTTCCGCGGTATGTCTGCCGGCACATCGATAGCAATTCGCCGCGGGCGCTACGTTAGCGCGCTGGTTCGCAGGGCGAGGGCGAAGCGCCCGACGCGCGCGGCCGCCGCCGCCGAGCGCGTACACGGGCGCGGGCGCAGCACCCGCTAGCACCGCGCCTGGCGCCTCCGAGTCTCGTACCGCTGCTTCGAGGGAAAGCGCCAGCTCTGTGGCCCTCGCAAACGTGAGCTGGCTGTCCTCTTCGGTCATAATTCGTTGACGAATGCGTTCGCTTTGGAGTCCGTAAACAAACTGGTCGCGTAAATTTTCTCTTAAAATATCCACATTTGCAAACTTACAAGCCTTGCTCAACTTCTTTAACTGAGCTATATACTCGCTTACAGACTGATTTTCGACTTGTTTACATGTTCTATATATCATTCTTTCCGCGATAACGGATCGCTTAGGTGACAAATGTTCTTCGACTAACCTCTCAATTTTACTAACGGACACTGTTTCCGGATTGTCTGGGTAGCATAAATCTATTATGAGATCTAAGGCTTCAGTACCAACAACAGCAACCAAATATTTTGTTTGATCGGTCGGTTTAATGTCATGTATAGAAAACCAAGCCTTGAGTCTGCTCATATAAGTTGACCACCGGTCAACGTTAATCTTGAATTCTTTTAACCCACTAATATCAGCCATTACTGATAATTAACTTTACTCACGGTTAATATCGGATATTTTAAACTGTAAAAACTATTTTTAGCACTTATAAACTCGTCGCCAATGGTTTATACTTAATTTTATAGGGAAAACGAACGCAATTCAAACAACTATCAATCGAGACTGATCTTTATTAGAAGTCGGTAGACAAACAAAATGTTACATTTAAATACCCTTCATTTACAATATATACCAGTGGCAAATATGTATATAGAAAAATTATATAATTAGATTCGCTGTTGATAATCTCTAGTAACGCCGCGAGGCAAAGCTCATCATCATCATCATCAGCCTATCGCAGTCCACCGCTGGACATAGGCCTCTCCAAAGCTAATCTAAAAAAATTTGCTAATGTTGTTCCTACATTTAGAATCGCCTTAAGCGTAAACACATTACGTAACATGAAATTTCAATTCAAAACCTAAAAAATAGACCAAGATATTTGAAAAAGCAAATGCACTTTACAAAACAACACTAAAGCTAAAATGTTATTCTCACAAATATGAACGTACATTATATGTCAAGCTTCTCACTAAAAATGTACGTTACTTGTCTGAAAGTGTAATATGCAGTAATGGAACTGCAACTGTGTTAATCAAGTAAATGGTCTTTGTACGAACCAGATTATAATATTTTAGTCATGTTACAGGTTTTAAAAGTTACAACAGTGTCCAAAAGAAACAAATTTTATTTTTTTCATTATTAACATTTCGTAGTCTACTGCTTGATATGTATCTCTCTTCATTAAAGAGTTTTTGACCTACTGTACCACACTGGATGTGTTTATTTCAAGGTATTGTTTTTCTTCTCTGCAGTTCTGTTGTCGTGCATAGTTTCTCCCTTTGTCTATTTTAACGGCACTTACATGTGAATATGGATTTTTTCATATTTCAGCCGACCAAAGTGACTCTATTCTGTCTGATGGAAAGCATGAGTAGGATTCAGGAGGAGGTAGGAGTAACCATCCTCGTTGTGAGTTTAGAAAACAGCGTGATAAATAAATATTTAAACAAATATTACGGACATCTTACACACAACGTCACCTAGTCCCAAACTAAGTAGAATTTGAATTATTTGTAATAAACAACTGATATAAATGCATAAACATCCTTTTAAATAGATGCATATTATACATAGAAAACACCCAGACTCCGAAGAAAATATTTGTGGATCACACAAATATTTGGTCCGACCCGGGAACCCGAGACTTCTTGATCAGCAGCCGTATACGCTAACCACTAGATCAACAAGACAGACCCTACTATATTACTATTAGAGAGATACTTCTGCATCATGGGTCTCAATTTCACCAACGAAATTCGACAGCTCAAATGCTGCCATTTTAGGTTAGTTATGTTTATTAATGAATATAATAATAATTTAACTAATTTATTGTAAATTAAAATTACTCTCTTGTCTCTCTGAAAGCTAATATATCTAGTAAGAAAGACAATACTTTCATCTAATCTTGCCAAACCCTTTAGATCTACTTAGGACCACAGCACACTAGCTACTTTAAGCATCGGCGATCGGCAACTAGTCGCTTTTTAGAAGCTAAATACGGCGACCGAACGCTCTACACCGCACACTTAAAAACGCCAAACGCGGATATTGAGTCGCTTTTTAGAAGCGCGACACAGCAGCTGAACGCTACTCTCCGCACACATTCGGATGCCGGTAGCATCGATTTGGCATCTGAGCAGTCGCTAAATTGCGCGTTCCCGATACCGCGATCGCAGGAAGTCACTAAAACGCGATGCAGCATCGATGCAGTCGCCAAATCGCCGATCGCCGATGCTAAAAGTAGCTAGTGTGCTGTGGCCCTTAATCATAAGCCTTGTCTTGAAATGAATTCAAAACAGACTTGTATGATAAGTTATCTAATTGTATATGTATGATACAGAATAAACCACTTTTAAACTAGTGCAGATACAAACTTCTAAATTCAACGGTGTAACTCTGTTCCTAGGTCCAGTTGTAATAACGTAAGTATAGGTTAAGAATGAGGTTAGACGGATGAAAATAGCTTTACGATCTATTCTAATATCTTCTAAATACACTGAAAAAATACATTAAAGGTTTTTCGGAGAAGTACAACCATAATACCCGTATCACGAGGTAATTATATGTTGGATCAAAAATGTAGTACATTTTATAAAAGAGTTTTTATGTCAAAGGAAAGATCTAAAAGGACACGTAGCAAAACAAGCAAAGTTTTCGAATTAAGGAGACAATTCCAGTTGTTACCTTTTTCTCTTCAGTTTTAATTAATCCTAGCTCTATCTAAAAGTTGAAGGTGTTTTATAAACAAACAGCCTCCTTTCAGAAGTTGTAAAAGCATTTCAGTAAAAACATTATTCTAAAATAGAGATTTTTGTTTTGTTCAACCAGGTGGTAAGAAACATGATGACCTAGTTTGTGTACTTTAGTACTTTAACTTACTTTTACACTCATTGAGGAAGGAAATTATGTAGGACAACATCAATGTAAAAAGATAGGACATTTTCAAATATAACTATGTTTTTTTTAATATAGCAATTTGACACATGGCAGTCCAGATTTTAAATCGTGGGCTGCTATCGATTTGACGGTCCCAAGGATCCTCTTTGCTCATAACGAATGGACCTCCGTCACAAAAGTCAAAGCATAACCTAGTGAATGAAGTCACATGGCAAAGAAATTAACCGTGGTGTCTTTTATTTGTACTCTTTATGGTACCAGTGACAAAAGCACGCGTTTATTACTCGTATAACGCACTTATGTAGAGTGTAATACATATTATATAGTGTTCACTTTATTTCAAATTTTATTTCTAAATATTTTACGTACCTACTACCGTACATACTGCCCAATGATCGTTTAGGTATTATTTTTCATTAAAAATAGAACGATCATGAAGCAGGTTGGAAAAAAATAGTATGCCTATTTATTACTTGGCAGTCGTGGAATTGTTTAAATACCTTATCTCTGCCACAATTACCAACTTCCTAATTTCTCCATTACCGTAACTTCGAAATGTTAAACTTTACTGGCGATAAACGCGCTCTACAGCGATAAAAAGCGACTTCGCACAGTAATCGTTTTAATAGAATTGGGGTAGATAATAAAAGATCTTGGAAATCTGAATGTGAAGTTTTACCAACTTTAATTAAATTATTATTATTAGTTGTGTTCCTTAATTTAGGGTCAAAATTATGACCTTTATAAAACTTAAGAAGTTTAGTAGGTGTTTCAAATAGTACTTCCTTTAATAGATTATCGATCAGCTAGAAGTAATTTATGAATACTAAACTTTTTTTCAATAAGTGTATTACGATTTATACCTACTCCGTCTGCCAGTATTTTCACAATCTTATTATTATTGAAAAAATTACACTGTACTAGCTGTATCCAGCTACGGTGTTTTTCTATGGTAAATTGCAACAGCTAAACTGACACGAAATAAAAACAGATTCCATTTTCGAAGCGGGTTGTGTCTCTTATAAAAAACTGAACTCAATCGGTTTAGAACTTTTTTCGTTTATTATTCTACACAAGCCAGCTGTAAATGTAAATATATAAAGTTAAGATAAAATTATGCAATACATAGATAATATATACAAAACAATATAACTTTACTATAACTATAAAACGGCTAAAATCTCCTTGATGATGATGATTTGTCTAAAACAGTGTTCTAACATTTTTGTTCATTCTTTCATTTGTTTACTAGATTACCATACAAAAGTAGTACTCGTATTAAACTCAAACTATTCACTTACATATATTTAGAGTACGTTTGGTTGATTCGCACAATCGAATCACACGATCAATGGGAAAATACCTACTTGAAAATGTACGTGAATTTCTCTTAGGAGAAGATGCTACGACATTTATACGATAGCCTCTTTGAAATAGATATTGAAATATTAAAACGTTTGACGTTTACATAAAATATTCAAAAAGTATTAAGATTATTTTAGTAAAGATGAACCTTCTATCGTTTATAAATAAAGTAAAATGTCGCTAAGGTTCCTTGGTTTTTAGAATATTCTTTGTATTTGTGTCAGATTTTTCGTTTTTTTTAATGACGCGTTTACAAAATTGATTCCAGCTGTTATTTTGTTATTCCCGGTGGTATCGAAAGAAATGTAAACATCTGAAAATTTTCTACTTACATTTTTATTAATCTTAATAGCGTTCCTATTCATATATCCAAACATTCCTTTGTTTCGGAGTTTGGGTATTTTTTATGTTTACTATGTCAAATGTCATGTACATACAAAAAAAAAGGAAGTATGTATTTTTATCTGTTGTTAAGTGCCCATAGTACAAGCTCAAAGTAATACAAATTATTATTATTATTTACTCAAAAAAAGTTACAGTTGATGAGATGAGACCAATGATGTTGTGTGTCAGATGTCCGAAATATTTATTTTATTTGTTTCTTACTTCTATCATGTCACATTTACCCGTCTAAATATCATAGAATTCAGCAATACTAAAAAAACAGTCATACTCGGAATCCTTGTCACTATTGATACTACAAGAAAATAAATACGATGGTAATACATATAATATTTAACGGTGAACCAATCAAGAGGGATGCAAATCATGATCACCCTACTACACTACTTGAAAGCATTATGGTTCGTACTTGAAGCAAATTGCTTTAACACTTCACCGCTGGAAGAATCTCTTCCCGAAATCTGGTTGTGATGTGTAAATACGTCTTTACGCTTTTAATATTTACGCCCTTTGTGTACATTCTATGTTTACTTGAAACATAGCATGGTGGATCGTATTAAAGGGTGGATTGATCGATCACAAACGGGACACATCTGATAATTTGATTGATGCTGTTTTAAGTAACCTTTTGGTTCAAATATTTTGCTCGGATACTACTCTGTTACACTTTTTCATGAAAAAGATGATAAACAAAAAGACGGATTATGTATTGGTAAATAACTACTAACAAGTGGAAGTAAAACGTAACAAGCATTACGTGAATTCTTTGTTTTTTTTTTTTTTGTCTGTATGTATGTTTGTTCCGGGTAATCTCGGAATGGCTGTACCGATTTTGTCGGAACTTTCCCTGGCAGATGGCTGATGACATAAGTTAGTCTATTTTTTTTCAGACTAGCTTCGCTAGGCGGCGGCGGCGGGTAATACCCCGGGACTCAGCTAGTTATAAATATAAACTGAAAACACAATGTATAAATTATATTATAGCGACCAAGGTATGATAGCAGAGCCTTGTACGGGCCAATGACTGTATATGTTACTGCGGTCAGCATTTTACACCCACAATGCCGATTTGAATTAGAAATCAGTGCACCCATAGCAAGCATAGCGTATACTCACTATCACAAATCATCACCATTTAATATCGTTACTTTAATCAATCATGTTGTGTGCAACAAATAAAGGGAGTTCACTACCGGTTATTGAACGCACCGTGTGTTCTCAGTATCAATATCATTTAGCAATAAATCATAGTTGCAATAAACCATTTAGGCTTTTAAACTTTCGTATCATAACAGTGAAAGTTGTGTGGTAACATACCATACAGCCTGCGATAGCTTTCATGCTTAAAAAACACCAATTTACATTATCTTATACGTATTTGATACAATGTCACTTGTTGAAATTGATAAAAAAATTAAAATTAGTTGTTTTGACTTCCCACTCATTTTATAGGGTCTGTCTCAAGATTTTCGTTTGTACAATGAACGGTCTGAAAAGATGTTTTGAAAGTAAACAAGAAACGAAATGAAGGTTTTTGATTTGTCCAACTTGCCTATCCTACTCCTTGTGAAATAAAATATTTACCTTTTTCTTTTAAGTAAAAGTATCTAGGAGATTATTTATTTTATTAGACGAAACATCAACAGCGTCGTCGTCGTCGGATATTACGTTTTCGACATAAAAAGTAACAAATTCTAAGAAACTTATTTTAGAAATCGTAGTATGGGTTCTGATTTTATTTTTTATTTTTACTTTTTTTATAAAAGCCTACCAAAGACAATCTACTTTGCCTGACGGAAAGCATGAATAGAATTCTAAAATTCTATTTATAAAAATCAGTGCCACTTTTCGTTGTAATTTAACTCCTTCTAAACGGCTGAACCGATTTTGATGAATTCTTTTGTGTGTGTTCAAGTAGGTTCTAGAATAGTTTAGATTTACTATTGGACCCGATAGGTGGCACTGCAACCAAAGTTCTGGGATTTCAAAGTTGGACGGTACTCCGCCTGATGAAAAGCATGAATGGAATTCTCTGTAGAAGACACTACCCTCATTGTGAAGTACAGACAATGAAGTATGGTGACCCACACTATGGCAACTTAGACACACAACACTCACCAACGAAATACGACAGCATGATTGATATCATTTTTAGGTTGGTCATCCTTAATATAATATCATTATACCCGTATATGATTGCTTCCGCTTCAACATATCTGAAGACAAGGAGTTAGACCAGCTCCCTGTCAGGTAGTAGGTAGTAGAGTCACGCTGATTGCAGCACGAATGGGCCGGCTCGACTGGTGCAGTACTAGCCTCACACATAAGACCATCTTAATGATGACAGCATTCTTACAGGATACTGAAACATCTGACCAGGCCGCCAATACAGATAAAATATATAGACTGGGTTTAGCGTACCTATCATGATATCCTCCTAGAGACAGTTATGTATGCGTAGTCTAATACAAAGAATTACAGCCTTCCAAAATTACAGCATAATATTAGAAAAGAGGACGGGAAAATGATGCAGAAACATCTGATCAGGCCGCCATGTGGGTCACCATGCTGCATTGCCTACCCTCACAATGGGGATGGTGACACCTACTCTTGGATTCTACTCATGCCTTCCTCTGGCACAGTAAAGTCATCTTGGTAGGCCTAAATTTAAATATATATAAACATAATAGGTAGTAGAGTATGTACATATCAATTAAATAGGATAGCTAATCTTTCCTATCTTTAAACACTTTTGTTACTCAACAAAGGTTTTAAAACGTTTTGCTTCCTAAGATTGTAGAATAAAATGAAGTCTATAATTTTTTTACGCGTTAATATTGATTGATTGCCAATAATTCGGCTTCGTCACGTAATGCCCTTCATTTGTCTGGAACAGGAATTGTTTGAGAAATAAGCGTTGCCTCGTTAGGGTCTTAACAACTTTCCTTGTTTACAACTTCAAAGGGTCTTTAAATAATTATGGATTTTAAAATATCGGTACAAAACATTCACTTGAATATACTAAAAAAAATGTGAATGAAAAGAAGAAAAAAGTAGGAAGTAATAAAAATATTACACTTAGCTTCTTAGGCTACGAAACACGTACAAACGAACAGGTTACAGGAACACCGAACAAACAAAAAACTAGACGACCGGGGCAGTACTACCCTCCTACAGAAGATCATCCTAATAATGATAGCATTATTGCAGTCGTATTCCGCTGATGAGTGTGAGACCGGAGGCCCAATCATTCTTCACCATTCTCCCGTCCTCCGAAAGCCAGGAGAATGATGCGGTATTATCTAACCGGGTCACCATTCTACATTGCCTACCCTCACAATGAGCATGGTGGCCCCTACACCGGGATTCTACTCATTCTTTCCATCAGGCTACTCTGCCTGATGGAAAGCATGTCACTTCACTCTCATCGTCAAGCAAGTCACTTTGGTCGGCTTAAACATATAAAAAGTATACATGTATTCTATCAGTTCTCTAATACCCATAGCACAAGCTCTGCTTAATTTGGGACCAGATGGCATAGTGGGTTAGAAGTCTCAAATGTTATTATTATTAAAACAACGAAACACAAAAGCCACAGATGAATGAGGTAATTTTTCATTTTAATTATTTCATAACTAGTCAATCAATGTATACCTTCTAATTTAGTAAGGCTGTTGACATAATGTCCTTACACATATTTGTTTTAGAACTTATTTTAATAGCGCTTATAAATAACAATAAATTTACATGTTACTATTTATGTATAAGCATAACAAAGCTAAAAACCTATCAAAAATAGCAATATAATATCTTAATCATTCTTAATTTTTTGAGTTTTAAATATTTGAAAATTTATTACGAAAATGATATAAACCTTCTAAAACGACGAACAAAGAAATCAATTTCCTCAAAATTCTTTTATTACTGGAAGATTTGGACGCCTCCCAAGTAAGTTGGCAAAAATACGATAAAGTTAAAAATGGATCACGGCCGTCTGTTGATTTCCGTTTCTTTCCAAGTGGAAAAGTTCAAACAGCTTTCGTGACTTATAATGAGCCCAGTTCTTGGAGAAACATGTTTGCTTCAGTTCACTAATCAAGTTTAACAAAACAGTAATATAATTAATTAAAAAAGTAAAAACCCATTCCTACGTTACTGAGAATTTCTTTAATCCGCGTAATGATGGAATAAGAAAACAAATTGTTGCTGCTCTCGTTCATCCCTTGGATGTCATTAGAGATTATAAACTAGGCTATATATTAACACTTCAAAGACTGCACGTTATGCCTATTGGTTAAAGTGGTCACCACGCGACATTCTACGACTCCAAGTGTCGTGGGTTCCAATCCCACGTGGGACAACACTTTGTGCGACTTATTATTTGTTGTTCTGAGTCACGATGTTATTTCTGTAAATTTCATGAATGTTTTTAAAGTCCCCACGATACATGATTACATTCCTTATGCAGGAGTTATCCTTTAAAAAGAAAAAGGAGTAGAAAAACTCTAAACACACGCCATTCTTGATAACGTAGACTCAACCTTTCTTTCCAAGGATAAACCTAAATCCAGAACTAAACTATTAAATGTTGCTATTGATCATGACGGTGATGATAACGATCTATTTAGTAACTTGCAAACGAGTACGAGTACTGAACGAGTTTTCGTCGAAATGGATTTCATAAAAATATTTCAACTAATGTTAAGTTCTACACAGTCTTAACTGTCTGAAATCAAATATTACGCCTTCATTGACACTAAGTTTCTCCGAAACTAAAATCGACCAGAATATATCTATCTAAAAATGTATTTTCACTAACCCTTATCGATATATGGAGGAGCTATCAGTGCGACCCGTCAGCTGTCGTGTGAAGATGGTGTAATAATCTGTAATTTCAATCAAAGGAGTTTCCGACCCAATAGGGATATTGAAGGTTTTGACGCACCTGTCGCGGATATAGATTATTGATGTTTGGACCAACTTGCTGTATATTTATAGTAAGGGGTCCACGTGGCCGAAGTTTTGTGGGCTTTTTCAATATTTGATACCCATCTGTTTATGTAGTAAACAAGCTATATAGAAAAAGGTCTCCTTCAAAGAGCGCTAACCTTTTCCATCTTGGGCAGTCTGTTTGTGTTCTATTACTATGCGGTACCACAGTATAAAAATATCCTTAATTGCTAATATTTTATTCCTGAGTCCATAAGGTAATGTCCTCGTAATGTGCTTTGAAGTTTAGTTTTTTATTAGTGGTTACAAATGGGCCTGCAATTTTCAGTTCGATATATTTTTAAATGACCACAAGAATATTTTTTACATTATTCTTATTCTATATAATAATATGTCAAATTTTCCTCATATTTTAAGAACTTTGTAGCACTTAGTGACCTAATAATAACCCGAAAACCTCAATTATTGCTTATAAAATAAAATATTTCTATAGGTAAAAGTAGTCTACGTTTACGTAAATAATCCATGTTAGTGGGTCTAAATTACAAATCAGAAATACATAATTTAACTTACTTGATTGCCTCTTTAGACTAACCGTTAGCGTATGTGACTGTCAATAGAGAGGTCTCTGGTTCCATTTCTGGGTCTGGCCAAAAGTGTTGGTGGAATTTTTAACAAGTAATTCTCTAGAAATACTAATATTTTTAAGAACAATTATAGTTTTCTTTTATTAAAAAAATAAATAAGAACTAAAACAAAAAACCACAAAAAAGTTTGAAGCAACATTTTCAAGACACTGGATTAAACAACGTTACTGAAGAAACAAGATAATCGACTCAATTATCACTGTACAAAGATACACATATTCAAGTTTGAAAAGCCATAGTCACACGTTACAGAGAAACGTACCTTAACACTTTAGCAACGCATGACTACGGCTTTGGCTCTGCCGTAGCCGGGTATTTATGGTAACCCTACATTTGTATACATTTTGCGAGGGAGCATGAAAGGATCATTTTGTTATAGGTATAAGGACTTAGGTCGTGTAGAATTTTGTTTACCAAGGCACTCAGTCAGGTGCACTCAAGAGGGTAAATGATAACCGAGGTTGACGGATCTTTAGAATTGCTACTCAAAGCACCGTTGTCACTCACCGTTCGTAAATTTATTTTAATACTAATACATTCAGAGCTAAAGAAAATTTTGTAAAGTTGAAAGGTAATATGGCAATAATTACAAGCAATAATTAAAGAGAGATCTAAAGTTCGAATATAAAAGCTTCATTCAAAATTTAAGGGTATAGGGTTTAGGAATAATTAAGTTAGAAGGTTCAACCCAGCTATCAAAATACGAAGCATGTGTGAGCTTGTGTTTCCACTTTATTTAGACTTTCTTTTTAAACGCGTAACTATAATAAGATTCAAGATTACCAGTTATTCATTAAATTTGTTTATTCCATCATTGAATATTAAATACATGCACATTCAGAAAGCAGCTCATCGCTTTTTCAGGCGATTTTTTTCTGAAGATTTGAAAATCTCCTTGGGCTCTCCCATAAAATATCTATATTCATTGTTTCTAGATAAAAGGTATCCTGTGTTCTTTTATCACAACACGTTTATTGTATTCAATAATTTCTAGTTAGTAAGCGTTAGAAGGTGTCAAAAGGATCTTTTAGATATGACTTGCTATTGGATGCTTCAATAAGATTACCTACAGTTTATTTTTTTCTGAAAAATACTTTCAAAGTACATGTTATCAATAACTATAATGTAATGCTCGTAATATTTTGGAGATGAAGATCAAAATGAAGCATGAAATTTCCTTTGTTAACATTTTGCATTTGGGGGTGATGAACGAGTGATGAACGAGAATGGATTGTCATATGTAATAAAGGGTCGTTTTATTTCAACTGAAAACATTATTTAAAACGTCTGTGTTTTAAAAAAATAATAGAACTCTTCATATCACAAAGATTTTATAGAAATCTTTTGAAGGTAATTTGTCTTAAATAAATGTTTTTCTAACTTCTCTAAAAACAGAAGTCTAATTGTGAACATTTCTTTCATTGAATTAAAATTAAAAAGTCAGTAGAAAAATGAAAGAAACTCTTATATAAAGTACGGTATAATATTTAGTTTTATTTGTAGTACTAGTGTGACGCATTCTACCATTACATACGCTAAGAAAATTCTACGTTTTATTCAACTGTTCTATTATTTATTCAACTGGTCTATGACTGCAGAGAAAAAACGATAAATGGAATTTTGAATAGGAAAGCTTTTAAAATAATTATCAGAAATATGTAGTTGTAATTTAGTAATTGTACTTTAATACCTGTATAGTATTTTGAATATAAATAGTAAATGCATGTCAGTAGCAGCGTTACAATCTTGGTTTAGAGGGTTCAAGTCACACTTTTATACTGGTTAGCAAAGTATGAAGAATACTATTGGTGTATGTGCCATATAATAAATTTACGAAAATCATTTTTTTAAGATATAAAAATATAGGATTACTACTCGAGTAAAAGCCGTTGAAGTCAGGCGTTTGTGGGAATACTTATCGCCTCATGTTGTACAAGATACTTTATCCACAAAAAGATAAAATGTAATATTTATGGACCACTAAATTTAACAAAAAACTTGATTATCAGGTCAAAGTCAGGCACTACGTGGAAGTGACCGTACCTATCCAAACAGGAGTTTGAAACATAATGTTCTTTTTATTTTTGTAATTGAATTTAAATAATATTTTAGAATGTTCGTCAGAAAAGGAAATTAATCTTTGTTTTCGATCGGGGCTTATGTCTCAGTTTTTATATCATTTCAACACACTGTAATAATCCACTGATGTGCAAAAATAGTATTAGTAAATTAGTAGCATTAGTCTACTATATCACGCATTGCAATTGCACGATTCAAATTGTGCTTCTTTTTGCAGTGTTATTGTCTGTGTGTGCGTCCTTTGTCGCCTCTTATGATACCCATGCCACTCTCATGAGAGGTACTCTGTGTTCAGAATCTAAATTCAGTACTTTGATTTTCCTGTTTTCAACATATTCATTTGAATTAAGAACTTAGCTCTCAATTATAATCACGTGAATGAAAGTTTATATGTAGCAAGAAAAGTACTTCATGAAATATATAGAGAGATATATAAGATACGTCGCAAGCGATATAGTCCATTGAAAATTCATTTTTTTTGAGCTTAACGTTTTTGTTTTTAGTTATTATTTATGTAATTATTGACTCTTTTTCCCACCACCTACGAGGTACTCAAAGTTTTTAGACAATAATTGTAGATAATTAGATTGGCAACAAAAATGTTCAAAATTTTTTTTTTCAGACATAGGTCTGAACTGAAACTATAGAGTTTGGCAGATAAACCATAACAACCATGTGTACCCCCTTTTGCAACCCCACAAACTTGAATTTAACTTTACACCAACACCTACCTCGTATCTAAAAAATAAAATTGCGTCTTTTGAGAAATTCAACCCCAAATGTAACTTTTCAATGGACTATCTGCTGCCGATGGACTATCTGCTGCTATCGACTGCCTTGTTGGTCTAGTGGTTAGCGTATGCGGCTGCTGATCAAGAGGTCTCGGGTTCGATTCCCAGGTCAGACCAAATATTTGTGTGATTCACAAATATTTGTTTCGGAGTCTGGGTGTTTTTCTATGTATGTATTTACAAAAAAAAAGTATGTTTATGTATTTATATCAGTTGTTTAGTACCCATAACACAAGCTCTGCTTACTTTGGGACTACATGATGTTGTGTGTAAGTTGTCCAAATATTTATTTATTTATTTTATTTATTTATCTCTTATAATGGTAATACAACATTCAATACGTAAGGAAGCGGGATGTCCCGTGACGACACGCTTTTCACTTATTAGGAATACGATACACATTCAAAAGTAAACCAAGATAATTGCGAAGCACTGATACAACGTTAAGGTCTCATATTACCGCCGTGGCTTATATGGTATTGCGGAATTTAATTTCGTCATTAAAATTTAATTGTTCAATGCCAATAAAATCATTATTCATTATTATGACTGTGATAAATTTACAGCTTAATTCGATCACCACCACCAGGATCACCCGATTCGTCAGTCATAAGTTACATTATATACGTTGTAATCTGCTGTTAGGTTAGTAATTACACAACTTTTTTTAAACCAAACTCACGCATTGGGAAACCTATCCTGTATCGCAGAGGACTTAACAAATAAATATAAAACAGACACGAAAAACACACACACTCGAAACAATAATTTGTAGATCACACTAAGTGTGGTCTAGTGTGGGGTTTGAATCTAGAACGCGCAGTTGGAAGCGGCGTCACGACTCTTTAAATCGCTACACCTATCCTATCTATGCGTAATTGTGCTCTATGAATAAACAGTTTAGTATTATCGTTGATTAATCCGAATTTTATGAGGTTTTTTAGTTAAATCGGACAGGCAACCTAACACTGATGCGCCTTCTACTGTCCTGAAACTTTTTAATTCAGTTAGCTTTAACTAACATAAATGTTCTGTCAGGGTGAATACCAGTTTGTGTTTGCAGTTAAGCTTTTTTTATCGTGACTGTATTAACAGTTGTTTGTATTTTTGGAATAAATTTGTTTATCTTTTTGTAAGGCTTCTCTTTTATTAAAGTTAAGGCTCGTTAAAAGACATACGAGAAACAACTGTATTATAGGCTAAACTTAGAATTAGACATAGTTAGACTTAGTTAAGGAGTTGAAATGGTTACATAACTTATTATAAAGTTCTCGTGTTAAGTTAGTTTCGAATCGCTTTGAGCTCAGTTGCATCTTTAAATTAATTTCAGGCTGCACAAGAGAGAATTGGTATTTTTTTTATTCTGTAGCTCGTTTTCAGTTACACTCCAACTTATTTCAAGTATATTCAGAATCAAAGTTTTAATTCATAATGTATTTTGAGCTCTTATCCCTACTAATATTATAAATGCGAAAGTAACTCTGTCTGTCTGTTATGCTTTCACGCCTAAACCACTAAACCGATTTCGATGAAATTCGGTATGAATTTAGATCTGAACTTGGAAAAGGACATAGGCTACTTTTTACCACGATTGCCGACATACACGCGGGCGGTCGCACAATGGTACAATAACTGGGACTAAGTGCGGAAACCGCCCAGAAAAACAAACAAACATACACGCGGGCGGAGCCGCGGGCGAAAGCTAGTTATAAATAAATTTAAATACACTCAATACATTAAAAACTGTGTTTTTATGACTACCTTAATACATTTTTTAATAATAAAGTCGTGTCGTTGTGATAATTACCGTAAATGATTAACAAATAATAATATGATAATGTATACTTGTTTCAGATATGTGACAGAACAACATGGCATCTTCACACGTGCCGAACGGTGTAGACGGCCAGACAGACAGCTTCCTTCTAAAGGTCGATACCAAGACCTGATGATGATTCACCATCGTACCAGTTAACGTTTTTAAAATGGAGTTACCCTCTGTTTTACCTACCTATGTAAGTACTACATTTACCTACCTCGTATGTGCAGTGTAAAAGTATAAAATATTTAGTGAACTGCAAGTTTATTTTTTAAATACATTCTAGAATTAAACTTAATCATTCCACTATTTAATACACTATAATTCTGACCGGTTGTGTTGTCACTAGTTAAAACTGTTATATCTACGGGAATATAGGGATCAGTAGGGATATTATTATTGAAATAATAATCGACACTTCGTGGTATGGCGTATAATTGCAGACTGCCGATGACACATATCCATTGTTCAAGTGTAACAATAAATATACACTTATTCCTAGATATACATACATACATTACAAAAACAATAGCAAATTTCATCAAGTGCCGAAAATTAAATGTTTGTAAAATTTGCGTCCATTTTATGTAAAATATATAAGTATCTATTATAAAAAGCATAGAGTATATCAGTGTAACGAGCTTTCATAATATAAGTTCTTTTCAGTATGAAAAATTATGGCGTTGTCAGATAAATAATAAATAAATATTTCGGACATCTTACACGCTGGATTATGGGTACTAGACAACTGATATAAATAAATATACATACTTTTTCTTTGTAAATAGACACATATTACACGTAGAAAGCTCCGAAACAAAAACCCGGAAATCGAACCGGAGACCACAAACACAGCAGTCGCATGCGCTTCCACTGCGCCACCGAGGTAGTCAATGTTTGAAACTAATAAAATAATGAATTATAATATTTATTATTATAATTACTGTTACTTTTTAATCTAAATATTTAGATAAGCAGCTCATATAACGACATCATCTTAATAAACTTGATGCCCAAAATCACCGCTGTTTAGCAAGATGTTCTTTTGAACTTCGAACGAGTATTTTTAATTATACATCTTGTAATCTTCTCATTATAATTATCCTGGTTTGAATTTCATGAGAAAAGATATAGCTCCGAGCAAAACATCGGTATTTGTACCGAGACAACTACGCATTTCGTGTATTAGATTAGAGATTTTATTAGGGTTAAGAAGAAATCTGGTTAAATGTTTGTCTATTTTTTTAGGGTCTCAACACAAATTTCAATTTTATCAATGTTTCCTTTTGCGCATGAAAATTTTAGCAATTTGGCAGGCTAATACATTACCACACAGTGGTAGTGTAAATAATCGTTGATGATCTAATAAAATAATAATAATAATAATAGTTATATTTTAATTTATATTAGTTTACAAATTACATTTCATTTACATTTCGTAAGTGAAATGTAAATTGTTAACTAATACCTATTATGTCATCATCATCATCAACAACCTTAACAGTCCACTGCTGGACATAGGCCTCTCCTTGAAAAGGAGGTATTGGCCTACTATACCACGCTGGCCAGACGGGTTGGTATAGGGTTGGTACCTATTCGCCGGCGCCCCGGGCGGCGGAGGCGCGCATACCTGCGTCTCATGCCGCCCTGAGAGTGGCCGCGGATGGGCGGGACGGGTTTCCCGTCCGTCCGCAGTAGTGGCCATCCGCGAGGGGGTGGCGTCCGCGTGTGACCGGACGTTGCCCAATTAGAGAGTCGAAACTGAAGTAGGTGCCCGCAACAGTGCGGGCAGGCGCCGGTTGGAGTCCAGAAGGAAATCCCCTCCCTGGACTCCTTCCAATACAAAGGCGCAGAGAGGGTCACACCGTGTGGTTTTAGTCGGTTCGAGTCCGACACACCACCCCCTTTTTTTTTTTTTACGTGTGGAAATCCCCGCGGACCGTCACCCCGTCGGGGGTTACGGCGGGGTGGTGTGTCGGACTCGAACCGACTAAAACCACACGGTGTGACCCTCTCTGCGCCTTTGTATTGGAAGGAGTCCAGGGAGGGGATTTCCTTCTGGACTCCAACCGGCGCCTGACCGCACTGTTGCGGGCACCATCTCAAAATTTACTCTCTAGTTAGGCAACGTCCGGTCACACGCGGACGTCGCCCCCTCGCGGTTGGCCTCTACTGCGGACGGACGGGAAACCCGTCCCGCCCATCCGCGGCCACTCTCAGGGCGGCATGAGACGCAGGTATGCGCGCCTACGCCTACGTTTTTTATTTCAACTATGTAAATGTTTCATCATCATCATCAACAACTCATAACGTCCCACTGCTGGGCTCGGGTCTCCTCTCAAAGAGGGTTAAGGCCATACGTCTCCACGCTAGCCGAGTGCGGGTTGGGGACTGGCAAGACACGTTGTGGCTACGTAATCTTGCCGTTGGATGTTTTTAAGCCACCCGAAGGCCCCCAACTAAGCTTCACGAGTGCTATCTTACGACAACAATCGGGACCGACTGCTTAACGTGACCTCCGAATCACGGAAACGCTCATAACATATCATGCCACATACGGTCACCCATCTAGGTCTGACAGCGCCGTAGTTACTTACCCTCGGTGATTTTATCCAATCATCTAAGGCTTAATTTTATATTATTTTAAGCTATAATGCCTTATAGATATAACACCATTAAATTGCAACTGTTCGGTTGAGGAATGCCTTAAATACCTCATGCAATACGCAGCAGCCCTTCTCTAAGAATTTTTTGCATGAGAACCAGAAATTATTACTTGTCCGTACAATAGCCAGACCCTTAGTATGAAACCTTATACGTCTATTACTATGTATAAATACTGTATGTGTGTATTTGAATGTGCAATATATTTATAAATATTTTTACTGTATAAATCAATGCCCGTATTGTAATTAATTATTAAATGCATTGCGCAATGATTTCTAATTACGCATGACTATGCCCTCACATTTCCCTACTATCCTCTGTTCACTCAGGGCTTGCAGGAAGACAACTCAGTTTTGAGTTAAGCTCGAAACAAAACTACATACATATTTTATTTGTTTAAACGTTCTCCTCGCCACTTTCTATTGCGCCGGATTGTGTGGGTTTGGAGTAACGCTTTATGTGATCCATAAATTGTGTGGGTGTGGGTGTTGTTTGGTTGTACAGATTTTATAGGACAAAGGAAAACGTTCATAGTGCAGGAATTGTCTTTTTTGGATGCAGCCAGCGATAGACTTAACGTGTAACGTGTACCAGCACGTGTACTAGTAATCTCAGTTGACCAATTATTTTGTTCGATCCCACAAAATCTCTCCGAACAAACCTCAGCCTCGGACTTAATAACGAACCTCGTTTTAGAATATCTAACAAATACTGAGCTTAAAAATATCCAAAGAGACTCTCTTTGGATATTTTTAAGCTCATTATTATTGTTTCTTCCTTTTTATTTCAACAGGATTTCTGTTTTTTCATGAGATTTAGAAAAACAATTTTTATTAATTTTGCAAGAATACCATTGTTAAAAGTACAATGTATCTTTTAATTGTTCACCGTTTTGATGAATCCAAGTCAGCCTGTGACCGTTAAACTTCAGTTGTTGAAATATATGTATATAGTACTTATTTATAGTAATGTAATATGACATAATGCATAATAGTTAAATAGTTATACAATACTACAGTTTACAAGAATTTCCTCCTTGAATTATATTTAATAGTTTATATTAAATACTTTCCTGAAAATAAGATTGTTGCTGTTTGCTAAATACTGTAAAATTACTAACTTGTAATTGTCATTATTTTAAAAGTTACATACAAATCACAATAATTATAATTTCATTGAAAATTATTTAACTAAATGAAATTAACAAAACATTTTACAATTAAATTTCAGCTTCCCGTCTAAACGTCTTGCATCAAATAATTTCAACCCAGAGTGTAGTTTATTATCTTAACTTTAGTAACTCAACTATACGAAAGTTTAACTGAAATCTTCTTAGATTAGTTGGGTATGTTAGCGGTAAGTATTACGCCACTAAGTTTTGATTAACGTATATTTCGATATGCTTTGATCTATGATAGATAATTAAACTGTCATACTTGAGTTCCACTTAAATTTTATTATTATATCTTAGTTCGTTCATTATCTGAATCCATTACACGTTTTGACATTTCAAACTTTTCAAATTACCTTGAACATTATTTTGATTAAATATTATTAACAGTAAATAACTTTTTCAAAGTATAAAATAATTGACTGCATATAAATTATTGTTATTGTGTGAGTTCGAAGCATCTAGATTTTTAATGCTTACGTTTTGACACAACACCATATACCTAAACTAAGCAGAGTTTACACTACGGGTAGTACACAACTGATGTAAATATACACTCTATAGGTACATAAAAACACCTAAAATGCCAAATAACAATTTGTTACGTGTAACCTACGGCCATCAAATTCATAGTTAGTTCGTACAATACCATTTTAAAATATACTTACTTAAAATAAAATACCTTACTTCTGTTCATTTTTCTTTATGTACTAAGACAATACACAGTAGATTCTGTCTTTCCGTACTAGGACAATACATAGTAGTTCATCTTTGATGGTCTAACTGACCTGAATAGGCCACGGAACGGCACACGGACTTCCCCTCGCCTATCCAGGCTGAAACAAACATTTAGGTAACTGCAAGGTTGACGTCATGGTATAAGCGATCACCACGGCGGCGCCGTTTTCTACTACCTTGAGTGTTGTGGGTTCAAACCCCACATGGGTCAACACTATGATAGACAAATTGTTGTTCTGGGTGTTCTTTGTTTTTGTTTCATGACTGATTGTGAAGTCCCTCGCAACTCTAATGCGATTTCTTGAAACTATAGGTTTGCAGCAGTTATAACGTATTATTTTCTCGAAATTCAAAGATGCGTAATTGTGTACAATAATAAGTCTTTGTCGTGTTGATCATAGAGTTGTCCTGTATATTTATCAAACCAACAAATAAAAGAAATTAACAATGTATATGTATTTTCTGAGTTGTATTCCCTCCTATTGACGTTTAATGTACATAAATTACATACCGGACTTTGTGAAACCATAAATAACTATCTCACGAGAACCTTTTCACATGGTCCAAAATCAAAATATATTACCGGGTTGAGGTAAATTCAATATGGCTTCAAAGTTAGATGTATCCGTTTCATGTTAACTACTGTTTCTGGTAAACTAAATTCTAAAACAACTGACAACTCGATTGGATGAATAGAGAAACTAAAAATTGAAATATTATGAAATATTATACACGACCAAATTCACTTTAGAGTTTTTCAGAAATGACACTATTTTATAGTCTATTTCCATCCAGGTGGGCAGCAAATAGCAACTAAATAGTTTATTTCGTTTTTTTAATCCTTACTCCTTCTTCTTCCTAGCCTTATACCCAATATTATTTGGGGTCGGCTACTAGTTCTACCGGTTTTACCTGATTATCAGTTTTATTTATCTTGTCCTGTTTGTGTGATTGGGTGAAATCTATTTTTAAATTGATATTTTTTTTATTTGTTTGATTGATTGACTTTCTTCCTGTGGACAGATTGACCTGAAATTTGATACAGACCTTTAGTTTTTCGTTAGGACCCACCCAACTAACTCAGCTTACGCTACGCCCAACGATTTTATTTTATGTCTGATCTATATGCCTTAGATTGATGAGGGAGAGGGGTGTGATAACATAAACCTAGGACTTACCTAACTATTTTTTATTCAAAAATATAAATATATATATTTTTTTACAGAAATGTGAATATGTTTAGCAGTAACTAGTGGTAGTTTTAGTAAACAGTTTTTTGCGTATTTAAGATTTTATTCTGATTACTCACAGACTTCTTTTTCCACGTGTTGTGACTTACGACAAAAACGCTATAATAAAATATTCTTCATTCCAACATACATATTTCATTTTAGTTCTTTGCAGTGCACTTTCTTTACTTATATTAGTAATATATCTAATTGCTTAAACTAATAAAGACATTTCTGATGCGATGCCTTCATAAAAATTGGTCAACTATATCGGTTCCGTGTACTAGGTTCCTCATAGCTTCCAGTGACACGTTATTAATAATTCATGTATTGGCCGGCAGTTGGCGCTGTTGAACGACACGCCAGTTGAATATGAGGATGGAGATGACCCGGATGCTGTCACACTACTCTCGATATTGCTTGTTGGTAAGTTATATTCGTACTATACATTAAGAGAATGTTATAAGTTGAGTTCTATGCAGTTTTGTATGGCTTAATCTCATTGTATGCGAAAACTGTTTGTTAACTGGTTTTTTGAAAATTGATTTAGTTGAATAAATAACGTTACATTACAAGGGTATAAATACGGTTATATATTGGTATGATTGGTACTATCAGAATTTAGTAAGCGAACCATTTATAATAGTTCATCCGACATGAACTAAACTGTTTAAATTCATAACATTTATTATTATACGTATTAAATGTTATTAATAAGTAAGTTTAAGTATTTTTTACTGTTTTTATTAGAAAATTATAGGTATATTATCTTTACAAATAGTATATTATAACAAATTCATAATATCCGTTTGACTGAACAACGTCGTAGATTAAGGTCGAATATGGAAGTGTCTGTATATAATATCAAATTAACAGTTTTTATTAAAGGTATATGAAAGTATATACGTTACTTACATCAAGAAAGCAATTTTTTTAGCCTAGTATCATTCCGCGGCATTACTCGCGATGTACATCAATAACCGCGGGTAACACCGCGGCACCCATCTAGTTTAGAATAACACCAAATCAAGTTATAACCTTAAAAGTCAAGTAAGTGCATTGCCAGCATTTGATTTCCTGCGCCAGAATCAAAAGAAAAAGTTGGGTTGGTAAGATGCGAATCATCAACAGCCTTTAACAGTCCTCTGCTGGACATAGGCCTCTCCTTTGAATGGAGGTTTTGGCCTACTATACCACGCTGGCCAGACGGGTTGGTAAAGGGTTTGTTTCAAGTTTTCCTTCTCTTGGCAGTGATGTTAGCTGCTTATTATGTTCCTTTAGTCGCCTCTTACGACACCCATGGAATGAATAGGGGTGGTGACACTTTGTATTCTAAATCCGTCACCACACGGATGGTGGAAAATGCTAATATTTCATGTCAATTCACAATATACAATCTTTGTCGCTCTCCCCGCGACACAGGATTTATATTCCTGATGCGGGAGTTGTCCTTTTAAAAAAAAACTTTATGTCAAATAGATGCATTATTATAGACAGTATCAATTATAGACAGTACGTCTATAATTCTCACATAACATTTAACTCTTACCAATTCAAGTGGCTTTTCTCAAATCTACACTAACTTCTCAAACTTAATTTCATCAACTAGAAAATTTACTGGCATCAAGAATATTTTTATTTTTATATTTGAAATGAAATGCAACTGCAAACATAGTCTATAATGTTTGTAATCTTGTAAGTAGATACACTTAAGTGCACGAACAAAATTAAACTTTGAGAAATTCTTTGGGGAGCAAACCATCTGAGGGCGCTTCTGTACATAAAGATATTTGTGGAGTGCATTGTGGGGAGGAACTGACTAGTATTTCTGATTTTTCTTCTTTTAACTAGTAATATTTTGACATAATTTCTATATACAACTACTTTCTTCAAAGCTATGATATTACCAATCTTTCGTGTTTTATAAGAACACCCATTAATAATATGTTGGTGCACCACTATCTACATTAAAAATTTGCATTAATTGTTCCATAAATTGTAGAAGTTTAATAAACGTAGCACTTCATAAAGTACTAAATAAATAAATATTTCGGACATCTTACACACAACGTTATGGGTACTAAACAAGTGATATAAATACATAAACATACTTTTTTTTGTAAATACATACATATGAAACATAGAAAGACGTATAATATATAGTCAATACATTATTTTCACTAATTTTATATATACAATAAATAAATGTATAACTAAATTAATAAGTAAATAACTAAACTAAATAAGTATATAAAAAAATTAATAAGTAAATAACTAAACTAAATAAGTATATAACTAAATTAATAAGTATATATCTAAAATAAATAAGTATAACTTCCTCCCTGCGTCGTTCTCCTCAGTTCTGAGGGTCGTACCCCCACTTATTAAAGTTTTGTGAATGGCGATTCGCCATTTGTGTCGGTTCCGGGCAGCATGCAGAGCAGCATGGATCGTACTTCCGAGAAAGTAGCCAATTTGGTCTGTCCATCGCAACGGGCAGCGGCCTCTGGGTCTTTACCTTCGATCTTGCCAGTCACCATTAACCTTTCGAGGCTATCATCGCCCTCCTCGCAATATGGCCGAAGTATCCGAGGATACTACGGAGACACAGGGATGACAGGCGCTCACAAACTGCAAGCTCCTTGAGGATAGAGGTGTTGGTGCGGTGAGCTGTCCAGGGTATCCGCAGTAGTCTCCTCCAGCACCACATCTCGAAGGCATCAATGCGCCTACGGTCGGCCGCTTTCATCGTACAGGCCTCAACACCATAAAGGAATATTGGAAAGACGAAGGTTTGTACCAAATTTATTTTTGTGCTTTTGGAGAGGTTACGGTCTTTTGATATCCTATCCAGGTCGGACATTGCACTTTTGGCCATGCCAATGCGTATATAAATAAACTAAATAAGTATATAACTAAACTAAATTAGTATATAACTAAAAAATATATAATTAAACCCAATAAGTATAAAACTAAACTAAATAAGTATATAACTAAACTAAATAAGTACATAACTAAACTAAATAAGTACATAACTAAACTAAATAAGTACATAACTAAACTAAATAAGTAAATAACTAAATTAATAAGTATATAACTAAATTAATAAAAACATAACTAGAATAATAAGTATATAACTAAACTAATTCAGAATATAAATAAAAAGTATATAACTAAACCCAATATATATATATCTAAACTAGATAAGTACATAACAACCAAAAACGTATATAACTACTTACTTACTTACTTACTTCGCTGGCTCAGCGACCCAAAGTGGGTCTTGGCCTCCGACTGTAGAATGCGCAATTCTTTTCTATAACTAAATTAATAAAAATATAACTAGAATAATAAGTACATAACTAAACCCAATATTTATATAACTAAACTAAATAAGTATATAAATAAACTAAATAAGTATATAACTAAACTAAATAAGTATATAACTAACAAATATAAGTATATAACTGAACTAAATAAGTATATAACTGAACTAAATAAGTATATAACTAAACTAAATAAGTATATAACTAAACTAAATAAGTATATAACTAAACTAAATAAGTATATAACTAAACTAAATAAGTATATAACTAAATTAAAAAGTAACTAACTAAACTAAAAAGTATCTAACTAAACTAAATAGTTATACTATATATATATAACTATAACTGAACTAAATAAGTATATTACTAAACTAAATAAGTATATAACTAAATTAAATAAGTATATAACTAAACTAAAGAAATATATAACTAAACCAAATAAGTATATAACTAAACTAAATAAGTATATAACTAACATAAATAAGTATATAACTAAACTAAATAAGTATATAACTAAATTAAAAAGTAAATAACTAAACTAAATAAGTATATAACTAAACTAAATAAGTATATAACTAAACCAAATAAGTATATAACTAAACTAAATAAGTACATAACTAAACTAAATAAGTATATAACTAAACTAAATAAGTATATAACTAAACTAATTAAGTATATAACTAAACTAAATAAGTATATCATTTTTTTTCGCCTGTGAGCGCACAACTTGTGTACACGCGTAGCTTGCCGGTCACTTAAAAATAGATCGTCAACCTTTTTTCAAATTCTTTAACTTTAGTATATTAATCCTATGATGAAGTGTGGTATTTGCAATGGCAACGTTAGTGATGGTGTGCTGTGTAGTGGCTGTAAAAAACACCTAGACTTCGGATGTGCAAATATATCGGAAGCTGGCTGGCAAAAATTGGGAGGTGATCGAAGATCTAAATGGAAATGCCCCAAATGTCGGGTTTCTTCTCCGGGCTTGGCTGTCCAAGAGCCGCCTGCGTCCCTTGATACCATACTCAGCGAGATTCGTGACATGAAGCATCAGTTATTAAATCTACCCACTCTATTTGATGATGTTCGAACTATCAAGGACGAGCTATTCGAGCTTAAAGCGGCTTGTGACTTCTCCAGCAACAAGCTAGATGAACTGCAGTCTAAGGTGACTGAGCTCGAAGGGCGTGCATCTGAGCTCGAGAAGTTGCGCGAAGTGGTCAAAATTCTGCAGGATGATGTAGCTAGGACAAAGCTCGAGTTCTCAACCTATGACCAGAGATCCAGATTGAATAATGTGGAGATAAAAGGGATACCGATAAAAAATGATGAGAACTTATTCACAATCATAGAATCCATAGGTCGCAAAATTAATTATAACTGTCCGAGGTCCCAAATAAATTATATCTCAAGAGTCCCTTATGCAAAACTCCAAGGACAAATTAATCATCGTAAGCTTCCTGAATCGATACGTGAAGGAGGATTTCATTGCTGCTGCACGTGCTGATAGAAACTTAAATGCATCAGATTTAGGATTTTAGTCATCTACTCAGCGAGTTTATGTAAATGACCATTTGAGCGTAGAATCAAAGAAACTACTTAGCAGAGTGAAGGCTTGTGCTAAGGAAAAAAACCAC
Organism: Phragmatobia fuliginosa; assembly: GCA_932526445.1. Classification (NCBI taxonomy): domain Eukaryota; kingdom Metazoa; phylum Arthropoda; class Insecta; order Lepidoptera; family Erebidae; genus Phragmatobia; species Phragmatobia fuliginosa. The sequence goes on along the minus strand of OW052057.1, from coordinate 6,991,624 downwards.
GACTTCGTATGGGTTAAACACGGTAAAATACACGTAAGAAAAAATGTAACTTCTAAGCCATTCATTATCAGAAAGGAAAGCGATTTAAACAAAATCGTTAAATATGTTATCTACCTATCTTTGTTATTTCAATTTTAAAAGTTAATGTATTTATTAAATGTATATCTTTTTTGCAAATTTACAAATGGTTCTGTACCCCTGCCTCACTAATGAGATTAGGATCTTTCTTTAGTCCACCTTACCATAATGCTTGCACACAAACGCTTCGAATGACAATTATTTATATCTCGCTCATGCTCACACGCACAACGCCCTATTGCTGTCTAGCTCGCACACCTGTTTACTGCTTGATTTTAAAAGTTAAATTATATCGCAGTACAAAACTTATATGTGCTTACCTCCGTTTTAATTTTGTGTTTTCTCTGTCTGATATCTTTTTAATATTTTGGTATGCTATAGTACTTAGACGTCTCGCTGCATATTATAATGAAATAAAACCTGTTATTGTAACTGTACTATTCAATGGCTTACGATAATAGGCATAGACTTAACGTATATTATCAGAATGTACGCGGTGTTAGAACGAAAACAGACAGTTTCTTTCGTCAGGTGTCTATGGCATCGTACGATGTTATTGTTTTGACTGAGACCTGGCTAAAGGAAAGTATTTTAGATTCCGAACTATTTGACAACAAATATACAGTGTGGCGCCGCGATCGTGACTACGATTTGACGAAACAAAAATACGGAGGCGGTGTTATTATAGCTACTCGACGTGAGTTACTGGTTACCCCGGCACCACAACTTCATTCCACAGCCGAGGATCTCTGGGTGAAAATGCGGATTAAAATATCGGAATCGCGACAATATATGAATATTTATATATGCGTTGTTTACTTATGTAAACAAGCTTTGGGGTATTCTTTTTCGTCTCAGCTCGGTAACTTTCTTACTATGTTGAACAACTCAGTGGTAAATAATAATAATAATTCCGATATGTTTTTGGTTGTGGGAGATTTTAATCTGCGAGGAATTACATGGCGGCCATCTGACCAACCGTCGTACTACCCGGCAAACTTAAATACTAGTGACGAATACCTACTTGCAGATGAAATGCACACATCGGGTCTAGGGCAATATAATGGCGTTACTAACAAGGATGGAAGAATACTTGATCTGGTCTTCTCAAGCGGTACAGTGTCTGTGAGTGAGTGCACAGATCCCTTGGTGCCGATTGATCCCTATCACCCGGCCTTATTAATTGACCTACATGCCTGTGTAACCCCCCCTTTAGAGTCTGCGCCAAGAGTACGATATATGTATAACAAAGGAGACTTCGTTGCCTTGAATAATAATATTTCTGCGGTCAACTGGTCGTCTGAGTTTTCTTTACGCTCGGTTGATGAATCGGTTGAATTCTTTAACCAAACCTTAATTAACTTACAAAACCAGCACATACCTCAAAAAAATATTAAAAGCAATAAATATCCAGTTTGGTATAATGTGGGTCTTATTAAAATTATAAAGGAAAAATCTAAATACTTCAAAAAGTTTAAACTATATGGCAACAGGTCTGATGAACTGTCGTACAAGCTTCTACGCGATAGAGCTAAAGCAATGGAGACGATATGTTATAAAAACTATGTAACCCTCACAGAAAATTCCATAAGATCTAATCCTAAAGCTTTTTGGTCCTTTGTAAAAAGTCGATACAATTCCAATGCAATACCTAATCACCTAGTTTACAATAACGAATCGCTGTCTTCTGGTGAATCAATCTGTGAGGCGTTCTCTTCATACTTCCAATCCACATTTCTAAGCCCGCCCGTCGTGAAATTCACAGATACAGATTCTAATCCTAACCTCCCTATCGACCTGACACCGAGTCAATCCCTTGGAGACATCTGTTGCATCAATATCAACTCCGATGAAGTTGCTAAATTACTACAGCAGTTGGATATTTCAAAGGGTGCAGGTCCTGACCACATCTCACCGCAGCTTCTTAAAAACTGTTGGTCTTCTGTTTCGTTGCCTGTCTCAATCCTATTTAGGAAATCGCTCTCGTCGTGTATCGTTCCCCTTATATGGAAGTCAGCGTCCATAACTCCTGTTTATAAAAAGAGTTCAAAAATAGAAGTTACTAATTACAGGCCTATATCGAAGCTCTGTATCTTAGCTAAGGTATTCGAAAGGATAGTATATAACCAGGTTTATTCTGCTATATCGATCTCATTGAGTCCTTCACAGCACGGTTTCCTGAGCGGCCGCTCCACTGTCACCAACCTGGCGCTATTTAATGACTTTATTACGAGCGCCATGGATGACGGTAAGCAGGTGGATGTTGTTTACACTGATTACAGCAAAGCCTTCGATCGGATCGATCACAATATCCTGCTCCTTAAACTGAACAGGGTGGGAATAAGGGGGGACCTGCTCCGGTGGTTCTCTTCCTATCTCTTGAACAGGACTCAAGCAGTTGTCCTTAACAACTACATTTCCAGTTGGGTTCCAGTGCCTTCTGGCGTTCCCCAAGGTTCCCTGATCGGACCATTGTTATTTGTTGTCTATGTGAACGACATCCACTCTTGCCTCCAATCATCTAAACTGCTTAGCTTTGCTTTTTCTCTGTCATATCATCAATCGGTGACATGGAAGCACTCCAGGGCGATCTGAATAGGTTAGGGAATTATTGTCAGGTCAATAAACTCAACCTTAACCCTTCCAAGTGCTCTGTAATTACCTACACTAGGAAACGCATGACCATAAGTACCAATTATACATTGGAAGGCCAATCAGTCTCAAGGTGTCAGGTGGTTCGCGATCTGGGCGTTTACCATGACAGTGGTTTGCTGTTCGATGAACACGTGGATGCTATTATCAAGAAAGCTTCTAGGGCACTAGGATTTGTGATGCGTATATCCAAGTGCTTCACGGAAGCTAAAACGTTAAAAATATTGTACTGTACATATGTAAGAAGTCACTTGGAATACGCATCGCAAATTTGGAGCCCGCGATATCATATATATATCGACAGGATTGAAAAAGTACAAAAACGGTTCGTCAAATACCTCTGTTTTCACCAAAGAATCCCTTATCGGTCAGAAAATTATATTTCACTTTGTAAGCGATTCCATCTGTTGCCTCTTGCAAATCGTCGTATGATAGCTGACTCGCTGTTGTTAATGAAAATTTTTGATGGCAGTATCGACTGCCCGGAACTTCTAGAAAAAATTAACTTTCAAATTCCCACCAGACCACTCCGTTACAACCCTCTTTTAAGCGTACCTAGAGCATCTACCAATTATCGGCAGAACAGCTATATTGTGCGTGTGAGTAGGGCTTTTAATAAGCTTTGTAAGCATGACGATATAGATCCATTCTCTATGAGTGTCTCAAAGGTGCAAAAATGTCAGAGCCTTAAGTTTTTTTTAAGTTAAATTAATAACAATAAGACAATAATTGTTTTTTTTTTCTGTCGCTCACAGCTGTATGTTTATTATATCACTACAGGTGAGGACTTGTAATTGGCTCACTGTTATCTACTAGATTGCAAATGTTATTATGTTAGCTGTAAGTCCTCCATAATATAAATAAATAAATAAATAAATAAATAAATAAATAAAAAATAAATATAACTAATTTAAAAAGTAAATAACTAAACTAAATAAGTATATAACTAAACCAAATAAGTATATAACTAATTTAAAAAGTAAATAACTAAACTAAATAAGTATATAACTAAATTAAATAAGTATATAACTAAACCAAATAAGTATATAACTTAACCAAATAAGTATATCACTAAACTAAATAAGTATATAACTAAACTAAATAAGTATAAAACTAAATTAAAAAGTAAATAACTAACCTAAATAAGTATATAACTAACCAAAATAAGTATATAACTGAACTAAATAAGTATATAACTAAACTAAATAAGTATATAACTAAACTAAATAAGTATATAACTAACCAAAATAAGTATATAACTGAACTAAATAAGTATATAGCTGAACTAAATAGGTATATAACTAAATTAAAAAGTAAATAACTAAACTAAATAAGTATATAACTAATCTAAATAAGTATATAACTAAACCAAATAAGTATATAGCTAAACTAAATAAGTATATAACTAAAATAAATAAGTAATTAACTAAACTAAATAAGTACATAACTAAACTAAATAAGTATATAACTAATTTAAAAAGTAAATAACTAAACTAAATAAGTATATAACTAAACTAAATAAGAATATAACTAAACCAAATAAGTATATAACTAAACTAAATAAGTATATAACTAAACCAAATAAGTATATAACTAAACTAAATAAGTACATAACTAAACTAAATAAGTATATAACTAAACTAAATAAGTATATAACTAATTTAAAAAGTAAATAACTAAACTAAATAAGTATATAACTAAACTAAATAAGTATATAACTAAACCAAATAAGTATATAACTAAACTAAATAAGTATATAACTAAAATAAATAAGTAATTAACTAAACTAAATAAGTATATAACTAAACCAAATAAGTATATAACTAAACTAAATAAGTATATAGCTGAACTAAATAAGTATATAACTAAATTAAAAAGTAAATAACTAAACTAAATAAGTATATAACAAACCAAAATAAGTATATAACGGAACTAAATAAGTATATAACTACGTAATCCTCATAATAAAAAGTCGACTAAACTTCACATCTGCACCCTATATATAAGTAATCAAAACAAAGGTAACACGTTCAGTATTCAATTGGATAATTTTATACATAATTTAATTAATATTATTGACCAATTTAAGGAAGATGATTTTTTGGTAATGGGTGATTTTAATATGAGTAACATTCAATGGACATCCACTGATACGGACCTTCAGCCTTCTAATGCGAATAATTTTCTCGCGAATAACTTAATTAACGCATTATACGACTGCAATCTGAAGCAATATAATCATTGTAAAAACAGTGCTGGTGGTATATTAGATCTTATCTTGTGTAACGATGATTTATCTGTCTTAACGTGCCCAGATCCCTTAGTACCCGAGGATTCCTATCACAAGTCTCTCATTATTAAGTCATCGTTGACGGAAATGGACGCCCTAATCATTCCCAAACGAACTGTGCACATGTATAATCAAGCCGACTATGATGCAATCTGTAAGCTCTTTTCGGAAACCGATTGGACTATTTTGGCAAACGCTGGGTCAGTCGAGGAAGCTGTACAAATCTTCTATGACATTATCTATAAAATTAGGGACAACTTTGTACCAACACGTACGACACTTTCGCATAGATATCCCCCATGGTACAAACCATCGTTGATTAAAATGATTAAAGAAAAATTTAAAGTCTGGAAAAAGTTTAAAACTTATGGTAATCTATCTGATGACTACTCTTTTCGTCTTCTTCGTGACAGGGTCAAAAAAGCTGAGCACAGGTGTTATAATGAATACATAGTATCTGTTGAAAACTCTATCTTGGAAAATCCTAAGCACTTCTGGTCGTACATAAAAAATGTACGTCGCTGTAGCTCCTATTCATCGACTATGAATTATCTATCTGCCACAAGCAGCTCGACGGACGGCATCTGCCAGCTCTTCAGTTCTTATTTTAGTTCCGTCTTTCTGGTTAGTGACAGATTAAATTGCTACAATAAATTCAAAGAATCAAACACTAGGTGTGACATATCAACTGTTAGAGTGAGCACTCAGCGTATATACGAATTACTGAAGTCCTTGGATCTTAATAAGTCAGCTGGGCCTAATACTCTTCCCGCGTTATTTTTAGTAAGATGTAGTAAGGAGCTGTCAGTGCCAGTTTCACTTATTTTTCAGCGTTCTATAAATGAAGGTAATGCCTAAGATATGGAAAGCTGCTTTTATTACCCCAATACATAAGAAAGGCTCGAAAAATGAGGTTGTGAACTACAGGCCCATCTCTAATTTGTCACCTAGCCAAAATTTTTGAGCGATTAGTTTTTGACCAAACTTATGAATGTTTAAAAAGTGAACTTATTCTCGAACAACATGGTTTTATCAAGGGTAGATCAACCACCACCAACTTAGTTATGTTAAATGAGTATTTAACTAGTAATATGGATAACATTAATCAAATAGATGCAATTTATACTGATTATACTAAAGCATTTGATAAAATAGATCACAGAATCTTATTGCTCAAAATGGCAGGTTTGGGTATAAGAGAAAATATTATGAAATGGTTTGCATCATATCTCAATTATAGAACACAAGCTGTTGTTCTGGAAGGCTGTACTTCCAACTGGGTAGATATCCCATCGGGCGTTCCACAAGGATCGTTGCTAGGGCCACTCCTCTTTGTCCCATTTATCAACGACATAGCATCTTGTTTTTTAAATTCTAAATTTCTATTGTTTGCTGACGACATGAAAATTTTCCGCATTGTTAATAATGTTTCCGATGCGTTACTTCTCCAGGAAGACTTGAATAGATTAGACATCTATTGTGAACGTAACAAATTGGACTTAAATGTATCCAAATGTTTTTCCATCACCTTTACTCGGAAACGTAACATTTTCACTTTTCCCTATAAGCTGAAGGACTATGAACTTCAGTCGACTAGCGTAATTAGGGACCTGGGAGTTATGCACGATCGTAAACTACTGTTTGACAAGCACATAGAACATATTATTGACAAAGCGTACAGAGCACTTGGTTTCATAATTCGCGTCTCCAGACCTTTTAAGCATATGAAAACAGTAAAAATACTTTACTGTGCCTATGTACGCAGTCACCTTGAGTTCTGTAGTCAAATTTGGAATCCTTGTTATAATATCTACAGTAACAACATAGAAAGAATTCAGAAACGGTTTATTCGATATTTGGGCTTTAAATTTAAATTACCTCATCTTGATTACGAACAACAATGCATCAAACTTCATCTTTTACCTCTTTACTGTCGTAGAAAAGTATCTGATATTTGCCTTCTATCAAATATAGCGCAGAGCAAACTGGATTGTTCTGATTTACATTGTAAAATTCAATTTAATGTGCCCACTAGAAATTTGCGTTCCAAAAATCTACTCCATGTGCCACTTTGCCACAGTAATTATCGGTATAATAGCTTCCTACCGCGAGTTTCCAGGTTGTTTAATGAGCTGAACCATATTGATCACATTGATTTGTTCTATAATAGTAAAAATAGTATCAAAAGTTTTATGTCTCATGAACCAGAAATATTGTTCAGGTAATAGTATGTTAAAAGTAAAAGTAATTGTTATAGAATCTGTTATATTATACAGTTGATTTCAGTAGGTTTATGTTCTACAGCACTGTCTTCTTTCTACATGCGGAAGCTTTTAATTGGCATACAGAGAATCAATATTACAACGATTTCGTTTTAAAATTCAGTATTGTATTTGAAACAAAGTTTAAAGTTACTTAAACATGTTGATTGGCAGGTACTATTTTAAAAAAAAGGATTTTAATTTGTACTTACAATATATAAGGAAATTTATTGCTTTTGTTTGCCTAAGGGTTTATGTTTTTCATAATATTTAGTTTCTATTTGTGGAGACTTGTTATTGGCGTATTGTTGCTACTTTTATAATTTATGTTAAATGTATTGCTGTAAGCTTCCCTAAGATTAATAAATAATATAGAAATAAATAAAAATATTATATGTACATTGTAAATTTGGCTGTAAGCTCCCCGAATAAAATAAAATAAATAAAATAAATAAATAAGTATGTAACTGAACTATATAACTAAACTAAATAAGTATATATCTAAACTAAATAAGTATATAACTAAACCAAATAAGTATATAACTAAACTAAATAAGTATATAACTCAACTTAATAAGTATATAACTAAACTAAATAAGTATAAAACTAAATTAAAAAGTAAATAACTAAACTAAATAAGTATATAACTAACCAAAATAAGTATATAACTAAACTAAATAAGTATATAACTAAACTAAATAAGGATATAACTCAACTTAATAAGTATATAACTAAACTAAATAAGTATAAAACTAAATTAAAAAGTACATAACTAAACTAAATAAGTATATAACTAAACCAAATAAGTATATAACTAAGCTAAATAAGTATATAGCTGAACTAAATAGGTATATAACTAAATTAAAAAGTAAATAACTAAACTAAATAAGTATATAACTAAACTAAATAAGTATATAACTAAACCAAATAAGTATATAACTAAAATTAATAAGTAATTAACTAAAATAAATAAGTAATTAACTAAACTAAATAAGTATATACCTAAACTAAATAAGTATATAACTAATTTAAAAAGTAAATAACTAAACTAAATAAGTATATAACTAAACTAAATAAGTATATAACTAAACCAAATAAGTATATAACTAAACTAAATAAGTATATAACTAAACCAAATAAGTATATAACTAAACTAAATAAGTACATAACTAAACTAAATAAGTATATAACTAAACTAAATAAGTATATAACTAATTAAAAAAGTAAATATCTAAACTTAATAAGTATATAACTGAATACTAACTATATAACTAAATTAAAAAGTAAATAACTAAACCAAATAAGTATATAACTAAACTAAATAAGTATATAACTAAAATAAATAAGTAATTAACTAAACTAAATATGTATATAACTAAACTAAATAAGTATATAACTAATTTAAAAAGTAAATTACTAAACTAAATAAGTATATAACTAAACTAAATAAGTATATAACTAAACCAAATAAGTATATAACTTAACTAAATAAGTATATAACTAAACCAAATAAGTATATAACTAAACTAAATAAGTATATAACTAAATTAAAAAGAAAATAACTAAACTAAATAAGTACATAACTAAACTAAGTAAGTATATAACTAAGTTAAATAAGTATATAACTAAACCAAATAAGTATATAACTAAACTAAATAAGTACATAACTAAACTAATTAGGTATATAACTAACCACAATAAGTATATAACTGAACTAAATAAGTATATAACTAAACCAAATAAGTTTATAACTAAGCTAAATAAGTATATAGCTGTACTAAATAGGTATATAACTAAATTAAAAAGTAAATAACTAAACTAAATAAGTATATAACTAAACTAAATAAGTATGTAACTAAACCAAATAAGTATATAACTAAATTAAATAAGTTTATAAATAAAATAAATAAGTAATTAACTAAACTAAATAAGTATATAACTAAACTAAATAAGTATATAACTAATTTAAAAAGTAAATAACTAAACTAAATAAGTATATAACTAAACTAAATAAGTATATAACTAAACCAAATAAGTATATAACTAAACTAAATAAGTATATAACTAAACCAAATAAGTATATAACTAAACTAAATAAGTATATAACTAAAATAAATAAGTAATTAACTTAAACTAAATAAGTATATAACTAAACCAAATAAGTATATAACTAAACCAAATAAGTATATGACTAAACTAAATAAGTATATAACTAAACCAAATAAGTATATAACTAAACTAAATAAGTACATAACTAAACTAAATAAGTATTATAACTAAACTAAATAAGTATATAACTAATTAAAAAAGTAAATAACTAAACTTAATAAGTATATAACTAAATACTAACTATATAACTAAATTAAAAAGTAAATAACTAAACCAAATAAGTATATAACTAAACTAAATAAGAATATAACTAAAATAAATAAGTAATTAACTAAACTAAATAAGTATATAACTAAACCAAATAAGTATATAACTAAACTAAATAAGTACATAACTAAACTAAATAAGTATATAACTAAACTAAATAAGTATATAACTAAATTAAAAAGAAAATAACTAAACTAAATAAGTACATAACTAAACTAAGTAAGTATATAACTAAGCTAAATAAGTATATAACTAAACCAAATAAGTATATAACTAAACTAAATAAGTATATAACTAAAATAAATAAGTAATTAACTAAACTAAATAAGTATATAACTAAACCAAATAAGTATATAACTAAACTAAATAAGTATATAACTAAACCAAATAAGTATATAACTAAACTAAATAAGTATATAACTAAAATAAATAAGTAATTAACTTAAACTAAATAAGTATATAACTAAACCAAATAAGTATATAACTAAGCTAAATAAGTATATAGCTGAACTAAATAGGTTTATAACTAAATTAAAAAGTAAATAACTAAACTAAATAAGTATATAACTAAACTAAATAAGTATATAACTAAACCAAATAAGTATATAACTAAAATTAATAAGTAATTAACTAAAATAAATAAGTAATTACCTAAACTAAATAAGTATATACCTAAACTAAATAAGTATATAACTAATTTAAAAAGTAAATAACTAAACTAAATAAGTATATAACTAAACCAAATAAGTATATAACTAAACTAAATAAGTACCTAACTAAACTAAATAAGTATATAACTAAACTAAATAAGTATATAACTAATTAAAAAAGTAAATAACTAAATTTAATAAGTATATAACTAAATACTAACTATATAACTAAATTAAAAAGTAAATAACTAAACCAAATAAGTATATAACTAAACTAAATAAGTATATAACTAAAATAAATAAGTAATTAACTAAACTAAATAAGTATATAACTAAACTAAATAAGTATATAACTAATTTAAAAAGTAAATAACTAAACTAAATAAGTATATAACTAAACTAAATAAGTATATAACTAAACCAAATAAGTATATAACTTAACTAAATAAGTATATAACTAAACCAAATAAGTATATAACTAAACTAAATAAGTACATAACTAAACTAAATAAGTATACAACTAAACTAAATAAGTATATAACTAAATTAAAAAGAAAATAACTAAACTAAATAAGTACATAACTAAACTAAGTAAGTATATAACTAAGCTAAATAAGTATATAACTAAACCAAATAAGTATATAACTAAACTAAATAAGTATATAACTAAAATAAATAAGTAATTAACTAAACTAAATAAGTATATAACTAAACCAAATAAGTATATAACTTAAGTAAATAAGTATATAACTAAACCAAATAAGTATATAACTAACCAAAATAAATGATAAATGATAAATGATAAATGATATTTATTTCTGTAAGTAAATCTTTTGAGACATTTTTACATTTTTAATAAGTATATAACTAAACTAAACAAGTATATAACTAAACAAAATAAGTGTATATCTAAACTTACTTAGTTTAGATATATACTAAAATAAATGCGTCTATTGATTTGTTAATACAATGGCTACAAAACAACAACTTAAAAATTAACCTAAATGAATCTAAAATAGTAAATTTTAAACAAAGAGCCAATAATACTGCACACAATTATTTAGATATTGTGATTTAGATAGTGAGATTAGATAGATAGAAATTTAGAAAATGGTCATAAATTTGAATGGAAAGAGGATATTAGGATATTAGATTTTTAGGTTTTATAATAGATTGTAAATTGAACTGGAAAGCACATTTAGAATATGTCTGTACTAAAGTGAGTCAATCAATATATGGACTCTATTAGTTAAAGAATGTAGCTAGTAGATCAACACTGATAGCAGCTTATCACGGACTTGTGTCATCAACACTACGGTTTTATTTTATTTTGGCGTAATTCCACTGACTGGCATTTAGCATTCAAAGTTCAGAAACGATGCATAAGGACTATGTTTGATGTTAAGATACCAAATAGTTGTAAATCTCACTTCATAGAAAATAGGATTCTAAGTTTCTGTTTCTGTAAATGCATGTACATCGTTGAATGCGCCATGTTCGTAAGACAAAATATACAACAAGAGCTCGCCACGCGGATTTGTTGTATGTAGTAAAGAGCAAAACCGCTTAAATACTTAAAATCATATTTTGTGTTGCTCGCCATGTATATAATGAGTTACCAAACTATGTAAAAAAGGCTGGACGAGTGCCTCGGGCCACATACGGCTTGAAGATTCGGCTCTGTGTCTGAACCCCGATATTCCCTTTGGGCCACAGCACACTAGCTACTTTTAGCATCGGCGATCGGCAACTAGTCGCTTTTTAAAAGCTAAATACGGCGACCGAACGCTCTGCACCGCACACTTAAAAACGCCAAACGCGGAGATTAAGTTGCTTTTTAGAAGCGCGACACAGCAGCTGAACGCTACTCTCCGCACACATTCGGGTGCTGGTAGCATCGATTTGGCATCTGAGCAGTCGCTAAAACGCGCGTTTCCGATACCGCGATCGAACGCAGGAAGTCGCTAAAACGCGATGCAGCATCGATGCAGTCGCAAAATCGCCGATTGCCGATGCTAAAAGTAGCTAGTGTGCTGTAGCCCTTTGTTGTCCTTAATAACGCGCGCGTACGCTCCGTAGCGCTCACGCCGCCACCCGGGCCTATTTCTGCTAGGGTGACAGATCCTCGCCTGACTCCTCCAGGCAATATCTATCTTCCCTTTTTTTTCGTGACACAAACCACAAAAAGAAAAGGTGTTATACACTTTTTACGTTAAATATTCAAAGCCGTTCAATATGTGTAAAAGCAAGAAATAAATGTGAATGCCACCTCTACATTTGAGTACAAAGTCCTGTCGAGTTTGATATTTGTAATTATATTGTGGAACAACAAAACCCTTTTGTATCACAAAGGATTTTTGATAAATAAATGTTAGGGAAATATTTAAAAGGTTTTTTACAGTTGTCAACACAGATTACCATTTCATGTTTAACAATAATAGCACTTAATATCAACGTGTAATATATCCTTTATCCAAGTGTATTATTTTTAAGTATAATTTAATGAAACCTTAAACTTCCTTTCTACAGTTCTTCTATATGTTCAGCAGTATACTGTTAAAGGCTGTTTATGGTATCCCTCTATTAGTGGATGTTGGTTGTCACTCGTCAACTCTGCATAAGTCTCTCTGTCTTTTGACATACTAAACAGTTCTTCTACGCTGACGATCCCTGTCCACTCTCTTATGTCAATGGTTGATATATATAATATATAATAAAGAGATAATACATTAGAGATATAATAAAGAGATTTTAAATTATTATATTTCAGAGAACAGACGGCGTTGTTAAACTATAAATAGTGATAACCGAGCAAAGCTCAGTCACCTAAGTACTAATAATTTAAGCGAGCCAAATTAAAGCCAGTTTATTTTTGACTTTCGCCAACTATACTTAAACAGTCTTCTTGCTAAGTGCCCCTAAACGTCGTTTGACCCTAACTTTTAAGAGAAATCTAAGCACTTAGGTGGCCCCCAAAGGTTGGTGAAAATATCACCAAGAGTTACTTACCTCTCTCTAAGTGACTACACAAACCAACAGTCTACCTTTATTCTTTCTTATATTTCATTCATGATCTTAAAAATATCTATGAAATTTAGAGCAGTTTTCTTTAACTCTGCGATCAAGGAAATTACCTAACATCACACCGCTATCTCCTCCAAGTGGCAAATATTTCCAGTCTATTTCGCGACGCTCGTTGCTAAGCGGTTCAATTTCCTGCAGTTAACTGACTGCCACAGGTATATTGCTGTTTGTACGACATATATCTATAATCTATAAAAAGTTACGGTAAATTTTGAATATGAAAATAGATATGTTCTAAGTAACACATCATTTGAGTAAATATTTTCACGTTTTTTTTCTAAAATTTGTGGTATCAAGTCAAACGGATGTTATGATAATTGCGCGGCTGGCTTATATAGAGGATTATTCCGCTGCCATATCGTTTTCTACTACGTTGAGTATGTATGTTCAAATCCCACATTAGACAATGTTTTGTGTGATCCAAAAAAATTTGTTCTGAGTCTAAATGTTCTCTGTCTAATTCTTCTCTGAGTCTGAATATTTGTAGTCACTCCTTTATCGTATATATTGTTTGGAAGAATATTTTTGTCTAAGATTAACATTTCTTTTCAGGAATATTTCTTTCGCTGCTTATATTTTTAAGCATAGCGGGGAATATACTGGTATGCATTGCTATATACACCGATCGAGGGTTGCGCCGGATCGGCAACCTGTTCTTGGCATCGTTGGCAATAGCTGACATGCTTGTTGCGGCTGCCGTAATGACATTTGCTGGAGTTAACGATTTACTTGGGTAAGGTTTTAATTTTTTTATTGATAATTTGATCTTCCCACCTCCGAGGCACAGAGTGGCACACAGGTAGACGGTTCGATTCCCACACTCTGCCCCGCAGCAAACCCCGGTGGGGTAGCGGCCAGTGGGCGTTTCCACACGTAAATAAAGGATAAATCTTATCTATGAAATGTTAAAATTTTAAAGTATATTTATTAGTAGACTAGTTACCGTGGAACAGGATACGTCTACTCGTGCACTCTGGCAAAGCAGGTAGGGGTGGAAGCGTGCGGGCCTGGTAATGATCAGAGTTCCCACTCAGGACGGGGTCATCTGTAAGCAGTAGATTACATAGACATCAAGGTTTAAGGGCTTTCCATACTAGGGTACACCTGGTTTCTCGGCTACAAGTACTTTGAGACGGCATGTGGGTTTTGGTCGGTTAGAGTCCGACATAACCGTAGGTGGTATCAAAGGGACTTTCCACATATACAAAAAAAAGGTTACATCTACTATAAAATTAAAAATCTGTGTGTGAGATGTGTAAATTTGAAAATTATTAATATAACTATAGTATACTTGTTATTTACAGTAAGATGCGGTATAAACTCATATATAAATTATGGTACTATTGATAAAATTGTATTTAAAGGTCTGCAATATTAGTAGATGAAGTTAGTAGGTATACTCAGAATATTATCTATGTGTAATTAGATTTTAGTTAGATACCTCGTCTTGTGATGTACTAGAGATATTCCAATAATTTATACTTAAGATATTATATATTCTGAACATTATAAGCTTAAGTACAAATAATCAGCGGGAATAAAGTGTTCTTGATCATAAGAGATCAAAGTAATTTATCTTATATTTTACCTCGTGATGGAGTGAGTAATATCCGAAAACACATACAAAGTGAAAATTACTTTAATAAATAATACGGTGTATCCTTCATCATAAACTTCAGTGGTATTTTTTTCTTGGCAGTTATTGGGTATTTGGAGAACAGTTCTGCGACACGTGGGTGGCGTGTGACGTCATGTGTTCTACAGCCTCCATCCTCAACCTGTGCGCGATTTCGCTCGACAGATATATACACATTAAGGATCCTTTGAGGTAAGTTTAGTAGATAGTATATAATATATTAAAAGTTCATAAAATAGTTTAATTAGTTCCATAAAGTATAACTGACTGCCTCGTTGGTCAGGTTGTTGATCCATAAATGTATTCTTCGGAGTTTGGGTGTTTTCTATGTATAATTAATATGTATTTACAAAAGAATGTTTACTGCCTCGTGGGTCTAGTGGTTAGCGTATGCGGCTGCTGATCAAGAGGTCTCGGGTTCGATTCCCGGGTCGGACCAAATATTATTTGTGTTATTCAAAAATATTTTTTTCGGAGTCTGGGTGTTTTCTATGTATAGTATGTATGTATTTACAAAAAAAGTATGTTTATGTATTTATATCAGTTGTCTAGTACCCATAACACAAGCTCTGCTTAGCTTGGGACTAGATGATGTTGTGTGTAAGATGTCCGAAATATTTATTTATTTATAACATGACCTCTGTGATAGATAGCTACAAAACCAACGAAGAAACTTTTAAAAAGCGATTTAATTTTGAATCCTCAATATTTTCTTACAAATATAACCTAAAATTTTTATCACAGATAAACACATCGGTGTTTTATCATAAAATTGTGATAAATGCCGATGCAACATATTAAAAAACACTTAAAATCATCAGAAATTAATCATTAAATACTTTGCAGCTTTTATTTTTTTATTAAAAGACGGCTCCCGCTTTAGGGATATACATTCTATGTCGTAAGGACCTTACAAACATATATAAAACGGACACAAACAACAACCAGACTAAGAACAATAATTATTGGATCACACAAAGTGTTGTCTCATGAAGGATTTGAATTCACAACCCTTGGCGTAGCATAAAACGAGGATGTTTTTATCTAAAAATAAAAATAAATAGACAATACTGTAAGCTGTCAAGAAATAAAACACGCAAAAAAATATTTGATGACAAGTATTTTCAACAAATAACATTCCTTCTCCATATATATCCATAACCACAAAAATAAAATTAATTAAAATTTAACCGAATCTATTTTTAATATTTAGTAAAAACAAATGTTGTCTAACTTCAGTAACAAGGTTTTGTTAATAGATATCGACACCACCTCTGTTCTCGTTATCTTATTTACGGTGATTAATTAACCGTTTAAATGCTTCCACCGACCAGAGTACCACACGAAATGATTTATTGATACGTGCAAGCATCAGCAAAACCATGAAAGTAAAATTAATTTGAGGCTAAAGATAATAGGTCAATAAATCCCTAGCGATAAATAACGATCATATAACTTTAGTACCGTTACATGGTTCTAATGGCCGTCTGTAGTGTCTATTTTACGATATTTTTGTATTTCATTTCTGTGCACAGTTTGATCAAATAGCAGACGACAGGACGACAAAATATTTAGTACTTTCCTGTTTCAATATCTGCTTTGTATTTTGTTATGTAACGTCTTTCTTGATTCTAGTAATTTTCATGATTTCATATGTTTTTTGTGGTCCGTGTAGTGAGGAACTAAGAATACAGAGTGTCACCACTCCTATTCATCCCACGGGTGTCGTAAAAGGCGACTAAGGCATAAACTACACAAGACAACATCAATGCAAAGAGAAGGAAAACTTGAAACCAACCCTATTCCAACCCGTCTGGCCAACGTGGTCTAATAAGCCAAAACCTCCTTCTAAGGAGAGGCCTATGTCCAGCAGTGGACTGTTAAAGGCTGTTGATGATGATGATGAATATATTTTATATAGAAATAAT
The DNA here is from genome assembly GCA_932526445.1 of Phragmatobia fuliginosa. Classification (NCBI taxonomy): domain Eukaryota; kingdom Metazoa; phylum Arthropoda; class Insecta; order Lepidoptera; family Erebidae; genus Phragmatobia; species Phragmatobia fuliginosa. The sequence continues at coordinate 6,974,669 of OW052057.1, read as the reverse complement.
AACGTGATTCTACATTACTCATAACCTCGTTGGTCAACAGGATTGGCATAAACTGTGATTGATAACATGTCGTGTGGTGTTCTACAAGGGTCTGTCCTCGGATCACTGCTGTGGAACATGGGATACGACTGGGCCCTAAAACCTACAGGCACCCAAAGCAGTCTTGGTTGTAGTGGAAAATCCGTTTTTGATTAATAGAGCAGCTTAACTGGAGTGATATTTACCACTTTTCGTTGCTTGCCGTCAAGTTAGTAGGTTACCGGAACTTTGAGTCCACTTCCCCCAGGTCTCCCAAACCTAGGGGAAGTGGACTCAAAGGCCGGCAATTCACTTGTAACTCTTTATTTTCTGCTCTTTATTGTTACCTCTGTGCCTTCAAAAAAGTTGATGGACTTCTTACCTTTAAAGGTTGAATTATACATTGAAACATAGTCTTATTCCTGCCGTCACTTAACTCAATTGTGGATCTCAATACTACCATAAACCAGGACAATTGTTGTTCAGAAATAAGTACAATACATTTTTAAAGCCTGATTTAGATTTTTACAATACACCACTTGCAACCAGTAAGGCTTTTAATACAATCGTCGAAGTAAAATTTGAAAGCTTACATAAAAAGTTTGAAAGCTATAGGTAAGTAATTTCTTGCGTAGGTTCCTTTTAATTCTTATAATATTATATATATATATATACAACGTGTTTCAGAATATGGTAGTCTTAATACGAATAATGGATGAAATGATATGAAATCGATGAGATGAAATCGTTACTAATATTATAAATGCGAAAGTGACTCTGTAAATCTTTCCGGCTTTCATAGCGAAACTACTGAGCCGATTTAAATTAAATTTGGTACCCAGATACCAGATAGTCTAAAGCTTAAAGAACAAGGCTTTTTACTAGTAAATAATAAATATAGCTATGGCTTGAGAGACAAGTAAATTTTTTATAAACCAGCTTTTGAGGATTATAGTATTGTCGTTAAAAACTAATACTAGCTATTAACAACATTTAAGCACAGATTAATAAACAGTCACTACCTTATCATATGTGACATCACTTCATAAAAGCTAAATTCTAAATAGTGCCTCATATTCTTCCTATATTAAAATGAGAATGAACTTGTAATCAAAAAAGTCCCTTATTTAATTTCCCACCAAGTTATCGTTTCTCAAAGGATAAATTCAGTTTTGAAGTTAAATAGGGTTGAGAAAGTCATTGTCTACTAATATTACAAACGCTCATAGCCAAGTGGCCTTAGGTGATTGAAAACAATCACAGAGAGTAAGCAATGTCGGCGCGGTCAGTACCTAGATGGGTGACCGTTTGTGGCATATATGTTCTGTGATTTCCGTTTCACGTTAAGCATATATTTCTCGGTTGTTATCATAAGATAACAGTCGTGAAGCTCAGTTGGAGGCCTTCGGACAGTTTTAAAACATTCAACAGCAAGATTACGTAGCAACTGCGTGACCAGTCCACAACCCTCACTCTACCAGAGTATGGCCATATATCATGGGTTGTTAATAAATATTACAAACGCAAAAATGTTTCTGTTTCTTTTCTGTTTCTGTTACGTTTTCACAGCTAAATCAAAAGAACAGGATTTCATGTACTCCTAGGTACTTTGATTGTTGAGGACATGAACATAGATTACTTTTGATTGATTTGAAGCTGAACAGATATTGTGTGACCCATAATCTATTCAACAAATCTGAAGTACATTTCAATAATTCGAATATCGGTTATTTATTAGATTTTGAATTTCCTTTTTACGGTAAGGAAAAAATAAACCATTAAGTAAAACGTGTATTACGTCACTGAAGAGTTCTTATAACAAAAGAGACGGACAACTTCTTTTGTTATTTCTTGTACGTCAGTTCACTCTTGTGCGTAATAGTACTGAAATAATGTGTAAAATCATGCCATTCGATTCTGTATCTTATTCTTCATTGCGTAAAGTCGGTATTTACATGTTAAATGACATTTATAAAACAAATGTTAGTCGACATGTGTATACAATTCAAATATTGTTATAAGAATCGTAGATAAACGTATAGAATATTTGTATATGATTTTCATATTACTTGTACAAAATCCTACTACTTTGCGCTGATACACCACAAAGTAGTAGATATAGATAGAATATCTAAAAATAAATCCGAAATAACTAAATTGACAGTTTTTTTCTTCGAAATTTAAATAGGTTCACTTAATTTTAGAGAAATGTCAATAATAAGTTATTTTTTTTACATTTTCTTTCCTAAAATGTTCTCTTGCACCTAAAAACATTGAATTAGTCTCAAGGCAATTATTCGAACAATCTATCAACTTATCTTCATTCTCTTTGCTGTAAACTACAAGTTTTACATTTAGTCACAAGATATACTTTCTATTGTATAGATTCTCGATTTTCGGCACTTAGTGGAACTTGTTAAAATACATTCCTAAAATTAAACACACTACGTACAATTTTTATTTTTATTCTTCAAGGATCTTTTACCCTACTAGGGTAAATAAGTCCCATAATGCCTTAATTTAAACAATCATCAATTTATCTATTACTAGCTTTCGCCCACGGCTGCGCTCGCATCTATTTTTGTTAATACGGTAAAAATTAGCCGAGAGAGTTCCGAGTCATGAACTACGGACACCTAAAAAGCGAAATAAAAGTACAAGTGTGTTTAATTTCAAATATATACCTTCTATATGTTTTACACCGCTGTTTAAAACCGTTACAGTTACGAGTATTAACTCCATGTGTAATCAAACTAAAACAAGACTTCAATACTAAGCATCTGAGTATTATTTATGCTTGTTATATTACTTTGGCTTTGACTCAATCGAGAAATAGATCAGAGTAATGAACTATCGACCCATCATTCATGGCAATTTCGTATGTGTATTGGGGAGTTCATTAAATCAGAGAGTTAGGGTAGATTCAGTCTAACCGTAGATAAGTAGTACTCGTAATAAAATTGCCTTTAGCTGCCTTGTTGGTGTAGTGGTTGCGGCTGCTGATCAAGAGGTCTCGGGTCGATTCCCGGGTCAGACCAAACATTTGTGTGATCCACAAATATTTGTTTCCGAGTCTGGGTGTTTTCTATGTATAATATGTATGTATTTACAAAAAAAAAGTATGTTTATGTATTTATATCACTTGTTTAGTACCCATAACACAAGCTCTGCTTACTTTGGGACTAGATGGTGTTGTGTGTAAGATGTCCAAAATATTTATTTATTTTTATTATTAATATCAAAGAAAGGGCATGTATAACTAGGTAGTTCAAAAAACATAACAGATTAAAATGAAAATTATGTGAATGAAAAATGAACATTGTACAGATGAATTCGTAGGTTTGATAGCTCTAATTTGTAAAGAAAATGTTTAATAAGCTTTTCAAACGTGAAAAAAAGCACGTGTGGGTTAGTGGTTGAAACAATCGCCACACTTTTCTACTTCGCTAAGTGTTGTGGGACAAAGCCCACATGAGACAACATTTTGTGTGATTAATAAGTCTGGGTGTTGTTTGTGTTTATTTGTTAATTCCCACGCGACACAATTTACATTATTAGTGCAGCAGTTTACTTTTCAAATGAGAAAAAAGGACAAAAAGAAATATCTTTCTATGGAAAAAATTATGCATTTCTCTAAGTGTTCAGAAAACATGTATGAAGTAAATATATCATAGTAAATATATCATAGAAGATACCTTTTATCCAAATTTGATTTTATGTATAACCTGATTACTACAAAAACATTATTCGAACCTGTCTTTAAATAAGTAATTTTTCTACTTAGATACGGTCGCTGGGTAACTCGACGCGTAGCAGTCGTCACGATCGCCATGATCTGGCTCCTAGCTGGCCTAGTGAGCTTCTTGCCGATCTCTCTCGGACTACACAGGCCTGATGAAGAGGCCCTTGCAACACAAAAACCGCCGAGGCACCCTACTTGCGCCCTGGTTCTAACACCGACTTACGCAGTTGTCTCGAGTTGTATATCCTTCATACTTCCTTGTATTGTGATGATAAGTATATACTGCAGGTTAGTTTACTATTTTTCTTTAAAATATGTTATGATTTGAGTAGATAGGCAAGCAGTAGTGTGTGTGTATGTATATGTCGACAAAAGGTGTTTGTTGGGGCGGTTGCCTTCTCCAGAATGCATATTATGTGGGTTGTGTGGTGTTTCTAGAGCAGAAAACAAAGTACTTAATTTAAATGATCTTTTATTAACACGAATTTAACTTAAAGTCAGAACAACGAGCCATAAGGTAGTTCCTTGACTGTAATCCGCGCGGTTATACATCGGTGAGTGTGCTCCGTTCGACCAGCATGAACACTTAATAATAAATAAATAATAAGTTGTAAGAACTCGTAACACAACCACTAAGTTTACATTACTAATTAATGAGATTGCTATTCAATACACAAGTAGGTTCGAGTTGAGGAATTTGTTACACGCATATACACTCGACATACGCACTATGCACTCGACTATGAATATAGTCTTGTATAGTCTACGTCTATAAGTCTTTAAAGCTGAAATGATTGAAATATTAATAAAATATTACTCAATTGATACGCAATGAGTATGGTGACCGCTCGTCTTTAATTCTACTCATGCTTTCCATCAGGCAGAGTGGAATCACTTTGGCAGTTTCACCCTTAAAAAAATTACAGATAGCCGTTCATTCTTGGACAGGACTCTCCTATTTCACGACACTCCGAATGATTTTAGGTTTTTCGCATTCAGCTCATACCAGCTACTACCACATTGATGCTACAAAAAAAAATTAAAAGTCACTCCTCCCTTTTTTAACGCCATTGCGTCAGTTAACATTATCACGATATTGAAAGACAATTTTATTAGGTATAAAAAGATATTAATAACTTTCTCAAATTAATATCCTTAAAAATAAAAAAGATGGCTACGTTTTGAATGTAATACTCTCAGATATTTGATTAGTATAACTGCCTCATAGGTCTAGTGGATAGCGCATGTGACTGCTATCTGACTGTAAGTAAATTAGAAGTCAGTGCCCTCAAATTTACTGACAACTTTTTTTTTCTTTTTTTTTTCTTTTTTTTTTTTTTTTTTTAACGTGTGGAAATCCCCGCGGACCGTCACCCCGTCGGGGGTTACGGCGGGGTGGTGTGTCGGACTCGAACCGACTAAAACCACACGGTGTGACCCTCTCTGCGCCTTTGTATTGGAAGGAGTCCAGGGAGGGGATTTCCTTCTGGACTCCAACCGGCGCCTGCCCGCACTGTCGCGGGCACCAACTCTTCGCTCGACTCTCTAGTTGGGCAACGTCCGGTCACACGCGGACGTCGCCCCCTCGCGGTTGGCCTCTACTGCGGACGGACGGGAAACCCGTCCCGCCCATCCGCGGCCACTCTCAGGGCGGCATGAGACGCAGGTATGCGCGCCTCCGCCGCCCAGGGCGCCGGCGGCGGATCGGGTCCGAGTGGATATCGTCCTCCCGGGCCTTCTCCGCCACCTCCTTCTGCAAGATTACGTCCTCGCAGAAGGTTGCGACCGCGGTAAAATAACTGTCGCTGCCGGCCATCGATCTTATGACGGCCGGCAGCGAGAGATCCCCTCCGATGACTGCAGTGAGGGCACGGCGCTGCGCCGCCCAAGCGGGGCAGACCGACAACTAGTTCAACCTTGGAATATCAGTTCTCCCTTAGGGTTGCGGAGGTCCGATGCCAGTCGCTTCGTGTAAAAACTAGTAGCTGACCCCAAATAACATTTTGAAATAAGACTAGGAAGAAGACTCTCAGATATGAGATTGCTTTACCTTTCATTAAGCTCAATAAATCTAACCCTTTGTTCTCGTGTTGATACTAAAGAAAGTGATATTAAAGATAGTCATTCATAAAGAAAATACAATGTACATATTATAAAAAGAATATCTCGCGTCAACTTTTCTTCTCCCGTTTAAGCTACGAGAGCAATAAGAATTCGTATCAGTGTCAGTAATTGTTTTGTACTAGAATAGACAAAACAAAATCCTTTTATATAAATAATAACAACACTGTCGGAAGAAGAAAATTTTGAAAGAAAGATTGTGTATGCAATAAATTGAGACATTACATTGTAAGTAATATGCGTGACAAGAACTAGGTTGAGATCTAAACCTAAGACACCTGAGGCAGTACTTCCTCGATTTATCGCTATTTTCTTAAAGCGAATGAAAACCTTTAAACCTATGTTGTTACTAATAACGTATTGAATTATTAAACTGGGCATAAGATAAATTTATAATAGTCATTATAGAATGTTTAATACCGTAGTTTGTATGGTTATCCATTGATCATTTTGTGAAGATTATAGAGGTATTAAATTATAATTTAAATTGTGTATACCTTCACGTCTCACCTCGGTTCAATTATCGCGGTTTGCTATTCCATTTAGTTAAGTAATGATTAATCCTTATATAATGGATAATTGTGGGAATACCGTTATTTGCCACGATGTTGTATTTTGATACATACCATTATATAAATACCTACCTATTGCTTTGGTACAGTTAAAACACTATACTTGGGTAGACTCACTGAGACCGCCTATTGCATATGCATTAATGAAAAAAAAACATGGTTACTGACACAGTACCTATCTCTTACTACATTCGTATACTACCTTCTTCCTATATTCCTTTTCTGTCTTATTTATACGAAAAAAGAATTGATTATTACCATATCATGGATTCTCTACTCAATTTATCATCCTACGGAAATTGAACATTGTTGTTTTTTTAGAAAGAAAACTTTGATTCCAAACTATAAAATAAATTAAAAAAACCGTTCTAAAATGGTTTTGAATTAGTTCACAACAAACTTCCTGACCTTACAACTCCTAAATAACAAACTTAAACAGTAACACTTTCTAATTGTTATATTCTTTGCAGACTCTACTGCTACGCTCAAAAGCATGTAAAATCCATCCGGGCAGTAACACGGACGGTACAAATGCCAGACAACCGGACCAAGTCCGTCCGAACCCGTGTACATACGCATGTACACTCGTCCCCATACCACGTATCAGATCACAAGGCGGCCGTTACCGTGGGCATCATTATGGGTGTATTCCTGCTGTGCTGGGTGCCTTTCTTCTGTGTCAACATAGTTGCAGCGTTTTGTAAAACGTGTATACCGGGTAAGTGTTTTAAGTGTGCGTGTGCGTGTGACCGTGTGGTGACGGATTAGGAATCTCGATCCTGAGAGCCGACAAAGGGACAAACTACGCAGAACAACATCACTGTAAAGAGAAGGAAAACTTGCAATACACCCTATATCAACACGTCTGGCCACTACTTTACTTGCCAAAACCTCATTTCTAAGGAGACCTAACCCTATGTTCAGTAGTAGATTGTAGTAGAAGGCTTTAATGGGTAAGTATTTTGTATTTCGTTTTATATTTAAGCCTACCAAAGTGACTCTACTCTGTCTGATGGAAAGCATGAGTGGAATCCAGGTGATCCCTACGATCACCATCCTCAATAGTTAAAGCAGATGCAGAAACAATTAGTAATTAAAAGAATTAAATCAATCGGTTCATAAATTACAGAGTTTTGAGGTAGCAAATATGAATAAAATACAATCTAAAATAATTTAATTCAACCGATGAAATGTTATGACGAGAAATAGACTGGTCGACAAATGTAATAGAAATCCTATGAATCATGTTCTGTTCAATAATATCATAAATAATTTCATTACCTCAAATCCACATTCCTAAAACCCACTTGTACTATGAAATTAAAAGCTATAATAACATTTAATAAACTTGTGAAAAGATTTAATTTTGAATACCACAGGACAATAAAAGCTCTTGAATTTTTTCTGTGAATTGTTATGTTAATTCTTCGAAACGAAATTTTCTAACTTGGCCGCATATTCTTTGGTGAAATTAAATTGAAATTTTATTTTTATAAAATAGATTAATAATTTCATTATTTATTAAAGGTATAAAATATGAAAGAAATTACTAAACATTGAAATGCGTAGTAACAATTCCCTTGGGCGATCAGTTATTGTTAAATTAACGACTACAAAAGCTTAACTGCGGCTTTAATTTTCAGTTCCTTTTCATAAAGGATTACAAAGCAGTTCATCATAAGCTCTAGAGAGCTTCTTATTACAAGATCAAGTTTGAGATTTTATATATGCATCCCTCTCTATCATTATGAGGCCAAGTGAGAAGTTGCAACATTCAAACACGAATAAGCACACCGTGGTATATGCCAGGACTAATGTGCTTCTCTTTACTGGAGGATGGATATTATTCGACGTTACGTTTTTATAAATTTTATCCTCCAGTTTTATGATTTCTTTTCATAAGATAAATAGTTTCTTTGGTGACGTATATATTAAAACAATCTTTAGAACATTATAGATCAACTTGCGTGTTAGTCTGTGACTTATCAAAATATACAAAACTTATTGTGTGTGTTTCACAAAATTTGGTAGGTAAATATGTTTATTAAGGTATCAAGTGAAATTCGCTACTAATGAAAGTATAGCTTTAAGATTTACTCCTAAAATCTTTGTTAAAACTCAATAAAAAGTAATTACTGCTTGCTGTACCGGGTACGAATGAGATCCATAAATCCACTATTATTGAGAATAATGACATTCTTAAAAATCATTTGTTACTATTGCATTAGACTATACTGTATGGATAGTTATTTTTAGTGTAAAATAAATAACTGAAGCCTTTCACTCGTCATTGTGTGCAATTTCCAGTAACGTGGTTGGTTCAAAGTCTTTGCATCTAATTTATTTATTTAAACCATTTGTGGATAAATAATACACGTATGTCTTCCATTTAATTCCAATGTCATCAGGACAAACCTCAGCTTAAGTGAGAAGGGTAATTCTACTTGCATTTAATTAATTTGATAAAGAACGCGTATCACATGTTCTCCGTACATTTTAAATTAATCCATTCGCGTAAACTGAGTAAACCTCAATTCAATCAGAAAGTCTATTAAACGTGCAAATTGAATTTAGCCAACACTAACTTGTAACCAATAGAAATAAATTCTATTTAAACTTTTATTGTATAACCAAGTGTTGGTAGTACAACCATTGAAATCAGAATTCATGCAATTTGAAATACATAGAACAATAGAACATCAAATATAAACGACTACACGCCTGTCGAAGGGGTTTAGACGGATACCTTGCCGCTTTCTACTGTGTTGTGGGTTCGAACTCCACGTGAAACAACGCTTTGTGTGATCCCACTATAGTTATTTTAGATTTGGGAGTTCATTATGTCAGTTTCAAATAGGTTTACGTGTCGCGAAGTATGCAAAGTACTCCGCAACACGGATTTTTTTTCTAGTGTGGCAATTGGCTTAAAAGAAAATTAAGTTTTCAATAGACAGATATATACTCCAACACTTTGAACCAAAATCTAAAACCAGTCAAAAGTCTATCATAGAATTTGAATTCAGTGTTCCATACACATGAGAAACAAATGGCTTAATATTCTAAATTTGGAGCTATAGCTTATAATTAAGATATCCACAAAGTGAGAATCGACAGCATAATATAAACTGATTTTTATTTATGTATGTAAATTCAAGGAATATATACTCATAACACACTTTGTTGCAGATTTGGCCTTCAAAATCCTGACATGGCTCGGATATTCTAACTCCGCGTTCAACCCTATTATATACTCAATATTCAACACTGAATTTAGAGAGGCTTTTAAAAAGATTCTCACATCAAAGTATCCTCTATGCTGCGGTTACCAAAGCGTGATAGCCAACACCCCGACGCGAAATGACAACTTCGTCACAGATTATGGGACCAAGACCCTCGTTGTACGTCGAAGTGGCTCCTTGGGTCTTTCTGGAGTTGATCCAACACCAAGGTCATCGGCTGAGTCTGTTCGTCCCTTGAGGGAATATCACATTTGACAAGAAGACGGTAACAGCAATAATGGGCTGCTTGATAAAAGTGATGTGGTTTGAACACCCGTTCACATACATGGCATAGAGTAGCTGTAACCACAGCATAGCGAAATACAGTAAGTCATTGTAAATTATTGGCTTTTTGTTTTACTATCAAGTTGAATGTTAAATTTCTGTAATGACAACACCGTGTATTTTTGTGTGTTGGGACGTAAGAGAAAATATAAAATTTATATCTAAATAGTGTTATTGACTTTTAAGTATAACTGGATAAGTACTTTTAACTTTTATTCTTGTTGCCAAGAAGTAAAACCATTATGTGTCATAGAAATTATTATAAACATTCCATGTAAATAAATAAATTCATATCATTGTGACATTAATACATATTTTAAATTAGTTAAAAGAAATGTATTTAATGGAATATAGGACAAAAGATCTGGATTTATAAAAAAATACAATAAAATTATATCACTTGCCTCAATTCTTAAATAAATATTAATTATTTATAAGTCTGAATCAAGAAGAAATATATTATGTTATTATTCAATCCATTTTGTTTGTAAAATTAAATCATTCGGTGTATTCAGGGCAAATAGATAATAGCCTAACGGTCCATTCACGACCTTACCGCTATGAGCGGTAGCTAAGAGCGAAACGCCGAGCGGTAATATCAAAAGTATAAAAATGTACGAGGCACGCCACGAGTCGCCGCTCATAGCGAAAAAGCTAGCGGTTTTTGCCGAGCGAATTGCTACAGCGGCGAGCGGTATGGAGAGCGGCAAGAACAAAGGCACAAGTTAGTATGTGCGACGCCACGAAACAGAGCGGCGTGGACAGCGGTGCAGGAGTGACGGACTCAGCGGCGTTAAATAAAAACAAAAAAATTTAGACGATTTTATGGCGGTAATGGATACCGAGGCTTTTATAAGAGAAATTTTAAATAGACCGCCTATATGGATGTCAAAATATCCCCAACATAAATATAAAAAGGTTGTGGAAAGAAATTAAACAATGTTTTCCGGAATATAATGGTACTTACGTTTAATTTAAATTGATAACACAAAAACATAGAACCTAGGTACCTACCAAACGAAGCTACTGATATGTTGACAAAAGTAATGGTATGTTTACGTAATGTAGGTGGATAGTTGACAAGTTTTAAAAGTTAATTTTTTTCTCTGTCAGTAGGTACCTAATTAGCAAAACAGTTTACATATCAGTAGTTTTGTCTGTAGATATAACTACACACGAAACTACTAGTATGTCTTATACGCAATGTAAGTAGTTGACAGGTTTTTAAAGTTTTTTCTCTCTGTAAGTACCTACTTAGCAAAACACTTGGAAACATCAGTTACTTCTTATAGGTAGGACCTTCGTATAGGTCACTAAATCCACCATCTAAATACCGATCTTTATTTAGTTCGTGCACTCATTCTATCATATTTTAAAAAAAATGTTGTTTTAAACAGACAGGGGATAATTTTTATAACGCCATGATTTTTAACACGTTCTGACTACCTAAATACTTCCACCGTCGCCGCTGCAACTAACCGCTACTAGGGTTCGTGGCGTGCAAAACGCACCGCTCACCGACGCCGCTCCGCTTTTCGCTAAGACCAAAACTCGTGGCCAGGCCGTAATTGTCTGTCGAGTTAGCTAAGCTTAAAATACATTAAGCTATATATTTTTTAAAGTTTAAAAAACTATAACCCAACTACGTAAAAGTTTCTAATACAAATTTTGGTGCCTAGGCCATTATTACGAATCTGTTGACAAATTATTCATGAAAATCAGTTAAGTTATTTAGGCGTTACGGTGGAATAAAAACCATACATAGAAAGACCACCTCAACTAATACATTTTCTTTAACTTCGCCGTAGTCGAGTAATAATGAGCGACTCTAACAAGCCCACTTTCATGTACATTCCTCCCTCGTATTTAAAACAGTGTTGTTTTAACTTCTCAAATATTACGTATAGAAAGCCCGAACATTCCACATGTATTACCGTAAAATTCCTGTGATACTTCTGTAAATAAAAAGTAGCAATAAACTCCTTGTAAATATTGTTAAAAACTCTTTGTAAAAATTTGGTGGTTATAACAGCTATCGTATAATACAAATGCAATTTAATAAATTCATATCGTCTAATATCGTACAGCACCAGTCACTTTTCAAGAAGATGATATATTATGATCTATGAATTGTTTAGGCCTTGTGTAAAGTTTAATAGTGTTATTAATTACATATATATAACTGTTATAGTAAAGTTGATTTTGTCTTTATAATAATTTACTTAGAAATATTAACAATATCGTAACTGGATAAGCTCCCATTGTAATATTTGTAGCTAATAAATAAACATCAATAAATGATTAAAAACTATACTATAAACATATATCAATTATATTCCAGTAATAATGCAACTTCAAGCTATATATAATATAATTCTCTGAATTTTGATAACATTCTGATACTTATTATTAAATATCGCATGTATGCCATAACTTCAAACATCCTATATACGTCTATCTAAACTTATTTTATTGTATAATAACAACTTACTTGTTTTAAGTATTTTAAGGCGGTCTACCATCGTATTATCCTCTGTGGTATTATCATTATAGATCCAATGCCCATGCAATCTCGCTTGAAAAAGTTATCAAAAAACGTGATATTTTTGATTCTTTAATACGCACACACATCTCAAACACGACTGTTTGGTCACAACTATGCAAATGTATACTACTATGATAACCATACTGCTGATGTGTGAGTATGATAAATATACTTATATACATTTTGGATACATACATATACAATCTTATATATAACATTTTGGTGTCTCGGTGTTTGTTACTAAACGCTTCCGAAACGGCTGTATTGATTTGTATAAAATTTTGTGTTCATTGTTATTTTTCAACACTATTTTTCATACCCCTAGGACGCGAACGAAGCCGCGGGGATCAACTAGTATTACATATAAAATTATCGTGTCGCAGTGTTTGTTACCCAACTACTCCACAGTGTTTGCTTATTCTGTACGTCTGAGTATAGGAAGTAAACTATTTCTAAACACCTAGGTGGTAAAGGATAAAATTCGGGGCCGCAAACATCAGCAAGTATTATAGCTAAATTACACACAGGCACAGAACAAATGACCGAGATCATCATACAAAGATTAGTCCGGAATGGGAATCTGACTACTAGACCAACAGGGCTTTAAAATGTATCAAAAATGTTTGCATTTTTCGAGCAACATTACTTTTGTATCTTACACTACAAATAATGTTTGCTCTTTCAACAATTTAATACTGAATTCCATTTCATACCAGCCCTCGAATAGGATATATTTTTATTACAAGTGTCAATGCTACTTAGAACCCCTTATTTGTGTGCTTACCTAAGTAAACTTTACCGCGAGTTTGTTCTTGGTTTCAGGGTTACATAATTTTCCAACTTGAAGGTTACAAGGTTGTGAAGCTCGTTTTATCATTTAGGTATGTGTGATGTAAATTCTGACATGTTTTGAGATGAATTAGGCTCCCTTATTTAACATTAAATTTATATGTATTTACTTTCTTCAGTTCTGTCTGTTGCGACGATGTTGGTTTTGTTGTTTCGTATTTATTCTACATGGGTGATAAAAATAACGCATTGGAATTATACTACAAAATTTAGTTTTTCATTGAAATAATGAACGAATAATCATTTTTTTATAAAGTTAGACTCGAATTATCAGAACTAAATTTAACTTTAAGAAATCGTAATATATAATATTGTCCTGTCCTGTCTTGAGAACTCTAAAGTTTTTTAAAGAAGATTATTTTAAGCGTTAAAATAGAGGATATTAAAACTAACAATTTTTAAAACAAATTCCAAAATGCACTATTTTTTCTGAATCGTCTTTATTATATAATAAACAATTAGATATAATACAAAATTCACCTATTCAATCAAATTTAAATAGAGTAACCAATACCTTGTTAACATTTTGATCTAAAAAGTATATTCTGTTGCGTTCACTTTAATAGCAACACACTTTTGATCTAACCGGCCTTCTCTGATCTCTTCGTCGGAGTTCGACGATAAAAGAACACCTTATTGATATGCATTGCTTCATCCATTGACACAAAATCATGTGACATAGCTTTTTAGATTTAACACGAAAATGTCGAGGACGCTCTCAAATATTGAGTTTAGTATCAATATTTTAAGAAATACTATTTTTATAAATTGGGTATCTATCTGGTACCTAAATCATAAGTTTTTTTTAACTTCCCGGAAAAGGTTTAATAATTATTCTAAAAATTTATGTATATAGGTAGATCTGGAGCAATTTATTGTGCCCTTAGCTGACAAGGGTAGCCTCTCTGTTTTTTTTAAATGTTTTTTTATCATTTGTTTTTAAACATTTTTAATTATGTGCCATCCAAAAACTTCAACTTTATGTTTTGATCCATCTACAAGCAACTTCTATTATTTTTTTAATAACTCAAAGGTTAAAAATACCTAGTAACTAACTATACATGTGGGTGTGCGAAATTATAAATATATTCAAAAGTATAATTAGTGTAAATTAAGTTACTAATTAAAAATCGATACTCCATATCTCATTGTAACATAAAAATATCTTACAAAATAAATAACAATTGAAATAAACCTATCGTATATTACATATCTTCAAATGAATATTATGTAGGGAAATTAAAAAATAGCCACAAAAATGCACTTAACCAATTTTTATAAAACCCCCTTCACTGAAAATATATTTAAGCACCAAATATATGGATATAGTAATATACTATTCAAATGGGGAAAAGCGCTAATGAAATTTATTAGTTATAATTGTATAGTTAACAAAGGCAGTATTATCGTAGAACATATCACTTATTATATATAGTGTAAATAGTTTTGTGTAAAATATCATTATAGTTAATATACATTTTGTTGATTAAATCGAATGTATTTAAGACAATGGTTGTTGTACTACTGTCGTTTTCTATACTGTGTCACTTTAAATTCGCTTAAGGGTAAATAATATTAGTGAAATATATATACTTGATCTCATTAGGTTTAGAAAAGCTTAAATAAATGTAGTATTTGATACTTAATACCGAATGTCATGTCTAATTATGGTTTTCTTTCTACTGAATTTTGATTGTATAACACTAATTTAAAAAAGTTACAGTCTCAAAATTATAATATTTATATGTGTTATTTAAGATATTGTATACATCATAGTTTACTACTAGTTATAGTTAGTATTACAGTTATTATAATAACTATCAAAATGACGAAATAATCAAAAATATTAATGACTTACTTTTCATACCAAAAATATTTGATTGTAAATATGTTTAATTGAAACTAGAATATAAAACGCTTCAATATGTACATATATTGTGTAACATTTATGTTATTATTTGTTATGTATATGAAAATTATAATTATAACTATTTTTCCTTCAATGACTATTTTAAGATACTATCAAAAATTAATGGAGTATATAAATCGTAAAAACGTGTAAAGAAATAAAAAACACTCGAACTTTGCCCATTACTCAATTTTTTATGGAAAAAACTACCTAATACGAAATATTAATGATAATTTTCTTTCAGTTTGATAAAAATTATCCCAGTAAAATAGAGAAGAATGAATTTCCCTTTAACTATTGATGTCGTTTAACTTACAATTATTTAACCTAACCACTGCTCTTAATTCAGTAGGTATAGACTAGCATATCAATAATCTTTACTTTATATTTTCTAACATACAAATATTGCATTTAAAAGATTTCATTATTAACAGCTGTTTTTTATTTTATAAAGACAAATGAACATTTATACAAATCGCAAAAAAAATATAGCAAGTTTGCTTGCGATTATTATTGTTATTTTCTAATATTAACAATTTTACTCTCAAAAAAGAACGACAAAAAGTCAAATTTCTTGGTCTTATAATAATGTATGGTCTTCTTTTAAAAAAAATGTTTTTGTATCCAATACCATCTCTGATTAAGAAATATGTTTTAATATAATTAGAAAAGTAGAAATTAATGTCTATTTATTAAAAGGCCGTTTATCGTAAATTCGATATGATCATTTTGACTGTCACATTTCGCAGTTGATAAGAGCTTATATATAAAACTATGTTAATTGAAATAACTTTTAATAATTACTCTAAGTAAAACAGTGTTAGTTCTCATCCATTATTGTAAATAATATTTTCTATGATCTTAATTGTCGTATATAAAACTATGATCGTTGTGGCGGCTTTGTTGCAAGTGCCCTCGAAGGGATAAAGCCGAAGCTAGTATTTGGTTTAGTTAAGGATTTCTAGTCAAAAAATAAATCGTATTAAAACCACAAAGTTGTTTTAATTTTTCTGATGAACTTTATCTACATGTTACTATATTATATCATTCTCGTGACTTGTTTTTACTCACGAAGGACTCAATCTTATATATAAAATTCTCGTGTCACAATGTTCGTTCCCATACGCCTCCGAAACGGCTTGACCGATTCTTATGAAATTTTTATGCATATTCAGTAAGTCTGAGAATGGACCAACATCTATTTTTCATGACCCTAGGACGCGAGCGAAGCCGCGGGCATCAGCTAGTAACTATCTAAAAATTTGTGTCTTCCTGACGTGCTTTACATAAGATATTTAACATCATACTGAGACCAATAGATGCCGAGCATGTTCGAAAAACTTTCTTCATTTAATACTTTGTATTGCCTCCACGTGATGAAGCCTCCAGTGATGAAAAACAGCAAAAAAACAATCATAAAAAAAATGTAATCTTAAGAAAAATATGACTACTTTAGTTTTTTTTTAATTTAAGATTAATATTGTGGGTGTAACTAAGTTTTATTTTATTTTTTATCTGTATAATTAAATTCTCAATTGAACAGTCTTCGTTTCATTAGGGCCATCCTAATGAAACGAAGACTGTTCAAATACGTAGTTCGGGAGATATTCGGGTTTATGTGACTGACCCGTTATTTTTGGAACCGAGTGTAGTTGGTAATTCAAGTGTACTACTCGTTCATTCGTACTAAAGAACACCCCAACTTGAAGAATTCTTACTAAATTAGGTGAGACAAGAAAGCCCTCCGCAACTTTCGTGAAAAAAGTTGTGCAAAGAATTTAGAAGTTTAAATAATAAATGCTAAGTGACTCGTAGCTAGCTCCTTGCGGTGCTGTTTTACTAATCGTTACTTATATTTTAATATCAAAATAATTACAGTATCACGGAGTTTTCCAAAATTATAATAGACTTTATTAATATAAACATGATACTTTTAAGGGTTCCGTGGTTCATGACTTGAAACACTGACTGATTCGTCAAACACATAAATATTTATTGTAATTACGTCAACAAAGGCTACAATAAAATTACGAAAATAATTTTAATTTCGGGTACGTCCCCTAAACATAAAGTGGGAATGATTTTTTACGACATTAGAAAGGTCTTGTAAATACATTGAGAGGTTGCTAAGACTACTTTTTTATATAAACGTCCGTTTGCTAGTAAGTTATTAAACTTTAAAGCGCATTTTTAGTTAATACAGAGCGTCCCCTACCCCCTTCAAAAGCTAAACGGCATGCTCGAAAATCTGTAAAAAAATCAAGATTGTAGTCCATGTTAGGAAATTTAAAGGCTAGGGCCGCGGGAAAAAGCTAGTTAGCTTATAAATAAGAGCACTATATAGCGACATACATTACATATTATGTTTTTTTTAATAACTCTTGTGAAACATTTAGCTTGTGTCAGAAGGTCACAACGTCATTACGATTATCGACACTGAGTTTGAATTTGAACCCCCCTCAATCGTTTGAACACAAGTGTGACAACTTATCCATTAGGCTATTGGCTATCTTTTCAAAATAAATTTTCAGTTTCAAGAAAATTCAGTCATTATTTATTCTCAGACCATTTTATATAACTCGATTATGTCTTTCAATACTTAAATTTTTCCGTTAAATAACTTAGATTGAGTAGAAAACTTAAGCTCATCAAACATATTTCATGAATTTATTTCTAAATTGGAACACTTAGGTTTCGTCTGAACTTGTCTAAAAAGCTAGAAAGGTTTTCTCTAATTTTATTAGCATAAATATACATTAGCCTATTACACTTAAAGTCTGTTGATACGATTAATATCTAGTATAGCATAATATAATTATAAAATAATAATTTTTAAAAATGTGTTTGACTTGTTTATTGCCAAGTGACCTTAGCTGATTGGAAACAATCACCGATAAGTCAAGGATAGTTCAAACCTTTATAATGATATCAATTCACACACATTTTTTTAGTTTCAGGGAAATTTATCTTTTCAAAAATCGCTTGAGTTTTTTTTTATAATTATGTAATAAATAATCACTGGCCAACAAGAAGCCCAAGCTTCCTTTCTAAGAAGAGCCCTATGCAACAGTGAACTGTTTAAAACTATTGATGTAATGTAACAATATGATTTAAATTATTGAGAAGAAAATCGTATTCAGAACACTATTACTTTCTTTAGTTGATAAATGATGATATGAATTGAACCCGCGTGCCAATATATTCCCAGTCCGGGATTCTATTCAAACTTTCTATCAAGCACTTTGACAGGCTGAGAATAAAAACAATTAAAAATTAACATAAAGCGTCATACTTGCAATCTTCTACTGGACATAGGCCCTTTCAAGCCACTCTGGTAAATTTTAATCTTATCCTTCTCCTAATATTAAATACTTTTTAAAAATAACTTTTTGAACATATTAATGGTTTTTTAAGCTAGGGACTTATTTAAAATTAATTGTCTTGGAACAAAAAATAGTCGCAATACCTCATTTAATTTGGTTATCTTGTTTTGTACTACTTAAAATAATGTTTTAACTTTATAATAATGTTTTAAACATTTTTATCTGTATCAAATGCTTTTCGAAGTCGTTTTCTAAGCTACTTTTAAGAAAAAAAACAAGTGAAGCATCCGAGAGGATTACCGCAACCGGGGCAGGCTGATAAAACACTTAACTTGGCTTGTATTTTCTCGTCATTCAGTACACTTTGTGGCAAAATCAATAAACAACATCCTTTAAAAGCTTTTCTTTAGAGGTAACGATTGTTGATTGTGTATATATACCAACGGTATGTCTTTGATAAAATTCAATGTTTTGTTATTTTTAAACCTCATTAGTTCTTTAATTTTTATTCAATCTAAATGTAAAGATTAGCGTATACTTTTTTAATAACTCACTTGAATCCTAATTCTAGAATGAATATAAGTTACCCTATCTTGGTGTGTTAATTTTTATAATAATAATAACTAAGCCACTTTTAATGAATTTATCTACATGTAGAGCTCCTTGGGTAAAATTTGTGTCCCAAAAGTAAAACTAGCAGGGGTTGAAATACAGAGATCGGAAAGTAAAATCTTCTAAAATATCACATTTATATATTTATTTTTTACAAAATATCTTAAAATAATGTTTACACTTAAAATATTTACACTAAATTACATCGCTTTTTTATATATATAAACCGTCCGTTTTTAGGCTTCCGTACCTCAATAGGAGAAATCAAAACCCTTACATGATAACTTTGTTGTTCGTTTGTCTGACTGTCTGTCTGTCAGGACCATTTTTCTCAGGAACGCGTGGAGGTATTAAGCTATAGTTCATATAAATAGTCAGGTCTCCTTTGCAAAAATCAAACTTGTAAGCCAACGCAATCCGATACAACGATACAGCCGTTTATTTATAAAATACTAGTTATATTTTTAGTTTTTGACACTCCCAAGGGTAATAAAACCTACAGGGTAAATTAAAAGGTACCTGGTACGAATCTTATAGCCAGAGATCGGAATGGGGTGTGTGAAAATACCTAAAGTTTGCAGAAGTTTGCAATAATAATATGGAGCTATTACAACCACTTAAGTTAAACCATTAAGTTAAACCAATATTTATCATTTCTAGGAAAAAAACTAATATTATTGCATGTTCCGAACTCTGAATGTCGAAAATAGTTTACGCACAACTTTCTTGTAATTGAAATAAATGTTTTTAATTTATTTTTTTATGCAGTGCAGGTTTAATAATTTAAAAAAAAGCCGACTTCAAAACTATGTAAAGACGTGAAAATGTTCGTTTTCCTTGCATCAACCTGTAGCAAAACTTTTTAACTTAAGATACAGATCAAAAAAAGAAATTAAAACCGCATTAGCATTTTGCAGATATATAAAATTCTGTGTTTGACCGACAAAGAACAATTGGGACTAAAATACCGAATTTTAACCGGAAAAGTACAAAACAAAAATTTATTTAGAACTGTATTAGCAGCTTGTAAATGTTTATAGTTCGGTGTTTCAAAGGTAAGGAACATGTAAAAAATAAACAAAACTAAACCGGTAAAATTCAAACCCGGTTTAACTTAAGTGGTTGTAACAGCTCCATATTATGTCCCGCTGCAAACTTTAGGTATTTTCACACACCCAATTCCGATCTCTGCTTATAGCACAGATAAATGAAAAATAGCGAAATGCATTAATTTTATACATCATATTATTTTAAAAATAGTTTTAATAATTTTAAACTTACCACCCCTCTCCTTATGAACGCAATGTTAAATTAAAATTATTCATATGAAAGGCACAGGTCTATAATACCTTTAGGCTGTAACTCAACCAAACTTCTATGTCAACGCAATCAATAACAATTGAAGCCTCACATTTCAAAACTCGCAGTCACTTCCAAGGGAATCATAACCTAAAGCATATTTCCAGTCAACCTAGGATCTTGAAATTTGACATGAAGGAATTATAACTTTTACTTATATACAAATTTGTACAGAACCCTCGTTGCTCGAATCCGACTCGCACTTGACCGGTATTCCTATATATTTTTTTCAACACCTCTATAAAGACCGAGAACTTAACATTAATTCCATAAAGATGAAATCAAAAACACCAGCTAGTACTAATATAAATGAAATAGCTAAGTAACCATACCAACCAAATACTTTAGAATTGAATGATTTAAAATATTTTTGATATAAATGAAAATGATGAAAAATCTAACATTCTTTTAAGAAACCGTAAGACTCACCGTTCGTTTGCTTTACCGCTAAATGTTATTGGAACGGTTATGAAAAACAAAAAGAATTTCTTTGAAATATTTGATCCTTAAAAAGTATTTGCGTCGTCAAAGAAAATTCTTAGTTGTAATTTAATATTTGGTTTTATGCGAATAAACAAGCAATCTTATTTACCATTTTAAGGTATTAGCTATTCAAAAATAAGTTTGAAATAAAATCTGAAATATAAGCCTGTCTGGTTTGCCAATATATACGCAGAAGTTTTTCCATGGTAAAGCGGGTAAACAAAGCAACACATAACCTGATGGTGAGTACTACCCATGGACTTTTCAACTAAATAATCTTAGGTGCATAACGGCCTTCCTTGGAAGTACAACGAATACTAATTTAGCCCTTCTTAAATTAGATTAGCAAGTTGATAAAATTCTAAAGACTAGGAGACCCTCAAAAAGTTGTAGTTTTTGCTCTCTAGGCTAAGGAGCATTCAAAGATATAGAGAGATGACATAAGTTGACTCATCTAGAGATTTTTCGAGGAAAGAAATTATCCAAGGTCAAATGTCTTCTATTATAAATGAATTCTAGTCCTAAGTTAGACTTGTTTTTAGACTTTCGCGACTTTTACACATACTCATGTTTTTACTGTAAACAGGACTTATTCGCGATAATAAAAAAGTTACGATACCTTCTATTTTCCGACGTTTCGAACGGGTACAGTAAAAACTTGAGTAAGTTAGACTTTTTCTATTATTCATTTTGGAACTTGACTGTTTGATTGTTTGTTACTTAAGTTTATTTCTTAGTTTCCTTCGCTCGCGATTTGCTTATCGCGGTAAAAAGTAGTCTATATCCGTTCTCGGGCTCTAGACTATTTTTGTATCAAAGCAGGCAGATAGAGTTACTTTCGAATAAAGCTATTCTTACTTCTTTTTTTAATATCTACGAGTTTCTGACACAAATTTTTCTACGAGTGTTTATAAATAAATAGGACTGACGGTCTAAGTTCAAATAACTGGCCAAACTAACAATTTATAAAGTAGCAGACTTTAAAACATTGTTTACTTAAGGTGTTACTATCACGCAAATAAAAGGTCAAGAGGTAGATAATACTTTTTTACGCCGTTATTTTATAATAAAGTTGTTTAAAAGTCCCTGTACATGTTAATAAGTAGTCTTTATAATACTTGACTTAAAAGTAGACCGCGGTGCCAGTAGCCGCCTATTCATTGATGGATTCCTCTCGACTGCCGAGGTAGGTGCTGTTTAATAGGTAGACTAGCCTTCCTAGCCAAGTTGCAAACGTTTTTCGTTTTCTATTCTATTATATTTCGGTACTAGCTGCGCCCCGCGGTGTTACCCGCGTATCATTATGGTTGCTATGCAAGTGTGTTATGCATGGCAACCTGTGAAGTTTTGACAGGAGATAATCAGCGATACATTTTGACATCTACGATTTAATTATTTTTATAATCACATAGCTTTCGCCTGTTTATGTCGATTACTGCAGTAAAAAGTATGTGTTATTCTAACATATAAGCTATTTGCCAGTACTTGGCAAGGAGTATAATGAGACTCAAGATGGTGTGATAGTCTATTTTATTTAATTATCAATGGCGCTTATATACAAAGATGGTGCGTGCCTATCATTGCTTTATTTAATCTTTGACTGTATCTTATGATATGTGGCTTATCTAAGGACGTGTAATAAAGTAGGAAGTATTGTGGCCACACAGGTCCCCCCCTTTTGAAAGGATAATTATTATAACAAATCTTAGTAAATACATACTTTCAAAAAATGATTAGTTACTAGAATTAATTGTAAGGTACGTACTATAATGTACTGTGCTTTGCATTGTTTCAATAAAAATTGCTGACGTCTGTTGTGACGGGCGGTGTCTGTAACGTTGCGATGTGTAGGTTATTGCGCCTTGACCTCTATTACCCGTTACATCTGTGCTGATTATTAGCCGCCAGTGATTTCATTCTTCTGTCGAGTGCCCTGAGTATTCCGTAGAGTAGTACGATGCCGATGGTGATTGCCATTTGTCCAATTGCTATGTTTTTCGTCCACCGTAGTTCTTCCAAAATAAGGTTTTTTACTTGATCCGCTTCATTTTGATTCAGACAACTGTCTGTGTTGTAGACGATTTGATCCTTGGAGCTTTGGTTACCCATGTTTCTTCCGGAGATGCCAGCGATGAAATATTTAAAAAATTACTTGACTATTTAAATAGACAGCTTGCTTGAGTCAGCGAATGTTGAATCTTACTACCGGTTTTACTGTCCGTCCCGATTTCGTGACATACGTGTTCGGGCTGTTGTGGTTATTTTCCGAAACTGGCACGTTCGTAGTTTCACTGTTGATAACAAATGCTGGCTTTAATCTGTCTATTGATATTACTGTTTCTTTATCCTTAATTTTTATGGTGAATGTTTAGCCCTTCTTCTTATCACTGGGAATGGCCCTTCATAGGGTGGCGTCAGACTTTTTTTTATTCTATCGCATCGCACAAATACGTGTGAGCATTCCTTGAGCTCGGGATGAATGAAAATCGCTTGATTATGTTTTTTGCGTTTTGGTACTGATGTCATGTGCGTAATGTTTTTTTTTATATTTTCGACAAATTCTTCGTATGTAGAGGGCTGATGTGATGATGCGAAAAATTCTCCGGGAAGTCTTATTGGTGTGCCATATATCATCTCCGCTGCACTATATCCGGTATCGTCGCGTACGCAACTTCGTAAACCAAGTAGAACTGAAGGAATTTCTGTAACCCAGTTGACGTTAGATTCCCTTGTCATAAATGCTGCTTTTAAGGTTCTATGAAATCTTTCTATCATACCATTTGATTGTGGGTGATACGGCGTCGTTCTAATTTTGTGTATTCCCAAAAATTGTGAAAGTGATTCAAATATCCTTGATTCGAATTGTCGGCCTTGGTCCGTAGTAATGCGTAATGGGCATCCGAATCTTGATATCCAGCCCGCATATAGTGTGTGAGCTACTGTTTCGGCTGTGATGTCTTCGACAGGGAACACTTCCGGCCATGAAGTACAACGATCTATGATTGTAATTAAATATCGCTTTCCTTGAGAAACAGGAAATGGTCCGACTATATCGATGTGTAAATGTTCAAAACGCTGCGATTGCATGAAATTGCCGACCGGTGATATTGTGTGGCGTTGCACTTTTGCTTTCTGGCAAGCTATGCATGATTTACACCAATTATTAATATCTTTGTTCATCCCTGACCATAAATATCTCTGGGTTATCATTTTTCTCGTAGTCTTCTTTCCAGGGTGACTCAACCCATGAAGGACGTCAAAAACTTGTCTTCGGAATTTTTCTGGTAAGTAAGGACGATTATTTCCTGTAGATGTGTCGTAGCTAATGTTTATAGCAGAACCCGGAAGCCTGGTGTTTTTAAATATTAAATTCTTATTATTACGGAGTCTAATTAATTCTTGGTCATTTAGTTGGCATTTTGCTAATTCAGCATAATTAATCGGTGATGGCATGTCGATTTGTTCTATACGTGATAATGCGTCTGCAACAATATTATCACGTCCGCTTATGTGTTGAATATTGGTGCAGTATTGTGAAATAAAATCTAATTGACGTACTCGGCGTGGCGTATCATTTGATGACGTTTTTTGGGAAAATGCGTAAGTCAGCGGTCGATGATCTGTGAATATTGTAAATTCTCTTCCTTCAATTAACCTTTGAAAATGTTTGACTGCCATATATATTCCGAGTAATTCTCTATCGAAGGTTGAGTATTTTTGTTGAGTTTCACTTAATTTTTTGGAGAAAAATCCTAATGGTTCCCAATTAAGTCCGGACTTTTGCTGTAGCACTGCGCCAACACAGGTAGAACTAGCATCTGTCATAAGTGCCAGTGGGGCGGTGCGAGAGGGATGTACTGTCAAAACTGCGTTCATGATGCTTTCCTTGCATTTGTCAAAAGCTTTTTCGGCCTTTGTTGACCAAGGAATAGGAGAATTGTCGTTCTTTTTAGAGTTGTGCAAATAGTCGTTTAGGATATTCTGATATTCAGCGGCGTGTGGAAGGTTGTTTCTATAGAAATTAATCATGCCTAAAAATCTTCTTAATTCTTTGATTGTCTTCGGTTTCGGAAATTCCCGAATTGCTTTATATTTTTCTTCAGTTGGGCGTATACCTTGACTTGTTGTGTGATAACCTAAGAAATCTATTTCACTTTTGAGAAAATCACATTTCTCTAGATTAATAGTTATTCCATTTTCTTGTAAGCGTTTGAAAACTGTATCCAAATGCTGATAATGCAGATTTTCGCTTTCCGAAGCTATAATACAATCGTCGATGAAAACAAATACGAAGTCGAGGTCTCTAAATATAGAATCCATGAATCGTTGAAATGTTTGCGCTGCGTTGCGTAGACCAAAAGGCATTCTCGGGAATTCGAAAAGTCCGAAAGGAGTGATGATCGCCGTTTTTTCCACATCTTCGACAGGTATACAGTGGTAAGCTTTTCGAATATCGATTTTACTGAATATTTTTTTGTTTTCTAATATATAAGTGAAGTCGGTTAATCGCGGTAGTGGATATCTGTCAGGTACAGTCGCGCTATTTAGCATTCGATAATCTCCACATGGTCTCCATTCACCATTCTTTTTTTTTAACCATGTGCAAAGGACTAGCCCATGGGCTATCCGAAGGGCGGCAAATACCAAGCTCCATCATAGTTTGAAATTCCTTTTTTGCTAAATGATATTTATCGGGAGGTAATGGTCTTGCACGTGCTGATACAGGCGCTCCTTTTGTGATAATATGGTGCTTAATCTTGTGTTTTGGAGTATTGCGGAGAGAAGAAGGTTTCGTGATATCCTCGTATTTTTTTAATAGTTGAGTAATGTGTGAATTCGTTCTAATGTCAATAGTACGAATTGTTTGCTGCTTCGATCTGATTAGGGCCGCAGGCGTCGTCAGCTCAGTTACCCTATCAATAAGTTTTCGACCAGCTATATCGACTAATAAGTTGTAATGCTCTAAAAAATCCGCTCCAATAATCGGTTGCGTCACATCGGCGATAACAAAGTTCCATATAAAACATCTCCGTAGTCCCAAGTTTAAAGTAAGTGTTTTTTCACCATATGTCTTGATTTTTGTACCATTAGCGGCATAAAGCGTATATTGCTCATTTTGTGTAAATGAATATGTCTGTGGCTTGCTGATAACTGAAATATTTGCTCCCGTGTCAATCAAAAATCTCATACCACTTTTTCGGTCGGTAATAGTGAGGCGGTTGGACGGGTGAATAGCACAGAGTTCCGCCGTAGTCTGCGCTTTAATTAGTTTCCCTGATACCTTGAGTTAAATCCCTGTTGCCAATCACATGGTTTAATACATTGTCTTGCGTATTTTCGATATTTATCATGGTAGAAACATAACTGTTTTCTTTCTCGACTACTTGCTCTTGGACTTGACCTCGATGGGGAATGACGACGATTATAATAGTTTTGAGTGCCGCGTCTGTAGATTCTGCGATCGCGCTGAATTGCACTTAATTCCAATTGCATTTTTGCTAACTGCGCTAATATGCATGCTGTTGCGTCATCGTTTGTTTTGTTTACACTGTTGTTTACAGCTGATACCTCCGTAATCTTTGAATTTGATAATATTTTGTCCGCGATCTGGCTCATCCTATTGATATCCATGTCTTCTGTGACAGCTAAAACCGTAGTTACTGCTGTTGGTAAAAGTCTTAACCACAAAAGTTTCAGAGTTTCGTCATTAATTTTTCCTTTTCCCAATACTCGCATTTTGCGTAGAAGTTGTGATGGTTTTTGATCGCCGAGGTCCATTTCCGACAATAATTTCTGAAATTGACGCTGTTCTGACTCTTCATAGCAATCGATTAGGCGTCCCTTGATGGTCTTATATTTTTCCGTTGATGGTGGAGAGGTAATGAGGTCACTAACCTGTAGTATTTCTTCCTTTGATAGCTTAGCTACAACCGTGTTGTATTTGTAATCGTCGCCTTGCTTCTGTGGTGCTAATATGGCCTCTAATTGCGTAAACCATAAGCTTGGTTGGTCCCTCCAAAATTCCGGAATGCGGGATAAAATTGTGGTGCCAGCTGCTATTTCCAAAGTTTCTTCTTGGCTGCTGCTTGATTTGCAAGTTGGCGGAGTCATGATGTATATATTTTATTGTAGAGCGAGAGTTGGTCAGCCGTCCGTTTGCCGTGCGTGGTTCGTCGGGGTCACCAATTTGCCAGTACTTGGCAAGGAGTATAATGAGACTCAAGATGGTGTGATAGTCTATTTTATTTAATTATCAATGGCGCTTATATACAAAGATGGTGCGTGCCTATCATTGCTTTATTTAATCTTTGACTGTATCTTATGATATGTGGCTTATCTAAGGACGTGTAATAAAGTAGGAAGTATTGTGGCCACAAGCTATATTACTGTAAAGTTTCATCCAAATCCGTTCAGTAGTTTTTGCGTGAAAGAGCAACAAACATATATACACACATACTCATAAACTTTCGCGTTTATTATTAATAGGATAGTAAGATTCTCTTGTTTCTTTGGCTAATGTCACTCAGTCATGTAATCAAAACAAAATATTATCCAATGAAACAAAAGAATAGAGAAATAGAATAGATTTGAAAACGAAAAATGTTTGCAACTTGGCAGTTCTCCGTGAGTCAAGGGGTGCGGTGCAAATTGTAATAATTTTTACCTGCGTTAAAGAAACTTGAAAGTAGATGGTTGTATTTAACTAAGGTTTTTTAAAAAAAGTCGTGTTAAAGTGTAGTCCAATGACCGCGTACTATGATAATGATCTATAATTTTCTTGCATACTTATGTTGAACATGTAAACCCTTTTTATTAATGAATGAAAAAAGGGTGTGGAAGTTCTTTATTAACTTTTTTATGAGGCAATGGATGCAATGTTCACTAGTTTCAATGTAGCGAAGTAAAGATTTGTTTTTTTATTTAAATTTGCACACATAGCAGAAATAGTTTCAAGATATGCTAAAATTTTTAGAGGCTATTTTACGATCTCGACACAGAATATTAGATAAAACTGAATGTTCTCTAAAGTGGCTTTGTTGTCTGAATTGCACTAAGTTAAATTTGTTTACTTGACCCCAGACGATAAACGAAAGGCACGCCGGTTTCCCCGACGGGGTAGGCAGAAACATTTTATTCGACTATATTTCAACCGCTTTTGGTTCCACATAATAGATGACGAGTCTATTGCCGTTTACCGAAATGTTTTGCTTACCAGAACCTTATCCGTTGATCAGCAGGTGCACCACTTTTTGGTGGAAAACCTATAACTTCCTCATTACTTCCTACTAGCTGATACCTGCGGTTTTTGTTTTTTTTTTGGAGGGGGGAAGTACAATGTCATACGGTTCATTCAGGAAAATACTTTAAAGGAATTGGAACTTCAGAAATCTCTAATACGTTTACAACTATTGTACCCTTGAGATTACTTCAAATGGTTTATTTGCTAAGATTACATAGAAAATGTATTAATGTACAACTTTAAAAGTAATTCCCAAATAAATTTTTTGATGAACTGTCACAACACAAAATCTACTTACTGTGTTACCATTATACCTGCGGTGTTTAATTAAAAAGACTCGAATTGTGTGTTTATTAAAGCTATCGTTCAACTTAAATAAGCATAGTTGTCAAATTTTAACTCAAGGACGATATAAAAATTTTATTTAATATTTTTCTTATGTGGTAAGTTTGGAACGAGGTGATCTGACAAATAAATAAATAAAGCAGTGGCAATGGGCTGGCCAAATTAGTCACAGAATCGATTAATGTAGGCTGATGATGTGGGACTGACAGTAGGAAGAAGTTTTTTTTTACATTAAATCCTGTGTTGCGGAGAACTTCACAAACATACATAAAACGGACACAAAGATCATCCAGATTTAGAACAATAACTTGTGAAAGACACAAAGTGTTGTACCGATTTGAACCCACGTTACTTGGTGAAGCAGAAAGCGGCGTAGCGACTGCCTAAGAGGCCTTTGTCTATCAGTGAAGTGCAATATGC
Organism: Phragmatobia fuliginosa; assembly: GCA_932526445.1. NCBI lineage: Eukaryota > Metazoa > Arthropoda > Insecta > Lepidoptera > Erebidae > Phragmatobia > Phragmatobia fuliginosa. The sequence continues at coordinate 6,945,568 of OW052057.1, read as the reverse complement.
TAATGATAAAGTGGTAAATTTAGAATCGCCAAATCTATCTCTTTAATAAAAACCTTTAATTGAATAACTGATCTTAAAATATACGAGTATTATTCCAATCTATCTTCAGTTTTCAATAACAGGTCAGTTACGATGTTCAAAATAGCATGCAAGTATTTACACATAGAAATCCTTCACCAAACCAACGTTGTCCCGACTAACCGCAAACCCTTGATATTCTCTGTAATCCCGTACCCGCCAAGGATTCACCTAAATAATATTGGTAAATAGTTATTGGGCGGGATAACTTACTAAATACCAATATAGGAATGTTAACGAAATTCTGGGTAAGGTGTGTAATAAAATAGTATTGCAGTTGTTTGTGTGGGTATTTAAATACAGGTGTTCATTTTTTGAATTGAGATCGAGTCTATTTTGAAATTTAATATATTAGTTTATCCAATGAAAGACATTTAAACTTGAGGTACAACTAACGTGACCATACGTCCCGCTTTCGGCGGGATTGTCCCGCTTTCAAGCTGTCCGTCCCGCTGTCCCCAACGAGAACAAAATTGTCCCGCTTTTACGAATAAACCTCTATACCTACTTACTTATTACTTGCCTACATTATTATATAGCGAAAGACGGCAGCGCAGTGCAGCGTTATACAAAACACATGTAACTGCAAATTAATATCTCAGTCTAATTTAAGAAAAAGTTAAGATTGTCTTTATATTTGAATAAATAAATATATTAATAGTTCATTTATCTATTGTGCACCATATGTTTATTTAAGGACTTACTGAATACTTGCTTATCCCAATTCCTTATTATATTACATAATTTCAACAAATAGGAACCGACTTCAAAGAAAAACTATTCCGAGTACCCAAATCGCGACAATTATGCCTATGATATTTGAGGAGTTCCCTCGATTTTCTAGGGATCCCATCATCAGATCCCGATATGATGACAATGAGACCACCTGTAAGTTACGCCCATTTCAATGCAAAAATAATTTTTGAAATCGGTTCATAAACGAAGAAATTATCGCTGAACATAGGTACATAAAAAAAAAGAATCCGACGAATTGAGAACCTCCTCCTTTTTTGAAGTCGGTTAAAAATACATACTAAAGTAACTCTAATCGGGTTCTTATGTTTCATGCCTAAACCGTGGAACTGATTTTGCTGTAGCAAAGTAGTTTTTTGTTGCGAAATTATTTATAAATATTATTTTTAGGGTAAGTTGGTGTAAGAATTTAGATGCCAGTGAGGATAAGATACAACAATAAATTATTTTAAGTCATTTTTAAACCATAATTTTTATATTATATATATTTATATAATTACACCGATGTACCCTATAAATGTATTTATTTATTAAATATAGAAAATTCCGTAGGCGTCCCGCTTTGACACGAAAAAAAAATGGTCACTTTAGGTACAACCCAACCTTGAGCAGCTATATACTTTCGAATGGAAGAAAACAGTAGCTGCATCTAGCTATGTAGAAATGATTTCTGCTTTTACATACTTTTCTTGTTTTTCTCTTTCCTTCTCAATTTCGGATACCGAGGAATTTTCTTCACCCTAGGCTGCTGTCGTAAAACAAATATACATTCCAAAGCTATTAAAAATAATGTTAGCTTAATTAACTGTAGCGGTAGTTGCCATTTGTAGGGTACCGTAGTTCATGACTCCGAACCCTTCTAGTTTCGTCATGTCCGCCCGTCCATCCACAACTTACCGTCCAAAAATGTATTGCAAGAAAGGTGAAATTTCACATGGATATGCGTTTTTATCACGTCGATAATAAAATAATCAAGTATTTTAATTTAGGGCACCTTTTAGGGTTTAATTTCTCTAGCCTACCCCATTGTGTGGGGTATCATTAGATAGGTCTTTTAGAAACATTGAGATTTGATTAAGGTTTTCGTTTGCAAGTCAATCAACTTCACAGGACATTTTTTGTTAAAATAGGGCGTCGTTGCCCCTCCAAAAGCTAAACGAATGGCTCGAAAAATCTGAAAAAAAAGTTGTTGTTCAGGATTTATAAAGCCCTAACTTGTAGAATGCGCTTACTTGATAAACTTCGTACACAAATAACAAAATGATTAGTTAACATAACAACTATCTAATTTATGTACAGAGAATTGTGAAACTTACAGAAAGAATTTTATAAGAATCCAGTGTATTTTCCTTAAGCTTGTAGGAAGTATTTATTAGTAAATCATGCTTGATAACTTTTATTATTCTATTCAGTTCCGGAGTCTGTTTGAAAAGCATTATTAAATTGTTTATATAATATTCATAAAATAAGACAGTAAACATTTAATTTTAATCTCATAGCATAAAACTTCTTTAAGAACACTTTATGCACTATCGAAGTCAGATTATATGGTATCATTAATGTTAATATTAGAATTCTGATAAATAATCTTATTATTCCATAACATACATGCATACATATATTCATATATGAAAAACTATCAGATAATTGGTTGCACTCGTTACACAATTATTTATCAAGAGTATAGGCGATATAGGTACGAACTAGTTCATCATATAGAACTTAGAACCACTATAGGCTAGACTAACAGGCTTCCAAATTACCTTTCTTAGATGAAATTACAAGTCTATAAATCTAAAAAAGCGACCAAGTGCGAGTCGGACTTGCCCCTGAAGGGTTCCGCAGCAGCAAGTAACACCATATAAAAGTTCTTGTAGTTCGTTGTAACTTTGATCGATGTTTTAATAATAGTGTATTGATTGAATCAAACGTAAATTGCGGTTTACGATTTATGACGTATTAAAAAAACTACTTACTAGATCTCGTTCAAAGCAATTTTCGATGGAAGTTTGCATGGTAATGTTCAATTTTTTTTCTTAATTTTATCATTCTCTTATTTTAAAGTTACATAGGGACACACACACACACATTTTACCACTTAGTAAGTGCTTCTCGTTCAAACTATTTAGTTTAGAAAAAATGATATTAGAAATCTCAATTTCATTTTTGAAAACCTAGAATACATTTACTTACCGAATTTCAACACTATAGTTCTTATAGTTTCGGAAAAAGTGGCTGTGACATACGGACGGACAGACAGACATATAGATATGACGAATCTATAAGGGTTCAGTTTTTTGCCGTTTGGCTACGGGTAAAAAGGGTACTAGATGGTCGACATAGTTCGTGAATATTTATCTACTTCTACCTTGTTGGTCTAGTGGTTAGCGTATGCGGCTGTTATTCAAGAGGTATCGGGTTCGATTTCCAGGTCAGACCAAATGTTTGTGTGATTCGCAAATATTTGTTTCGGAGTCTGGGTATTTTCTTAGTATAATATTATTATGTATGTATGTATGTAGAAATACACATATACATACATACATATGTATGTAGAAAAAGAAGTATATTTATGTATTTATATCAGTTGTCGAGTACCCATAGCACAAGCTCTGCTTAGTTACGGTCTCACACTCTTCAACGAAATACGAGAGCACTAATACTGTCATTTTAGGTTGGTCTTCTGTGTGAGTGTAGTACTGGCCCGATCGAGCACTACATTAACTCGAAGATTTCACAAACCTCAATGCATATATGTTTTATTGCCACGTAAACACAACCCTCTTAAAGTGCTATAGAGAAAAGAATAAAATTCCTACGTTATTAAACCATTTTAAATGCGGAATTTTTACGGCGACCAGACATTTACACGGTATTACGGTCGCATTCTTATGCGTGCCGCTCAAGTGTTTTTCTCAGCCATTAACGTCTTTACGATCAATCAAGGTGTTCTATTTCAAGATAAAAACGAATGTTTGGAGTAAACAATGTTTGTTATATTGTGTGTCATTTTAATTACAAGAATAGTTTTACCTTTTCTCTTACTTTACAGTTCTACACTCTTTATGTTTTATGAAAAACGAGTTGTTATTTCTGTAGTTTAAGTAATTTTTAATTTTTTGCAGTTGATATGAAGAGGTTACGTAAAAAATGCAATGAAATTGTAACCGTGATATTTCAGTTCCAGTTTCATAAGTAAAGGGATCACGACCAAGAAGCGTTATTTTCTTAGGCAATCAATAAAATAAAACAATAATTCTTAAAATAGTATTTTATTTTGTGAAGAAACGTTGTTTTAGTAGAGTTCATTACAAAACTTGTATGCATTATTTTTATCATGATCGGTTGAGAAACTAGACCCTCAAACATTTTTGTTATTTATAGAATTAAAAGTTTATTATAATCAATAATACAATATGTATGTCAGCCAGAGATATATTGATTCTGAGGAAGCTTTTAGTCTTTAACTTGTCAAGTTTAAAATGATTTTAAATACCTACCTAGATTTAATGGTCTAAATAACTTAGTGAACGATAGGTTTTAGACACGTATTATGAAGTACGACAAACACCAAAGTTTTAAGATCGGATATCAGGAATTTCCTTTCTAGGTCACACGTGTCTACCCCGGTATTGGTGTCCGAGACGTCTTGCGGTTTTAAATTATTTCGAGTAGGTACCACGTAACCAGCCCAGCGGCTGTTCGGTAGTTTATATCCGTGGGGATTACCGTATTCAACATTAAAAAGTATTTATGTGATTAATGGACCGGAATCTATACAAATAAATAAAACTGAAGTATTTGTTTGTAATTATTCAAATGAAAAGTTTTTTACTTAATGCATATGAAAGTATGTAAGGTACTAATATATTCAAATTTTAACGAAACTTTCACTAGCACTTGCCGATGACATAAGGAGAAACTTATGTAATTTTTTTGTGACTAGCTTCACTCCGCGGTTTTACCCGGGACTCAGGTAGTTTGGTATAAATATTTAAAACCGAACTAAGTGGCGTGTAATTGGAGAGGCCTATGTCCAGCAGTGGACTGCGATAGGCTGATGATGATGATGATGATTTAAATCTGGCCAAGTACCGCGATGTTACCCGCAGTTATTTTTGTTAATCGCAAGTAACTAAGTTACTTGTTTAATCATCAGACAGACAGAGTGAATGTTCTGTTAAAATCGGTCCAGTTGTTCCAAACATTAGCCGGAACAAACAGACAGACCAAAAAATTAAAAGTAGATTTATTTACAGTTTATTTATTTCTTAAATTTAGTACATTTTAGTGTGTACTTTTCTATGAGTTTATAAAGCTGTTGTTTTGATATTACAGATACAAAAAATTAATCAGTCAGGGTAAAAATAATAATTTTACTAATATTAATAGTTTAAAACGTAATTTGAAAACACTAAAATAGTTTTTTCACAGAATATGAAAGTAAAGAAAGGGTATCAAATACTTATTCTATTGCTACATAAAATATTAACCTCAAAGAAATTGCATTGAGACCCAAACTATATTACCCTCTACCGAGTTGAAATTGAGGGTTTCCACCCTTCAAAATGTATCACGAAAAACGATCAGTAAGCTGTGAAAAACTTAACCAACACCCCAAAGTTCAATGATTGTTTATATAAATGGTTTCTTTTAAGTATAATCTTATCTTTGATCTTTTATAATTGACAGTATAATAGGCTATCAGAATTATCACTATTTTAGTATTGTTTACATTCACTTGGTGGACGTGTTCTTGCGTGTTAAATTCCAGGCGCAATACAAACACAAGGTATTTGATTTCTAAGAAATTATATTCCAATATATATATATCGGCGCAACACAACATATAACGACCTACGTCATCGCTGCACGTGTTCTCAAAGACGTAAACAACTTGCAACGGTCGACCGCCCCACTACAATGCCTATAAAAAGCCGCCCGCTGCAGCGGAGCGAAGATTCGTTTGTCTGCGCTCGGACAGCAAACACCTAACTTATTGTGAAATGTTCGAAGCTGTGTAATCAATACTAATTTAAAGTGAATTCTTGTTGAAGTGAAGTTTGTTTTAAGTTATTTCTGAAAATGAAATACTCCAATAATAATAATAGTAATGACGTCATTGTTTTTGAAAACATCACCGGACACACCTTTCCGTCATATATTTTATGACGATGATAAATTAATTAATGACCGAATTTATCAATAAGAAGAAGGCTGGGAGAAAGCGCAATTGGTGATCGCATATCGCAATAAGACCGCCGTTAACTAGTCTGAGTCCGTTTCGTAAATCGCAAGATTCGCAAGTAACGCCATCAAAAGCGAGCATCCGGAGCGAAGCTATTCTACAATAAATTAGCCAAGTTACTTCTTAGGTCATCAAATTTCTGCTGGTGAAAGTCCGCTCAAAATCGGTCCCGCCTACAAACAAAAGAAGACAGAGACAAACATTTTAAAAATAGCTTTGTGGTGTTAGCAACGAATAGAATTTCATATACATTTAATAATAATAATTTTAACAAAAAGGAACCGACTTCAAACTATTCCCAGTACCTAAATCACGACAATTGTGCCTATGATATTTGAGGAGCTCCCTTTTTTTTTCATGGGATCCCATCATCAGATCCCATCATCCCATCATCATCAGATATGGTGACGATGGGACCACTTGTAAGCTACGTCAATTCCAATGCAAAAATATTTTTTTAAATCGGTTCATAAACGACGAATTTAACGCTGAACATACATAAAAAAAAAAAAGATTCCGACGAATTGAGAACCTCCTTTTTTATGAAGTCGGTTAAAAAGCTGTAAATCTGATATTATATACAGTCACTTCAATTTTACTTATTTGTATTTATTATTTTTTATATCAATACTCAAACTGTTTTTTTGGTGTACAATTTTTAATATAATTAACACTTAAAATGTAATTAGTTTGCTTCATTGCAATTACTCCGCAAAGTTTTTTTTTTATTTTCTCTACACTCTTCCTTATTACTAATTCTAAAGCCACAAACCACAAGGCCGCAAATTGAAAGTGAATGTTTTTACTCTGCGAGCGTCAGTGGTGAGTTAAAAATGCAAATATCTATCCAAAGCCATGAATAGTGCTGTAAATTTTACTAGAAAACTATGTATATTGGATTTTGCTCAGTTTTGTAACAAGACCAGAACTATTTGTCAAAAGAGGAAGGGAGAGGGTAGGATGAGTTGTAAGAGCTCTTCAGAACACTCCCTATGATAAAGGCGATAGAGGACTGCCATAGAGGTGACATCTCTTCGCAACTGCATAGGTACCAGGAATTCGGTGGCTTCGAGTCTGTCTATGATGCGAACTGCTCGCCTCTGCAACCGATCGAGAGCGTCAAGTAAATACTGCGCAGATCCATCGCAAAGATGAGAATAGTACTCCACGCAGGAGCGAACCGAACTGATAGACGACTATCAGTTTTCTATTGCTAGGAATATATTCTGTGTTGTGGAAGACCTTACAAATGCATATGAATAAACAGAGACAATACCCAGACTCGGAACAACAATATGTAGTGAACACATAGGATTTGTCTCACCAGAAGATCGAAGCTAATGTGACCGTTTCACTAACACTATATCTGTAGTACGTAAATTGAATTTTTAAATAGCCATTAGTGCACAATTTCATATTCCATTTTAGAGTCCAATTCACATTACGTAAAACACTTATAGTTACAGTCCCTGTAAATAAAATCCTGGTCTATAAAATAAAGAATACTTACAAGCAAAAATCACCTTTAGAGGTGCAAAAATATAAAAGTCACATCGATGACAGTAAAAACCACTAAAAACCGCAAGGGTCACTCGAATGAAAGGTTTTATGGTACACGTCACGTTTAACAAACTGTTTGTAAATGTAGGTAGACAGTCGTAAATCACACATACACATCTCACATACGTATTCTTAGGTAACGATTTATGTTTCGGCTTTTTTGGGACCGATGTTTGAACTAGGAACAAATATGGGCATACCACACATCGAGTGAAAATGGTCGTATTTCTATTTGATTTATACACAACTCGCCGACTACGCAGCAATCATAGTACGATAGTGTGCTTGACAATAAAGGTAAAACAATTGAATTGTGAACATGCGAATCGTTATTGAAATACGAATAAACTATCCTGACGCTGTTTGTTCCTGTCGAAACGTCGGATATCTAACTTTAACTGAACTAAACTACAAACTGAGAGTGGTTTTATATTGAACTTTGATTTCTGCTTTGACTTGTCTTTGTCTCTAAAAGGAATGTTGTATAATGATCTGGTTTCTGGAAACTGCACCTAAACTTAGTGAGGAATAATTTAATATACTCTGCTTTCATACATCACTAATATAATTTCTTTGTAACCAAAAATACAATGTTAACTACTAGTGCAATTTTTTTTTTTAAGTTACGTTGTTTACGTTTTACAGATGTGTGTGTGTTTTTTTAACTATGTGTTCTGGAGCAAAAATATCGTATATCATATGATTACATTAACAACCTTTAACGTAATGATAAAAAAAACATATTTCTGCTGTATTATATTTTGGTGATGATGATTATTTTATTTTATCATTAATTATCCTTACCTTTTTTACTATTTCTGCTACATTACTCTCTCATCAAAATATACAACATCGATGAGGAACTCAAGTGATAAAAGACTACTGATATTAGACTATAACACATGAATTATTAAACTTGATAAGAAAATCGGGTCACGATTTCTTGAAACGTAATTTAAAAAGGTTTTCAATATAAATTGCGAAAATATTGTATACGTTAAAAAAGTGCAAATGTACGCCGAATAAATGCAAATGTACGTCCCTAGTTCATAAGTAAATATAAATAGCATTCGCAATAAGGCTTTTACTAGATTTATTTTACAAAATATATGAGCACTTTGACTGAATGGTACATTGGTTGAAAATAATAGCTTCTTGTTAATTATAACAAGTAATTAATATTACTAAATTTGATTAGTTCTAATTCCAAGTTCTTAGTATTTAAAGTCATATAATTTAAACAAAAAATATCTTTAACATAATAGAAAAAATGTATAAATATGTATGTGTGTTTGCTTATAAAGAAATTTATGAAAAAATTCGCAAAGAAACTTTAAATAACGTAGTGCGTCTTAATTTGAATTGATAACGTTATCAAGGCTTTGTATTCAGTTGTCACGTGTATAATTGTTGTATACACGTATCGTATTTAAAGTCTTATACCGATGACATTTGGATTTCTTTTCTGTAAGCATTTTCTACTGTAATTTGAAACGGTATTTACGTGTATATATGTTATTTACATCATGGTTAGGTTTATGTTGTACTGAACTATTTTTTTTCGATTCCACATTGCTGTAAAGACTACAAAAACCGTTGTAATGTTTTAGATTTACTTGTCCTTGTTGAATCATCAATATACTAACATTGAATTTATTCGTCACTAAAAAAGTAACTCTTTAACTGATTTAATATATATATATAACTCTTTAAAATGATTTTATGATCTACAAATATTTGTTTAAGAGTTTGGGTGTTTAAAATATATAAATTTGATACTATTATGTGCATTAACTGTCTATTTAAATTAAAATTCACTGAAGATTTGGTATATTACAATCAACTGAAATAATAATATCTTAGTCCCCTTACGTAATAGTTTCGAAGCTCTCTCCATACTTCATAAAGCCTCGTATATTTATACGACAATTTTATTCCGCTCATAAAAACTGAGGGCGGATGGTTCATTCAAATAACTTACAAAGGAGGATGAATTTATATGATGCATATTTATTAGTCTTAAGCGTGGAGGCTGTACAACAAAGAGTTGATGACGGCACTTTGTAGATAGCATCAACATAAAAATGTATTGCATGTACACTGTTATTTGTTTCTAAAACTTATGGTATGTAATATTCATCATTTTCATCAGCAACAACCCATAAAGTCTCATCTCTGGGTTCAGGTTTCCTCTCAGGAGAGGGTTAAGGCCATATGACATTTTTAACCAGCCCGAAGGTTTTCAACTAAGCTTTACGACTGTTAAACTATTACAACAATCGGTACCGACTGCTTAACATCCACAATTGAATCACGGAGACACTCATGGTATCATGCCATTAACCCATTCAGTCATTCAACCCATTCGTACTTACCCACGATTGTTTCTAACCACATGGGGCGAGTTGGCCATGAACGATGTTGTAAAATTACTATTAATTTACTAGTATCTTTGAGTTATTGTTGATGAGCAAAATATGTTTCGGAAATTTTTTTGTTAAATGTTTTCATGACAATAATTTTGTTGCGTTTTACTTTACTATACTACGTTTGATGAAGATCGAATGTCTGTTATAGTAATATATTTAAAAAGCTATCTCTCTCTTTTATATTCTCATCTCTGTTTTTCCATTTCTAGTTTATATATTCATTTCCCAATACAAGTCACCTGATTGAAAGATTACAATATTTTCAATCAAATTAGTTCAAGTGTTATCTTACATCGTTCACCGTCATTTTTCAAAATGACCGAAATTAGAAATTTTATCCTTACTAATATTAAACATGCAAAAGTAAGAAGACCATCCTAATAATGCCAGCATTCTTGCTGTCGTATTTCGTTGGTTAGTGCGAGACTGGAGGCCATATGTATCTAATCAGGTCGCAATAGTTTGGGTCACTATGCTACATAGTGGTGGCCCCTACTCCAGGATTCTACTCATGCTTTCCATCAGGCAGAGTAGAGTCACTTTAGTAGGCTTAAATATATAAAAGAAAAGGAACTTTGTTCGTCTGTCGCGCTTTCACGTCGAAACTACTGAGTCGGTTTAAATGAAGTCAGGTACACACCTAGTCTGGTCTAGTCTAGAGCCTGAGAAAGCTACTAACTGTAAAGACTAATAAATAAGTTAAATGGATTTCTCGATGCATATGCGTAGGTAGTCGATTTCAGCGTGATTTGTTATGGAAATATAGACAAAAGCCCACTAAGGAAAATAAAACAACTTTTTAAAACTATTTACGTAGATACAAAACTGACCCAAAATGCACAAAATAATAATTTTATTCAGAGTTCAGAAAATAAATCGAAAGCATCCTGGCAAATTATTAATAATAAGTCACGAATTACTCAATCTGTTCTGTTCTAAGAAATCGAGATAAACTCGTTACAAACCCTAAAGAAATTGCAAATATCTTCAATAATTATTTTATAGATCAAATACAAGATTCTACTGCAGTAACTGATATAAGTACAGCTGTGAGTGAGTACAAGTGAGTACTGTTGAGTACAACCAACAACCGCTGTACAATGTTTATGCATCCTAATAAATGGTATCCGAGTTAGTTACCTTAAAATTATAAGAGCCATACGATCTCTCAAAAATAAAAAACATTTTGAAACAAAAGTACTAAAATTTACTACAAGCTTAAATATATATTTTTTATAAATATTAGATTTATTTCAAAATTGAGATATATTTTTTCTAATATTTTAACTGATATTAATATATTTCAATTCAAAATCTCAATTTTGAAATAAATCTAATCATATAATAATATTTCATAAGACAATTTTAATAAACGTCAGAAATATTATTACACTGGGATCTCGACAGTTAACTTCAAGCAAATTATATAAATTTTTAAATAGCTCTCTCCATAATTCCCAGTAAACAAATATTAAATACTGCCAGCATTTTTACTGTTTGAATTCAAACACTTTAATAGCTTTTACATCTGCAAATTGACTCAGAAGATTGATTTTATTGTAATTGCGCACATAATTTTTTTTCTATGGCATTTTGGTACTAAGATTCAATGATTATGGGTACTAGACAACTGATATAAATATGTAAATACATACATATTATGCATAGAAAACACCTTAACTGCAAAACAAATATTTGCAGATCATACAAACATTTGGTCCGACCCGGGAATTGAACCCGAGACCTCAGATCGGCAGCCGTATACGGCAACCAACAAGGCATTCAAAATAACTATCACTACTATCACTCACAGAATAGCTCCATGTAGAGGTCACGACCCCTCAGAATTGAGGACAACGTCTCAAGTAGAAAGTAGCAGTGTGGCCTACGCCGTAGTATTTACAACGAGCGTAGCTCAAGCTACAAATAGGCTACGCGGCGTTACAAATTAAAATATGGATAGTATCAATATAGAAAGAGGTCTATATATTTATGCTAGTAATCTATACAAATAAATAAATTTGGACTGTCTGTATGTAATATCAAATGAACAGAGCAGAACATCAAATAAAGAATATTATTATTATTATTTTACTAAATGCATATATCAAATTATATATGATTTTAACATCAAAAAAGCAACTTTCAAAACTTTAGTCTGGTTGTCTGTTTATTCTAGCTGGATCTATTTTGATGGGGTATTCACTGAAAGATAGCAGATCAAATAAGGAGTAACATATGCTATTTCTTTAAGATAACTTTACCCCGCGGCGTACCTCCGTATCATTACAACAACAACTGCGGGTGAAATCGCGAGTCCCACCTAGTTCCTTATAAAAATCTATGTACTGTTATAAAAATTAATAAAGAAAAGTGCTACATCAATCACTAGATAAATGATCAAACTGACACTAAAGTGTTATCGCCGATCGCCCTTAACCTTAATCGTGTTACCTGTCACCGTGACGTTGAAAGTTATTGATTTCCTTCAGCAAGTACAGGGGACCTTACAATATCTCCTTAAAGATTAATTGAATAAGTTACTAATGGCTGAAATCAATAATCAATGGAGTCCGTAATCTATAAATTTAAAATATGATCTTTTTATAAATGAACTAACTTTTGCCCGTGGGTCCGCCCGTGTGTAAGTCTTTGTGTCGCGGTAAAAAGTAGCCTATATTCTTCCTCAACAATCAAAGTATTTTTGAAGATACTTTAATTAAGGTGTTGGACTTACTGGTAGCCTTTGTTACCCTTTTGTTCTTTGGTCATAATTAATATAAATATTTAATAAATATTTCAAATATTTGCACATAACGCCATCTAGTCCCAAACTAAACAGAGCTTGTACTATGCGTACTAGACAACTGATATAAATACATAAACATACTTTTTTTGTAAATACATACATATTATACGAGAACATAGAATACACTGAAACTCCGAAACAAATATTTGCAGATCATACAAACATTTGGTCCGACCCGGGAATCGAACCCGAGACCTCTCAACAGCCGCATATGCTTACCACTAGACCAACAAGACAGGAACTAACATCGAAATATTAACACGAAAATATATTAATTCGTTTAGGAATATCATTTTTTTTTTATTCAAATCTATGATATTTTAAACCCACTCGTAATAGAATTATAATTTTTCAATTTATTTTATAAACCAGTTCTCGATAATTCACTATGGATACAATAATTCGTTTAAACCTACAAACCCACACTCGTTATCCAATACAAGTAATATAAAGCATTAAAAAAGTTAATCATTTATTTCAGGCATTTTCGGATATCCATCATTAAAACGGTTCATAGAAAACGAATATTCCAACGGTAAATATATTCCGGGAAAGGTACAAAAGATAGCGCTTTGCAACCCGTAGGGCTGCCACTTTTTAGTTTATGAATATTATTTTGAAGGCACATGTGCAGTGGGCGCGATGGTGCAGACATAACTGTTTTAATGTCTCGGGTTGATTTCCCGGTTCTAAACAAAATTAATACTATCAACAGCTTTTTACAGTCCACTGCTGGGCATAAGCTTCTCTTTAGAAAATATGTTTTGGCCTACTACATATATCACGATGGTCAGACAGTTATGTTATTATGCAGTTATATTTTGCGTACCTTTAGACGGCTTTTACGACACCCATAGGATGAATAGGAATAGTAACACGTTGTATCTATTTATAATCTGTTACTACACGGAGAGTTGTTAATATGGTTTCTAAGTACTTATTTTACGTTTACAGTTTTTAACTTGATGTAGAATCTCGGTTTCCTTTCCTGGATTCTACTTATGCTTTCCATCAGGCAGAGTAGAGTCACGTTGATGGCCTAAAAAAAAGATTGCGTTGTGTGCCAAAAAATAATACCTAGATTTTATTTTCAGTGGTCACCTTTGGTGCAGTAGTACTCACATGTTGTAGAATTATTGAAAATTGCATACATCACAGGTATTTATAAATTACTAGCTGATGCGCGCGGCTACGCTCGCGTTCTAGGGGTATGAAAAATAGATGTTGACCGATTCTCAGACCTACCCAAAATTTCATACTAATCGGACCAGCCATTTCGGAGGAGTATGGTAACTAACATTGTGAACCGAGAATTTTTTATTTATGATGTTGCCAACTATTACCATCCTTTTCCTTCTTCTTCTTGTTTAATAATAAAGATTTATCTAAATAAGTGAATTTCAGAAGAACGAATTAAAACTTTCAATATAATCCTGTAATATACTGGCTTCTAATTTAACCCTATCTTATTTAACATGTAAGTCAATCTAAGAATAATTAAATTATTTTCGACTACAAAGTTTTTTTTTTTGTAACAATTAATATTAATATTATCCAAATAAAAAACTAATGTAGCCCTTGCTCGTATTTTCAGAGTGTCAGAATATCTTTTAAAGGTAGATTTAAAAGTTCAAAATCGAAAAGTAATCATGACAGCCCTGTGTAGAACGAAAATTACCACCATTATAATAGAAACTGACGAACGAGGCGTTCATATCCAAAGACTGTAAACAGGAGGCTTCTAATTTAAATTCATACATCCTGTATTGTCCTGGTACCATAATAATTCCTTTGCCCAACAGATAATTTAATTTGCACCAGGTATACTTTCTGTACTCTGAGTTAGGAAAATTAGGGAGGCTTAAGGTCTATGCATACGTAACGAGTTTCCCGGACAAAGTTAATACGTAGTAACTTTCCCGACATTGTTATATGGAACAAATTATATTACGAACATGTCGTAAATTATGTACTTCTTTAATGAAATATTTTTACACATTAAGGTATTTATCTGTCCGCGAAGTATTATACTCATCTACTTCTTTTCTTTCCTCAACCTTTAATTTCATTACCCTTTTGAAGAATCGAAAGGGTAATTAAACACAATTGGCAATCTTGATTTCCAAAGCTTTATGGTTGATAATTGTAACTTAAGTACTTTCAAATGATCCAACTGTTCGTTTTCCCCCTGTATCATCGTCATCCTAACCATTATTGTTCTTCCCAAAATCATTTGCGGTTAGCTAATAATTCAAACAGTTTAATTTCAGTTTCTGCTATCAGTTTTTGGCACGGAGAAACTTTCATCGAGTGGAAGCTCGATTTTCATCGAAACGAATCGAATCCAAGAACAGATGGATATAGCGTACTTTTAACATTTGCTTAAGACCTGTAACTATATATGATTCCACAAATAAACGATTGATTGATTGACACATTCACTATCCGCCAAACCAATGAAGTTGTTTTCCCTAATATATAAATCTTAAATAAATACATAAAATATATCATTACTCTCGAAAATAAAACATCATTACTGATAGACATAATTTTAACAAAAAGAAACCGATTTCAAAGAAAATCTATTCCGAGTACCCAAATCGCGACAAGTGTGCCTATGATATTTAAGGAGTTCCCTGGATTTCCTTGGGATCCCATCATCAGAGCCCGATATGGTGACAATGGGACCACCTGTAAGCTACGCCCATTGCAATGCAAAAATAATTTTTGAAATCGGTTCATAAACGACGAAATTATCGCTGAACATACATTAAAAAAAAAGATTGAGACGAATTGAGAACCTCCTCCTTTTTTTGAAGTCGGTTAAAAATACTGATGAATATTTTATCACAATCCCTGAGAGAAACAGACACATACCTAATCTGATTAATCTACCACTCATTTTCATATAAATGAATGGTCGAATATGTTCGTGATGAATGTACGTAAAGACTAAATATGTGCGTAACATTATGTATTAATATGTAAAGATAATAAAATACTGAATTACCTACCTTAATATTCATCCTGCTGAGTATATCAAAAGCTTTACAAATTTATAAATAATTAGTTTAACTTTCAAAGCTTTAATATCATTCGAGAATGTAACTCCGCTAAAATTTAATGAATACAGTTTTAAAAACTGTAGAAGTCTCAAGTTTTCTATTTCATATAATGAGATATTAATATATTTGCATATAAACGTTATTATGGTCTTTATCCATGTCTGCATCATTTTTTTTTCAATTTTCATATAATTTTTTTTTCGAACATGTAACACACTACGCCCTCTAGGCTTCAAACTAAGCAGAGCTTGTACAATGAAAGCTAGGTTGATAGAATACTTATAAATATACTTCTTTTGAAAACATATACATACTAGCAGCGCCCCGCGGTGTTACCTGCGTATATTCGGGATAAATAGTAGCCTACTTATGTGATTATCCAGAACTCATTTTTAAATTAGCCATTTACAAACTATCATTATAGTTGCTATGCAAGTATGTTATGCATAGCAACCTGTGAAGTTTTGATAGGTGATAAACAGTGAAACATTTTGACATCTACGATTTATGTATTTTTATAATCACCTAGCTTTCGCCCGTGTATCTCGATTATTGCAGTAGAAAGTAGCCTATATGTTATTCTGATATGTAAGCTGTATTACTGTAAAGTTTCATCCAAATCCGTTCTGTAGTTTTTGCGTGAAAGAGCAACAAACATGCATACATACTCACACACTCTCGCGTTTGTAATATAAGTAGGAAGTAGGACTACACATAGAAAATACCCTCACTCCGAAACAAATATCTGTAGATCACTCAAACATTCGGTCCGACCCAGGATTTGAACCCCAGACCTCTAGCTCAGAAGTCGCATACACTAGCACTTCGCCACCGAGGCAGTTGTAATGCAATCGTTTATAATGCAACCACAGCATAGCATGGCATAATATAACAGATTTGGTATATTATAAGTACTTACAAACCACAGAAGCTCTTTGTTGTACTTAAAACTGGTGTTCCTTGCACAAGACTATTTAGTTACTGCCAGAGTAACTAAATAGTCTCGTGAAAGGAACACCACTATTTACTAGAATATGGAAATTGTACAGTCAGTGTCTTTTAGTCCAATAAATACCTCGTTAGTCCTGCTCAGTTTTATGTTAGAGAACGCTAACAAACAGCTTAGATTCTGGAACTCAAAGAATAAAGAATAATACTATATATTTGGAATAAAAATGTAAGTACAATGTGTGGCATACGCCTTTGGAGATACGAAAGTAAGACATCAAACTATCGATATATATTTCAATTTTAACGAAACGAAAATTAAGATTGACTTATTAATTGGCAGAGACTGGATGCGAGTAGCCGAGGATCAAACTAAGTGACGTGCAATTGGAGAGGCCTAAGTCCAGCAGTGGAATTCGATAGGCTGATGATGATGATGTACATAAATAAATACTATAATAAATTTATAAAGGCCATAACTGTGATAAAATTAAGGACGAGTGACGACGCACGTACTAATTTTCGTCTTCAGGCACTTTGTTAATAACACAGAACCTATAAAAGTACACTTAAGATAAGATGTAAAAGGGCTTACTTGGAAAACATATCTACACATAAACACTGTTTTATACATGTTTAGTACATGATTTATAAAAGTACGCCGTACATAAAATACTGTAATAATCTAATGTTAGACTAGTGTAATACTTAACTTACTTAAGTGTTATGAAATTAATCAACCACCCAAGTTACTCCTTATAATATCAAGTATCAATCGTTTCAAAGATTAACCGAAAAAACCGCTAATTAACTGCCTTGGTGGTGCAGTGGTAACGTATGCGACTGCTGTGCTTGAGGTCTCGGGTTCGATTCCCAAGTCGGGCTAAAAGTTTTTTTTAGCTTCACCTGTATGTTTGTTTGTTTGTAACCGACTCCTTTTGATTTTGACCCACTTTAAACGGCCAGATTTCGTTCAAACTTTGTACATTTATCGAGGACCGAACAATACATTAATTTGAAAAAAAACTAAAAGAAAAAAAAATAAACAAATTAGTCTTTTTAGTTTTTTTTTTCAATAAAAATTGTTTTAAAAAACTAAACAAACACGCCCTCAAACTAAAAAGTAAAAAATAATTTTAATAACTATTTTTTTTATTTATTATTTCAACTTTATTGCACACCACTTTACAGGATAAATTTTGTATACACACATACATTTGGTGGGATCGACATCTGGTAACACAATATGTGGTCCCTTGGCTCACGGCAATCTCTTATAGATAACCTTTATAAGGATTTTATAAAATAAATTGTTTCGGAGTTTGGGTGTTTTCTCAGTCTCTCCT
The DNA here is from genome assembly GCA_932526445.1 of Phragmatobia fuliginosa. Taxonomy (NCBI): domain Eukaryota; kingdom Metazoa; phylum Arthropoda; class Insecta; order Lepidoptera; family Erebidae; genus Phragmatobia; species Phragmatobia fuliginosa. The sequence goes on along the minus strand of OW052057.1, from coordinate 6,927,332 downwards.
GAGAGGAGACCAAAGCCTAGTCGTGGGACGTTATCGGTCATTAAAGATGATGACCGTTAATACTTCCATAGCTGTTAATTTATAATTACAAACAAACACTTTAATTTTGTTTTCTTGTATAGATAGACGTATAGATTACAAGTCTCTATCAAATATAGGTAGTCTGAAGAGAACTGCTGTTGTCTTAAATTAACTAACTTAAATATACGAGTAACATACACACCGAAGTATTGTAGTAAGATATATTATGAACTATAACAAAATGAAAACAATTGAAAAGAATAATAGAAACAAAACTCAACGGAGAGTGTTTCACGTATTGTTTCAATTATTTTAAAACAAGCACTGACGCTATAAATTGAAACAGATATAAATTAAACACAGAGATTGCCATATAACAAACCTACTTTGGTGCAACAATATCAGAATTTTGACTTGAGCTATTTAACTAAATTGATCATACATAGCTTTTATTACTTTAAACCGTTTTCTTCTAAAGAGAGGATATGTCCAGGAGTGGACTGTCAAAGGCTATTAATATGATGGTATTATGTAATTTAGTTATCATAAAATTATAGGTGCCAAGGAGTTTATATGATATGATATGATATGATACTTTTACCATCACTATTTTTTTAGAATTAGACATTATGAAGCATATTAAGTTATTGGTTTCTTACATTTTATTCATACATGTCAAATGTATTATTAAAAGTACATATCGAATAAATAAATATTTCGTAAGTACATCTTTTACACACAACACCATCTAGTCCCTAACTAAGCAGAGGTTGTATTATGGGTACTAGACAAATTATATAAATACATAAACATACCTTTTTTTAACACAAATATATACAAATATTTGCGGATCACACAAACATTTGATCCGAACCGGAAATCGAACCCGAAACCTCAAGCACAGCAAGCGCATACGCTACCATTGCGCCACAGAGGCAGCCAAAATACATTCAATACTGCTTCTTCTGTAAGAAGCAGTTTCTATTGAGCTAATTAAAAAGACGAGCATCATGATGATTATATAATAATATTGGGTGTCTTAAAGAATAATATGATAATCATGTCATATTATTGCTGTCCAATGCTGGGTACAGCCCTCTCCAATTGCACGCCACTTAGTTCGATCCTTGGCTAATAATATGAAATATGACGTACTTATTACATACGGCAAGAATACTATATACGGCAATTGCAGCTTCACACTAGGTCGCAATGGTGTGGGCCACCATACTACGTCATCTACATTCCCAATGAGGATGGTGCCTACCACTCTTGGATTCTACTTATATTTTCTATCAGGTAGAGTAGACACTTTGGCTGGCTCATATTAATACAAAAAAAAACAAAGGCGTATTTGCTATTTATAAACGTCATCTTTAACACAGCTTTAAAACGATATTTCATTACCCACAACGATCCTTTGAAACAGCAGACCTATTATATATACAAAAATATCATTGAAAGAAGCTCGTTTATCAGATATTTTTTTCGCAATAACATTCTGCCTCCCGCTATCTATATTTATTCATACTTGTAATTTACTTTTGTCTGAACATGATCGTGTAGAAAATGTGTGAAGTAGAAACAGCTATATATTGTAAAGTTGAGTATGTCACTAACCGAAAACCATTTTTTGATTGGTATTTGGTTTCGATAGCATTGTGGTAAATAGTTATGCATAGATTATTTTTAGTTACATGCTGATTTCTACTCACAACTTTATCAATGTCTATTTCTCGATTATTTCTGTCTCGAAAAAAATATCATGTGGGTACTTATTTCAGACCATAATTTATCTCTGCTTAAAGTCATCCAAATAAGTAAGTTAGGCGATCTGACATAATTGAGGAAAAAGTCCATCACAACAAACTTATAATTTCTTAATATTAATGAGACAATGATCAAATATTTATGATTTTGCCTTTTACTAAATATAAACTTTGAATGTTCCAATATTCAAAGTTCTCCGTCCACGATATTTGCATAAAATTAAATAAAAAATTCCGCTCACGTATCAGTATTAGAAAGATTTTGCTGCTCTTTGTGTGATATTTGTTATAGAGAGAAATGTGTTAAGTCCTTAAAATTAACTTTCCTATTTTAGTTAATCAAATAATAATTTAAAATGTTTTCGCTACTTGATTTTTAGAAAGAGAAAATAAGAACTATTATTTTAATTTTTCGCCAACCAAGATCGTCAGCATTTTAATAATACATTAGTTTATAAGTATCAATATTTTGACATAGAACCAATTTTGTAGATTCAAATCGCGCAGTGTAAAGTCTCAGGCGCCCAATGATTTTTTGGATTTTTTTCTGTCTGTCTATTTATTATAGCTAATATGTGGAATGGTCTGAACGACTTTAACGGAAACTTTCACTTGTAGATAGCTGATGACTTAGAAGTAACTTAAACAAATTTGTATTACAACTAGGTTCACTTCCAGACGTTACTCGTGATTTACAATAATAATCGCAGGTAGCACTGCGAGACCCAGCTAGTTAATTATATAATTATATGAACTAAAATATAATTATATAAAAATAGTTTGTCAGGAAGAAAACGCCGTGTGCGATAATACCGCTTATTGTAATACCACATTGTAAAATTCTATTTATATCTGTGTATAAAATTTGATACCTTATTGGTTTACAATAAAGATGTAAATAAATTAATAGTGTTGTAATCTATACCATAGCAATGTTTTCTTAATTTACTAACTCTATTTTAACTAATATTATTTATTTTGTGTGTTTTAACACTGCCTTTTTTATTACACTACATAACAAGCACTTTACACCAAACAAACAAACGAAAACTGAAACTCTCACACGAACAAATATGCTAACTTTAATAAAAACATTTTCATTTCACTGTGACATATTCCAATACGAGAAATGGAACAATGTACTTTATTTCATAAGGGCACGACCAAATGTAGACAGCATATCATTCTGTCAGTTGAGACCGCGGACCGCAAACCGCCTACACAAATATTATTGTATTTTACTATTTCGAACGTGTATTGAATATTTGTTATAGGTTTTCAGGCATAATGGAAAGCCTACCTTTATTGTGTTTGTAACTTAAGTTGTAACCAAAAGAGTCTGTTGTTTTATTAGTGTTCGAACTTTTGCCTTTGGCTCCACGCGATTGTATATTAGGGACCGCAGTAAAAAGTAGCATAATTTGGCTTCCACAAGCATTTTAGAGTTGCTATATACCAAATTTTACTAAAATCGGTGCAACAGCTTAGGTTTGAAAGTATAATAGACAGATAGATAACATTATTTTGGAATTTATCTATATTAGTATAGAATAAAGATTAATAATATGTATTAATGAAAGGGAGAGTAAACTCAAGCAAATTTCAAAGTATAAAACAGATACAACCAGATCAGACATAAAAAAAAACTTCGGTAACGAAATGCACATTTTATTCATTTTTAATTACATTCCTAATCTGTTTCATTTATCGATCATTACCACGACTGTGATGAATTCAATTAGACAACCTGATATACGTGTACAGTCACTGTGATGTGTGTCACTAAAAACGATTCGTTCTCTAAATTCGGAAGAAGCTAAGCTGCTAAAGCAAAAAATATTAAAAAAAAGAAAAAATAGGTATTTTTAAGTTTAATAAAAATTATAGAATTTCATCGCAAATAAATATAATATTAATTAGTTTCGAGTATTATTTCCGTTGATTGGTATTTGATATTTTATTAGTATTAGTTGTACTTCTCTAATAGTCACAATATTTCAATATCAGTTACTAAAACTTCCCCTCTCCTCTACTCTATGAACATCGTACAGAACTTCTTCATACTACACTTAACAGTTGCTGCAAATTGTTACGCGAAGGTCCCATACTAAGTACCTTCATAACTCAAAACAAACATGTGTAGGAATACCAAAGCTCATACGAACCAGGAAAACCTCTGATACAGTTTGCGGAAATATCACTAATGCGGCAATGCGTGCGATATGTGTAGATAAATTGCACCCTATTAATATAAGCGTGCGATATGCTTAACCACACGTAAAGTTTGGTAATTTTTCACGGGGACAGTTGACGAGGACAAACCTTATTTGCAGATGCTTTGATCATGATGAGTCGTACTTACGAAAAACATTTTAGAACATGTTTTGTTGTTTTGAGTGCGAATTTTATGATTATTTAAAGACCAGTCCCGCACTAAAAATTTTCTTGTGTCAGGAAAAAAAACAAAAACATATAGAACATAGAACAAAAAGAATAACACTTTATGGATCACATTCTCGTAGTTACAAAATTCAGGTTACCGTTTAAGCACCTATACAAAAAAGGTTTTTTTTTTCATGCTCGAAAAGGGGGTGGTATGATAATCCAAATCTTTGAATCATCGTATCTTATTCATTTGTTTATATAACACTCGTGTTCTATTTTAAAAACAATAAGTATATTCTTCTTTTATGTATAAAATCAAAGACACGTGGTGTATTATTTGTACTTTTCTTTGAAAGAAAAAATCTACACGTGACTTACAATTGTACTTTGAACTCTGGAATAGTCACGTTGTGCACTGTGCTTAATGCATATTTATGTCGGTCTAGCGATCTCTTTATATCACTGCACTGGTTGAGTGCGGTAGTTGGTATTATAAATGCATTTTTGAGAATGAATGCTCCGTTGCTTTAAAGTAATTTTAATTCCAACTTTAAAGAAAATGAATTATTTATTTTCTACGTTTTCTAGGCTATGTTCTTTTGGAAAGAGTAGAAAAATAATGACTGCCAATGCTGGTAATTGTGTCACCTATTACTTAGGTTACCTTTCATTAACGACAAAATACGGTAATTATGGAATAGTTTTATATAAAACTGTCAACCAATTATAATTATTTGTTATTAAAACTTAAAATAAACAAAGAACCTGTTTTCGTAACAGATATTTCAAACTCCTAGATTTCACCCTTCTCCATCCGTGTGTATTGTGGTTCACATGAATGTATTTACTTTTAAATATAAGTCATAATTTTCTTTTCCTACATATGTTATATACAAAGAAAATCCTCTTATACCCGTTGTGATGTGCGATGCATGGAGCCTCGGGATGAGAGAAACCGTAAAACCGTTGTCTTCACATTTAATCATCTCACTGAAAAGAACTCGCAAGATACAGGAGAGATTTTAAAGCTACTGTTGAACATGTATTTGTGGGTAGCTTTCAATTATAAATGCGTTGAATACACGAATATTTCAGAAAAGTTCATTTATTAAAATATGTGTGCGTGTGTGCACGTATTTGCGTATGTGTGTGTATGTAAGTGTGTTTGCATGTTTTCTCACTCATTAGCACCTACTTTGCTATTTAATTCAAAGTACCTATACTTTGTCCATTCGTTTATTATCTTTTTGATAGGTCACGCCTATAAATTACCGGTATTTTTTTTCGTAATAATGTACTACAGTAATGTCGTACTTTATAGACGGATAGGGAAGTGGGCGGTGTGCATAGCTAAAAACAACATATAAAACAGTTCTTGAAATACGATAAATCGATTAAACGATTAAAATAATCTATATTATTATTATGATCAAAATAATTTGTCTTCATGTAAGTATTGTTTCTGTAAATTCAATAAAATAAAAAGGAAATTAAAATAGTATGACTTCAAGATTGATTATTTGCAAGGAATTTAGATGAAATTTTGGAATTTAAGTTCAAACTTAGAATAAAGAGCAATAACTCTGTGCATTAATCAATTTATTTTTGGACCACTGACTTAAAATGTAACTATGCACGCGTTAGTGAAATTTTACTTTGAAACGCGTGGTTATTATCGTTTAAATCCAGAGTTATGAGAAAATACATTTGAAAAATCAATGTGTTGGGAAGTTTTCTTTGTTCTGGGTCCATTATATATCATAATAGTGCACATTTATTTATTTACAATACTGACTTAAAGTATATTATATCGATTGATTTTGATTTCAAATCGAATCGGTGACGTGTGAGGGCGTCACTAATTTCGAAATTTGTTGAAGTGTCAAAAAGATAATAAAGGAATGGACAGAGTATAGTCAATCAAAGATTAAAATTAATCGGAGTTATTATTATTAAAATTCGAAAATGAGGCCACTATATAAATAAATAAATATTACCCACAATAAATACTATCCACTGAATTGTCTCACAAATGGATTGAGGCAGCAAAATTTCACAAGGCAACAATGCTACAGAGAAAATGAAAATTCGAAATGATTTGTATACCAAGCCGCGTGGCCAGCATAATATAGTTGGCCCAAACCTCCTTTCCAAGGAGAGTATATTCAGTAGTAAACAAATAAGTGCCACGATGATATTGATAATGATAAATAATATGATCACATTTTGTTTATATAGCAATCTCTTCTCGATTTTGCCCATAGCCATACGATTCTGGATTCACGTGTTCCAAAAGCTTTCATTGAAAGAAATATAGATAATATTTCTTTCAATGAAAGCTTTTATGGAGACAGAAACGTAAAAATTGTGTGAAAAATAGTTAGAATAACAGTTTTCTTTTAAAACACAAGCCATTGAGTAAATTAAAACATTGTTCGATTTTTAGTAGCTTTTTTTTAGGACTTTTAGTAGCAGATAAGGTATCTATCTGTAGCTAACTTGAATGTGTTAATTCCGTAAGCATTATATATATATATATTTTTTTTCGGACATCTTACACACAACGTCATCTGGTCCCAAACTAAGCAGAGCTTGTATTGTGGGTACTAAACAACTGATATAAATACATAAACATACTTTTTTTTTGTAAATACATACATATTATACATAGAAAACACCCAGACTCCGAAACAAATATTTGTGCATCACACAAATATTTGGTCCAACCCGGGAATCGAACCCGAGACCTCTTGATCAGCAGCCGCATACGCTAGCCACTAGACCAACAAGGCAGTCAAAAATGATATTCGGTCAATAATATAAAGATAATTATAAAGAGTAACTAGGCTACTTTTACATCAGACTGAGTTCTCTCCTCGGCGTTTCCTATAGTTCTTGTTATGTTATACCTAACGCGAGTAACACAATTTATGTAAAGTTAAATCCTAAACCAAGGCAATTTGTTTCGAGCTAAAATCACACATGAAAACTGCATTAAAGTTTCGTCTGTAAACTACCTAAACGTGCCTCGTCGCCAATCTGTTTGTTAGAAACTAAAAAGTACAATTCGAAGTCATCAAAGCCATGGATTTCAGTTGGCTCAGTTCGTTTTAGCAGTTTGAATAAGAGCCTAATACCAACCACAGCGAGAGTTCAATGTTGACCAACACTGTGACCCTAATTAAATTTGTATGAATTAACTTAATTATATTTACAATCACTTTTATATTGTTGTGTTAGGGTTCTAATAATTTGAGAAATAGGTCCTATGACAATTAAAACAGACTTTATTACAAACACTCAAAACAAACTTTCTTAATGATCACCGAGGTCGCTTGGTTCATTACTTATATCACTCAGATATTTATCACACTGTAGCTGAAAGTGAACTACCGTTCCGCAAGACGCCTTTTTAAAGTAAAACAAACTAGTACTAGTCCTTTCTCAAACAAATCAACGTCCTCTGAAATTACCGTTACCGTGAAAACGCTGTTGAATATAAACAACTACGCTACAATCAGTCTATAATAATTGACGTTACGTATATTCTTGTAAGGTTAATTGTTCTCTGCCGCAATATATTATTATCAGAATTTGTATAGAATTTGTAAGGCAAAACATAATATCGAGTTTTTTCCCGAATATTCTTCGTAACAACTTATAAAGTAATTTTAATAATATCAAATAACTTTTAAATTTGTATGGAACTGATTATAACTTAGGATCATGCTCATTTTACTTAGTCGTATACAAATAATAAATCACTAACTTATGTTTTGGTACTTACAAAATAGTTTATACAGAGCTTTAAGAAATAATCGCTATTTACATAACATAATTTACAGTCATTGTTACCAAAATGGCATCCTTGTTCATTTTAATAAAAGTGGACGACTACAACGAAAACCGATATTGCTTGCGATAAAGGTGCCTGCCGTGCGGAGAAAGAAAATAATTTTCTATACTGCTGTCGGGTATGAACTTTAACGAAGTTTACTAAGTAAAATTTTTCAATTGTTGCAGTAAACTAATTCAATGAAAAATAATATTTTGATGTAATCTTCTTCTTCTTCTAATCACCTTTATTATTCTCAACATTATTTAGAGTCAATCAACATTTTTAACCAAGTTTTACCAAGAAATAAGCTTTTTCCACTAAGTGACTAGCATAGGATCTACGGAATTGTGAGGGCAAACTGAATTTGAAGGTTGAACTAGTTGTCAGTATATTTTGCCTTGGCCGGAACACCCCCGTGGGATTTGGAGGCGGAGGTGCTCGCCGAAGTTTATCGGCGAGTGGCTGACTTCCGGGCGGAGAATGGCTTTCGCCCTCCGCCCGAGGACGTGCGCGAGTGGCGCGAAGCCGCTCGCCGAGCCACCATGCAGAGATGGTCGTTCCGGCTGGAGACCCCACGCGCTGGCTTTGCCGCCGTGGAGGCTCTTCAGCCGGTCATCGCGGAGTGGGCAGGGCGGCAGCACGGGACCCTTTCCTTCCGGCTGACGCAGGTACTTTCCGGGCACGGTTGCTTCGGAAAGTACCTGCACTCGGTCGCTAGGAGGGAACCGAGTACCGCCTGCCACCACTGCGACTGCAGTGAGGACACGGCCCAGCACACGCTGGCGGTCTGCCCCGCTTGGGCGGCGCAGCGCCGGGTCCTCACTGCAGTCATCGGAGGGGATCTCTCGCTGCCGGCCGTCATAAGATCGATGGTCGGCAGCGACAGTTGTTTCACCGCGGTCGCAACCTTCTGCGAGGACGTAATCTTGCAGAAGGAGGTGGCGGAGAAGGCCCGGGAGGACGATATCCACTCGGACCCGATCCGCCGCCGGCGCCCTGGGCGGCGGAGGCGCGCATACCTGCGTCTCATGCCGCCCTGAGAGTGGCCGCGGATGGGCGGGACGGGTTTCCCGTCCGTCCGCAGTAGAGGCCAACCGCGAGGGGGCGGCGTCCGCGTGTGACCGGACGTTGCCCAATAGAGAGTCGAGAGCTGAGGTGGTGCCCGCAACAGTGCGGGCAGGCGCCGGTCGGAGTCCAGAAGGAAATCCCCTCCCTGGACTCCTTCCAATACAAAGGCGCAGAGAGGGTCACACCGTGTGGTTTTAGTCGGTTCGAGTCCGACACACCACCCCGCCGTAACCCCCGACGGGGTGACGGTCCGCGGGGATTTCCACACGTTAAAAAAAAAAAAAAAAAAAAAAAAAAAAAAAGTTGTCAGTATATTTCACGGCACTGACTTCCCAATTACAATTGCTACAGATGTTTATGGCAACCAAGATCTGAAGGATTTACGTACTTTGCTGTACGTCAATCGTGTTACGTACAGCTGTACTATCCAAGAATTTTAGTAAATTTTACATTTACATCATACTTACAGTCACGACAATAGAAAACCAAGAAACAATAGTTTCTAATTCACTACTTGAATTCATCTACTTCATCTGCTTCTCTAGAAATGAAAACATAATTCCACATTTGTGCAATATTTTTCATTCCTAATGGTTTTGTGATGTCGTATATTATAGACCCTTCTACAATAATTGAGTTTCTCAATAATAAAGTAATAATGCAATTAGAACTAATGGTTTTTGAGCTTAATGCGATTTTAAACTAATGTCAGCTTTATAAAATTGGTATAGATGAAGCGGTACAAACTAATATAGGACAGCTATAGACTATTATTTTTTCTTCCCAGGCCTCTAGAAAAGTTATTTACTCCTCCCCATGTTACTTATAAAAACAACATAAATTTAAACAGAGAGAGAATATGATTTTTAATAATATTTGAATAACGTCACAATTTATGAAAATATAAATTTCTACGAAGTCTATCGATACTCTCTCAGGTGTTTAACATCCATGTTGAGTTACGATAAATTAAAGAAACAGTTATTTTTTCAAAGCTTTATTAAAAAGCGGCCAAGTGCGAGTCGGACTCGCACATGAAGGGTTCCGTATCTGCAAGTAACATCATATAAAAGTTCTTGTTGTTCGTTGTAACTTAGATCGATGTTTTTATACTACTGTATTAATTGAATTAAAGGTAAATTGCGTTTTACGATTTATGACGTATTAAAAAAAAACTACTTACTAGATCTCGTTCAAACCAATTTTCGTTGGTAGTTTGCATGGTAATGTATATCATATATTTTTTTAGTTTTATCACTCTCTTATTTTAGAAGTTACAGGGGGGGGGGGACACATTTTTCCACTTTGGAAGTGTCTCTCGCGCAAACTATTCAGTTTAGAATAAAATGATTTTAGAAACTTCAACATCATTTTTGAACACCTATCCATAGATACCCCACACGTATGGGTTTGATGAAAAAAAAATTTGTAAGTTTCAGTTCCAAGTATGGGGACCCCCAAAATGTACTGATTTTTTTTCTATTTTTATGTAAAAACCTTAATGCGGTTCACAGAATACGTCGACTGACCAAATTTGAACAGTATAGCTCTTATAGTTTGGCTGTGACATACGGACGGACAGACAGACAGACAGACAGACAGACTTGACGAATCTATAAGGGTTCCGTTTTTTGCCATTTGGCTACGGAACCCTAAAAATTGGTGAAAGTGTCTCTTGGTTTTTTAGCATTCGATGTGACAAGTGAGCTATATAGTATCGGGAAGGTAAGATTTCAGCAATGATTGATGTGTGTATTATGTTATATTCACGTGTCTCTGGTTTATGGTTTGTTTTCTACATCCACTAGATACATAGACCTCATATCGAAATCAATCAACAGCATTTAACAGTCCAAGTAAAACGGAGGCTTTAGACACCATGATCTGCACTAAATCATTTTATATATTATATATTTTACGCATTACTGTAACAATCTAAGTCTATAATATATCCAACATATATTATATCTATAATATTTCTAAGTCCACAAAGCACGAAACAATAGATTAGAACTAAGTTGGCTGTAATGTGCATTGCATATACAATAGTAAATTGAAGTAGTTTACAGAAGTGTAATAGAATTTTCGTTCCATTTTCTCTTGAGTGTTAATTTCCTGTTATTTCATCAAGACACACAATATTGTTGGCAGTTCTTCAAAACTGGCGCACAGAATGTATAGGCAGAAAACGCTAATTTCATCGTTAGAGGAATATGGTACCAATAACAGGGATCAAGCGTAAATGACCTATTTTATCTACCTCAATTATATTCACATATTTTTTTAGTCCGTTAAGTTCTTCATTTTCATCGTGAAATGAATAATCCTTCTAACCTACAAATATTATAAACGCAAAAGATGTATGTGTGTATGTTGTTGCTCTTTTACGCATAAACTACTGAACGGATTTGGATGAAACTTTACAGTAATATAGCTTATATATCACAATAACACAATAGGCTACTTTTTATTGAAATAATCGGGCGAAAGCTAGGCGATTATAAAAATACATTAAATCGTAGATGTCAAAATGTATCACTGTTTATCTCCTGTCAAATCTTCACAGGTTGCTATACATAACACACTTGCATAGCAACTATAATGATATGCGGGTAGCACCGCGGGGCCCAGCGAGTGCATTATAATTTGAGTACTAACCGATATCTTTCTTTCGAAATCATAATAAACTTTTTCAAAGAATAAATTACAAAAAATACAATCAATATTTATTAACTGTCATTTACACCTTACTTATTTTTTGCCAATGCAGTACGTTACTTCAAAGTATTGTAAAATTTGATTTCCCGTCAGCTACTGATAGTTGTTATATTATATTTTTAAGTTTATTTGACCAGTACATTTATTAGGTATTATTTATCATATTTATCATTTAGAACTTTTTACAGAATCTTAACGACACATGTTAAGAAAACACTAATTCGTTATATCAATTTATACATGTATAAATATATATGTAACTTTATTTTTCTTTATCTGTTTAATCAAATTAGGTACGTGTCATAAGTGAATGGCTTACTGACTAAGTTCGATATTGGTTGGTTGGTATAAATTAAATAAATTTCTTACAAATCGCTGTTAGTTGGACCGCACCCAAATCCCAAGTTACCGTCATCGAGATCCGTGCATTAATCAAGGTGTCAGACTGGCATGAAACGCGGCTTCGAACAACAACTAAACGAGTCACGCTCGATTAATTACAGATTTTTGCATCAAACAATTGTGTATCTGTTTTGGTTTATTTATTATTTCTAACTAGCTCGCGGTATCGCTCGCGTGATATTTCCTAATGATTTTGAAAATAACGTATTTGAATACAACCGTTTATGATTTATTTATTACTATATTTCGCCCGCGGCTCTGACTATATCGGATATCTAAATATATCGGATATTTTAAATCGGTTTAGCAGTTGTGACGTGAAAGCCAGACAGACAGACATAGTTACTTTCGTATTAATATTATAGCAAGGATAACAATCATATACTTATCCCTAATCTTCAATATGTAGTTACTTACCACTTTTAATAAAAAGGATCAGCTACTAAGTTTTAACGTTTGAAAGTGGCGCTGATGAATCAATCCAGATTTTACATAGCCTTAAAACACGATGACATTTAAACAATATTGCAAATAATTCAAATAGATACAGCAAACGTCAAATACAGCAATTAGCAAACTCAAATGTTCCTGTCTTAACAATTTGAGATTAGAAGAAAAACTTTCTTGCGAAATTCAAACAAAGTGTAATTGTAAAGTGATTCAAGTCACGTCACATTTGTAACGACTTATACTCAGTCACAGTTCCTAATTGATACACGTAAGCGGAATTCAAAAGTAACTTCTTCTTCGAACTTCGAATCAGATTTCATTATTATAAAGGTAGTGGCAAAATTATGACGAAATATAAGAATTTGTTGTTGTATTGATTGTAGCAAAGTAAAGAATTATTTCAGGAATTTTCTTTGAATACGACTAGTTTTAATGTAACTTCAATATCACACACACATATATACTTAATAGTAGCTTCTGCTCGCGGGTCCGAACCGCGCCTATGTCGGTTATTGTGATAAAAAGTAGCAAATGCCATTCTCAGATTTTAGACAATCTGGGTACAAAATCTCATTTAAATCTGCAGTTGTTTTTGAGTTTACCGCGAACAGAAAGACAGACAGACGTGGCGGAGGACTTTATTTTATAATCTGTAGTAATATATATATATTATGACATGAAATATTGAGACTTATTGAAAACATATAGTATGTTTGTGGTACTTTAATAAACTCACGAAAACACTACATTTTTCGCTATAAGATAGTAGACAGTGCACTATTCACGACCATAATCCATCTCTAAGTCATACATCACCCAGATCTGTTCAACCGTGTCTGAGTGAAACACTAACATATACATACAAATACTTTCTGTTTTATTTTATTTGAAAAATTAAAAGCTTTTATTGTATGATTTATCTCGTTACAATCTCACCTGACATAGACACACGCTGTCAACATTAACAAGGTTTCTTCAACGTTTATAATAATTAGGTCTAATCATTATAGGGTTCTTAGAAATTTTTTATTGAATTGAAAGTAGTACAGATCTTAAATATCTAAAATGTATCACCTGATCCTTGTGCCTGCCCAAGTTTTTAATGAAACCAAACATTGTGTAAAAAACTGCCTTAACAATTCCGCTCAACTTACATAAGGTATACTTTGCAAAGTTTTTCGAGGCAGAAATGTGTCGAGTGTTCAAGAATGTTCTAATATCGTAGTGAATTTTCCACATCATTCGTTCTGCAAATACTCGGTTTCTTTCTTACATGCTAATGTTTTAAGTACACCGATTTATATGAAATTTGGCGTGGAATTTTGAAGGAGAGGGAGAGAGAGAGTGTACTTAAGTTTTTGAGGAAGGCAATAGGCTATTATTTACCGCGAGCTGCCAAAAGATAGTACATCTTATACTTATACAAAATTCTCGTATCACAAATTTACCATACTCCTCCAAATCGGCTGGACCGATTTGTATGAAATTTTGTGTGCATATCGGGTAGGTCTGAGAATCGGCCGACGTCTATTTTTCATACCGAGCGAGCGGAGTCGCGAGCATCAGTTCGTAATAAATATATGACCGTAAATTAAATTTGCTGCGTTTGGGACTAGATGGCGTTATAGGTACATAAGTCAAATGTTCGTAATATTTATTGATTGTATTACTATAGCACTACTAGTGCTTTAACGTACTTTTGGCCGCGAGTCCGCCTACTTGTATGTCGTATCGCTGTAAAAAGAATGTTATGTTTTTTCTCAAGTATCTAAACTTCAAAATTTATTGAAAACGTTTAGAGCAGTTAACAAAAAGCAAAAACTAAAGTCTATCAACATTTCATCAAGTTTCCTCGACTTTATCTTGATTTATTACAGAATTATTAATTAAATATGAGTATTAAGGCTGTCTACTTAACACAATGAAGCTAGAATGCCAGCATTCTATGTTATTTATGGCATAATGACAAATGTGTGTGTCTATGCTATTATTCAAACTTGACGTATGATTGTTCTATCTCGGCTGTATTTATGGGGCTGCAGCAACGGCTAAATGACACGATAAATTTTGCTGAATAGTATGTACTTAAGTGAGAAATACCAGATAAAATACCGAATACACGCTTCTGCCTGCGACCTCGCTCGCATTAATGTTAATTTTTTGTATATTTCTTGGGAACAACATTCTTTTAAGCGTTTTGTATATAAAAGTAGGTGTTATAACTGTTAATCATTGAATTTTTTTAAGGCATTGGTAGGAGTGCCTACGTAAATGCATCATTATCATCATCATCATAAAATATACTTATGATCATTTTTCTTAATAAAAAGACTAATCGCAAATCGGAAACTCAGAACAATAATTTATCGATAATATACAGTTTTGTTTCATTTATAAATCGAACTGGATACTAGGAAACGGCGATGTGATCGCTAAAACAACAACAAAATCTATGTAGTCTTGTAAATAATATTTAAGTCTTAATTATGTCTCAGCCGCCCCGACTCGTTAAGTACTCGAAGACAATAATCTACATCGACAAATGAGGTAACAAAGTAGCGCATGACTTCTGACACAAGGAAGGTCGACCTCTGATCTCTTGACCCTTGGGAGTAGAACCTTTTCCTACATAAATAGGGAAAAAAGCGTTGTAGGGATTACTGGTGATCCTAAACTTACAAATCGCATTGAAACTCTTAGCCTTAGGAAAGAATTTAACTTCTTTTTCGGGTATTGGTTGCCAATATACATATACATGTCGGTAAGTGGATACTTCTAACACTTCGGTAGGAAAGAACACAGTAAACCGAAAATTTATAATCTATCTATATATATGTGAAGCCTCCTTTCAATGGAGAGGCCTATGTCCAGCAGTGGACTGTTAAAGGCTGTTGATGATTGATGATGATGATATATATGTATAAATATAAAAATGAATTGTTGTTCGTTAGTCTTGCTAAAACTCGAGAATGGTTGGTCCGACTTGATTAATTTTGGTCTTGGATTATTTGTGGAAGTCCAGAGAAGGTTTAAAAGGTGAATATATAAAAATGAATTGCATTTTTTTTATTAATTATGTTTTCCTTTTGTTTGTTTTAAGTTTATTTTACACAGAAGTTCAGGTCTTCTATTAATCTATTGAGAAGTACGAAGTCTACCAGGCTAGTTAATAAATAAAAAAAAGTATAAACTAAAACCCAACTACGACAAAAAACCACACTGAAGAGTATCAAACAAGATATTCAGGACATGGGTTAAAAACCGTTACTGAAGAAGCAAGGTAATCGATACATCGACTTTATCAAGCCTTTGTTGCAAGTTTATTTATTTATTTGAACAACCAACAAGAACATACACCTTAAAATCTAAAATACACAAAATCTAAAGTAAACAAGCATTGTTACCGCCTTATTTATAGGTTGCCACGAAAAGCACAAACAAATGTAATAACTAAAATAACAGATAGTTGGGAGCACAATGCTTCCCCTTAACAATAAAACAATAATCAAAAAACAGTATCAGATGTAGTTCCTAACAAAATAATTTAAAGGTATACAAACAATAAGGAATGATGACAGTTTTTTTTTTCAAAGAAGATAAAATTAAATATGTCAATGTTCTTATTTTTACTGACAGCATTATACTCCGCTTGGAGTCTATTTAAAGGAGAAAAGTGGCCCACATTGCTTTTAGATCTCTTAGGTGTAAAAAGGGAGTACCTAGTCAGTCGTGAAAGTTTATTGGTTGTTGTCAAGTTTCATAACTTTTTACCGCAATAACCGACATGAACGCCGACGGAGCCGCAGGCGAAAGCCAGTGTAATATAATTTTGTTCTAGTTTTTCTCAACAAGAAACAGTTTCTTTAAATGAATTTGATGCAAGCTGGTATTGGAAACGAAGTTTATTGGAAAAGGTCAGTAATAGGATTACTACATACTGGTAGAGATCGTCTTAACCACGCTTTTGCCTTGCTCCTTAACGTAATTGAACGTTTCCTCTCAACAAGGACGACTGGACCAGTACCTTAGATGTTGTACGGAACTTAAGGTTAAATTGTAATACGGAAGAATCAAGTAATGTCACAATCATTGATTATTCAAAAAAATCGTTTGGGTTTGGGTTGTTTTCTTTGTGACATAAGTATTTATTTACAGAAAAAAATACAAATCAATTATCAATCAATTAATCAAAGCAATTGTTACTACAAAACATTGATATATTTAAAGATATAAGACAAGGTTTTAAGCAACACAAAAGGCACAAAGCTTTTAGTTTTTATTGAAATAAGTTTCAACGGCAGTAAAATAAAAATGGGCCAAGTGCGTATCATGCCACGCATAGAATAGGGTTCCGTAGTGACCCTTAATGGCACATTTATTAAAGCACTTTGTCGACGTGATAGAAACACATATCCATGCAATGTTTAATCTTTCTAGCACTAACTGTTTGGGCGGTAAGTCGAGGACGGACGGACATGACAAAACTTAGGGTTCCGAGTCGTGAACTACGGAACCATAAAAACGATGAATATTCAACTTTATGTTTATGATATTAGATTAAAATAAATACTCTTCTACATAACGTACAGTATCGAATTTCCCTGCTTCTCTTGCCCCGTGTACTCAGTGAACAACTGTGTATCGCGTCTGGCCCTCCAAGATAGACGCACAATGACGTATTGTCTGCGCGCTGTCTATTGTAATGTGAAAATAGCTTCGATCACGAGTATAGTTGCGATTTATCGGCGCGTTTTATCTTTTATATATTCAATGTGCAGACAAAAGTTCCTAACAATGCCTTCGCGCTACCAGATGCCTATCGCCATTCCGTTCATTGGCAAAGAATTTTGTTACTAAATGCAAGAATTTTTTTCTTAGGTAAACCCATTCATAGTCAAGTTTAGTGTTATCGTTCAATCACCAATATTAACCAAGTAACTCATTTATCCAATGGATCGAATATTGAATGCATTGAATTGCCGAACGGCCTTCGAATATATTTCATAACTCCTTCTTATAAACACTCAATTATCTTATTATTGGAGGTCCGCACCAAAAGCGTAAAACGGGACTCTATAACTAAGACTCCACTGTCCGCCTGTCACACAGATTGTATTTCACGAACCGTAATAGAGTTGAAATTTTCACAGATGATGTATTTCTGTTGTTTCTCTAACAACAAATGAAATTTAATAACACAGAACCCCTCCTACGTGAGTTCGATTCGCATTTGGCAGATTTCATAATTTCGAATCAGTTCAATTTTATTATTTGCTCGCTTCTTTATTTTCAATGTTACGTCAGTTAAATGTGAAGCTTCATGTAACATCAGCAATATACGTTAATTTTAAATGTCGATTCTCAGCAGTTTGGAAGTAAATGGATTACTTAAGTTTCACATGAACCTGGCTACATGTAAATACTGTTAATGAACCAAACATTCTCACTAGTAACATGAAGACTAGAAACGTCAAATATTCTTTGTTGTAGTTATAAACCCAATACTAAGAGAGTATTACACCTCACTACATTACATGCTTATGTATACTAGTGGCGTGAAGGCTAAAAACGTGATTCGATTAAGTAGGATTGAAAACATAAATGGGCAAACGGAGTGCTGTTCTCGGATCAGGCATACATGTATTGGTTCTCTTAACATACAGTGATGTGGAAATTTTCCATAATACTGAGTAGGATCTTCTGTGTCAATTCAATTGCCCGTTAAATCTTATTTCAGAATGAGCGATAATAAATTTTCTTGTATCTACTATAGTGTGAGAAATCTTTGGATTTTTCCTTGAACAACATCGGGGACATGGAGAAGATAATATTCTCGATTTGGTGATTCGATTCGTGTCGAAAAAATTCAACACAAACGAGTTACAATCGCTTCAGCTTTAAGTAATCAACTTGGTGCGTTTTTAACAAGTCCTTAGAAAAAAAAGCGTTTGTCCCTTGTTGAAAACTGAAAATAAATGCAACGGAACATTACGGAATGCACCTACTTTTAGATTCTGCTCATGTTTTTCATTGGGCAGAGTGGAGTGACTTTAGCAGGATTATACATAAAATAAAATATACTTTTATTATTGAATACTAGAAAGTACGAAAAGTATCGAACGTAAGCAGATAGTCGCAATAGATCCAAAAAAGGATGCCTTGATAATTGCACTAGATAAAAATAAATAATTAAAATAATCAAAAAAAGACCCAAACTAAGCAAAGCTTGTATTATGGATAATAAACAATAAATACATAAATACCTTTTTTTTGGAAATTCATACATCATCATCGGCCTGCCCTTATCCCAATTTTATTTGGGGTCGGCGCAGTATGTTTTATCCTTCCATCCTACTCTATCACTTGTCATTTCACTGTTAACTCCCTTCCTATTCATATCTTCTTTCACATAAAAATAAAAAATAAATTCATACATATTATATATAAAAAACACAGAATCCGAAACAAATATTTGTGGAATCGAAACCAGTTCTTTCGATCAGCAGTTGCATACGCTAACCACTAGACCAAGAAGGCAGATCACGTACATAGTTGTTTGAAGTATTTGCACAAATTGAAATTCAGACCGTATCTAGTTTAGTCCACTTCCTAAAACATATTGGTTCACACACCAAATATTGATTCTGCAGAGCGTCAATAACTTTATTACACCGGCTTTTGATGTCCACCAATAAATTTCAAGTAACTAATTGCTATTTAGGCTTCCATCAAATCATTTGAAACATATATTTGATATAATACGCGAACCATTGCAAAATTAAAATTAAATTTGGGTAGATTTATTATTCAAAAATATCAAGGTTTTTTCATAATATAAAACAAAAATGAACGTTGAATCATCTGATGGGTAGTAGCCATCCAGCCAGGGGACTTGTAACTCAACAATTAAAAAGGTTGCAATTGCTTTTGCTTCGCAATTTTTGTAATCAAAAAAATGTATGTCGTTACATTTAAGATATAAATTTAAATTGTTTATAAATATTGGATTACAAATATCCCGGAACCTACTGTTTCTCATTGAACCATTAGCACTGACAAAACAATCATCGTCTTGGAATCCTAGTGCTGTTACATTACTTATTTATTTATTATTTACTGTGCAAAGCAATGACGAGAATATTCAACAACTGCCATATTATTCTCTTTATTATTCATTCTAAACTTTTGTATTATATACTATTGATAAAAAATCTGCTACAGGTTACATAATATATTCAAGCTCTTACATTACCTAAATTCACTAAAGGTTTCTATAATCTTTAGGTTTGAGACGACAATGTGTGCTAAGTCTTATCGTCATAATGGCTATCCCTTAATAAGTATTTAGGCGATGAATAATGATTGTGCTACCGCTAAGTTTTGATATTCTTCACATAAATGGTTGCAGAACATCTTCATTTTCAGAAAGACAAATTCAGGTCACTCTTTTGATAAACTTAACTAGGGTAACCTAACAAAATATCTAGTATCAAAAACATAATTGAACAAAGTCCAATACCTATTAAAGACCGTTGATGACAATTATTATACTTGTAAAAACTGTAGTGCTATTTAAGTTACATTATCGCTGAAATCTCCAATTAAGGTTAAATGTTTAAAATACTATACTACGCATTCCTTTGATAATATTAATCAATGGCGTATATATCATCGTAATAAGCTTCCAATGTTTTAGGAATAAATTCTGTAAAAGTAGTTTAAGGGTTTTTAAATAAATATGTCTGCATAATGGCATATAGAATAGAATCCTTTTTTGCTATCCACATTCCGAGGTTGTGACTGCAATAAAACTAGAAAATAAACACGAAATTAAATACTTTGTTGTGTGGAGTGTCAGAACAGTCTTTATTCAAATTATATACCTATACCTGCACATAGACGTATTGGATGTATTGTGTATCAAAATTAAGGAGAAGCTTTTTTTTAAAAAGACTGTCGTGGGGTCTTTACAAACATACATAAAACGGAGACAAAGAATATATAGACGCAGAATAACAAATTATGAATCACAATTCATTTTCAGTCAAAAATAACATTCAATAAAGTTTTAAAGAACCTTTAAATAAGTGGTAAAACTGAATTTAAGATACATTGTTATTGTTTCATTGCAAGTAGCATAAATATTTCTTTTTCCATTTTAATAATTTAACTTTACCTTTTTACTTACTTACTTACAAATAAGTATAGTAAGTAAAAAATATATGAAGTACATAACTTCAAATGAATGAATTAACACTGCACCTACACATTATTATATAAATAAATATTAGTATTTGACTGAGTACATAATTATGGTATCATCCCCAATGTTTCATTTTCTAACGGATAAACAACACACGCATACAACGCCTGAAGCGAGATATTACACTGATACATCGTGAGCACATATTCAATCAAAATAGCTTGTTAAGAGACCGCAGATTTGGCAATTTCTTATACATTACCACAATAAAACTGAGCCAAGGAAGGCTGAAAGTTAAATTGGAAAGCTGATGTAATTTTCAAGCAATCGTTATTTTGATTCGCGTGTTCTGAATATAATTTTTTTTTTTCGTTTGTACCTGCCGTAATTGTACGACTTGTACTATAAACGTTGGCATACAACTTACTATAGTTAGATCTTTTCAAAGTTAGCAACTGTAGTTTACTATTATCTAATAGTTTTCTTCATCTTTTGAAAAGATGGCAACCAGCCTAATAATATCAGTTATTTCTGCCAATGTCAACGTCTTAAATTCTAAAGTCTTTAGAATTGAAGACGTTGAAGAATTTAATGATAAAGAAAAGGAGATAAGATGAAATGGGCCGTCTTCCGAAAAAACAAAAAAAAACGACAACGACGAACAAAAACAACACAAAGAAGTTTAAAATGCCAGGTGTAGAACAAATTCAACTACACCTTTCGATTGCCAGTCGTCTAGATAGCTACATTAAGAAAATCCAACATTGAAATTTTTTTATATGAAAATTACTTTCATAAAAGTTTTTAATTCAATACAATTGTAAGAAATCAGTATGGTGGCCTATTGACATGCTTCTGCATCATTGAGTTTTCGGGTTCCACCAACGAAACACAACAGCATGAATGTTTTTTTTTATCTTGGTCTTCTGTGGGAACATATGTAGGTGTGGTGATCCGTGTGGTGACGGATTAAGAACACAGAGTGTCACCACCCCTATTCATCCCGCGGATGTCGTAAAAGGCGACTAAGGGATACAAACTTGAAACCAACCCTATACCAACCCGTCTGGCCAGCGTGGTATAGTAGGCCAAAACCTCCTTTCTAAGGAGAGGCCTATGTCCAGCAGTGGACTGTTAAAAGCTGTCGATAATATGTAGTACTCTTCCGCTCGCGCCGGCCTATTAGTACTAAAATCGACGTGGCTCTACTGTCTTATAATACGCTCTTGCGGCTACATACATCATTTCATCAATTTCAATTTGGCAAGAAGATACATATGAATACTTTGACTTTTGTGAAATAAAATATGCTACTCTTTACGACGATGACATTGCATAGACTTTACATGCGGGCGGAGCTGCGACCAATATCCACTATGTAATAAGTAGAAAATAAAAAAAAGAGTACATATAACTGTTGCGAACTCTACTAACTTCTAGAAAGAGAACTCAAAGGGGATAACAATCTAACCATATCATCATTAAGTCCTCTATTGTACATTATTTGAATCTGATTTTCCCGAAATAAGTGAATTTCAAAGTGATCCGTGACCCTAAGACACAAAGATTGTTAGACAAAGCTCATAAAAAGGGTAGTAGACTTTATTATTGAAAAATGTTGTTAGTGTGTGTTATATAACGGTGATTTGACAGTTTTTTGATATTCGTAACAAAATTGACCCCTCGTTTCCTAAAAAGACTTTGGTAAGTAGATCTGCTCCTCAAACAGTATAAATCAGTTAATTCACAAGAAAAGAAGTTATTTAAATAAATTTATAATTCACCCCTTTTGTATCTGTGCGGAAATATCTCCGAATTGCTATATCGGAATCGAACCGACTAAAACCGCGCGCTGTCTCGGGTACTAGAAGCCGAGGAACTAGGTGTACCGTTGAAACGCAATCCCTGGGACCCCGACGTACCTCGGACCACCTACAGCCCCCTTCTATGTGGTAACTTTACTGTTTCTTTCCTGAACAAAAGAAATGGCTCGCACTTCTTGTAGCACTCGTGATGCCACAACCGCCTGCTTTTGCAAGGGTGAGAGATGACTTTATCTGTCGACCCAAGGCTTGCGCTTATGGAGGACGGAGATCAGTTATAATTATAATCACCGGTGCCCAAGTCGTTTGCGGTAACTGGTCCGTCCCCGCCTGTCGGACCGGGAGATTACTGAACCTTCCCGGTCTCGTTACGTCATCTTTTACGCAAACACAACTTGATCACATAAAAAGACTGCGAACTTCCACGCGCTTTATTACTTACCTTAATTTATAAATTTGTTTCAATAAACGTAAGTGCGTACAAATCGTAAAAGTTTAAATGATTTACTCCGGATCACTTTCACCAAGTTTTTATTTAATTTTATCGTTCAAACAAAAATCAAAGACGGCTATTGATTGAAAAAAGTTTTCTTATTCGTAACGAAACGTAGGCAATCGTCAAGCCCTTTCCAATCTTTAGGATTTTAACAAATAATTTGTTTTCCCTCCTCCACTGCACAAGGGAAGTTTTAAAAGAAAACTCTCTGTAATATCAAACAAATCTCTACCATAAACCTTAGGGATTAAAGTGAGATTTGACTACGCCAAATTCATTTTTGAGAGCATCGAAACATCGCTAGGCTTAAGTTCGTAACTCTTCGAGGACTCAATCGATTTTTGGTCTTGTTCCTTAGGTAATAAAGTTGTAAAAGGTGTACATGTTACGTGGCAAGATATCTCGAGGTGCAGAGCTACGTTTATTGAATCCCGCCGATTCATTGAACTCTGGGCTATTGGGTCAGAGTACACAAACATCATTGGTTTAGGAATTTGTACATTTAACATTAAAAGAGAAACTTTGTTTTAAAATTTACAATTTGTTATCATTGCTGCAACAACAAGCCTTGTTGACTTTTAATTGCATGTGACTAAAATTCACATACAATGTTAAAATTGTTTATTGAATAAATGAAATGAAAAAAATGACTATTATGAAAACATCCATTAACAATATATTTTTAAAGCATTTAAAGTAAACGAGGAACCGGCGAGCATACGTGCAGTGATGAATGTGGACGAAGCAAAAGAGGTGTGTCAAGATCATAGTAAGTGGAGGTCAATCAATACGGAAGGTGCCACTCTTAATTCGTCACCACACGGCGTTTCTCTAAAAGTGATTCATAACTGAAACTTAACCCATTTAAAAACGAGAAAATGCAGAAAAAGATATATTACTCAACTACAATACAGTTGATTGGATCTTCGGTCTCACACTCACCCACGATAAATTACAGCAATTTGTGCTGACGTCTTTCATTTGTAAGAAATTTTAGGTCTTCTGTGTGAGGGTAGTACTGCCCCGGTACAGCCGGCCCATTCGGACTGAAATCAGTGTGGCTATACTATCTATTGTAGGAGGAGATTCAGGCCTGCCTATAGTAGCCCTAAGTCTCCTCTCTATAAAAAAAGGATGTATTGCTACTGCCTCCGTGGAGCAGTGTTAGCGTATGCGACTATGTGTTTGTATGGCGTATGTGTTTTTTCTTATACCCATATTACAAGTTTTGCTTAGTTTAGGACTAGGTGGCGTTATTAGTAAGATGTCTGAAATATTTATTAATTTATTATTATGTACTGTTAAGGGCTATTAACGATGTCGGTGCCAATGTACGGAATAGAATTTCTTGAGAAAGCAGGAATTGGAAACTTAACAGCGTTTACGTCAAAATAAGATAATTAGGGTATCTTTTAACTAGCTATATTAACTAAGTACTATAATTTATTATTTAACAAGGTATTAAACTTGAGAAGGTTTAGTCATTACCGCTTCACATAATTTCAAAGAGTTTGAAACTCTTAGAGCGTTCTTAAAAGATAAATTATTCATTGCATCGTTTGAGAGTTTATCACAGATCCTTAAAATTGTACACGAATACTTGTGACGTCATTAGGGTTGGGTAGTTGGTATGTATGTACATGTTATATGAAAAAAAAGTTTATGTGAATTAAATACACATATACAAATAAATAAAATTGAGTGTGTATTTGTAATATGAAATGATCAATTTTTTTCCAAACGCATATTAGTGCTGAAACTATATACTATACTACTTTAAACTTTGTGGTTGTAAAAGAAAGTAAATACAAATTAAATATTGGAGCTTAACTTTTTCCCCACTATTCTTCAAGTTTTACACTCCATCTGATTATATTATTTATATTCACAATGATCTTGGAGATGGAACTGCCTACGATATTCTGTTAAGAAACTTAAAAAAACATGGTTAATGTTCATAATTAGATTACTTGGGTAATTTAATTCAAGAAACCAACATTGATAACGAAGAAATATCTGTCCTCACAGTTACATTAAGCACGAGACATAAAGTCAAACAGACTACATATTAGATTCTGACGAATTCTCACAAAGCAAATAGTTCGTAACTGATCAAATGCAACAAACTCAACTATTTTTAAATGATATTGGACAAACATCAATCAAATGAATCGAGAAAATATCAATAAACTAAAAAAATATTACAAACCTCGTAGATCAATGTGAAGTTAAAGTAAATTAGCCTCTGTATTTTCAACAATTAATTACCACCGTAGACTACTTAGCAGATCGCGCAAACTTTTCCTAAATAGTTTTTAATCAAACAATTTGCTAGAACAAATTATTAGCCTATTAGGCTAATAATTTGTTCTAGCAAATTGTTTGATAAGATAATGAAGTAATGCATCTTTAAATCGCTTCTGTTTTTCAAACTTCCTACAATTCTCACCACAAAATTCAATGAAGTTGGTGCAACGCTTCTATGTTTTAACTACAAAGCTGTAGTTTCTCATGCAAATCTTCTGCTAACTTCTCAATTAATGTACGGACACGAAACTCAAGAATATACTTTGAGCATAATCTGTTTCATGTCTGAACTGGCGAATTTCGCGAGATGACATTCTTTAAAACAAAACATAAGAACTTTATTAAATTTTTTGTTAAACATTAATATCTTGTCGGTGTTGTTATACGTCGTGGTCGACAAACTCGACGGCCTTGTAGGTCTAGTGGTTAGCGTATGCGGCTGCTGATCAAGAGGTCTCGGGTTCGTATCCCGGGTCGGACCAAATGCTTGTATGATCTGCAAATATTTGTTTCGGAATTTGGGTATCTTCTACGTATACTATGTATGCATTTACAAAAAAAAAGTATAAATGTGTTTATATCAGTTGTCTAGTAACCATTATACAAACCGCTAAGCATAAACTACACTCGGTTCCAAAAATAACGGGTCAGTCACATAAACCCGAATATCTCCCGAACTACGTATGCCATCCTAATGAAACGAAGACTGTTCAATTGAGAATTTAATTATACAGATAAAAAATAAAATAAAACTTAGTTACACCCACAATATTAATCTTAAATTAAAAAAAAACTAAAGTAGTCATATTTTTCTTAAGATTACATTTTTTTTATGATTGTTTTTTTGCTGTTTTTCATCACTGGAGGCTTCATCACGTGGAGGCAATACAAAGTATTAAATGAAGAAAGTGATGAAAAACAGCAAAAAAACAATCATAAAAAAATGTAATCTTAAGAAAAATATGACTACTTTAGTTTTTTTTTAATTTAAGATTAATATTGTGGGTGTAACTAAGTTTTATTTTATTTTTTATCTGTATAATTAAATTCTCAATTGAACAGTCTTCGTTTCATTAGGATGGCATACGTAGTTCGGGAGATATTCGGGTTTATGTGACTGACCCGTTATTGGTTTATGTGACTGACCCGTTATTTTTGGAACCGGCTATAGATGATGTTGTGTGACAGATGTCTAAAACATTTATTTATAAATATTTTTAGATTTAGCAAGAAAATAGAAATAAACAAGGAAATAAATCCCTTTTCCTCAAACTAAGACTTAGCTAAGCTTTGATCCACAAAATCGTTTTGACTTATCTCGATCCTTGTTAAGTAGATACACGTGGTATGTATGTAAACCTGATCGTATCTTCTCTTATATGACCTGAAGCCTACCACAGATTATTCTCGAACTTAAGGAAGTGATCTGCAGGCAGAGGCGTATACGTTTTTTAGGGTTCCGAAGTATATAACTCGGAACCCTTATAGATTCGTCATGTCCGTCTGTCCGTCTGTCCGTCCGTCCGTCCGTCCTCGACTTACCGTCCAATCGGTAAGTGCTAGAAAGATGAAACTTTGCATGAATATGTTATATAATCACGTTGACAAAGTGGTACAATAAAATTATGAAAAAAAATAAAAATAAGAAAAATATTTTTATTTGGGGTACCTCCCCTACACGTAAAGTGGGGATGTAATTTTTTTCTCGCGGCTACCCCATCGCGTGGGGTATCATTCGATAGGTATTTTAAAAACGATAAAGAGATTCCAAGACAAATTTTTGATTAAAGTATTCGTTTGTGAGAAATTCCACATTAAAGGGCAGTTTGTAAAAACAGGACGTCCCCCCCCCTCTAAAAGCTAACCGGCTTTCTCGAAAAATCTGGAAAAATTCGTGTTGGTGGTCCATATAATAAACTTTGAAGGAAAACTATTACGGATTAGATGACTTTATCAATTCAGGAGTTATGGAGACTTAACTTGTAAAATGAACTCACTTGGAAAACGTCATACAAAATTAACGCATTAACACGTAAACATAATAATTATCCATTGGATACGATTTTAAATCCACGTACCATTATGGGTGACTGAGGAACCCTTTCCTGTGCGTGGCCTGACACGCACTTGGCCGATTTTTCCTTGAAATATCTTTTTTAAAAAGCTTTTTCAGCTATTTATCGTGTTTATTTGCAACCGACATTTGATAACCTGTTTTTATTTATTTTTAGCTTTGTTTATTGATACAATTCATATTCCCGAATTGCTTGATTGTATCTCAATTATAACAAAACAAAGAACGACGAAACTAATGACATATCCCAAAGTAGCAAATAGATATTCGACTTCAGTGAACCATAAATTTGTAACGTGTAATAATTGAGGCTTTTGGTGACATTTGATGACAGCCCGCTTTATGATATTCAATGAAAATATTCATTGATAAATAAACGAGCTGGTCGTCGTATAAATATAGCATCCCCTTTGTATTTTCTCTTGTGTAATCTTGTTCGACATACCTCAGATTAAATTTATGTATTTATATTATATATTTCTGTGTATTTATGTACATGTATGTGGGTGTACAAATTTTTAAAATTATATTCATTAATAAATTGTTTCATAAAGTCAACTACTACTGTCTTTCCGAAACATTTTGATCCATCCTTATGTTGCCTGTAAGAGATTGTCTTGGCAATAAGGCCCGCCCTTTGTACACTACATACATTATGTTCTCTTTTCTAACTTTACAAAAGAATTTATATCTATCTCGTTTATAATCTTCTTAAAAATCTTTTTTATACTGACAAAAGATAATATAATGAACCAATGTTGAAATGATTAATGAGAATTGACCCTTTGGCGACATGTTATTTTTTATTTGAATAGATTATGCTTAATCTATTTCTAGTCTAGTTACTACTAGACTAGACATCTACAGAAGGCGGTCACAGCTGCACTGGTCACTTGCAACCACATCCAAAGGCACCTAGTATAAACGGCATTGGTAGTTTATAGGTATATCATAATGAATTACTTTATCCTGTGTATGTATTTTTTTCCTATGTTAAAAATCTTTTAGATAATACTTATGACTCTCTCAGGCTGACAAAAATCATTTTGAAAGTTAGTTCATAAAAAATATAATATATTCTCTGACAAATTTAATAACTTCCCGATTTTCGTACAAAGAGACACTATTCAACTTAGTATATTAACTTCTAAGTGGTGAGTGGTCAATTCCTGGTTTATAATTTCTTTTTCTACTCAAAGTGAGTCGTTCTATTGGTGGACATTAATTATGAAATGTAGGTACCTGTAAATTGTAATAGGCTAATAGGAGGGAGTCCTTTACTGTGTCTAAAGTGGCAATAAAGAACAAACTTATCCTACTCTTAAATTGTTTAGAACTACCAAGTATTTGGGTGTAAAGCTCAAATATTATAAATTTACATGTATTCATAATATTTACCCTATATATAAATTTACACTAAAGCCATCTTTAAAGTATACTTATTAGAATATACAATTGTTATTTGAAGCTAACAGCTTATAGGACTACGTGATTCCATTACAGCGAAGATCCCGTGTTACCGATGTCCCATTTACAAGTTACGAAATCTCAACAGAGCCTGTGATATTTTATAAAACCTTGTTCTAAAAATAATTTTATTTAAATTACATCCTTATGTTTACTTCGTTATGGTTAAATGTTGAAAATATATGTGATGTACTTTGTGTGGTAACGGATGAAGAATAGGAGTGTCATGTTAACGTTGGAAGCTTGGCGATGATTCACGCACGTGCCTCGGAGAGCACGATAAGCCTTCAGTCCGGGTTGTCTGAAACAACTATGGCAATCGTTATTGGGAAGTCAGTACACTCAGTTCAACCATCAAATTTCAGTTCTCCCTCAAGGTTGTGGAGGTCCGATGATAGTTCTTCCGTAGAAAAACTGGTATTCAGTTAAAACCATTTGAACTAGTAGAAAACCGTAAAAAAATAATTTTGGAAATAAAGGCTAGGAAGAAGAAGAAGTATTAAGAGAGCAAACTAAGGGAACAAACTGAGTACGGTAACAAAGAAAAAAACCTTGAAACAAAGCCTGTACCAAAACTGGCAGCGGTTCGGATCTTCCTTCTTGTGCCGAGCAGTTAAAAACTGGAACTCACTGCCGGCTCATGTTTTTCCTTCCTACTATGATCCCGGTTCCTTTAAGCGGGGTGTGAAAAAGCATCTCACTAGGCCGCCATAATGTGGGCCGCTATACTGCTTGCATTTGCAGTGAGTATGGCGACCCCCACTTTAGGATTTTACTCATGCTTTCCATTAGGCATAGTAAAGTCACCTTGGCAGGCATTAAATAAATGAAGTTTTTTGTGCCCGTTTCAAATATGTTTATAAAGTCTATGACATAAAAAACTGTATTCCTAATGCCTTTTAAAAAGAGGAAACAATATAACAAGTTGGTCTTGTGGTTCGCGTATGCGGCTGCTAATCAAGAGGTCTCGGGTTCGATTCCCGGGTCGGACAAAATGTTTGTGTGATCGGCAAATATTTGTTTCGGAGTTTGGATGTTTTCTATTTATAATATGCATGTATTTACAAAAAAAAAGTATGTGTATGTATTTATATCAGTTGTCTAGTATCCATTATACAAGCTTAGCTTAGTTTGGGACTAGATGACGTTGTGTGTAAGATGTCCAAAATATTTATTATTATTAATAATTTATTATGTGAAAAGGAGTATGCTAGTTTAAACTACATATACTTACTGACAACACGAATATATTTTGAGTTTTAGACGTTCTTAAAAGGTTTAAGCTGATAACCTGTAAAAAGGTTTTATTATTAACGTATTCTTTTGAAACATGAGACTATACATGAATAAATTTTCTTCTTCTGTTTGTATCAAAGAATTAATTAAGCTAATAAAGGTCTGATTGAATTATTAGAAGGCGCGTACAAAGAAGACTCCGAGTAGATTATCTAAGTAAGATTTGTAAGGGATTTAGAACTTATCTGACGATGTTCTCGTTTGTTAAACAACTAGATAAATTAATTGTTCGTAAGTAGTTCGTTGTGAACGGTACTTCACAGAATTAGTTAGAGACCTTTCTTACGAAATAACGGTTAAGTATCTTTAAACGCATTTTATATTACAAAGGATCTTATTTATAGATTTTAACACAATTTAAATTTGGTCAACTTGTTTGTTTGGCTTTAGTTTTCTGCCAATACATTTAAGTTTAATGTAAGAACACTTTCAATGATCACGTATTACAAACGAGCTGATGCCTCATGACATAGGCCTCTCTAATTGTACACCACTCTGATCGATTTTGGAATTTGGTATTTATGTATATAAAAAAATAAAAAAAATAAAAATTGTAACCATGATAAAATGTGGCTTGGTGAATTTTAATTAACCATTTCTTAGCTTTTTAGGATTCCGTAGTTAATGAATCGGAACCTTTATAAACTCGTCATATCCGTCCGTCAGTCCGCCCGACGGTCCTCGACTTACCGTCCAAAAGGTTAGTGCTAGAAAGATGAAACTTTGCATGAATATGTGTTCCGATGACGTCGACAAAGTATTAAAATAAAATCTTGTAAAATAATTGTATTTGGGGTGCCTCACCTACACGTAAAGTGGGGATGATGACATGATGGTAGTCCATGTGATGAACTTTAAAGGAAAACTATAACGTAACTTTTTTGGTTTAAGAGTTATTAAGGCTTAACTTGGAAAATACGCTTACTTGAAATCTTGGTACAAAAATAACGAAATAAGATTGAACATAACAATTATCTATTGTACAAGACGAAAGCCGTTATGGGTAACTACGGAAAACTATTCTATGCGTGGTCTCACACGCACTTGGCCGATTTTTTCTTTTAGTTATTACTGTATTTATTTAAAATGTAAATGCACTTGAATTTACATTTAAACTCTTCGTTTGAACAGCATACTACTTATTTGACTTACAAAGGAAAGTATAAAAGGCCTTTTCTTTTTTTTCTTTCTTGCTCTCCGAATTGAAAGAATCTCCAACAATGTCATTTAATGACTTTACTGTATACAAAGTAACTGGTAATATTGAATGTAAAACGTGCTCTCTTTCCACTTTGGAATGCATTTACTTTGTTTATTTGTTTTAACGACTTCGGAGTTTCTCGATTCCATTGTATTTGTTATTTTAATATTCGCTACCTCAGTACTCCATTATTTATGACTTAGAACAATCGCTTAAATTTTAAGAGGAAAACTACCAATTTTTAAATATTTCCAACTTAGTCCCATTCAAAGTTTAAGAATAAATCATTAGCATAAAAGTAGTGCATTTAACGTTAGTCCAGATGGTTCAAATTCGACTACAATATTTGCTAAAATTTAAACCAATGTATTTATTATTCTTAATTTACTAATTACATTTTATGATTTAAATTGTCTCCAGCATACATATACATACGTACGCATAACTACCTCCTTTAACAAATTACCTTCACTCAATAGTGTGAAGTATTCAATACTGATACTCCGTATAAACAGAACCCCCGACCCGGTTGCCCAGCCAGCTGACAAAGCTGCTCGACCAGTTCCTATATTTAGCCTTCACGCACTCCTCAACAATACTTTACTTTATAAAACTAATCTAGTATAAGAACCACTTTTATAAAATACTGTTGTTCCACTGTTGAACAATGAGGAACAGAACTGACCCGAAAAATAGATTCATCTTTAAAGGAGTTTTACGTTGTGTAAAAAAACAAGTCAAAATTACTCTACTCTGCCTGATGGAAAGCATGAGCAGAATTCAAAAGTGGTGGTTATCATCGTCAGTGCGAATGTGGACAATGCATCTTGGCGACCCACACTATGGCGGCCTACTGAGATGCTTTTTCAGACCCAGCTTAGTCCGGTGATCTTATCAGATCTTATGACTTTTGGAGCTGTTAATGCTCATAAAGTTATTAGAAATTTTACCACTTGGATAGTAAGTATAAGTAAGAATAAAGGTCAGCATTACTCTGGTCGGATTATAACTTTACCAACTTTCGCTCGCGACTCCACCCGCGTACATCTCGATTATTGGAGTAAAAAGTAGCCTATGTATTATTCTGATGTATAAGCTGTATTACTACAAAGTTTCATCCAAATCCGTTTAGTAGTTTTTGAGTAAACGAGCAACATACATACGTACTCACAAGCTTTCGCGTTTATAATATAGTACGGATTTCGCGATACGCTCTTCAATTGCATTACAAGATATACGAATGTAATTCCCCTTTATTGTCATCGTATTATATACTATAATAGGTTTTGCCATGTCAAATTTCGCTTAAGTTAGGGCCCTAAAAGTTTGACTATAATCATTCTACAAGATTTCAATATCACCTACCGATACCTTTGTTATGGAAATTTGATGACAGTCGTAAAAAAATCGGCGTTCTGTCGTATTATAAGCTTATAAGCGACCCCAACCTCATAGGCGAAAAAGGGCCCGGAGGAAGAAATTACCATTTAATCGCTAATACATAACTAACCTTCACTATTAACCCCGATTGCGACTAAATTTATTTTCTCCTCAATTTTTTAAGATATGATATTAACGTCCTCACATCGTCCATCCTTGTCACATCACATATCCATCTCCAATAATCTCTCGTCTAGATATGTCAGGAAATTCGAGATCGTACATTGTCCGTGCTATCTGACACTAATTCATCGACCCCATATAGATGAAATATTTTATAGTAGTACAGTTACACGACTACGGCAAAAGATAATGTCTTTGTATTATCCATCGTAGCGCCTAAAATGTTTATACATCTTTAGCTGGATGCGAGTAGCCGAGGGTTGAACTAAGTGGCGTGCAATTGGAGAGGCCTATGTCCAGCAGTAGATTGCGATGATGATGATGATAAAAATGTATCAATAGATAAGTGATAATGACGCGCAGGATATAGGCTAGATAAATTTTATAAAAAGAATACGTAATCTGGTCACGCAAGTTGCTCTTATTATTTTTGATGTACTTTCTTCTTTTAATGCTCTCCAAGCTTTAAGCATACCTTCCGGTACCAAAACACCGTAAACCTTTATATTCCACCGTATCGTAAGCTTTTTTTGGGTCAAGAAACGTGCACATCTGTACCTTTCACGTAATTGGTCTACAACAAATCTTTTATCCCGTGGTTCGCTTATCGTTACTTTCACATAGGTATTGTTTAGTGCTTTACTTTTATCAAGACTAAATCACTTTATATCCTACTAATACTATAAACGCGAAAGCTTTTTTTCTGCTATTTCACGCAAGACTACTGAATGAATTTTGATGAAATTTCACAATAATATAGCTTACATATAGCGGGCGGACCTAGGGGCAAAAGCTAGTTATAAAGTAAAGTCCCCTGTAAAGTATGTATATCTGTCTGCTCGCGATAAACTCAAAGACCACTACATCGATTTAAATATTTTTTTTATATAATTAATTTAGTCTAAAGCCTGAGAGAGGACATAGGCTAATTTTTTACGCGATAACCGACATAGACACGGGCGGTACTAGTTACTTATATAAAGTAGTATAATATAAAGTAGTGCATTCACAGATAAAAGAAACACAGGAGATATGCAATTGAGGCGTGCCGCTTGCGAACGCATCTGGCCTCAAAGCGGCTTGATGCCATTTTCGGACATTAGTCGAATGTCAACTTGCGACGTCTTCACTGCTCATGATTTTTGACAAAATGCCGCGTTGTTCAGCGATTGTTTGCAAAAATAACAGCTGTATTGTAAATTACAAGAAAGGTGGCATCTAATTTCATATATAAGTACTATAATATTATAGTTTTTCATACTGAATTCATTAAAACATTTTAAAAATATGATGAAATACCAAATCAATCCTTTTCTTTAGGAACTAAAAACTTTTAAAACCATTGCTTACTTAGTGTGAATCGATCAAGTAATCGGCTGGTCTAATAGCGCAATGGATAAGTGTTTTATTGATAATCTCACTCACATGATAGTTTCGGGATGCGGCCGCTGCCGGCCGGCTTGTGTTAGAGATGTGTTGTGATATTTATGATTGTCGATATTTTATACGATCCTATTATGTACGCATGATTATTAAAGATATAAATAAATTAAAATATTATAATTATGTAAACGTAAAAAAAGTGTAAATAAAAAAGTTTAGATTTTTAATTTATTGTGGTACTCAAGCATAATTTATACCTTGCTTTTATTTTTAAAATTTTAGCTATCCGAAGGATCAAAAACTTAAAAAAATGTGGATAAATGCGACAGGAAGGGGTTCAAGCTGGTTCGTAACAAAAAATGGCACAATTTGCTCGTCCCAATAAATTTTCACCAATACGATCAATCGCCAATGATTAACCATTTAATAATACTAATAAAAGCCGTAATGGAAAAATATGCAAACGTAAGATTACACTACTGTACTAAGAACGCAACACCTAAACTGTCTAAGCGGCAAGTTTTAAATAAATATTTACATTTTACTGGTTAATTAAACCCTTATCAATAAAATTCTTGCACTTTTACCTGTGTTCTAGTCTAGATTCGAGAAGTTGATATCCTGTTTCTTGGTAATTAGTTAGTTAATATTCCAATTATGATAAAACATCGCTTGTATAGAATATGTTCGAATTAAACTCCTGTTTAGTTTTGCTTTTCACAGTCAATGAAATCTTTAGGAGAAAGAGTAGGTAATATAGCTAACTGAAGTTCAATCGATATTTTTCTATGATTATCACTTAACATTACTAGTTGCATAATTTGCACACATGTGTGTTTATTCGGAATCCGTAGCTCCAGGTAGATGCGCCGCCCTCTTTTTGAATGTGTTATATTAGTGGGTTTATTGGTGTTGCTGTAAGTTTCTTTGTGTGCGGGAGAAATACGAGCTTGTGTGCCGTGCTTACAATTTTTGGTTTTGTGTTAGTGAAGGAAGTGGGAGAAACGCGGAGACATCTGAACACGAATAAATTTGTGTACAAACCTAATCTCCTATGTTTCTTTGATCTGTGAGTGCATTATTCTCAAACTTGTATAAAAGGCCAAAGTAATCCAATAAATATTTTTCTGGAATATACACTGTCAAGGAAATAAAATCGTGACTAAGAAATCAGAATGAGAGTAAGAGGAAGAAAAATGATTATATTCTCATAACGACTAAATAAACAAGAAAAATTAATTTTCCGACCCTTTTTTGAAAAGTGCGATATTTCCTTCGATGATTAACTACCGCGAGTGTGAGTCACCTACATACCGCACTATCTACATTCGCCATGAGCATAGTGATCACTACTCCTGTGCCTTCCGAAGAGAAGTCATTTTGGAAGGCACATACATAAAACAAGTGAGTCATCTTCGCTTTCAACAAAAGAGATCTGAATGAAGGCAAAGAGGTAGTTATGACCGAAATTAGTCGAGGAAATAAATAATGAAAAAATTTAGTACTTATGTGTATTAATGGTGTGTATACTATGATGAAATATGTAAGTAACTTTTAGTATTATTATATCACAAATTATTGTAAAAGTACGTCACTTGCAACCCAAAATTTTATTATAAAAATCCTTACTTAAAGATTGTCTGGAAGAGATCGCCGTGAGCGATAGGACCACCTATTGTACAACCAGGTATCGATCTCTGTATATAATATTTTTTGTACTATAAAGTGGTGTGCAATAAAGTTAATAACTAAATAAATGAAATTCGTCCATTTAATCAGATGTTATTGTAACAGTAATAAATAAATAAATGTTTCGGACATCTTATACACAACGCCCTCTAGTCCCAAACTAAGCAGAACTTATATTATGAGTATTATACAAATGATATTAATACATAAACATACTTTTTGTAAATACATATATTATACATAGAAAACACCCAGACTCTGAAACAAGTATTTGCGGAACACGCAAACATTTTGTTTGACCCGGGAATCAAACCCAAGACCTCAAGCACAACAGTCGATACGCTACTTCTGCACCACCGAGGCAGTCAAAAAATACTTACCGTGTTACGAAAGGGGGTGTGCAAAACTAAAAAGACAGTTTGACCTAAATGTCTGGGCTCATTACCCTCACTGACCGCATGTTTTCCGCACACCAAAAGGCTGACGTTTAAATTTGTGGTCGCCGTATAATTGCGAAGTGTACAGATTAACCATCCGTATAATGACGCCTTTACGGTAGCCAAGTTTTTAATTATCTTAGGAAATAATCTAAAAATCTGTCATAGAAATCTTCCAAATTTCACAGATAGTCTAGATAGAGACTAGTGAAAAAAGACATAGGCTACTTTTTACCGCGATATTCGACATACACGGGGGCGGAGCCGTGGGCGAAAACTGGTAAAATATAAATTAAGTCCCGAGCTTGGACGCAAAATCTTTGTTTCAAAACACATGTCATGATCTTTCATTTCTGTAAGGTTAAGATACTCTACACTGGGTGAAACAAAACCTATGGAGAACGTAACATAATTATAATTATTCCGTGTGGTAACGGATTTTTGATACCCTATCATATGTCAGTTATAGCAGTTATAAATAATAGTTTTGAAAAAACTAAAAAACACGCTTTTTATGGAAAACCAAACTAAAAAATAGAAAATAAATTAAAACGAAATTAAATTAAAAATTGTGTTAAAAATTTCAATAAATATAAATTACTAAGTGTAAATAAAGAAAAATGTATTTTATTTAAAAAAAGCGTGGGGTGCATGGTGTTAATAGTTATGAATATTTTATTAAAGGATAAGAGTAGTGATTATCATTTTGATAATATCTTATAAAGCACCCCACGCTTTTTTTAAATAAAATACATTTTTCTTTATTTACACTTAGTAATTTATATTTATTGAAATTTTTAACACAATTTTTAATTTAATTTCGTTTTAATTTATTTTCTATTTTTTAGTTTGGTTTTCCATAAAAAGCGTGTTTTTTAGTTTTTTCAAAACTATTATTTATTTTATAGTTTTTAGTTTGGTTTATTTATAATAGCTTGTGTTTTTAATATAAACTATTGTTTGTTTTAATCTAATATTAATTCCGTGATAACTATAAGTAACTGTAATTATTTTCAGTCGTCAATGTATACAGTGAGACTTAACGGTGTGTTCATTACCGAACAAGTGATATTGACAAGTCTTACTACGTGTTATTTCGTAATCGAATCATTTCATCTAATGCTTCTCTGTTACATGAGGTTTGAACTGTTAGCTTTGAGCGATCCAGTTCTTCAATTCTAAATCTGTCCAAAGATCTTCCACGACTAAGTGCTACATAAGCTTGTCCAGCTGCAAACAGTCGAGAACCTAGATAAATGACTGCATGAACAACTGTACAGCCTTGCATATTGTGGACGGTCGATGCTCAACTCAGAATCAATGGCAACATTCGTCTCTCGGCAGTTCCATAGCTGTATTTTGCTGGAAATTGTACCGATATTGGTTTAATTACGTGAACACCATCTGGACCGAAATCGATACGTACTGATGGAATGTCTTCTGCATATAATTGACCCCTGCGAAAATTTGGCCCTATAATTTCTGTAATTTGTCCGTTCGGTGTTGACGGATTGTCCGTGTGGTGACGGATTAAGAATACAGAGTGTCACCACCCCTATTCATCCCGCGGGTGTCGTAAAAGGCGACTAAGGGATAAACTACGCAAGACAACATCAATGCAAAGAGAAGGAAAACTTGAAACCAACCCTATACCAACCCGTCTGGCCACCGTGGTATAGTAGGCCAAAACCTCCTTTATAAGGAGAGGCCTATGTTCAGCAGTGGACTGTTCAAGGCTGTTGATGATGATGATGATGATAAATTTCTGTAATAAAACCCATGTTACCATTTACTAATCCTTTTGACACGTCAATGTTCGACCTCAACATTGCTGCTCTGGCTTGGTCTGATTCTGAGGCTCGGATCTCAGTCATGGAATCACGCACTTGCTGCAAACGAGATGCTCTGACTTGGTCTGATTCAGAGGCTCGGATCTCAGCAATGGAATGACGCATTTACTGCAAGCGTATTTCTCTGGCTCGGTCTGATTCTGAATCTCGGATCTCAGCCATGGAATCACGCACTTGCTGTAAACGAGCAGCTCTGACTTGGTCTAATTCAGAGGCTCGGATCTCAGCAATGGAA
This sequence comes from Phragmatobia fuliginosa, assembly GCA_932526445.1. Classification (NCBI taxonomy): domain Eukaryota; kingdom Metazoa; phylum Arthropoda; class Insecta; order Lepidoptera; family Erebidae; genus Phragmatobia; species Phragmatobia fuliginosa. The sequence goes on along the minus strand of OW052057.1, from coordinate 6,888,657 downwards.
TGACGCATTTGCTGCAAGCGTATTTCTCTGGCTTTGTCTGATTCTGAGGCTCGGATCTCAGCCATGGAATCACGCACTTGCTGCAAACGAGCAGCTCTGACTTGGTCTAATTCAGAGGCTCGGATCTCAGCAATGGAATGACGCATTTGCTGCAAACGGACTTCTCTGGCGTGGTCTAATTCTGAGGCTTGGATCTGGGCCATAGAATCACGCACTTGCTGCAAACGAGCTGCTCTGACTGTTTAGCTGTATAATTTCTCATATGAAGCGTTCTTTTCTTCTGTAACGCTGTAGTAACTGTTGAGTAGTATCTGAAGAACTAGTATTCTCAGTCATGGATAGTGGTTGTGAGTATAAAGGTGCAAAACCGCGTGCAAAAGTAAGTGTAAAGTTATGAGAATGTGCAAGTGTTAATAAATGCCAGCAATAAAATAGTTTATCAGTCTGTTCGACTAAACTTTGGACAACTTCGCTAACAGAAGTTTCGATATCTTCAGCATTACTTTTAGCAGCAGCTTCTAGGACAAATTTTAAAGCACAATCTACTGTCAAATCATAGACATTAAACTGAAATGGTTCACACTTCTGTTTCTTTACTGCGGGAAACATTTCATGGAAGTACTTTCCTTCAGAATATTCTTCCTTGGAAATTTGACCGGCACTTGGCTTACCCCATTGAGATTGAGATGTATATTACATTGTTGTTCTTGGCTGATCTTCGTAAAACTGTTGTCATTATTTATGAAGTATATAAGTGTTACAATGTGCTTGCATTTCCCTCTCTTATTATAAACACAGTCGCACAAAGCACTCTCAACATGATAAATTGTGTTTAGCTGTAATTAAATTGATTTGTTAGACATCGTCTATCTCCGGTTGAAAAATGATTTCGTGGGTGATTGCACGAAACCGTTTTAGTCACCAGTAGACTCATTTCCCACGGAAAATAACAATTTTAATGTTATTGGCAATAATTTTACTAACTACCACCATCCAAAATTGTCTAATATAGTAAAATAACAAGATTTCATTAATTTTCTTCACAATATTTACTTGTTGCTTGACAACGGTGACAATATTGTTCAATCATAATCGACACCTGTCACGTGGCGCTGTCGTCGCGCATGGTCCCAATACATGAAAATTATATAAATTAACAAAAATCTTATTGTGCGAATTGAAATAATTTTATCAAATTAATGTATTGTCATCGGTCCTCGATAAATCTACAAAGTTTGAACGAAATCTGGCCCTTTAAAGTGGGTCAAAATCGCGCCCAAAGGAGTCGGTTACAAACATACAAACAAACATACAAACAAACATACAGGTGAAGCTAATATAAAGCGTGTAAAAAGTAGTCTATGTCATTCCGCTATCTTGAAAACGTAATAGACAGACAGATAGAGCTATTTTCGAATTTATTATTAAGTATGGATTTCATAAAATTGAAACAAATGAACTACATGTAGAAAAATAAACTCATTAATCAAAAGGGTAACATAATTTTGTACTTGAACCAGCTTAAATCACAAAAAATGCAACGTCACGATCTCTCTCAGCATATAACTCATTTTGGAAAAACATATTAAACAAAGCAATTATTTATATTTTTATTTACACTTTGTACAGAGTAATGTAATTTACATCTAATGGCTGGTGTTACCTGGTTTAATTATAAGGACTATCATTGTGCGATTATTGTTGTTAATAAATAACCTAAAAAGTTTAAAAAAAACGACTTCAAAAAACATATCAAACGCAAACTCCCTGTCTAGGACACTGAAAAGTGTCCTTTCTACTTCTACTTTCCAGTGTCCTAGGCAGCTTTTATTTGGGTTCCAACTTTCACGACACGGATCCTTTATAACTTAGTCATGTTCTTCCGTCTTTCCTCAAATTACCTTCCAAACGGATAGAAAGATGAATGGATTGTTGTTTTTATCACGTTGAAAAATGTTAAAATAAAATTACATGAAAACAATTTTTGTTTGGGGTAACTCCCCAACTCGTAAAGTGGATTTTTTTGTATTCTCACTTCTACACTATCATTTGGTGTAGCATTAGATAGGTTTCTTCAGGAAAACTACAGAAACTTTTAAATAACGGAATCCTATGCGTAGTCTGACACCCTCTTGGTCGATTTTTTATTTTTACTATTTTAGTTTTTTAAAGCTGATAGCTTTTAATAGATACTTGCTAGTTTTTCGTACCAAAATTTCATTGGATACTTTAACCAGACTGGCGGTAGAATTGAGTTATGTGGGCGGCATCCACAATGTCGAGATATCCTATAGCCGGGGAAGCAGGTGTAACCGAGGTCAATTATAGCTTACGATAGATCCCGAATGTTTGTGGAGGGGGACTCTATCCCTGCTTATAGAGGGTGCGCACACTCCAGAGAGCATCGCATCACCATCCCGGCCTGTTGCTGCTAAGTTGCTTCGCTTGTCACTACCAAGTATGCTCTTTTCAAAATCTGAGATCATTCAGCAGGTATGTGTTTTATATTACATAAATATTTATACCAACTAAAATATTTTCACTATAGGTTGATACTATCGGAATAGAAATTTTACATCCAATAAGTCTGATAAATAGTATTTTAGGTACCTGCTAACCCTAATGGGATTATCCTTTAAAAGGCCATCTTTTACTAGAATACGAGTAACTTTATCAATAGGATTAATTCGCTAAATAGTGTTTGGGAACGTTCTGAATACTTAAGCTTGAAAGATCTTTCAAATTGTTGAAGGACTTAAACACAAACAGTAGCAAATACTTTGCTACTTCGTAACTCCTCTTTTAATTATATAGAGGGTAGATCTCGCTGTGAATCTATTATATCTAAATATTACCTCTTAGGCCGTAAATTTAATGAAAATGTGTTTTAAAGTTTAAAGAGTTAAAATTATAAGTTAATATTACTTTAGATTATATAACTTTAGATTTCTGTTTCCCAAGACTCGGATAAGACAAATTTGTCAGAAAACCGTAATTGTTACATGTTGGCGTTTCAAAAATTTTAAAAATAAGCCCAATGACTACTAAAAAATGACTATTTAAAACACTTTTAAAAACACAGAACACTGTCGCTGAGGTCACCGAGTTAATCACTTACATCACTGAGATATTTTCCGTTCTTTAGCTCAAACTGAACGGATCTGCTGTCGATAATACGCGATGAGTACTTCTATGTTCCAGACGTTTCTGACCACAACGTAATAGCTATAAAACTTCTCAAATATAACGCTTCGACCTTACGGTTATTAAAGTAAGGTTCATTACCCATAGTACCCATAACACAAGCTCTGCTTAGCTTGGGACTAGTAGATGATGTTGTGTGTCAGATGTCCAAAATTGTTCTATGCGGCAATGTATTATTATTATATACTAGCTGAGCCTCGCGGTGTTACCCACGTTTGTTGTTGTAACCACGGGCAACGCCGCGATGCGAAGCTAGTCTGAAAAAACTAGCCTTAGTTACTCCTTACATCATCAGCTCTCTGCCAGTGATAGTACCGTAAAAATCAAACCAGCCGTTCCAGCGATTACCGGGAACAAACAGACAGACAGACAGACAAAAATTGTAAAAAAAAATATTTTGGCATATGAACCGTGTATACATACATATGCATTTAGTAAAAAGCGGTTATTTTAATATTAGAAACAGACACTCAAATTTTATTCATTTGTATATATGTATTACTAATGTATAATAGGGCCGAACTGATTGTCGCATTCCGAAATGTTCTTGAAGTATCCTAACAATATGAACAACTTTTATTTGGCAAATAGTGTAAAGAATGTGTATATGTTTAGAAACTATCTGAAGTTTTATCAGGAAGTAATGAAACTGTCCTAAGAATAACGAACTGCGTCAGATGTGGTCGATTCAATTAATTACGTACGAGTAAAACTGTTGGGTAAAAAGCTTAAGTTATAAAATCTTCTGTTAAATTTACCTGATGTAAAATTAGCAGTAGTTTACATACGTAAATAGTAGTAGATGTATATAAATGTCTATTTGCAATGTAGAAAGTAGTACACGTTTATAATAATAAAAGTAAATATGTATTAATATCAGTTGTCTAGTGTGTCAACCGACTCAAGTCGACAGATAAAATAAAGTATGAAATGAAAGCCTTTAAGATAAACTCAAAACATTGAACCCTCGTCAAAAACTTTATTAAAAAACGTGATCAGAAACGGACTTAAACCACATAATACATATTATCCCATATTATAATTTTTTTCACTAGATTCTGGTATCTTTCCCTCGTTCTGGCGTAAGGCTCCGTTATCGCTTTACCCAAGAAAACTAACCCTTTCCTCCCTGAACACTTTCGACTAATTTCTATACCTACTTCCCTTTCTTTCCAAAGTGTTAGAGACTTGTGTTCATAGGCAGCTTTCACAATTTTTTTATCGGCAGAACCTTCTCAGTCCTTTACAATCTATGTTTAGACCCGGCCACAGTACAACCACCGCTCTCCTCAAAGTGACTGGCGATATACGGCAGGGTATGGAGGACACCAAAGTCAAAGTGCTGGCTATGATTGATTTCTCGAATGCCTTCAATACCGTATGTCACGAGGTTCTTCTAGCCATCCTTTCTCAGAAGTTCTGGAATGGTTTTTCTCATATCATCAGAGACGTCAACAGTGTGTCCACATTGATGACTTATTGAATTTCAAATAATGAACAAAATTCTAAAAACCGATTTCAACTAACAATATTCTTTCAAGCCGTGTTGTAAAGAAAATTTTGGCAAACGTCTTGATAAATAAAATAAAGTATAACAGATATTTACTTACAAAACTTTAAATTATTTAACTCCGTTGAATTCAAAGTTGATTTCTGATAATATTCCACGTAAGTCCGCAGTTGTTCTAATCGCTCCGTATCGACTCCGTCGATATTTGTGGGCAAACTTTTGACAGTTATTTCATTAAAGTTTTCGCTTACACCCTTTCATGTTGAACCTTCACACCGGGTTGGATGTTTGGTCTTCATTATAAGAAATAGCGATTCTTAATTTATAGTAAAACTTACGTTTAAAAAAACTGTCATGAGCAACCTATAATGTGATTTCATCATTATCATCCTCTAACTAAGCTTCACGACTGTTATCTTACGATAACAACGGGGACTGACTGCTTAACGTGACCTCCATATCACGGAAACCTTTATAACATTTCATGCCAAAAACGGTCACACATCTAGGTACTGACCGCACCGTCGTTGTATAGCCTCGATGATTGTCTCCAATCACCTAAGGCCAATTGGCCATGAAAGCTTCGTTCATTCAATCCAAAATGGTTTTGTGTTTAGTCTAGATAACACTGATAACAGATGGATGTGTCAGCAAAGCATGATGAATAAAAAGATGGTTCATGGAAGAGTCTTCTAGAACTGTGATGGATACATTTAGATTGGAATTGAAACTGAAGTTAGTCAGAAGTAGTAAGGTCTCATGATAAATAACGTATGGCTGGAACCTTTTGCTATCAGATTATAATATCATTATTTTTGTTCAAAAGTAGATTATATTCACTGTAATATGTGTAGGTTGTTTCATTAACCCTTTCCCCGTATCGACAGAAAGATATTCCTAAATTATTTAAGCATCAAAAGTGGGACGAACCCGACTAGATGCTTTTTCAAGTAAATGTGGTCAATATCAATAATGCAAAGGCTAGAACGGAATGTCCGAAAACTTCACAAAGATAAAAAAAAAGCAAGTAAAAATTTCTCTTACTTGAAGTTTTCTTTAAATAAATAATTAAATTTTAGACCTTGCCTGATTCTTTACAGAATCTTGCTTCCTATAACTTACGTGTAAGAAGCTATTTACATTTAGTTCATACAAGTATTTACTTTCTTGCACCTTTTTTGAAGCATATCTAGTTTCAGTTTAATTTATTGATTTAAAGATAGGAAACAATTATTGAGCATGACGGGCACATCACTTTCAGGAGAAGAGAATCTTAGTTGGTGCGTGTGTGATGTTTTTCAATCATTAAGTAATCTTGGTTGTTTAAAATTTAGCTTTTATTGGAGGAATTACTTGACACTTTACACTGAATAGCAAGACTAATCCGCGGTAAAATTATTTAAAAGATTACGGTACCTTCTCTAAGCCGATGTTTCGAGCGGGTAGACTGACTACCTGGTCTACCCGTGAGCGGTATAACCCGTTCGAAACGTCGGAATATAGATGATATCATGATTATTGACTGTACTGTAACGCTATAGAACATAAAACTAAATTTAATTTAAACAGTATTAAATCATCATCCTCATCAGCCTATCGCAGTCTACTGCTGGACATAGGCCTCTCCAATTGCACGCCACTTAGTTCGATCCTCGGCTACTCGCATTCAGCTCCTGCCAGGATTAAATACCAACTATGAACTAACTATACGCCACGCGACTAAGTATATTCACAAAATATGGAGAATACCTACTCTCTGTAAAATACAATCAAATACACCATAGTTGCAGTGTAATCAACAACCAATCTATACATATCTCATTAATTAACTAAATAGCGGCGCATGCATTCATCGAACAATGTTAGTTCATCGCTGGCCAGTTTGCGAAAGCCTAGTTAATTAACCAGAGTGTCAGTGGCTACAATAATGTATCGACTATGAGCCGTGAAATGGGTATTCTGGGGTAATTAGCTGTATTTTTCCAGATATGAGATAACAGCCAGTAGATATATACTTAAGATGAATATTGATCACTTTTGTCTATGAATAAAAATAATAAATTTTGTTAAAAATAATTGTCTAGTAATAAAACGTGTTAAAAATTCAGGTGCTATCTAATTTTAATCTCAATGGAATTACTTACTGGTAGTCTCGTAGTAAGGAATCATCATTGCAACCTCTTATGAATCACCTGCTGGAATCCACTGCTAGCTGCTCTTTAGAAAGGAAATTTTGGCCTACATGACCATTTGATCACCTCTTTCGACACCCATGGGATGTATAGGGGTTATGACACCGTATCCTCATCCCTTCGCCCCACGAAATGTAAATTAAATTAATTAATATCTTACGTTGATTATAATTAGATTATATTGTAACAGAATACTGAATCGGTATCCTGCTAGTCTAGGAATAGGTACTTTACTAAAAGAACATATTTATCGTCTTTTCTGTCGGGTTAGGATTCCTTCGGGTTTTCTAATCCTTGGAGACAAGAACCTGAAGTATGTGATAATTCCCCCCAAAACCACCCCAATGGCCAAACAAATTAATTTGCCACCAGAGGTCTTCAATATCTGAAAGCACGCTACACCGTTGATGGCTGATACCGCTGCCGAGATCCTCTAAGATCATGAGAAAAGAAAGAGCAACATTGCTGTCCATTAAAAATATTTTAAATATGGTTACTTTCCCGTCCATCATAACTAAGCCGTGAAGCGTGGACGCAATTAAAATTTAGAGGGTTTTGTTCTTACATAAACACATTTCTACTCTCATGTATAAGATAAAAGTGTATTTAATAGTGATAACATTGAGGATTGTGAGTATCCAAGCTCTGTGTTGGAGGAAGCCACAGAGACTTCTCCTTGCCTATCGGTCTATCATTATATTGTAGCCCGGTCGTATTTTTGGGACTAGATCGCCATTCCACGGACAGCAGCAATTAATCTGCTGCCCGAGGTCCACATCCTCTGGTAGGTTGCGGCCACGCCGACGTCCTATACGCTCTTGATCGCCGTAACCCGATCCCGTTCAGCAGTCTCTATCTGAAGCATTACACCATTACATTGGCATGGCAACAATGATTCCTGACTAAGACAGGTCTCATCCGATTTGGCCAACTGGAAGTATTATGAAGTCTCTTCGAGTCTGTTGACGCAACCTTCCAAGCTTCGAGGTTAAGCAAAAACACTGGCGGCCTATAATAAATAAATTTATTGAATAACTGATTGTCAGTGTTAAATATATTTTTTGTGAATGAATAGCATAAATGTCTATTTAACCCTGGCATATTGTAAACAACAAGTTAGAATAATACACAAAGTTTTTCCACATTCTTTATTAAAACACCAAGATTTAAACATAGGCTCTATGGCCACAAAACACAACATCAAAACCTACATATAATCTACACATTTATATTCCTTTACATAACAATATCTCTGCTCTGCATCAGTCCAATATTTCATTTTAAATGCATACAATATAAATATTAAATATCTCAATAATACTAAAACGTAATCTCACTAATAGATTACAATATCTTTCTTATTCGACAGTAATGGCACTACAGCCAATGAATACAGATACATAGAAGCGCAGTTGATAAGGATTTCGTATGCTGATTTCAAACGGGGTCTGCCCCCAGTTTAGTTCGTAGTTGGCGGCGCTGGTGTCGATTCTTTCTCGGTTCGCAATACAATGAGTAAGAGAGAGAGAGAGAGAGAGAGAGAGAGAGAGAGAGAGAGAGAGAAAGAGACAGTTGTCATAGAACGACTGCCACGACCCCAAGCGGCAATTTCGGTCGCAGGACGTTTATCTTCAGAGCGCCCATAAGAACTGCGCTTCTATTTACGTGTATTCATTGCTACTACACCGCACGTCTAAACATGTTGAGAACCAAAGGAATGACTACTTAGATTTCTGACTTTTAGAAATTATTTAAACTTGTGTCAAGAATAAGATCAATTTTATAGTCGCATGAAATGTTTTTAGCTTTTACGTGCTCTGCAAATCATTTTATATAGATTCTCTGAAATGTTTATACTGAACAGTATAAACATTTCAGAGAATCTATATAAAATGAACATTCAATGTCAAATGACATTGAATGTCATTTTAGTTTAATTTAGACTTTGCATGAGGGGGTCGCTACTGTTTATGTCATTCGTTAATCCTTGAGTTTAATTTATTCCTTCATTTTTAAAAATAGAATAATTAATCTTTTTTATTATTAATAATCCAATTCAATTTAATTTGCAACCCGTTATTAACGGCACAAAATACATTTAGTAATTATTAAATAATATGAAAATCATGTTTAGAATTAGATTTTAAGGTAACAACTATTAAACATAGAATATTGATGATATATTAATCCATAAATATATTCTTTATTTTAAATTTACTTACTTACAATTTAGGGCTTTATATAATAACGTTATTTAACTTAAAGCAACAGTTTTGTGCTATATCAAACTTTAAATTTACAGTCTTAAAGTTATAAATAACACTAAACCGCTGCTTAAAGTCAAGCTCTACCAAAATATCGGTTACTAGGATAATAAAACCGGTAAAATACAATAGCCTTGCTGACGAAATAAATTGTAATTATAAAAAATATACTTATCTGAATGCACCATTGTCATAGTTTCATCATTACAATACAAAAATTAAACAGCTTCTGATCTAAGGCAAATATTTTACACAGCGTATGAACCGTGGCTTTATACTATGTATGTGTAATGGGATTTGTTTAGTAAAAGCTAGACGTACTATATCCTGCGTGTGTGTATGTGTGTGTCCATGAAACGGCCACAAGAGCACAAATTGTTCAATACACAAAGTGTGGTCTTATGTGGGCATTGAACCCACAACTCACACAGCAGCAGATCAGTTATGATGGAATTTGAATTGGTGAATTAGAGATTAGGTATTTGACATCGCATGGCTACAGCGTCAAATATTCCAGCGGATTTCACAAGTCAGATTAATTGTCAGAATAATCTGGCAAACGAGATATGTTTTCCTGTTGTTCAGAACCGATCGTAATTTTGCAAAGTACTGTTGATTATGAAAATTCTAAGACGTCATTCTAAATAAGTTTTATCAAGTTTTTACTGTAAACGGGACTTATTCGCGATAATATTATAAAGGTTTGAAACGTCGGAAAATAGAAGGTATCGTAACCTTTATAATATTATCGCGAATAAGTCCCGTTTACAGTAAAAACATGAGTATGTGTAAAAGTCGCGAAGTCTAAAAACAAGTTTTATCAATACAAAAATTTGAAAAATATTTTCAAAATCAGTGCCAACACAAGTCCAATTTTAAGCAAACGATGCGATTTTGGGCAGAAACAGAACTAAACTGAAAACTTCGCATTGACTAAATAAAAAAAATAAGGACCCCGGATAATCAATATACTGAGAATTTCACTGACAAATGACTATACTGAAATGACAAACGGGCATAAATGGTAAAAAAAAAAAATATTAGAGAATTGACGTTTGGTACATTTTTAGAATGACACACAAAATTATAAGAAAAAGTTAAAATATTTTTGCTTTGACTGTACTTTTCCCCGTCTTTCTCAAACAAATCTGGCCAACAGGAGAAATAATCATATTAACCAGATTAATCTACATTATGAAAATCTGATCACTGACAAAAACATTTTTTTTAATTCGTCGTCAAACGCTTACAACTTAGTGATTTAAATATCAAAGGTCGTAACGTTGTTTAGTGTTGTCGTATTAGTAAACATGCGACGATATGGTATTCGAGTTAACATCTTTCTAGATCATATAAAGCACTCTTTCACTACAATCTTTTGTTAATTTATTAATATTTTTTTCGAATTTTGATTCATAATTTAAACATTTTTAGCGACAAACTATAAACACAAAAAATCACAATACATAAAATCATTTATTTAAATACAACCACTGGATTTAACAGAAAATTTAAAATATACTTTGTAGACACCACACAATCATTGACTAAAGTTTTAAAAAGCTCAGAGAATTTTGACACGGAAGGCGCTTTTGATCGAATCGTGCCTCTCGCTTCTTTGCATTCCAAGCAATTAATTTCATATCCCTTTATATTTATATCCTTAGTGCCAATGTTGTAAGGTACATTTTCGTTTGACAGTATCCCCTTGAAGGCTATTTTGTCGTCCGCGCGAAGTTGTCGTGTGAAGTTACTGAAGTAGTGGTTGAAGAGAATGGAGATTTCGGCGTGACGTTTGAGAAGACCCCCACTCGCCTCCAACATTAGTTTTACTTCATATGTGTATCTGAGAAAATAATAGTTTTTAATTAAATAATCTGCTGGCTTTGTAAAAAGGCCAGATTTTAGTCTAATGTTGGGTTGATTTCAAGTTTAGTCTGCTCCCTTAGCTCTTACGACACCCAAGGGAACAATGGAGTTGGTGACACTTTGTATTCTCAATCCATCACCATAATATTCAAAATTATTTCATTAACACATTTAACTTTAGATAACACTAGCTTTCGCCCTTGGTTCCACCCGCGTGTATGTCAGTTATCGCGGTAAAAAGTAGCCTATGTCCTTTCCCAAGTTCAGTTCTATCTTCATACCAAATTTTATCAAAATCGGTTCAGTGGTTTAGGCGTGAAAGCGTAAGAGACAGACAGACAGAGTTATTTTCGCATTTATAATATTAGTAAAGATAATTGTGATTTCACGGATAAGCCGATTTTGATGCTTTTCGTTATAGATATAGATTTGACTTTGGAAAAGGACACTATGACTTCTTTTTATCGCGATAACCGACAAAAACGCGAGCGGAGAAACACCAGAAAACGCTTGTTTTAATTTATATTACTTTTAAATTTGATTTTGCTCTTATCTCTCAGTCAGCTCAATAAAAAGGAAAATCACAAATACATTAACAAAATAATATACTCACTCATTCATATTATTTAAATGGCAACTCTTTCCGCTTTGTCTTGAAACACTTCTAATGAACTCACACTCCTTAACATCTTGTAAACTACCGTCATTTTCACACAGAGTTTTATACTCTTCTCCATAATAACATCTAAAGTATTCCTGTAGAAATCCTGGCAAATACGATTCGAAGTCCCGCCATCTATTTTTTACATTCTTCAAACGAACATCGGTGATATAACCCTCCCAATTTATGTTGGCACCATCGAGAATAGAACATTTTATTTGCGTCGCTGCCGTGTTATAAGCCGACCAAGATGGAGAGTGGCATTGGTTATAATAATCCTCCCAGTTTATGTGGTAAGTATTGTCTTCGTAGTCGGTTATGAATTCGTTTTTCAAAAGGTTCTTTATACTGGATTTTTCTTCACCAATGAGTTCGATCAATCCAGCAGGTAGGCCGTCATCTTGGAGGTTCGTTACGACTTGATTGCCGAAATATAGAAGGGTCATTATTCCGACTGTGAGCTATAAAAATAAAATAATTTAGTGCGATAAACTATTTCTTTTTCTTAATTTTAATGGCTTTTTTACCAAAATGAAAATGAAAGTATCAATAAAATTAGAGATAGTTTTTAACTAATGAGTTGTCAATAGACTTATAATGAAGGCCCGCATGACTTAATTTAAAACCCATAATGTTCCACTGCTGGCCTCGGGGTCTCTTCTCAGGAGACGATTGGAAGAGTGCAGGTTGGGGTACTGGCGTTGGCCATGACGTTTTGGCTACATAATTTTGCCGTTGGATGTTTCTAAGCAGTACGAAGGCCTCTCGAATGACATAATATGTTATCTATACAAATAAATAAAATTGGAGTGTCTGTTTGTTATATCAAATAACTACTTTTTTTTACTAAATGTCAAAGTATTTACAGTACTGACATCCAAAATTGAATATTTTAATTTTTTATCTGTTTGTCCGTCTGTCTGTCTGTCTGCATGTTTGTTCCGAGTAAACTCTCGAACGGCTGGACCGATTTTAATGGATCTTTCACTGACAGATGAATGATGACATAAGGAGTAAATTAGGCTATTTTTTTTAGACTAGCTTCACTCCACGGCTTTACTCGAGACTGACAACGATAACCGCAGGTAAAACCGCGTTTAAAAACGTTTTTAAAAACTTAACTTGTATTAATGTATAAGAACTTCTTACCTGAAATGGAGTAACAAACTTCTTTGTGGTCTCTGATTTCGCCAACAAGCATGTCGCCCCCAAACTCAAGCCGAACCCGACCACCGCAGACACTGTATACAATACCCTGGACATCGTAATATACTGAAGGAACGCAAATATAGGCAGAGTTACAGTCACCACGCCTATTAAAGGCAAAAATAGGAAGGAACAAACAAGAGCCAATGTTCCTCTAATCAACCCGTAAGTCGTACATCCATGGGAACACGTTATAAACATCTGCAACCAACTCAAGGTCACGCAGTGCGGTAGAGCACATTTAAAGAAACCCTGCCAACTACTCCTTCGAGCCATCGCAATTATAATAACAGGAATTATTAATGAGAAAAACACTCGGGTATTCAAGCAAAATTCGATGCTACTCCCTAAGATATAAGACGGATAATTCGACACGTGCAAGTCAAGAAAACGCCAACCTTGGTGCACGACAGTATCTTTCTCGTAAGGGTACTTTGCTAAAACATTTATACCAAACGATATGAGAGCTAGAACATCGGGGTACAGACTGCTATTCATTGCGAACGAAAATAACGTTAAGAACATCAAGAAGAATGATAGAACACAGAATTCTGAAAATGGAACCCATTGAGTCGCTATAAACGGGTACAGGAATAAATTTATAAAGAGCGCAAGAAAAAACTGGACGAACGGCCCGAGGTTATTTCTCACAAACAAGTTTTCCGACTCGTCCGGTAGTAGGTTGCCATCGCTATATCTAAGGAATAAGCCGGACCATTTTCTAAAGTCTATAAATTGTTTCTTCGCGTGGAGCATTTTGAAGGTACATATAACCATGGCAACGAAACTGACGTAATATATAACTAGGGGGACTAAATGATATAAGCTGTCCACGCTGACGGACAAATAAGCTATGAGTAGTATTGATAGTTCCACGTTTGATAGCCTAAAGGAAAACGTACCGAAATAGTATAACAATTTGAGGTACAGGACTTGTATGAAGACTATGGGATGTAGGAATGCTTGGTGTAACAACGGTATGTGGTCTAAGGCTTTAACATTGGGGTCGGTGAGGGTGAGTTCATAGCTAACTAATGGCAATTCGCCTTGGCAATAGTCGACCGCGGCTGAAACTAAATTGTCGACGGTAAGGCTTCGTATTTCTTCGCTTTGGCCGCGTCTTTCTGTGCATTCTGGAAGACGAGAAACGAGTCAACATCAATCTTTCTTTAGAAAGTAGGGTTTGGTAATTTGACATACTATCATATACCACGCTGGCCAGACGGGTTGGTTTAGGATTTGTTTGAGTTTTCCCTCTCTTTGCAATGCTATTTCGTTGCTTACGACTTCCACGGGGTGAATGGAGGTGGTGACACTTCGTATTCTTAAACCGTCACCACACGGAACAAAAACAAAAAATGAGTAGAAGTGAACTATAATTGAATTGCTTTTTTAATGGAAACCAGGTTTGACATCGATACTCTTGGCTTACATACATACATGTTGTAGTAAGGGGAATTATTTTTCTTCGTGTTTTGGATGCTTGTGTGATGGAGATGTACAGCGGTAAAATAATGAGATCTCACAGGGAAACATAACATGGTTTAAATTTTTCGTGATACGTTTACTTTTACACCAGGCGGGTTCGTGTAAAGTATGTTTCAAGATTAACTTCTCTTCACAATGCTGTAGTTCTACGTACTCTAAATTGAGATGATGACACCCTGTATTCTAAATGCGTTACCACACGGATCAAGTTTCACACTTTAACTACATTCAAATTATAATTACCATCTTCAGGCGTATCTGCAGTTCGTATGGTTCCATTACTGTGTACTTGATCGCCGCCCTGTAGTCGAGAAGGTTCTAGAGCCTGTCCATCGTCTAGAGCAGGCGCTTCCTCTGAAGGTAGATATACACTTTAATGCATACCAAAATAATACTTGTGCTACCTAAAAATTTGGTAAATGACTATACTCTCAACATACCCTAATGAAGAGTGCTTCACATCCTGTAACTCAAGTTTCACAATTTCTTTGCCAGCCTCTAATGTGGGATTACATTTTTTCTTAAGGTTGTATCAGTTGGCCTGACTGCCTCATTGACCTAGCTGTTAGCGTAAGTGACCACCGATCAAGAGGTCTCGTGTTCGATTCCAGGTCTGGCCAAAAGTGTTATTTGGTTTTTGTCAACAATTTTTTTTTAATAATAGTCCGGAGTATGGAAGCTAGGTTGTCATAAACATCTTTGGCAATCGTTATTGGGAAATCAGTGCCCTTAAATATACTGACATGACATGCATAACTTTTTATAGAGTAGTCGGATATTTTTATTACTATTATTTTATTATTACTATTTTATTATACAGATGTCAGGCTAGGATCTATCATGTACTTCAAAATTGGAATTTCGAAAAGCTTTTTTCAGAGACACCTTGTTGTATACTCTCTAAACTTATTCATCGCACAGGGACACATATGTCACCTAACTATAATCTATTACTGTTCCAAATTACATCCAGATCCGTTGAACCATTTTCGCGTGAACATAACTTAACAATCATCCTAATCATCATTTTTTATTTATCATCTTTATATGTACTCGTTGGGTATTTATTTAGTTCTTTTACTCTGGCTGGCCCACACACACATACACACGCACGCACGTGTCTTACGATTCCCTTTCCAGCCTTCTTACCAAGAAGCTCATAGACTACTCTAATATTAAAGTTCACATACTTTATAAAGTCACTAGACATAAAATATGGCTACATATTCGTAGAAAATTCTACAAGTTCTACGAAAAATGCGTAGCACGTAGGCACAGTCCCTGTGCATCATTAAGTGCCCGAGACAGGTATAGAACCTTCATGTATGTATTAAGCCATCACTAATGCATATTACATACACTAAATCATCCATACAAACTTTCACTTTTATAATAATAAGTAAACTAAAAATACCTGAAGAATCAACATCGTCGGCTTCCTTTCGAAGCGTGGTGTTGCATATCTCACGGATGCGCCGCTCCAGTTGTGCAGTCGTTATGTATTGTTCGCCGTTGGAAAGACTACATAATAGAAAATATAATTTGAACAAGTTGAAATTCCTTACATAATAATATCTTTACGAAGCTCACACACGGCCGTCTCAACCCAAAGTAGACAAGCGCGGATCC
Source organism: Phragmatobia fuliginosa (assembly GCA_932526445.1). Taxonomy (NCBI): domain Eukaryota; kingdom Metazoa; phylum Arthropoda; class Insecta; order Lepidoptera; family Erebidae; genus Phragmatobia; species Phragmatobia fuliginosa. Next base: position 6,872,634 of record OW052057.1, on the reverse strand, counting down.
AGGGGGGTGGTCATGGGGGTCATGACCCCCCCCTGGGCGCGGTCCGGGATTTAGGTGTAAAACTAATTAAAATTGTCTTAGATTTTTTATCTTATCACAATATAATTTAAACATTGACACTGTGAAACAACTAGCAACCTTATACATTGTTACTTTGTAGATACTACTCCAGTTTCTGTCATTGTAAATAAATATCGGCTGTGGATGGTGAAGTGGCAGCGGTGTTAGTCAATACCAGAGTCGATTTCTAATCTAATTTTAAATTGCGATATTGAGCTGTATCTTTTTTGTTTTTTTACGTGCGGAAAGCTTTCTGCACCATACCCTTCGTGGGGTAAAAGAAGGGCTTGTGTAGGACTCCCGGGGGAACCGGTCTACCCACTAAACCCCACGGTGGCCTATCTCGGTAGCTCGGAGGAACTCTAGGAACGCATCAGCGGCTGTTGGAGTCCTCCTGCCGGACATTTCGACTGAGGTACATCCCGGAGTGACTAGTCTCACCCCCGGGGCAGGATGCTGTCGCACCTCTCACCACTCTACGCAGTAAGAGCCGTAACACCGACCTACCTTAGACGACACCCTCCGGCCACACCAGGGGTGTCCCTTGTCTCGGGTCGTTTGCAGCGGTCACATCTCCCCAATATGTGGCTGCAGCGACCCATAAGAGACGATTGGGGGACTAGCGACCTCTACCGCGTCCCGTTCACCGACTCCTTCGAGCAGGATCGGCCCTTTCCCGATCCCTCTCAGCGGACTCATTCTGGAGCATAACGTCCTCACTCTTCCCACACTTCACATTCCTCGTCACTCGCCAGCATTGCGGCGATCAATGCTGACGGTGATATGTTTCGTCCGATCTGTCTCCTACTCGACGCTCTGCAGAACGGCAGAACGACTCCAACAGCTAGCACAGCTTTGAGTTACGAGCCGTGCCTGCCAAGCCCGCAGAGCTTGTCTATACGCGTTCCGCAGTAGGAATCCGAGGTCGTGGTCCAACACTGACGCTTCACCTTTCCGACCGACAGAACGAATTTGGTCGTAGAATATCGTGTCCATGTCGGCCAGAATGTCGAAGGGTGGAGATCGTGCCAGGACCGTCGCCGCCTCGTACAAAATCGTGCGGTAGCCTCGTACGACCCGTATAGTATTATGGCTCTAAAACAGCAAAAAAATCCAATATTAGGCCTTAACATCCTATCAGATGATTCAAACAGCATCTCTGTGGCAATGTTTAGCATGACTGTAGAGTCCAATACGATAGCGACTGTGGCGTGTATTATGACCACATTACCTGTTACTGCTGATCATGAGGTCAAGTCCTGGAATTTCTAAAGACGGGCCAATAGTGTTATTGGGTTTTCCAACAGCAATTTCTTAATAACAGCCCGAGTATGGAAGTTAGGCGATGATTCACGCCCATTGGTCGGAGTGCACGTTAAGCCATCGGTCCCGGTTGTCATGAACATCTATGGTTATCTTATTGGGAAGTCAGTGCCCTCAAATGTACTGCAACCTTCGAATTTCTGTTCTCCCTCGGGGTTGCGGAGGTCCGATGCCAGTCGCTCCGTGGAAAAACTGGATTCAGGTAAACTGGTTGAACTAGTAGACCCCAAATGATGGCTGGCTACTTGTTAGTAGCGACAGCGGAAAGCTCTTTCTCTACGTTACGCTAAGAGCTTCAATAGTTGAAGAACGTCTAACAAAACCGAACCGAATTTGTATAATTATACTAGTTGACCCAGCGAACTTCGTACCGCCCAACTTTAAAATTCCAAAACTTGATCGCAGCGCCACCTACCGGGTCCAATTGCGAATCTAAACCATTCCCAGATCCCCTTGAACACACACAAAAAATTTCATCAAAATCGGTCCAGTCGTTTGAGAGAAGTTCAGTGACATACACACTCACAGAATATATATAAAGATTTGTTACCTGTTTATAAAAACTATATATTTTTGCAATCCTTGCAATTTTAACAATGTTTAATCTAAAGTTTGTAGCGTAGTAGTAGTAGTAATTGTTCGGAGATTTGCTTGTTAGGTTTTCGTGAAAATATTTTTGCGTGCTATATTATATTTTTTTCAATAATATATAGTACGCCGACCTGAAATATAGTACAATACTATCTATTTGGTAAGGTTGGCATCCCTTGTTTTTTTTACGTGTTGGACTCGTACCGACAACGACACACGGTGTAACCTCTTCGTCCCTCAATTTTAGGAGGAGTCCAGGGAGAGATCAAGACCTTATGACGGCCGGTAGCGAGAGATCCTCTCCGATGACTACAGTGAGGGCCTGACGCTGCACTGCCTATGCGGGGCAAACCGCCAACGTGTGCAGGCCCGATGTCTCACTGCAGTTGCAGTGGTGGCAGGCCGGACTCGATCCCCTCCTAGCGAACGAGTGCAGATACTTTCCGAAGCTACTGTGCCCGGAAAGTACCTGCGTCAGTCGGAAGGAAAGGGTCTCATGCTGCCGCCCTGCCCATTCGGCGGGCACTTTCGCCTCCAAATCCTAGGGGAGTGTTCCGGCCAAGTCGCATGCCGCCTCTGTGGACACCGTGCGGTATCCGCGCAAGGCTCTTACCGCCAATATCCTATGGGAGCGCCAGAGGCGCGCCCTATTCTGGGCGGCCAGAGCCGCCACCCACACCGGTGCACCGTACTGTGCCATTGGCCAGACAACCTCCGTGTACAGCTGCCTCGTGGGAACACTGGCCCCGCTCAAATGGGCAACAGTAACCCTAGGGTTAAGTGCTTGTCGAAGAGCCACCTACCGTCTAGGACCAGCTCAGAAACCTCATCTGGGCCCGGACCGGTACGTCGTTGAACCACGACGGAGCCCATGAAACAAAAGGGGCCCCGTCTTATCCAGGGCCACCCGTAAACCCAGCGCCTCAATGCGCCCGACCACCAGAGAGACCCCTGTGGTGGTCAGGCGGGACGCCTTCTGGAAGTTAGCCCCCTGGGCCGTGACCAAAGTGTCATCGGCTTAACAAATTACGCCCAGCCCGGGGGGAGACGCCTTCGTAGGGACCAGTCGTATCCCATGTTCCAGGATGGCGATGTCCAAGGACACCGCCAACACCACTCCGCTGTAGGTCACTGCCTCTTCGGTAGCGGCCTTAAGGCGCAACTCGGCATTGACCGTCGAACGCCCCTCGCGGAAACCGAATTGGACTTCCAACAGGCCGGGGCCCACCTCGCAGAGGTGCCGAACGATGCGGGCAGAGAGAAACGTCTCAAATAACTTACCCGCCTCGTCCAGCAACACGATGGGCCTATAGGCCGCAAGGTTGGCAACCCTAACTTGAACACAGCTATGTGACCCCCCCCCTGGCGCCAAAGCTGGATCCGCCCTTGAGTAGACAGACAGACAGACTCTGTACCAAAGTACCCAGACTTTTTATTTGGACATTCAAGAGTCAGTACTAATTAATCTATATTATATGTCTATTTCAATAGATTCCTGCCCTAAACGTCACAGTTGTGTGTAAAGATCGTATGACCTGCAAATATTTGTTTCGAAGTTTGGATATTTTTTACTCAACATATAAATAAAATTTTAGTGTCCGTTTACAATATCAAATGAACAGTTTTTTACTGAATACTTATGAAAGTGTAAACGGTATATTAAATCTTTTTTTTTAATTTTTGTTTCTTTGTACCGGCTTAACTCTGGAACGGCCGGAGCGACTGGACGAATAATCATTAACCGGCTCACTCATGACATAAGGGGCAACTCAGGCAATTTCTTTAGACTAGTATCGCTCCGCGGCGTTACCCGCGATTTAATACAATAACCGCAGGCAAAAACAGACTTAGGTATCTGTATATTTAGATAAGTTTTCTATTATCGATAGTACAAGATATACTTATTTTAAAACTAGATGTCGTTGTGTGTCAGTTGTCCCAAATAGTATTTAATTTTATAGAATTTCTAAGATTTCACCTGGCAAATAGATCACGGGCAGCTTTTCTAGCGACGGTCTCCTGGCGGCTGGCAGCCAAACACGACTTAGCGCGAATTATTGCTGCGCTGTCCTCGTCAATTACGCCGCTGCGAATACACCTGTTAAAAAAACAAACAAGAATTCATCTATATTCATCAACAACCCATAACGTCCCACTGGGTCTCCTCTTGAGGAGAGGGTTAAGGCCATACGTCTCCACGCTAGCCGAGTGCGGTTTGAGGACTGGCAAGACACGTTGTAACTACGTCTAAGTCTCCAACTATGCTTCACGATTGTTATCTTATGATAACAACCGGGACGGACTACGTAATGTACCATACAACGTAACGTGAATCACAGATACGCTCACAACATATCATACCACAAACGGTCACCCATCTCGGTACTGACCGCGACGCCTAAGGCCACTTGGCTATTAGTGCTTCTTCACTTCGTTTCTTTTTTAGATATTTTTACTTATTTGTTTATCTGAAACTAGAAGTAGTGGTTTATCATTGTCCCAAGTTTTTGATGAATACCGAGCGTCACTATCCTTTACATCTCACTACAACTGTCTCGGTAGCGCAGATGTAGTCTGCTGTACTTGAGGTCTCGGGTTAAAATCCCGAGAAGATAAAAGTTTGAATGATGTACAGATATTTGTTTTTTAAATTTTCATCTGGCTGTCTGTCTGTTCCGGCTAATCTTTAAAACAGCTGGACCAATTTTGACGGGACTTTCATTGGCAGAAACGTATAATATAAGGCGTAAACTTAGGCAACATTATTTTAGACTAGCTAGATCCTGCGGCGTTACCTGCGGCATTTGTAAAGGTACCAGAATAATAAATAACTCTGAAACAGACCCTATCGAAGAAGTTGCCTAAAAGTTAACTCAAGACAACCATAAGAAATCAAAGAAACCACAAAAACTTCTTACACAGAACGGCGCAACTCATCCTGCACTTTATCCCATTTTATCTTCCAACTCGTGAAATGATTCAGATTATCGTTCATTTATAACACAGAGACACTTAATATCTGCATATGCAGACGCAAAAACCCTCTACACTGACCGATTCCCCGCATACTGCAAGATATAACCAAGTTGTGTAAAATGGAATGTGAGTTACAATGGATTACCTCATATCATTATCAGAAATGTGATGCTGTTTTACTCCTCGGAATAATGTGCCGCTAAAAATGCTATTGTTTCATGCGAAAAAAAAGTCTACAACACACGCCATTGTCCCGCTGACGTTTGTGAGATGACATTATTTTTTCTTTTCAACGCATACTGATTTTACAATTGCGTAGGTTGTATAGATGTGTCTTTAATACATTCTTAACATCTTGTTTACTATTCTTTGATAGTTCATGTTATTGTTCTAAATATGTACTTGATTCAAGTAAAGATATTCGTTTGTTTGTCAAATATAGCTCAACCAAATAAACTGACTCAGTTTAATATAAACTGCATTTATGTTGAAATCATAGTTTCTGTTTTTAGACGTTCGGGACTTTTGCACATACTCATGTTTTTTTGCTGCAAACGAAAGTTTTTCGCGATAATTTTACCCGTGACCACGAGCGGTAGAACCCGATCGAAACGTCGGAATGGTAGGTAGGTATAGTACCTTTTAAATTTTATAGTGAACTAGCTGACCCCGCGAACTTCGTATCGCCTAACAGTCGATTCAACGTCACTCAATTGTTTTGTATTCTTAGAACCCCTCCAATAAAACTTATCAGATAATGTTTAAATTTTTTTTTTCGTAAGAACCATCCTCGTACTTCAAGGAATAGTAACAAAAAATAATTAGCGAAAACGGTCCAGCCGTCCACGCGTGATGGCGTGACCAAGGGAAATAGGGATTCATTTTTATATATATAGTGAATAAGCACCGTTTACAACAAAAAACATGATCATAGTTTAGTCAACTGCCTTTAACAATCTTCTATATACCTATAAGTACCAGCTGACATCTGCGTCTATTGCCCATAGCGTGATGTTATACAGTAGAAACATTACACACTTACATCAGAAACACAAACAAATCTAGTGTGCAATCCAATATAATGGAGAAATATTTTTATTTTCTATATTTTTTCATGATCATGCCGAGCAAGTCAATTATATCATTCTGAATTGGATCTCCTAATTAGTGGATGCGAGAACCCCAAAATCGATCAGAGTAGTGTGCAATGGGAGAGGCCTATGTCCAGTAGTGAACTGCGATAGGCTGATGATGATGATGAATTAGAGTCATGCAACTGCAATCTGATTTCGACGATTGAATATTGTGAATATACGCATGACGGAATCAAAGCATGCTATCAATTCAATAGCTTTAAAAAAATTACCATTGTCATGTTCATATAATGTTTTTGACGACCCCCCAAAGACAGACAATCATCATCATCATCATCAGCCTATCGCAGTCCACTGTTGGACATAGGCCTCTCCCATTGCACACCACTGTGATCGATTTTCGGCTTCTCGCATCCAGCTCCTGCCAGCTATCTTACGCAGGTCGTCACTCCACATCGCCTGTGGGCGTCCTACACTACGTTTACCGAGACAATGATGAGATAAAATTTTAATAACGGCTATGATTCTTTCTAATACATCACACAATTGTTTTAATTCCGATTCCAATGGTCTCAGTTGCATTTGATTTGCAGTAGATTTATTTTTTAGTAAATTACCCTCAAAACAACTAATAACAAAATAATTTAATGTACTATACGTTAATCATCGAGAAAAAAGCTCAGAGGGGGTTTCCCGCATTTCGACAGTCCTACTTTTTATAGAATACTTATGGCGCCACCAAGTGGCACCCCCACTGTCCGTCGGTTGGTGCACAGTTATATCTATCGTCCGATTTGCCGCCCGCATGCGGTGCACGTTTTGCACGCCATCTGTAACTAGAACTCGTTGTAATTCATATTTTTTTTTCCTTTTGTTATTTATTATAAGTTAGATTTGTTAATTTTTTAAATTAAATTCTGTTTAATTCAACTATTTTAAATTTTCTAATAATCCCGGTGTCGATGCCGGCATCCCGGGATTGCTCCGATACGAACCCGAAATACTGGTATTGAAAAATCGTCCGGAATTTGCAATCTCTAGCTGTCTAGACTAACACCGAAAGAATTTTCCAAATCGGACCAGTACTTCCCAAGATTAGCGCGTTCAAACCAACAAACTCTTCAGGATAAAGTTTAAGTAAATGATGTGTATATGACAAGTTTGGTCGCAAAACATCCATCCATATTCAAAAAATAGATTGGACTATGAAGAAGGATATGGGCTCTTTGTCAGAATAACCGACAGGTGGAGCCGCGTCCAAAATCAAGACTTTCATAAATAACAATAAAACGTTCTGTTCTCTTTTTCTTTTCTTTTAAAAGAAAGGCTGTTGTCGGGTTACCGTAACTAGGACGAAATACGGCGATGCACTATTGGACAAAACCGTGCGTACCATCTCAAAAAATAAAAAATAGGTTTAGGGAATGTTCGATATTGAATATTCTGTTAATAGACCAGAGTCGATATTTTTGAAAACAAAAAAAAAATAGTAGGATGAAACTTATTGGAAAAGGAGGAGAATATTATAAAAATTAAAAGGAAAAATAATTTGCGGGCGATCTGAGGTCGGGAAGAGGAAAGGGGGAGGTTTAAAACCTCCCCCTTCCTCTTCTTCCCTTAAAGGGTAAAAAACGATTTATCTCGATTTCCGGTTCTGATTCATCGAAATCGGTTCCGCGGTTTAGGCGTGAAAACGTAAGGCGATTAACACACGGCACCGCGCACCGCCGCGGTAGGTGGTGAAGAGGATCTCATGTCATATTGGGATCTACTGAATCCGTTGATGCTTAACACACGTACACCGACCGATCGCGCGGTCGAGCGGTGTTCTCACCGACTCTCGCCGACCTTACCGCGGCGGTGCGCGGTGCCGTGTGTTAATCGCCTAACAGACAGAGCTACTTTCGCATTTTAAATATTCGTAGGGATTACCTTCTCAACATTCTTCTAGCTTCGGGGTGAGCCTTCTCTGTAGCACAAATCAACCAATCCAGCGCTTGTTTAAAATTCGAGATTTTGTCGGCTTCTAGTTCTGTAAATATATAGAGATACAACATTTCCTTATGCATTTTTTGAAAACTTCGCAGTATTGGAACTAATCTCTTCCACATGCCGGGATATAGCTCCTGTATACCAGCCTCCCTAGCCAAGGTACAAACGTTTTTCGAATTCTATTCTATTTCTCTATTCTCTTGTTACATTGGCTAATGTCACTCAGTCACGTGAACAAAACAAAATATTTGCCAATGAAACTAGATAATAGAGAAATAGAATAAGAAAACGTTTGCACTTTGTCTAGGGGGTCAGGATCAACAGCAGTGATACTGTTATATGACTAAGACTGATGAGCAAGTTACAGGACTAGGGAAGTCCCAAGAAAAAACGAAAGTCTTTTGGAACCCGCAACTCAATTAATCGAAAAGAAAACTGGAGAAGTTGAAAATATAATATGTAAGTCATAACATCGCACAAGTGAACTAAGGGCAGGGCCCTATGTACATTAAATATAAGTCATTTATGAAAATCTGTAACACAGTGTACACAAAAATAAAGAGTTCATTTTCCCCCACTACACCAATAACCACAATAACACATGAAAAAAATAGGAAAGAAGTATCCCTGCCTATTTTCTCTGAGTTTCTCCTGGTTTTAAGTCACTTTTTGCAAACAAAAACATAAAACAAAAGCTCTCAGGTTGGATGGTCGGTTTGGGAAAAAAGTGTTTTTGAGATTTTCTTACATGAAAATTTGTACTTCTGACACATTATGGTCTGGAAAGTATCCCAGATCATAATAATATAATTGGACAATACCGTTGTGGGACGCTGTTGTGCCTCTCACTCGAAAAGAGGCGGAACATCGACCCGCATTAGACAACACCCCCGGGCCGAACTGGGGCGTCACCTGTCTCGGGTCGTTCCTTTTAATATTATAGATTTTCTAGATATTACTTATTGAATATTTAATGAACCTTCAGGCAAAATTAAAACAAATCGTCATCGTCTATTTTATACAAAATAACACCTGTGTCTATACTAAAAAAATTCACAAAACCATCTGGTCACTAACATTCTGAATTACTCATAATCTATAGTGTATAAAAAATTACTAGATATTCAAAATGTAATCATCGGCCCAATCATTCTGCATCATTCTCGCGGTCTCCACAGGTCAGGAGAATGATGCAGAATTATCTCACCAGGCCGCCTTGGTAAGGGTCACCATGCTGCATTGATCACAATGAGGATAGAGACTCCTACTCCTGGATTCTACTCATGCTTTCCATCAGGCAGAGTAGAATTACTTTGGTTAGTTGTTTATGTTAAGAGTCTGTTCATGGAAATATGGTTTAGTCATGAATGTAGATATATATATCTTTATACCTACACTATTCAACCCAAACAGCTTCGTTTGTTTCTCTGTAGGCTATTAGACTTAAGAGTCTAATAGCCTACAAAAGATTTTAACTATTCTATCTTAGGCACACCAGTAAAAAAATACACATTTATTTATTTCACTAACCATATTAATGAATGTATTTGTTTTCTAACCATTTTTATCTACACATCGAGTCTGAAACGGCTGGACCGAATTTGATGGGACTTTCACTTGTATGAACCGACTTTGGAGACTATTTTTTTTAGACTAGCTTTGCTCCGCGGAGTTACTCGCGATTCGATAGATCGCGGACAACAATAACCGCGGGTAATACCGCGGAATTACCCGCTAAACTAAACTACTAACTAGACTAAACTAGTCAACTAAAAACAAATTTCTTTTAAAAAGATAATTATGACAGTTGGTTAGTTAGACAGTTTTAGACTATAAGTTTACTTTAATTTTATGACACTATTATTATTTGCAAAATACCAAAGTAGGTAGGTATAGCATACCACATTTTTCTTCTAACAGTTGTTTCGCAAGGACTACTTGTGACTCAGCGCAGCCATCCTCCGCAAGCTGATTACGCAGTCTCCTCAGGGATCCTTGTGGTCCATCTGAAGCAAGAAAAACCTTAAAAAGTATACTAAAGTATAATGACTACACAGAGTATATATAACTCTACATATTAATACTTACTTCCTTACTTATTAGAAACGCGAAAGTTTGTGAGTATGTCTGTATGTATGTTTGGTTGCTCTTTCATACAAAAACTACTTACTGAACGGATATGGATGAAACTTTAAAGTAATATAGCTTATATATCAGAATAACACATAATTTTTACTGAAATAATTGAGATAGAAGGGCGGAGTCACGGGCGAAAGCTAGTGATATTTTAAATGTAAAGTTAACTCTGTCTGTCTGTCTAGATTTAATGGCAAAACTACTGAACAGATTTAAATGTAATTTGGTATACAGATAATCTAGAGCTTGAGAAAGTACAAAGTAGTAGTATAGTAATAATAGTAAAAGCCTTTATTGTTCCAAATATAAACCACAGAATCAATTTTGTTTTATTAGTAGTGTCTTATTATGTATGTTAGTGTTATTAGTCATAACTACTTTCTACATTTGAACCCCTCTGTGGGTGTAGGCCTCCTCTAACTAGGATATAGATTACACTAATTACCGCAATAACCGACGTACATGCGGGCGTAACTGCAGGTGAAAGCTAGTCTCTTAGAATAATAACAATAACCTGAGACACTTAACTCAAGGCTATCTAATCTTATACTTGGTCAAACTTGTACTATGGTAATAAGACAAGTTAAAACTACAAGCTGTCTATACATTTTTTTTTTTTGATAAATTGTATATAGCCTATATCCAGGCCATTGTTACGAATTTAATGACATGACATCCATTCAATTCCGTTCAGTAGTTCAGGCACTATGGTCAATGATACATAAAAAGACAAAACTATTAGTCTTCATGTTGGATTATATTATGGATTAGGTAAAATGTTACTGTTAAATTTAGCTAGCTATAATATTTATAGATACAATATATTTTTGATGTATTGATGATGGTTGAGCAACATAGTCCAGCAGCTGGCGGGGAACATACATAAAACATTTTTCTGATACAAAATGATACAAAACAGTCTGTCATGTTTTGCAGAGGTGAATCTTATACATTCAAACACAATTGATTTTTGCAGACAACAAACAACAATTAAAACAAAAGTAAAATTTAGTTCTTTTACCAGAGACTATATGTGTCATATAGAAGCAAACATAGCAATATCCACTTTTATTTCAAACCAACCTATTTACATTGCCACTGTCTACATGAAATTCTAAGTGTTTCATAAAAAATACCACAAATGTTTAATAGTGTTTTTAGTGTTTTATAAATTTTATAATATTAATTATTCAAAAACTTATAGGTATTGGTACAAACATCTGTTTCATTTAATTTGCCCAAAATTGCAATGAATGGAGATTGCTACGTTTGCTTTTATATGACATATATTACATAGGTATAATTTTAGGTGAACCAAAGAATAAACACTCTTCGGATTAGGATTTGTAAGGTTTCGTATAAGGTTTCTTTTTCAAGCTTTAAAAAAACATTAAGAAATCAATCTATGTTTCTAAAAGCTAATTTAAATTAGTATATTTCTATATGTATGTACTAAATTTTGGCAAAGTTTAATATTTCATTGCGTTCTTACCATGTAAATTCCACCGTTTTCGACCGACTGGCATTACTTTTATAATATTCTAAAATATATGTCAGTTCATTAAAATTAACTTATAACGACCACCAACTGTCAGAGAAATAAAAAGAATAACATTCAATATTTTGTTTTGGCTAATAAAATCCACTATTTGCGAATTTGTTGGAAATTTACAAATATGTCAATGTCAATTTAATAATGACAACATAGATTTGCCAATGTTTATTTTCTGCACATCGAAACGTATTCCAACCCTCAAATAAACTTTTAAAAATAAAGAAAACAATTAAATCGATAATACGTTGTGAGAAATCTAATTGTATAGAGACTTCTACCTATTTTAAATGTTAAAAATAACGTATCACTACCACCGCGATGAATTAATATGAATAAGGAAAGACAATCACTATTGAGAACGCACCCACGTAAAATCCGCCTACGACAAAAAAAGCAATCCACAGTTCTCCAATAATAGAATGCATAAGAAAGGATTTCCTTTGGGTGATTTTATCCATATCAGAATAGGGGAAGTATCTGAATATTTTTAGCTACGAACACACGAGAGCCTACTTGTTGGACAACATATCCTTTTTCATTATGGTAACTTTGAAACATACAAAACCACGGCCAGTGCAACCTGGTCGAAACGTAAGGCAATCAGTCAGAGGTATTTAATACCTTTAATGTGATCGCGTTAATTCCCTTAAAAATAATATTTATTATCATCGAACGCGAAAGTTTAAAAGTTAGTTTGTAGAACATAGTAGAGCATGAAACTCATAGAAGCTCCCGTTATAACCCATAAATTGAAAGTAAAATAAAGTTTTCATAAAAGAAATATAATAAAGTTTTCTATGAGTTTCAAATTGTTATAAAAAGTTTATTTTCAAAAGTATTTGATTATACTTTGAGATGACTGTTTTGCAGTTCAGATTAAGTAAACTCAGATCGTAATAATATATTTTTAAATAAACGTAAATTATAATAAAATATTTTTTTGGTTGATTGATTGCAATTGTTGGAAGATTAAGAACACCAAGATCGATCAATGTCCCATCTTTGCGTCCTGTTAGATAGGACAGGACAGGACGCATCCTGCAAAATTGACATTATTTTTTATCTATGGAACAGTAACAGCAGCCGCCGTAGTGTTACATACTCTTTGGCCGCCGTAGCCGGTCGATCTTATGTCAAACGTTTGAAATTTCTATTGATGTAAATCAGTGCGTTCCACTAAGCGCCCACAACGATCAAAATGCTCCTTTAGTCGTTCCACTTGACGACCGCGGTCGTTGTGGTCGCGGCCAAAACGTCACTCATGACGTCATGACTTACGCTCACGCGAAGCTCGCGACGACCCATTTAAAAAGGTGGGTCGTGGTGATCATTGAGAATATTGGCGGCCTTTTCAAATGTCAAAGCATCAAAAATGGCGACCGTTAAACTTACGTCTATGGTTTTATTTTTTCACAATCATATTTTCGTAAAATCGTATCCATTCTTCATCTGAACTGGTTGAACTAGTACTTTCTAGAGCATTAATGAGACCTGTTACCAAAAATCCAATTGCCGCCACAAACGATATTTTATTTACATTTGAACAAAAATTAATAAAATACACCACTAATATTACATATAAAAATTAAATTATAAGTTTTTTAATTTAAGTCGATTTAAACAACAATTAATTATTATTTTCAAGGCTTACATCTATATTATAACCTAACCTCTTAAATCTTTTGTTTTTTTTTTAAATTTTTATATTATTTACCTCCACGCCCAAAACGCTCTTTATTCCATTCCACTTGAGTTTACTATAGTAACGCTCACAAGCAAGTGGAACGGGAAAAACTGCGGTCGTGAGCGTGATCGTTGTGAACGCCAAGTGGAACGCACTCAATGTGAATAGTGTCAGTAGAGCATATTTTACACGTGCTATTCAGTGTAACTAAATAACGTAAAAAAATCAATTTTATGAAAAAGTGTCCATCTTCGCTGTATTACAATGTTAACTCCGAGGTTCAAACTATCCCAGGATGACAACCATGTTTATATAAACGTGCATGCTCCATATACAAATCTAGGAGATACAGAGATAGACGTCGAAGGTGAAAATTTTCTATTCATCTCAAGCCCATACTTCCTACGTTTGCGGTTACCGGGTAAAATTGTCGATAATGATCGATCTAAAGGTTCATACATATGCGATTCGGGAGACTTTAATTTATCGTTCGATAAAGAGAATCCTGGAGAACATTTCGAAAATTTGGACATGATAACTAGCTTGCTTGCTCCCAGAGACATACCAGATTTAAATCCTAATCTTGTTGAAGAGCTTGAAGAGAGCGAAATAACAATAGATTCAGATCCAGTAAACGATCCCGATGAAGGTGATAAACATAGTTATGGGTTTGCTAATAAAATAACTACCGAGTTTAGTAATATAGGTAATGAGTTCCCTCAAATCTTTGAATTGAGAGTACCTGAAGATGTATCTATAGATGAACGCCAACCATTGCGCATTAAACATGAAAATGACAAATTTTCTTCAGACCACTATTTAGCTGATTATTATGACACAGAACTAATAGAACCGTATTTGAAGGAGAATATGAGTGAGAACACTGATAATGAGGTAGACTTTTCTGATGATGAGGTGGGTGTATTAAAAGATTTGCCCAATAAAAACTTTTTGCTAACCACTCTAGAATATAAACAGGTCTTATGTGGGTTAGTAGACATTCTTTATGGCTATTGTTATGATAAACGAACAACCTTGAATGAAAGTACGGTCGAATCAAGCTGGACTATAAACAAACTATCTTCAACTCTGAGTTGGTTCTGTACATTTAAGGATGTGCGTCAAGTCTTGATCGCTTGCTACAGACGTGCATTGATTTATCCAATATTCAGGAATTTCGAATTGTGCGGTAGAGTGAAATCAGATTTAGTGAAATTATTCCGTAGAGGCAAGAAGTCCGTTATTAAAGTTATGATTGAAATACATCAGATGTTTAACTCTAGTAGTGATGCAAGGTATATACTGAACCAGTTGTACATAAAGGATTATTTAGTATTTCTACAAAAATGTAGGTCTGAGGAATTGGATGAGCTATGTAACAATATAGCAAATATTGATATATCTAAAAATGATTTAGATTTAGAACTAGTGGAATTAGAACGAGCTGCAGAGATGGTTCAGCAAGAAGAAATATCAATTATGCAAAATGAAATGGCTGTACAAATGGCATCCATGTCTTTGTTGCCTGGTTTACAAAAACATGAACAAGTCTGTTTTGATGATGACAGTGAGAATGATTCGGAGTCATCATCGGACAGCAGTGATTCTTCATCTGATTCATCAGATGAGCTTGATTCCGATGATGAGCCATCCTGACATCTGGAAGACTCTTCTAAAGGCTTGTGAACAGGCTGTTTAAAAGACTGATATATTGTAAGAATTGTGTGATTACTTGATAAATCTCAATATACTATATTTTGACACATAGCTTAGGTTATTATATTATATGGTATATATAAAGTTTCTTGTTATTAATGAGATTTATATACAAAAGTACTAAAATTGAGATAATTTAATCAAAACATTCTTTTTTTATGAGAGTTTGTGGTCAAGATATGATCATTTAATAGCTAATACAAAATACTCTTGCAATTTTTTTTTGTGGACATGTATTAAAATAAATTACTTCTGTAGTCATAGTCTATATTTAGGATAAATCCACAACTACCAAATAATTCTAATAAGAAACACAGAAAGTTGATATTATCATAGTGATCACAAACGCAATGTAGCAAATATAGTCAGTAAGTTGGCACTTAACAAGCTTGACCCCCCTGTATCTAGAATGAATGCTCGAATATCCAGAACTCACAATCACAGTAAAGGTATATGCTTTGATAGAGGGAAACACCGTGTTACTCTATGAGTTCAAGGAGACCAAGAAGAAAAAAAGAAACAAATCTTGCATCATTGTTCAACACTTAAATTTTCAGATTACTCACATATATTTTTAGACATAGCTAGATGCCCTTTTAATATTCAGACTACAATTAAAAATATTGTAATAACATTTGCATTTTGCAATATTCTTTGTTTGTTTAAACTTCCCTAATTGTAGATATTAAGGTATTATCTATGTACTTACGATAAATTGTTTAAAAATAAATGAATTAGTATGTGTACATGTGACTGTTTGTTAATTTCTATAATCCTTATGCATATCCTTACAATTTCAACATTCTCATCCATCCTAAGGTTGCCTGGAAGAGATTGCTATATATCTAACTTACCATGTTCTTTCACGTAACTCTTTAATATGGGTGTCCATTTTGGGTTCACCAAAAAATCACGAAATATCACAAAGGAAAGGGGGATGTGGTATTATATCACATGTATTTATATTTCGCATATCAATATTTTTATATCATTCAAAAACAACCTGCAACCTTTCTACACTACCTCTGAACGTAATTATTTTAGTCTTTTATTGTCTTTAACAAAATTAGTTGATCCTTATACCTAAAAATAAGATTCTTTGTAGGTACTAAAAATACACATAATATAGGACTGGGTAGTCTGGCAAGACGGCTGACAGGAACTGGATGCGAGAAGCAGAGTATCCAACCAAGTGGCGTGCAATTGAAGAGGCCTATATGTCCAGCTGTGGACTGCGATGGGCTGATGATGATGATGATGAGTCTTAAACCTCACCATGTATCACCAAGGGGGTGGGGGGTTAAAAATGCCAAAAAAAAAGATCACGTGATCAAAGGATGGCCCCTATGATGTGCAAATAAGGTATTTTCGAACTATCAATTTGGAGATACCTACAAGGGATAGGTATGTCTGGAAAATCAGGCACCCTCTATTATTTCATGATTGTGTTATAATGCATGTTTATAATAATAGTCTATATAAACTATTTGACTGCACGGTTAGCTTAAACCACTAGGCCCTAGTGGTTTAAGCGGTCGTCACTACGTCTACTACTACTACTACTAAATACACTACTGCGTAATGTTCTAATGTTTGTAAAGTCCCCTGCGACACAGGATTTATATTCCATAAGCGGAAGTTGTCTTTTTTAAAAGATAAGAAATTAAATATTTCGGACATCTACTAGACAACTGATATAAATAATATATAATTTTTTTTTTAATAAATACATACATATTACTCATAGAAAACACCGAATAAAATATTTACAGATCACA
Source organism: Phragmatobia fuliginosa (assembly GCA_932526445.1). Lineage (NCBI taxonomy): Eukaryota > Metazoa > Arthropoda > Insecta > Lepidoptera > Erebidae > Phragmatobia > Phragmatobia fuliginosa. The sequence goes on along the minus strand of OW052057.1, from coordinate 6,855,729 downwards.
CTGTTAGTATGATCTGCTGTTGTCTGATCAGTTATGAAAACCCAAGATGATTGATAAAGTCTGATTAACTGGCTGTGTGTAATCGAACGCGAAACCTCTTGATCGGCAGTCGCATACGCTAATCGTTTAACCAACGAGGCAAAGACACTTATGAGTAATAGTTATGCTATATAGCATTGAAACATCTAATTGACCGTTTTTATTTTAAATGCTATGAGGTGTACCTAGTAGCTATCTATCAATTTTATGATGATAAAGAACCTCATTAGAGGATAAAATTCAAATTGATTTTTGAGTTACATTTGGTAGTGTCAGAAATGGGATGTGTCAATGACCTCTTCAAAAAACTTAAAACTAAAGCATGTAATTAACCCGTAGATTTTTTATAAGTTTAAATACTAAGTTTCAAAGTTCCAGTAATAAACTATGCTTAGAGTTGCTAATTGTACTGTAAATGTAAGATCCATTTTAGTAAGTATCATTTTTTTTGTTAGTTGTTGAGGACGAGCGCACGAATAGCGTAGTGGTTACAGAGTTGCCTCGCCTCTTCCTACTGCGCCGAAGTATTATGGGTTTTATCCCCACATGGAACAACACTGTGTAATCTAATATCGACTACCTAATTGTTGTTCTGAACTGAGTGTTCTTTGTATCCGTTTCATGTATGTTTTAGAAGTCCCCCTTGATATTGTTTAAAAAAGAATCAGTGTAGTAAGGCGAACTCACTACACTCTCTTATGAAATGACATCTAAGCAGTCCATTGTGTTTATTGGAGGAAATCAGTACCTACTTATTAGCACACTGCTATCTATAATCATTAATGATGTTTGCTGATAGAATGATTTCGACCAAGTTTCCATATCTAAGGTGGTCTTGATGGACTAGACATAACTACAGTAGTACCTAATATAAATTAATAGCAGTAGATAGGACACAAATGATACTATAATAGTTAAATTACGTGCAAAGACGACTAACTACAGTAAATTAAACATTTGTTAACTCGTTTATTTTGTTCGTAGTCCCGCCGCCATCCCATAGATTGTCATGTAACGTTCACCCGTTTTCCAATAAACAATGCAATATATAATCCGCGACAACGTGAAGCTTGTCCTTTGCCGCCGCCACCACCGCCAAAACCGCCCAAAGATGATTCCATGTTCTGGGGCACGGCTACCCTGCTCGTTTTAACCGGTGCCGGCATTGTGACGGCCAAGTGAGTGACTATACGATTGTTTAATATATCTCTAGTGTAAGAATTGTAAAATTCATATGATAGGTATGTAGCTTCAATCAACATTAATAAATAAATATTTTGGACATATTACACACAACGCCATCTAGTCCCAAACTAGGCAGAGCTTGTATTATGGGTACTAGACAACTGATATAAATACATAAACGTACTTCTTTTTGTATATACATACATATTATACATAGAAAAACACCCAAACTCCGAAACAAATATTTGAGGATCACACAAACATTTGATCCGACCCGGGAATTGAACCCGAGACCTCTTGATCAGCAGCCGCATACGCTAACCACTAGACCAACAAGGCAGTCAATGGTAACAATGGTTAATTGTTGATCGAAGATATTTATGTTGTATTCTAGTACCGAGTAGGATAGCGTAGGTAGTCTTCGGATTGAGCCTTAACACGTTAGCAGCTACCTAGGCATTGTTTTTTTTTTCTTTATTTATGTGAATTAATAGTGTAAAGCGTGCCAGTTCCATTAGGTCTTGCAATATATATTTGTTTAATGTCTCGTAATAATTAGTGTTTGTGACATACAGAAACTCCCCAGAGGTACGGGATTGGCTGACTCTATATGCGCCCTGGGCGGACGATCTTATAGCTATTCTATACCAGGAGAATATGACGTACGGAGAATTCACTACTAAATGCATAGAAGATATACAAAAGTACATTGACTCGTTCACTGAAGAAAAAGAAAATCAACCAAAGCCATGTTCTCTTGATGGAAAGGCAGCAGATTCAATTCCAGGTAAATGAAAAAAGTTTTAGGTAGATCAATTATTAAGCTTTTCTTATTCTTCAATTTATTGATAGTTGTATCGGTAAGAATATCACTGTAAAGATCTTAAAATTAATCATTTAAGAAACTTACTTCCAAGAAAAGAAGTAACTAGATATAGGTACGGTGATTTAGCTAATGTTTGAAGTTGCTAGAAAATCTCGTGTATACACATGCCATTTAAAACCAAGTAAGCCCTAAATCCTTCCTTTCATAAATTACTAAGACATAATCTTTTAGGCCGTCATTTTTTTATTATTTAAAGCCTACTAAGTGACTCTACAATGCCTGAAGAAAGTGTGAGGGGAATCCAAGAGTCATCAAATATGACAACAGCTAGGTCTTCTGGTAGAACTGCCCCGGCCGAACCGGCCCATTCATGCTGATTCATGCTGATTGATGACATGCTCATTCATGTCAACATCGCTCTATGTAAATATTTCTCATGTGTTGCTAGAGATGACATTATTAGCAAAAAAATCGAAGTTATACCTACAACGCGTTATGAAAGAATATTCAGCAGGACTCTACTAAATATCTATCATATTCCTCATACATACTCTACATATCATACCTGTAGGTATTTTTACACATGATATTTTAAGTAGTATATCTTTTTTAGCTGTACCAGCTCCCCCGAAAACCAACGACGACGACGAAGATGGTAAGATAGTCATCATCATCAGATTCAAGAGTTTTCAAAGTCTACTACTAGACATAGCTCTTTGCTTATTTTGGCCTACGATATTTTGACCTTTGTTGTTCAATTTTGTACTTTAATAGTGTCATTTGATTACACTTTTAAATATCACCAATCCTAGCTGTAAAAATGAAATAAAATGAAACTAAAGTATATAAATCTAATAACAAATTTTAGTGAATTTTAGTTTAGTGACTAGATAGAGAGAGTGATAGAGAAACTAAACATCTAGGTAAATGGCAATAAACTTGCCAACTTGGCGGTGGATCAAAAAAGTGATGAAAATGTAATGTAAACTTAAAATCCTTGACTTTCATTTCTAGGATTTTAAAGAAAAATGGTTAATTACTAAATTAATAAAAAGATATATCGTTCAAAAATCACCGTATAAGAAGTAGCTTGGTAGCACAGCAGTTGAAAGTTGGAAAAGATTCACAGTAGGACAGTAGGTATAGTTAGAAAAAAACAAGGGATCAAAGGTACACAAACGTATTAATATGCACCTTATGTTGCAAGTTTTATGATTTCAATTAGGGTATAAGACATCATGGTTTCAGATGACTCATTGACTTGTGAACCAGAACCACCGCCGGTGGTGACGCAAGGAATCTGTGAAATAGAAAGGTGCTTTAAGGATCTTGGCGAGTTTGTCGACAATAATTATTTCACGGCGAGGGAAGCGTGTAAATATTACAACAGGGTAATAGTCTTGCCATACATGTTTTCTTCATCTAGAGATCACATAACCTAGTTTCGCTCATCATAATGTCTTACTAGTTCAACTGGATCTTAGTTTTTCAGCATCGGACCTATGCAATCCTGAGGGCGAAAATTCGGAGATTAAGCTAATGAACTGATAAGTTTTTTTTTTTATATAATGCTGCTAGTTCATTTAAAACTAACCCATTTCTCGATGACATGCAAATTAAAAAAACGTTTAGAATCCGGTCGAGTAAGTTTTATAAAGGATTCTGGCAAGCACAGAATTTCGATCTTGAAAATGTAATGAATGTATTTACATCTAAAATATCTGATAAAAAATGAAAATGGGATTGAAATTCAAAATTAAGTTTGGTTGTCGACTTGGTTGACAAAATAATTGGTGTAACGGGTGCCAAAGTCTCAAGATATTCCTCTAATTCATACAAAAATAATACAAGTACACCCGCGTGCTGTTGAATCGACTTAAGCCGCATAGGAGTCTTATTTTCGGAAAAGGCTTTATCAACGCATAAATCCTCTTTTATATAAAGCCCGAGTTTTTATGATAAAAAGCATTTTTTTAAATAATTTCTGACCACACCTTAGAAAGTAAGATCAAATATGAGCGTTACATAAATTGCGGCACCCTCAACTTCAAAGGCTAAAGGCCGCTGCATACGTGACGGGATTTAACACGGACGGGATTTAACACGGACGTGGTTGCCTCGTTATAAACGGGAACGTGATTTAAATGCATACGCATCGTGACTGTGACTCGGATCTAACGTGTTAGTGTTGTGAACAAGGAAAGATGTATTTTTCATTTCAAGAATTGGTTTTAATTGCTATTGACGTGCTAAAAATCGGCGACGATATTTAGCACGTCCCGTGCGTGCCAAGTTCCGCCCCGTCCATGTCTCCGTGAAGTATGCATTTCCCTATACATTTTGTATGTAATGGTGTTTGCAAAACTTCCCGTCCCGTCACGTCCGTGTAAAATCCCGTCACGTATGCAGCGGCCTTTAATCTCTGTATATTTCTTTTAGCTGACTAGGTACGTACTCATCATACTTTATCCAAAGTATTGGTCCCATAAATTTCATTCATTTTTATTACAATGCCTTGGATACCACGCTAAATTATTCCATTTGATCAAATTGGATTTTTAGACGATTAAAATGTGTAACGAAAATTGAAAACTCCTTCAAGAAGGGCGTGAAAAAGCATCTTACTAAACTGCCATAGCGTGGATCATATTACATTGTCCACGTTCGCATTGAGGATCGTGACCACCAAAGAGGTTTTTTGGAATGTATTCCAAAAACCTCTTTTTCATGTTAGGGTTGAGTCAATCATGTACACGTCAGTGTATAATATTGTGAAATAAATGCGATAACACTTGTTTATAGTTCCGTACCCAAAGGGTAAAAGGAGCCCTAATACTAAGATTCCGCTGTCCGACTGTCGTCAAGCTGTATCTCGCAAACCTAATTAGACAGTTGAAATTCTTAAGGATAACGTATTTCTGTTATTGGAACAAGTAGATGCTTGAAATGGTACATAATTTTCACCGCGTGAGTCCGACGTACTTAGTCGATTTTTAGGGTTCCGAAGTTTATGACTTGGAACTCTTATCCTCTCGTCAGTTGAGCTCACAAGTGCGACTATGCCGTGTCTGTTGAGCCGCTGTGTGGACGTCAACAGTTTTGGGTTTGCAATTTAGAAAAACATGATTTTCTCTAAATCGATCTATTCTATCTATCATTAAAAATATAAATTGAATGCCGATTACATTTCTTTATGTTTCTTTCTAACATTTTAATGGCCTTTGAAATGCCATTCAAACGTGGTTACATAAAAACCGACTCACCTGGAACGGGAGGGGCCCCATTTGGGGGCCAATTTTATTTTCCAATTCTTGAAAAATTACGATTTTGCCACCACTATATACACAATTTACACATTAAAACACTAAACACTTAATAACACAAACAAAACATCTTAATATTAACTAAAAACTAAGATAACTAAAATTGGCGCCAAAGTACGCGATCAAAAATCCGTTGAACGCGGCCACATTCCGACGCCGACTGTCGAAAAAAATTGTACTAACGAAAAATTGAATTAAATTTGGTAGGATGGACCGGTTTGTTCCTGTTCATTCGTGAATGACAACCGTACAGTAGCAATGGTAGATTTCGCCAAAATAAACCTTATACAAAGGTCTTAAAAACGTCCACAGAGCTGACTCCACAGATTGATTCAACTTTTTGGTGTCAGCTGTGTGGACTCTATACTGACTAGACTACTCATTTAGATTCGTCATGTACGTCTGTCCGTCCGTCCGTCCTCGACTTACCGTCCAAACCGTAAGTGCTAGGAAGATGAAACTTTGCAAGAATAGGTGTTGTAACTACGTCGACAAAGTGCTACATACAAATTATGAAAAATATTTTTATTTGGGGTACCCCCTACACGTAAAGTGAGGATGATATTTTTTTCTCATGGCTATAGACTACAGGCCCATGTCAAAAATGGATGGGTCATATGAACCACCAGGTGACGTATATAGGACGATATAAGAGCATAAAATAATAAGATTCAGCACTATGCCGTCACTTGTAAGCTGTCCAACTGAGTGCTGGTGAGAATTCAAAAGTGCAGGTAGAGTGAGTCCATTTTGGTCATATATTTTTGTACGGCATTTTTACCATCGATAGATCCATGAAAAATAATAAGAAAGCGCGCAGTGCCGTAAAAAAATAATGCGCCACAAAGTCGGTATTTTTTGTTGATTTTCTTACAATTTTCAGGGTAAATTTGGTCATTTCATTCTGTACGGCATAAGTTTCATACTGTTTCATTACAGCTTCTAATCTATTATTCCGCAACGCCGTACAAAAATCATGCGACAAGGGGAAAAAATCGAGGGTTGCAACCCCCACTCTTTCCGTGGTCCGGGGGGTGATTTGAAAAAGTACGGCTCTGGTTCCAAAACATTACCTAGCACTCAAAAGTACTATTAAAAATAATGCCGTCAAAAAGTTATTGTTCATTTGAATGTATATTTATAATTATTTTAATTTCATGGTATACTTGATTTATAAAGCTGTAAAATCATTTGACTCTGTACGGCAACTTTTTTTTTAACATGATATTGTAAAATACAATTGTTATATATCATTGCCGTTCAAAAGAAACTGTTCTAAAAAAAAATATTGAGAAAAACAAAAACTGAATTTTATTAAATTATTGCCAAACTTTAAATATTCATAGATTAATAAAATATAGCAATTTTCTACATTTTTCCCTTGTTTTAAATAGTATTAAGATAAATTAATTAGAAAAAAATGATGCCGTACATTTTAATGCAGACCATATCTTTTAAGCTGATGAAAATGACGCTACCATTTTATGGGTGTAGTACTTTATGGCCATCTGATACTGTACGGTATTAACATATTTTTGAAGAGAACAATTGATAATATGATAAAATCATTATGAACTATAACCGAAGTGAAAGGGTGTGTATATAATATCCAAGAATTGAAACTATAAAACAGTTTTGGATACTTTTTGGTGTAATATATACTCCAAACATTATTGATACATGTATATAATTGATTTGTTTCATTGTAATGTGAATAAATAAAACATTTTTTTTTTCAAAAAAAATCGATATATTTAAAAAAGATAATACAAAATAATATTTAAATTGTTGGGATTGGCGCAGAGGATAATGAAACACGTCTTCGTCTGTGCTGTTCAACAGTTCGGTTTATTGTGAGCACGACAAATTGAAGTTTGTTTTAAAGAAATCTTTGTGGAGGAACGGGTGTCGTGTTCCTCCAACACAAAGGGAGGATCCTCCGACCAGGCGAGGTGATCATGCCTGGTGGGCCACTGCCCAACAGTTGATGTTGGGATGTTGTGTATATATGCTAATCGGCGCGAGAATGTTACTTTCGCGATTCAGGATTAGTAGTTACTCAGTATAGATTATTCCGTGTTGTCTTTGTAGTTCAGTGTTTCATCGGTAGATGGCGCTGTTCTATGTTTTTCGCTTGCGCGGTATGTGGAAGTCGCCACATCACTCCCCTCCAAGACCGGAGGTCGATATGATGAGACAGCTGTCTGTGCTCTGTTGTGGAGCTTGCCAGTGCCAGGAGTGAGCAGTTCCAGTGAGTCGGAACTGAGTGCCGCTAGTTCCAGTGAGTCGGAACTGTATGCCGCTAGTCCCAGTGAGTCGGGGCTGAAGTCCGCTGATCCCAGTGAGTCGGAATCGCTTGCGGTGCGCGGTGCTGCGGTGAAGTCCCCAGTGAGTCGGGGCGGTTGCTGCGTAGTGGCTGGCTGCTGCGTTGACGGGAGAGAGACGCTCTTCTTACGTGGACCGTGTGTGCAGTGTGCTGTGCCTAGACGCTGATGAGGCCGTAGGGGTAACCAGGCTGGAGCCGTCGCGTCCTGCGTGTGGTGTCCCTGTGGAGGCCGAGGTTGCTGGCTGGCTGAGACATCGCTGTGGGAGTGAACAAGATGGCGCTGCTGATCTGCTTTCTTGAAGGCTGCTTCCAATCACGTCGGGGTCAACACTGTAGAGGAACGGGTGACGTGTTCCTCTAACACAAAGGGAGGATCCTCCGACCAGGCGAGGTGATCATGCCTGGCGGGCCACTGCCCGGTCAGTTGATGTTGGGATGTTGTGTATATATGCTAATCGGCGCGAGAATGTTACTTTCGCGATTCAGGATTAGTAGTTACTCAGTATAGATTATTCCGTGTTGTCTTTGTAGTTCAGTGTTTCATCGGTAGATGGCGCTGTTCTATGTTTTTCGCTTGCGCGGTATGTGGAAGTCGCCACATCTTTATCAGTTTCTTTCACTCAACACTCAATGGTCTAATGTAAACCATTTAGTTATTTATGGAGGCTTGGGTTTTTTGTTACAACCAACAGTCCCCCTCAAAAAATGCAAGTGTACAATTCGTAATTTAAAGTGCTAGTGTTTTTGAAACTAATTATTCGTATAAAACAATAAGACAGACCCCAGAAACGCCCCCCATCACCACTTCCTAGTGTTTAAGTTGGGAAGAAGAAGCGGAGGAACAAACTCCCCAACAACACATCTGTCTGTATTTTAAAATTAGTGTAAACACATACTTTGCCTGAAATCTAATATAATTGTAAGGATGTCGCTTTTGCCAATATATCAGTTACATTATGTCATATGTCATGATATATGGAAATATATTGTAACTTTAACATTTTATAAGCGACTTATAAACTTATATTATAATAGATTATACAATGGAGTATGATTTCAGATTGAGTCTTAAATATTATAACTTCTCGAAATTTTTCGGTTTTATAGATTGACTTTAATCAGAATCAACTAATGAGTATTAGTTGATTTTCTATAGAAATATACTCTTATTTTTATAATCTATAATAATAATAATAATGAATGTATTGTAGTAACATCAGATAATTACAAAAGAAATTAATGCTAGGTATGTATAAGTGGCGGCCTTAAAGCTCGAAGACAATCTCTCGCATACAATGATGGTGCCACTTTAACATTTCAGTTTTAACATTAATTATTACATAATATGGTACCTATAAATTCAGATTGTTACATCTGGGAACTCCTCTAAGGGTATCGCTTTTGTAAATATAATATCAGTTAGTTCGTTACTAACTGTACAGTGTTTAGCGATTTAATTCCTTTTCACAATTACTTTCTAATAATATCTACATTAAAATTCAATTAAAGTATTTATTTATTTATTTTTTAATACAAGCGTTACGAAAAATTCTTCGCATCATTCTCTAATACATCAATGAAGTATAAATTTGTGTCTTAAATCTTACAAATTTGGAAAGGTATCGCTTTACTTCTTGTAGAAGTTTGAACTAACTTTATGAGATCAGTAGCGATTTACTTCCATTAAAGAGTGTATTTGCTATCGACATGTTTCGATTTTTATGGCTTTAGACAGTAAGTATTGGGAATAGTAATATATTTACTATTTCCCTTCATTTGAATTGAAATGCCACTTAATAGCAACTTCATACTGACTGTTTTTCTTACAGCCTCATATTATGCCATATTACACTCGTTTTTGAGGACACAATAACATTATTAGTACAATTAATAAATTCTTTGAATAAATAGAATTTGCGTAACCGATTACAAAATGTCTATTAAAAGTACACTTAGACGTTAAACTAAAGTAATATAACCGTAACCGGTTAAACTTAAATACTAATAAATCTTAATTAAAGATTTAAGACTATAGAGTGAGAATGATGTTTTAAACATTTCGATAACTATTCGTTATTTTCAGACTGATATCTACTTAAACACAGTGATAGATAGATATCTCGTGTAGAAATCATTGTGTAAGCATATCAGGCATTATGCTGCATTTTCATAAGATGCATTTGAAATTCTTCAAAAAAAAACGGATTAAAGCATGTTGTAAATAAATGGATTGATATTGATATAAATATAATGAAATTGCATTTTTGACTATTGAATGTAGATACCAAGGATAAAATTATTTTTATTTATTTCAAATCATAAATTTATGCATTCTCTGAATCGTATTCGAAAATATCAAACCATAAATATTTTTAGCTTAAATAAATACATCGTCACAATGCAATATCATTTACAATTATTCATGAAGTGTTTGTTTACATATGCAATTTCATACTTATACAATTTTGGTCTAATATTTATTTATAAGAATCCACTTCTCAATTTTCAAAGACCCACTCTTTAACTTTTAACAACAACATTGTAGTACTCAAACTAACAATACAATGATTGTTTGAGACCACCTAAGTTCACCTAACGTTTTATTTAATTTATTACACACTTGGTTTTGTTTAAATAATTTATTTGAAATGGCATTATTACAAATACGATTTTTTACGTCCGTGTATAAGTTTCTTGTATACTATGGCATTCTAGCGTTTCTTTTATATATTGGAGCCTACCATAGTGACTTTACTCTGCTTGATGGAAAGCATAAGTAGAATCCAGAAGTAGGGGCCGCTATCCTCATTGTGAGTGTATACAATGCAGCATGGTGATCCACAGTGTTTGACGCAGAATGATTGGGTCTCCGGTCTCACACTTACCAACGAATATCAAAATTAATTTAAAAATAAAATCTTCCCGATAAGGGCTCAAGCAACCAAAACGTGTTTCGTATCGTATGATATGATCAAATTCATTACCTTTTTATTGAACAATTATCTTTTACTACTAGGTATATGAAGATGTTAAATCTTAGATCTTTCTCCAAAATACCATCTTTGATTGCTTTAAAGTGATTGTATATCGCTTTGCCTATTTGCCTTAGCAATTAGTCTTTTAATTAGCAATTCAAACTTTTAGTGTAATAAATATATATAATTATAGTGATAGTAAAGATTCTATATTTTTTAAGATACATAAATTTCCTTACACCTTTTCACGAATTTGCTGTCACCGAGTCATTTGCAGCTGTGTTTTTAGCAGAAAAACAAAATTGGTGATTATACTATATTTGGCGTACAAAGAATGTTTTAATCGATATCGATTAGATCGATTACTTTTGTCTATTTGTATTCAGACTAACATACAAACTTTCTTTTTATTTGCTCTAAATTTGATATACATATATCAACTTTGTCAGATTATTTTCAGGCTCATTGATTACTTTATTTTTCTTAATTTAACATAAATCAGCCTTACTGCATAACTTTTTTTTTGGCTCTATTATTGTTTTGTTTTAATTTGGCATACATTAGCTTTGCCGGATTATTTTCTGGCTAACTAATTTTTGTGCCTAGTTGTCCTTTTTTTTTTTATTAATACATTGTATATTATTTTATTATTGATTATTTTGGGCTTACTCATTTTTGTTGGTATCATTCTCAATTAGTGAAATAGGCGACAAATACTTGACTTAATGCTGCTCTGAAGGTAATTTAAATAAAAGTTAATTTTGATTTATTTTAAGTAAATATTTCTGTGCGTTAAATATTAATTAAATGCGTGATTCGTGAACATATTGGATCTACAATTGGCTGTGAATACAGCTTTCTCTCGCACTTTTGACTTCTGTACCTACTTGAAACTAATTTATAAGGTACTTCAGTTAGTGTACGATTTATGCGTTTTAAGATACTGATACAAATGCATTCCTTTATCAACACAAAATATTTGGAAATACGTACTTTTAAGTTACACAAGTAATATTATTGTACGATAATTTTGGTTAAACTTTAAACAGAATTGTAACGTTTGAAATACGTATACAATTCTGATATTGGAACAGTGATCCTTCTAAAGGATATAATCGTTATTTGGCATAACATCATCGATAATATGACTTTTTAACTTTTAGGGTAAATTCAAATTCATTTATGCGTTGATGCCAGAACTTATAGGTGCATGTTGAATATGAATACAGGCGTAATTTAGTCATAATTAAATTAAATAATATAATTAGAACAACTTACCTAAAGATATTACAACATATTGTTAGTGCTGGTACCAGACATAGAATATTTGTTGTTTTTGTAAACTTGCAAGTTTATTACATAAAATTGACATACCTGTTCCTTGAATGATTTTTATCGATATATTATAATAGTAACCTTAAAATCTTAGATTAATTGTGATATTAAATTTTCCTTTGTCAAATGTGATATGCTTGTTCTTCACAACTCCGATTTTTATTGGGTTCTGTAGCGTATTATGTGTGTATGATGAAATACGTCCTGTTTATTTGAGTATGATTCGTTGCATTCGAAACTAAAAGAAAATAATTTGTATTATTATTTGAATTAATTATGTTACTCACATTTTTAATTTCAAAAATAAAACTCTCCTTGTTACTGTTGGAAATCTGCACATCATTTACTAGGGAATTCTGGCTGCTGCTTTTACAACCATTTCGGCAGTTTCTCTCGAAAGAATGACAATCTTTCTTGATATGATTTCGTCGACCACATTGCTTGTTATTCAGCTTTGAAATCTTTTTAGCTGAAGTATTAGAATCAATGATTATATTTCATTGATTGAAATATGGTTTATTTTACATTATATTCTTCAATCTTCTTTTCTTGACTTCATTAGTATTTCAAGATTAAAATAAATGTTCTCTTCTTTTTCTAACATTGCTATAACGCTATCGCAGAAATTCTCTCTTATTTTGTCGTCCAATTTTGATTTACTATTTCGCTCGATCATATCTTCATGAATCTTTCTCTTCTTTCATGAATTCAATTCGAATATAAGTTATACTTATATTTCAAAACTATTATTGTAAACTTTAATCACTTTGAATACTGTACTACTTTTTAATAACGTAGTCTGGGCCCATAACCTGTTGGGATTATTGGCGCAGAGGATAATGAAACACGTCTTCGTCTGTGCTGTTCAACAGTTCGGTTTATTGTGAGCACGACAAATTGAAGTTTGTTTTAAAGAAATCTTTATCAGTTTCTTTCACTCAACACTCAATGGTCTAATGTAAACCATTTAGTTATTTATGGAGGCTTGGGTTTTTTGTTACAACCAACATAAATTAAGTATATTTTTATATATATTTTATATTATATATTTTAATTAAGTAATAATATTGTTGCTCTTAACTTGAGACTTTGACTACAGTGAGCTCACATCTCAAGATACGACGTTGGTCAATATTATTTTTTTGTAAATACTCACCTGTATCGGGTTAATTATTTCATTGAATGTTTTATTCTCATGTAAGTGACATTTGTCTTTTTGAGAAATAAATATCTTTAAACTGAAATTATTCGGTATCAGAATGAGCTGCTGAGGTGTTTTCGGAATCAACGTCTTCATCGACGTCCGAATTATCTTCTCTATCATTTTCTGAAATATGAATAAGTTTTTGTCAAAATCAAAGTCTTACGTACAGATTAAAGATGTAAAGATTTATTTATTCACCTATGACGTCATCGATTTCTTCGCCTGATTCCTCATTCAGTTCTGTTATGTCACTGACTTTTTGGGGGCATTCCTCGCCGTGGGACCAGTCGAAATCGTACCGACCGTCATTTAAAATCCATCCAAAGCTTATTGGTAACAAGGTCGACGGTAAAAAAAGTCGGTCGTAAAAGTCGCTGGTCTAAAAGCCATCATTTGACGAGCCATAGCCGACATACCGGCCGAAATGGTGCACCGCGTCATCGAAAATTGGCGTGAGCGCGCGACCGTCTGCAAAAAGAGCCGCGGCGGTCATTTGGCCGATATATTATTTAAAACATAAATGGCATAAAATTATCTATCAAATAAGTCAATCGGATGCATTTTTCATAAAAAAATGTGTGTTTTCTTCAATTTTTAAACTAGGACGTTCTTATTGGTAGACCCCATACATCCGAATAAACTACATTATGACTACTTAGCACACAGTACAGTAAAGGCAGGTGTAGATACATATATGCCTACAAATGCTAAACGTCGTAACAAAACGTCGCTCCGTAAGCGATATAAATTTATGTAAATTATATTTATATAATATTTTTATACCTTTTTTATGAATATGAACTTTCAGATTTTTGCATTGAATTATTGCATTAGGTACAAATAAACTATTTAAATGCCGTATAAAAAAATATCGTCATGAATTTTACCTTATATTTCATTATATGGATTTTTCTTACATTTCGTTCTATGGATTTTTCCTTATTTCACCTACAAACCTTTGGACCAACTAAAATGTACGGCATGTAAAAAAATATTATATATGCATAAAATACTTTCAAAATAAATTAATTGTATGTTGTATCAAATCACCCCCCGGACCACGGAAAAAGAGGCGGTTGCAACCCCCGATTTTTTCCCCTTGTCGCATGATTTTTGTACGGCGTTGCGGAATAATGGATTAGAAGCTGTATTGAAACAGTATGAAACTGATGCCGTACAGAATGAAAAGACCAAATTTACCCTGAAAATTGTAAGAAAATCAACAAAAAATACCGACTTTGTGGCGCATTATTTTTTTACGGCACTGCGCGCTTTCTTATTATTTTTCATGGATCTATCGATGGTAAAAATGCCGTACAAAAATATATGACCAAAATGGACTCACTCTACCTGCACTTTTGAATTCTCACCAGCACTCAGTTGGACAGCTTACAAGTGACGGCATAGTGCTGAATCTTATTATTTTATGCTCTCATATCGTCCTATATACGTCACCTGGTGGTTCATATGACCCATCCATTTTTGACATGGGCCTGTAGTCTATACCCCATTGTGTGAGGTATCATTAGATAGGTCTTTTAAAAACAATAAAGGGTTTCTAAGACGATTTTTTGATTTAGGTATCCGTTTGCGAAATATTCCACTTTAAAGGGCACTTTTTTGTAAAAACAGGGCGTCCCCCCCCCTCTAAAAGCTAAATGGTTGGCTCAAAAAATCTGGAAAAATTCGTGATGGTGGTCCATATAATGAACTTTGAAGGAAAACTATAACGGATCAGATGACTTTGTTAGTTCAGGAGTTATAGAGGCTTAACTTGTAAAATGCGCTCACTTGGAAAACGTCATACAAAATTAACGCAATAATACGTAAACATAACAATTATCTATTGGCTACGATTTAAAATCCATTATGGGTGACTGAGGAACCCTTTCTGTGCGTGGCCTGACACGCACTTGGCCAATTTTTTGTTATCAAAATAATATTAATAATTAGATTTTTAAAATTTCAAGTTGGTTGATGAAACAATGGAAGACTTTACCTACAATAATCTTAAGAAATTGCATGACGCAAAACAAGAAAGGGAAGACCTTGTAGGGGAATCGTTGAGAAATGCTTGCGAAGCCATATATAGACTTGGTAAGTTCGGCATAAAATCATCAAAACTGAAGGGTTGATAAAAACTATATTTGTTTATTTATCGAGCTGGTGAATTTCTTGCGTGGAGAGCTTCGAAATCAATCTGCAAGAAATACTATCTTATATGTTTATATTATTATGTAAAGTCCCCAACCCGCACTCGGCCAGTGTGGAAATGTATGGCTTTAACCCTCTTCTGAGAGGGGTACCGTGCCTAATAAATATAAACTAGTCAGTATAAATTGTCTACTGGGATTCTAATGTCATTGTTATCTGTAGAGGAAATGATCCGGTACCTGGACTGTGGTGTGCAAGCGTCCAAGGATGAAATAGAGAATGCAAAGTTGTTGTACAGAAATTTTAAGACTCAATATACGGCATCCCGCATCCAATATGAGTGGGAGAATGACAAAGCTTTGGCGAGGGACAGACAGTGGGATATGGTAAGTTTGAACAAGACGTAAAAAAACAAACGATGCATTTTATATTTCTTTCTGAAATCGGACATATCTTTCAGTTCTATATCAGTTTGTAATATTATACATTATCATGAGATTATGTAAAACTGAAAGAGTTTAAACACCCGGAAGATTTTATCAATATTTACTAATATTATAAATGCGGAAGAACTGTCTGTCTGAAGTGAACCCATTTAAATGAAATTTGGTTCACAGACAGTCTAGAGACTTAGAAACGAACTTAATTGAAAGGAGTTTAATTGAACCTTTAAATAATATGTTATTAACATTAAGGTTAGGCTTTTTAAATTTACACAATTGACACTAATATGACGCTGTTTGAAAGAAACTAATTTTGTTTGCTATTGTTTCAAAAAATAAGCAATAAATAACTTTCTTATTATAAACACGTTTTTACAAAAAGTTAACTACCACTTTTTGTAAAAACGTCTGATAAATAAGTTTACGACATAAATGTTTAAAGTATCCGAGTGAAGTATCTTAACGTTTTATAATTATTAACAGGTTGAATCAACAGTCGACAAATACACGTCAGAAAATCTGGCCCTATACCCGGGTCTAAAGTACACTGACAAGAGACCACATATACAGGGTGATCCGGATATTTTACTATATAGCACATTAAGATACGTAAGTATATTTGTTCATCAATACTACTATCAATAAAAAGAAAAGAACATCTGACTTGTACAGTTTTTGTCAAAATGAAAAAGTAACTAAATCTTAAACTAAAAATTCTAAGTTGATCATTTTATTAGATTAAATAATATATAATCGTGCGTTTGGTGACGAATTAGGAATATAGAATATCTCTAGCCTTATTAATCTCGTGGGTAAGGATCAAGTTATGTAGGACTGCAAAGTTTTCCTCGGATAGGAAAACTTGATACAAATGAAGCCAAACCTTACTTGCCTATATCTGCTTAGGTTCCGCAGTGGACTGTTAAAGGCTGTTAATGTGATTAAATATAATCTTTTTGTGTCTTATGATAAAATATTTGACATACAAATTACGAAAATAATATATAGATATAGAGCCATTACAATAAAGTTGAACTTTTCACTGGCAAGTAGACTCAGAAAGTCAACAACTTAGATTCGAGTCTAACAAACGAGACTTGGTAACGAAAGTCCGAGCTTAGGTTCATAATATGATTCATTCTGTCGAGTCTTAACAAACGTGACTTGATAACGAAAGTTCAACCTAGGTTCACATGATTCATTCTGTCAAGTCTAACAAACGTGACTTGGTAACAGCAGCCCGAGCTAAGATCCATGTGATTCATTTTATCGAGTCTATTAAAGATCACCCAAGGCCCGATAAAAATATATGGACACAAATAATCAAGTAAACCTAACATTTGTGTCAATGTATTTTTATAATGTAATAAAAATAAAGAAATATATTTTAAAGATTAATTTAGTGTCGTAACAACAAGCCTGCAGATTCTTTTATCATCTAGAGATAATAAATTAAATTACAATATTTAAAATATTTTTAAGAAAAAAGTGGCCTTTCTAGTGGCTTCTCTAGCCACCAGAAAATACACTTAACACGCCTATACTAATAATTTTAATTCCAAAGTAACTCTGTGTCTGTTTGTCTATCTGTATGTCAACTGCTGCACAAATTTCAATGAAATTAGGCATGGGCATAGAGTACTTATAACCGCGATAACAGACATAGGTATACGCGGGCGTAGCCGCAGGCAATAAGCTAGTAATCAATTACTATAACGTTAGTATTACCACCAAGGCTGATGAACGAACTACCGAACTATAAGGATTCACTTGTGATTGATATAAACTTTTAGGTCAAAAAATTGGATGATGATTTGAATGTCGCAAATGCAGCTATCTCTGACCGAGTAAACCGTGCTTATAATAGTAAGTTTTATTTTAATTATTTCATTTTATTTATCAATACATATGTTTAAAACTGTTTCGCTACTGACCGATAACGTACAGCCAAAACTACTGTACGTAGGAAGCTGAAATTTGACTTGTGTGAAGCGTAAGTGAGCACTAAGAGAGGATTTTGAAAAATTCCACCCCTAAGGGGATGAACACGTAGGTGAAGCCGCGAACAAATGCTAGCTAATGTAAAATAATAAAAACCAACTAATGATTCACATATAAATACTAATGCTATAAATTTGAAAGTAATTTCGTCCATCTGTTACGCTTTCACTGCTAAACCGCGGTTCATTGGAAATTGGCGTTGGAAATTAGAAATATTTATTTATTGGTTTTGTGTTTTTCCAATTATAGGCAAATAAAACTAACATTATTAGTCACACACACTAGGTGACCTGACAGACGAAAAAAAAACAAACCCCACACACACACTCGAAATTTCAAGCAGCTAAAGGAAGAATCAATCAAAAGTTAATGCATTTTTTATACTAAGAAGAAACTACTAAATACTAGCTACGAGCCCTTGGAATCGTTGAATTAAATACATAAAGTTATTATTGTTATTTCACAGATTTGCCAAAAGGTCAACAAGCAGAACAGAACAGAAAAGCGAAACTGACTGCCGCACTCGCCGCAAGAAGAGCCGAAGTTGATAAGAATTTCAAAGATATGGTAACTAAACTTTTTAGGGTTCCGTAGTTCTTGACTTGGAACCCTTATAGATTCGTCATGTCGGTCCGTCCGTCCGTCGTTCAACTTTAAAGCACATTTTTGCAAAAACCAGTCAACTGTTTGACTTTTAGAGGGGGGCTTTGACTTTTTTAGTTAAGGAGTTATAGAGGCCTAACTTGTAAAATACGCTTACTTGGAAATCTACGTACAAAAATAACGAAATAATAAGTAAACATAACAATTACCTATTGTTCACGACGAAAACCATTGTGGGTAACTACGGAACCCTATTCTATAACCCTATTACAGCTACATACATTAACATTAGCTCGAACGGGCTGGCTCAACCGGGGATGTACTACTCTCGCTTATCACATGAAAAAAATAACATCAATCGTGCTATCGTGTTTCCTTGGTGAGTCTAAAACTGGATTCCCGATGAACAATGGCCGATGTGAAATAAATAGGCCATAATATTATTCCTTACGAAATTGCGTTACAGTTTATTAAACTTTTCACTGAGCTATAACTATTTATATAACAATATGTATCTCGCAATTTGTTCCCTATTTTTACTTGGTGATCATTATTACAGGCCGACCGTCAAAACAAATACAATGATAGACTTCTAAAAAAACTGCTTCGTGAGCAAAGTGCACGACATGAGGCTGCGATGGAAGTGAAACTAGCAGACAAAGAGAAAGAGGTAATATTATAATAACAACTAAGTTTGAAGGTTGAACTAGTTACATTTTAAGACGCGGGTAGACGGGACGGGTTTTCCCCTCCATCCGCAATAGTTTGGCCAGCCGCGAAGGGGTGGCGTCCGTGTGTGCCGGACGCCACTTAAGAGAGGCTCATCGTATAGAGACGGAGCCCGCATCAGGGCGGGCAGGCGCTGGGAAGAGTCCAGAAGGAGATATGACCCTGGACTTCTCCTAAAACAAAAGCACAACCGTGTGGTTTTTAGTCGGTTCGAGTCCGACACACCGCCCCGCCGCATAGAAAACCCCGGCGGGGTGACGGTCCAATAACGAACAGTCGTTTTTGGACCGTCACCTAGGACCAACGGCTTAGTGTTCTTCGAGGCATGGGATGTATAAAAATGAATAATTAACTAAGTTCGTTGTGATTCGGCATGAATGTGCTAGCTCGATCGGAATGATGTCACGGCTTCACAGAAAATCATTTTTTCGTTGCCTTTTCCTAGAGGCAGTAATAAAGTATACTGGCGGCCATGCCATCAACAACGTCGACGGTTATTTGAACCACGGGCCTCATAGGTCAAACTAGCCAATTACGTGGCCGCAGGGTTGTCATAATGATGCTCTACGCCAAGTACCAAACGGTCTGATTATGCTAACAAAAGCCCGCCGTCTAGGCAAGACAATATTCTCGTGTGACAATAATATCTAACTAATTTTTACGTTTATAAATGTGTGTTTTGCTAGCGTACCTAAGATAGGATGGTTAACATCGCTTTTAAACCAATGAGGTTCACCGCTCTTAAAGGAGCCAATGATTAAAAAGAGACAAATGAATTTACGTGGCTCATTTAGTAGGTATTTATATTTATATTACAGTAAGACTATTATTACTAAGTTGTCAATTCTATTATCCGGTTCATCTTTGAGCTAAGTTTAATGACAAATTGACACTCACAGACGTTCTAAAGGTTCCTAACCGCCGAACCTCCGTGTTTTATATAAGATTAAAATTTCTCAGCATATAATACCAACAGAAGTAGGAACAATGGCCTGATAAGAAATTTAGACTATTATGGCTTTGTGTACATAACAATGAACTTTTCTAAAGTTCAATTTTTGGTACATTTCATTTGTATCAGTATAAACATGTTAATAATTATCAATATTTATTACCTTACGCCCATAAACTTCTATACAATATAAATTTGTTTAAATAGAATTTGATGAAACTTTAATATTGACAGTAGGTACTACACGTAAGTCTAAGTCTGAATATGTTTATTCAGATCACGGCGAAGTTTAACAAAATGGTACATGATAAAGTGAAAGCTGAGAAAAACAATTTTTCTGCCCAACTTGCTGATATGTCCATGAAGCTTGCGGTTGTTGAAGATAAACTAAATGGTATGTGTTATTGTACGAGCTTTGTATGGCCAAAAAGGCGGGGAATGTAGGAGGAAAAACTATTGTTACGCCAGGTTGTGAGTGGCGCAGTGGTAGCGTATGCGATCACACCAAAGCATCGACGGGTTCGATACCTGTCGATGCTTGTGTGATCCTCAAATATTTGTTTTGTAGTTTGAGTGTTTTCTATATATAATTTGTATGTGTTTACAAAAAAAGGATGTTTATGTATTTAAAATCAGTTGTGTAGTACCCTTAATACAAGTCCTGCTTAGTTCGGGACTAGACGACGTTGTGTGTAAGAGGTCCGGAATTTTTATTTATTTTATTATTTATTTATAACTACTATAGAATAAAAAAAGTAAGTAAAATAATAGCATTACATCAGTAAATCAAGTACGACAGCTACCAAAATGACTACTCTGCCTGATTCATGAGCAGAATCCAAAAGTGGTGGTGACCATCCTCATTGAGAATGCGCACAATGATGCATGGTGACCTACACTATGTGGGCCTAGAAAGATGTTGATTTGCTTTTGTGTGCTATGGGGAAATAAGTTACAAAGTATTATGTTAATTAAGTTGCATACGAGAATTTAGTGACGTTTTGCCCATAATCGCAACATTCGGGAGGCGGGTATTGCTGGCCCTAGCTTGTGGCAAGATGATTGGCAGTAGCTAAATGTGATATGCTTAGATGCAAATAAAGTGGCGCACAATTGGAAAGGCCAGAAGTAGACTGCAATAGGCCAATGATGATGAATTAATTGATTTACGTCCATCAAGATAATTTTACTCTATGACTTGAGTGAAATTATGACTTACCAAATTCTTGTTAATATCGTGTCTCGATTCAGTGAAGAATGAAAAATACTTTTCGGAATGTGATTGTGGTACAGGTAAATTAGCTTGGCGAAATTTTTGCGTTTGTAGTAGTGTATGGTCACGTGGTACCTGCGGACAGCGTAAACTGGTTTATTCTGGTTTTGTGCGTGTTTCCACTTTCCACTATCAAGTGACAATTTTTTGCTTTAGATTGAAATATCTCGAAAACGGTGCGTCCTAGGCCAAAAATAACAAAAATTTTGACCCCCCCGTAGACCCCCGGAGTTTTAAAAACCTAAATGAAAGAAAAAAAAAAAAGAAAGAAATGAAAAAAAAAATATATATCGGTCTCTCCTCTTTGAAGTTTCACTTCTTGTTTTTACTGAAAACAAAAATCTGAGTGTTGCTAGGGATAAGTATAAAATTAAATAGTAATGTTAGGATATCGAAACATTTTTGTATAGGCCAGAACGATATAGTGGAAACGCGCTCTAAGATCTGTGTAATATACACACCACTACATATGCAAAAATTTCTCGAGAATAATTTCACTGTACGTGTTGTCATTTTTTTCTAGCTCGTTTAAAAGTTGAGCGTGAAACTCGACGGTCTCAAGAGCTATGGGCAGCAGCGGCATCCCTTCTCGCTGCTACAAAGAAAGGGGAACCGTACATCAATGTCAATAAAGAACTTAATGCCATCGAAAAGGCTTCAGGTCTGTTTCAATCCACAATTGTAAAGCGATTCACTGGCCACTGCCATTCCTCGAGTTTTCCGGTAGCTCAATTTTTTTAATTTATGTAATGCAAAATACCACCTAGGAAATGGAGTTGGGAAAGCAGCCCATCTAAACTTTTCATTTTTTTTTAAGTGTGCATACCTCTTGGGCTGTCACCACACCAGGTTTTGCTGTGAAGAGGTGTGACAAAATTGTTAAACCCAGAAAGTACATAATAAGTAAATAGTGTCCTTTACATGTTAAGGTTAAACCGGTGGCGGTGGTCATCGCGGCATCTGGATTGCATTATAAGCCACGGATGAATCTTGGCTGCTTGGCGGCTTGGACTCAAAATGTCGTGGCAATTTCTACAAAAAAATGTGACTAATAATTCTAAGAATTTCAATAAATTGCTGGTTTTCTTAATTTTAGAGGGTCAAGATAAATTAATGATGACGGTATTGAAATCAATACCTCCGTCAGTACGAGACAAAGGCGTCGTTCCTGAAACCGTGTTGAAAGAAAAGTACAAAGAGGTACATCTGGTGTTTATTTAAAAAATAAGAAGTTTGTGTATTAATTGTTTTGTCTATTAACCAAATTATTAACTAATTATTCTGTCTAGAACAAAAATCATAGCGATCGTTATATTATTTTTCTATATATATGTTTTTAATAAAAAAATAAATTATATTTATGTATTTATATCAGTTGTCTAGTACCCACAATATAAGCACTGCTTAGTTTCGGAATAGATGGCGTTGTGTAAGGTGTCCGAAATATTTATCATTGTTATTACTTGATTTTACCTTTCTTCTTTGGAACCTTCGCTGTCCATACCACTATCATCATCTGTAATTAGGGGGTTTACATGGGTAAGTTAATTGAAACCGAATCCTCTAAATCTACATCGTATTTCATAGGATAGGTTATTTTAACGGATATGGGTCTCAAAGTTTGTCGAAGACAGGTAAACCTAAATTGGATAATATTATTAAACTAGCTGAATCATGCGGTTATTGTTTTAAATGACGAGTAACGCCGCGGAGTGAAGCTAGTCTAATAAATATTAGTCTAAGTTACTCCTTAGGTCATCAGCTTTCTGCCAGTGAAAGTCGCATTAAAATTGATCCAGCCGTTTCAGTAATTAGCCGGACCAGACAGACAGACAGATGGACGGACAGACAGACAGACGGACAGACAGACAAAAAATTTAATAATTGCCTTTTTGATGTAAGTACCGTATATACTTTTCGATGCGTTTAGTAAAAAACTTAATTTAATATTACAAACAGACTTCATTTTTATTTATTTCTTTAATTTTTACTGTTTTACAGATGGAGCGAATCGCAATGAAAGTCTCGCTAGTGGAAGAAGATGGTGGACCAATGCCAGTCTATATTCTATCCTGGTTGCAATCTATACTGCTCTTTATGAAGGTAATTATTCAATCAACCTATCACCGTTCACTGTTGAACGAAGGTCTTCCCTAACGAGCGCCAACCATCTCGGTCTTAGGCAGTCCGCATCCATCCACCGCCAGCTACTTTCTTTAAATCGTCGGTCCATCGGTTTGCTTAGTCCGTGGTCTCCACTCAAGTACACTTATTACTTCTGGTGTAAATAAAGTACAAAAATATATTGAAAACGAAATAAATAGTTGATAGAGCGTGACCATATCACAACGAATTAAATTTTTTGAAAAAGTACTTAACAAGGTTTTGCCCACGGCTTCGCCCACGTGTATGTCGGTTCTTGCAGTAAAAAGTAGCCTATGTGATTTCCCAGGCTCTAGACTATCTCGGTACGAAATTTCATTAAAATTGGTTCAACAGTTTTGGCGTGAACGCTCGACAGACAGAGAGAGTTACTTTCGTATTTATAATATTAGTAAGTATTAGTTAGAGCAAGACAACGACTATGGCTCTATTCTTCAGCAGATTAAAATTATTCTGTTTCGTTCGGCCACGAAATGTCAACTAGAAGCATAAATACCGTCAAAACGCTCCGTCTCTTCCTCTGAACCTTTCTTCTCAAAATGTTTTTGAGTCAGCTTTAAATCTGCTGCGGTACGGTTGAACTTTCTTTAACGGTGGCGCAGTGGTAGTGGCGAACGCTGTTCTAGAGGTTTTAGGTTCGATTACCGGGTCGGACCAGTTGTCTAGTACCCATAATACAAGCTTTGCTTAGTTTGAGACTAGATTGTCTTTGTGTGTAAGATTTTATATTTTTACCATCACATAGATCATACACAACCCACATCACAGTATCACATGAACGACCTGTAATAGCCCAGTGCCAGACATGCACCTCTCTTTCAAAGGAATAATAATAAAAAAAAATTTGGACATCTTACACACATCATCTAGTCCCAAAGTAAGCAGAGCTTGTGTACTATAGGTAATAAACAACTGATATGAATACATAAACATCCTTTTTTTTTGTAAATACATACATATTATACATAGAAAACATCCAGACTCCGAAACAAATATTTGTGGATCACACAAATATTTGGTCTGACCCGGGAATCGAACCCGAGACCTCTTGATCAGCAGCCGCATACGCTAACCACTGGACCAACAAGGCAGTCTAAATGAATAAAGGAGATTTTGGCCTCCTACAACATGCTGTAAAAACCGCTTACAAGAAATAAGTCTATCGAACTATGTTTTTTAATTTGTTTAGGTACCAGGCATTCCACAAGAAGAATTTGATAAACCTCCGAAAGAACCTGCAAAGGAGTTAGACACTTTTGATTTACTACGACGAGCAAGGTAATTAATTCTACATTTCATAAACTGTAGATAGTTGCATAGGCCGTAACCACGGTGGGGCAGGATGGGGCGATTGCTCTACCCTGAAGACAGACTTACACCCGCTTTTTTTGCCCGTGACTTCGTGACTGAAAAATAGTATGAAATCAAAATAGAAATTTATCGATTACCAGCATTTCAATTTTATAAATATACATAAACATTGCGGGAATATGGAATTCCAATTTTACTCGTATTACCAAATTAACGAACATTCAAAATTACTGATCTGAGCCATAATACACAGCGAGTTAGATACAATTAATTTTGTATACGTTCAATCATTAAAATAGAGAGCGTAAAGTCTACAGCGCTCAGCCATAGTTAACGTATGGTGAACCGTGAATTTCAGATAATGTTCCTTGTAAAAAGATCTTAAATTAGTTAAATATGATAAACAATAAATAATTTGTATCATTTATCAGTAATTTATAAACCTTATAATTATTTTTTAATCCAAGAGTAGTAGTCACTGCGCTTGTTGTGAACGTAGAAAATGCAACATGGTGACCCCACACTATGGCGGCCTACTGACGTGGTTCCGCATCATCGGGAAACCAATCTCACGCATTCACGAACGAAATACTCCTCTTAGGATGATCTTCTGTGTGAGGGTAGTACTGCCCCGGTCGAGGCTCCAGTCGCGCCAGTCGCGGCTGGTCATCTCACAACTGCTATATTATAGATTATTTTAATAATATTATTATTTTTGGACACTACCCAGTGTAAATATCAGCATCGTTACATTGTCCTCACATTTAATAAAATGCCTAAAACAATGTAACCAAAAATTGTAAAAACTATGTTGGAAAAGAGTGTCCATGGAGTTTCTTGTCTATTCTTCTCCATAGGATCCACGAATTGGAACAGACACTTAGCTTCACGACTGACTACTACTGACTACTTGACGTTTCAAAAGTGCCGTTGTATTGGTGTATTTGAAATAAAAACGGTTTGATTTGATTGAGTCGGCCCAGTCGTGCTAAAATCAGCGTGGTTCTACCAACTACTTATTAATCTGTGGTTCTACTACCTACTGATGTTTGTTTGTATGTTTCACTGTAAATTTATTTTTTACCTTATTTAATACAATTCGTTAATGTATCAGATTTTGGATGGAGCGAGGTAATTTAGCAGTAGCGTTGCGCTACGTGAACCATCTGCAAGGTGCATCGCGGTTAGCGGCACATCAGTGGTACGAATCGGCGCGTGCGCATCTCGAGGTGCGGCAGGCTGCTGAAGCTTTGCTGGCACATGCTGCTGCAATGGGTTTGCAGTACATATGAAATGTAAGTGCACATACGTTATTAAAAGGATTTCGGTGTATCGTTATGTGATACTACCAGAGGATAGAAGGAGAGAGCAAGAAAGGGGTTGAAAAAGCCATCAAGCCGTGATTAATGGATGGCCCATAAGGATACGAAATCACACAATGTATCAAACTACGTCTTATATCTATAGCATGGAGTCTATTATTAATAATGCAATTCTACGGTACGCTATATTAGACTCGATCGTCTGTCTCGATTGCTGGAACGGTAATAGACACTTTGTTTAGTTGAGTTTTGATTTGATCTAGTGTAAGTGAGCAGACCACCAGTATTGGAAATCGACTCACTATTAACCACTTTCATTTTCTCGTTACAGAAATCGAAAATTTGTTTTAAACAAGTGATAATTTTTGGTCTGAAGAAAATGACGGTGACGGAAAGGAATATTGTCGAAATTTTGTACATGTATCTGTCTCATTTTATTGCAGTCATAAAATATATCGTTAATTCCTTCTTATTTTTAACACGTACTTCTTCATACACAAATACGTGAACTCCTTGTTTTCTTTCTAATTAGTTCATGCTGTCGAATTTTGGTAAATACTGAAATACAGTTTTTAGAATTTTTACTGTTTTATTATATGACTAGTTGACCCAGCGAACTTCGTACCGCCCAACTTTAAAATTCCAGAACTTGATCGCAGCGCCACCTCCCGGGTCCAATTGTGAATCTAAACCATTCCCAGATCCCCTTGAACACACACAAAAAATTTCATCAAAATCGGTCCAGTCGTTTGAGAGACGTTCAGTGACATACACACTCACAGAAGAATTATATATATAAAGATTGGGTGAAATAATGAACAATTATTTTTTCAGTGAAATATATTCAAAGTAAAATCAGACTACAATTTTAGTCTTTGGTAGTAAAAGTAAAAATACATTTTGATAAACGCTGCCAATTCTCTTACTTTATTGGAAACGTTAACCTTATTCTTATGAAGCGCTCATTGCCGAGGGGCCTAGGTGATTGGAATCAACGACGGCGCGGTCGGACCTAGATGGGTGACCGTTTGTGGCATGATACGTGAGTCATGCCACGGAGGTCACGTTAAGCGGTCGATCCCGGTTGTTATCATAAGATAGTAGTCGTGAAGCTTAGTTGGAGGCCTTACGCCGTTAGTACACCTACGCGTTCGTATGCGGCAGCGAAACAACGAAAAAACTGTCAGTAGTATGGCAGAATTTCGCATACGCTACGTCTCACTCCAGCACTAGGCTACATGAAATAGTTGCGTCCTTGTCGGTATTGTTTCGCAAGGAACTGCGATATCGTCGTTACACAGACGCAGACGTTTCGCATCGCAAGGTGTTCGCATGCGTTCTGTCGTTGAGGACATATTTTAGTACCATGGAAGCCGAAATTATTGAAATATTTTTGAATTCAATTCGAAATTATTCCGAATTATATGCAGTTGGTCACGCAGATTTTAAAAATGCTTACAAAAAAAAGTGGCTTGGAGGAAAGTCCGCAGTCCACGTAAATTACAATGACATTTCTTTGCGAAAAAACTGCTATGTACTAACGTTCCGCAGATATCTCGCTACCGCAGTAGTTTCGCAGTGATTCGCTGCCGCATACGAACGCGTAGGTGTACTAAAGGCGTTAGGGTATCTTAAAAACAAACAACGGCAATATTACGTATCTACAATGTGTATTGCCAGTACCCAACCCGCACTCGGCCAGCGTGGGTACGAATGACCTTAACCCTCCTCTCTTGAGAGAAGACCCGAGCCCAGCCGTGGGACGGTGGGACGTTATGGGTCGTTGACTAACCTTATTTACTTAACGACGGTAATTTGGAGGGTGATAACTGCTTGGTTGAAAGCAGGTATTGTAATAATGCTTTATATGATAATGCGAATAAATTTTAGGTGCCGAGTCCAATGTATCATAAAACCTACTATCGAGGAACTCGTATTTCTGTCTGCCGTTGTATGCATCAATAATAAAATCTATTACAGGGTGGGTGTCCACTACAGTAAAGTAATGTATGAGATCCTTGGATCGTAGTTTCATGGAGAAAGCGCCCAGCCCCGCTAATCCGTCTTCTCGGCCAGTTTTCCATAAATCCATTAGGTGTAACGCTGCGCCTGAATCCATTCCTAATCTTGCCCATTCGCCTTGAATGCAATGAAACCAATGCCATTCAGTCTGAAAAGTTAAAAAGAAATCTTTCAGTTTTATAAAGGCCAGAGATGAGAGTATGGGCACACATACTACATACACACGCATATTGTAATGAAAATAATAACTAAAATCTTGATGTTACAAAAAAGTATTAGGATATTAGTCAGCGTGACTTTAGATCATCATCAACAATTGTTTATTTCAAGTTTTCCTAATATTTGCAATGGTGTTCTTGCAATTTGTCCCTCTGACGCCTCTTACGACACCCACGGGACCATAGATATAGAATACTAATGGTATTCTATATCTATGGCATATATGGCACGGGGCACATCTTATTCTTATTCCGTCAACATAGTACAGGTATAATCAGCCACATGTTACCTTGGGACAGGGCAATACGTGTTTATCTGTTCTGACGCCGTATTTGAAAGAAGGAAGTGGACGTCGGCCGTAGGCCTTCATGAAAAGATATCCAACAACAAAGTGTCTGTCCCCAGGAAGAGGAATTGAGTGCGTGTATTTGGCCCTGAAAGTAAAATTATTAAATAAATAAAATTGGCAAAGTGCCGCTATAGTTTTCCTATAAAGTTCAATATATGGACTACTATTATGATGTTTCCTGATATTTTGAGCCAGTCGCTTAGCGTTTAGAGGAGGGACCCCCTTTTTTTACAAAAAAGCTGAATAAATAACCTTTACTGCACCATCTAAAGGTTGGCTGTTAGAAAATGCCATATGGTATTAAGTCCGCCTCATGCAAATATGTATTGCAGGGAGTATTAATAAATATTTTTTCATTACGGATACCTAAACCGAAAAATAGTTGTAGCAACCTCGCAATGTTTTTAAACCGCCTATCTAATGATACCCCACACGATGGGGTAGATTAGAGGAAAAAAATCATCCCCACTTTACGTGAGTGTAGGTACCCCAAATAAAAATATTTTTCGTGATTTTATTGTAGCACTGTTGACATAATTACAACACATATTCATGCAAAGTTTCATCTTTCTAGCACCAACCCTTTGGGCGGTAGGTCGAGAACGGATGGACGACCGGACGGACGAACGGACATGAGTAATTTATATGGGTTTCGAGTCATGAACTACGGAACCCTAAAGAGAACTTGTTATATAATAAAATAAAAAGAAAAATTCGCTAAGTGCGTGTCAGGCCACGCACAGGAAAGGGTTCCTTAATCACCCTTATTGGTACGTGAATTAAAAATCGTATCCAATAGATAATTGTTCTAAAAGCCTCTGTAACTCCTGAACTAACAAAGTCATCTAATCCGTTATAGTTTTCCTTCAAAGTTCAGCATATGGACCACCATCACGAATTTTCCCAGATTTTTTGAGCCAGCCGTTTAGCTTTTAGAGGTGGGGGGGACGCCCTGTTTTTACAAAATATTGCCCTTTAAAGTAGAATATCTCGCAAACGGATACCTAAATCAAAAAATCGTCTTAGAAACCCTTTATTGTTTTTAAAAGATCTATTTAATGATATCCCACACGATGGGGTAGCCGCGAGAAAAAAAAGTCATACCCACTTTACTTGTAGGGGAGGTACCCCAAATAAAAATATTTTTCATAATTTTATTGTAGCACTTTGTCGACGTAATTACAACCCATATTCATGCAAAGTTTCATCTTTCTAGCACTTACCGTTTAGACGGTAAGTCGAGGACGGACGGACGAATCTATAAGGGTTCCGAGACATAAACTTCGGAACCCTAAAAACAAGTATCACACACAATATCTATGAATATAAACTCTTTTGCAAAAAAAACGGGCACCTAAGCAAAGAACTATTTTATAGTTACTATTTGTTTGTTTGACAATTTTAGGTATTGTTATCCTCAGAATTTTATAAATTTATTAGGAAAGAATAGTTTTCATCAGTTTTATCATAACATTTTGATTAAATTATTGAGAAATAATGTTTAAGCTCAAAACACTGTTATTGTACCTGCTCGCTAAATAAAAATGAAACGCGTTAATTTCTTTGTTATTACTTAATACATTAAAAACAGATAAAAGTTTAGTATTGAGTGTGAACCCCTCTTGCTTAAATCACGGCTTGCATTCGTCTGGGCATGCTAGCGAGTATATCTTTTATGGTTTCTTGGGGAATACGTTCCTACTCTTCGGTAATCACATTCTTTAGCTCTCTGATGGTCTGCGGAGCCGGCTGCACTGATCTCACTCGTCGCTTCAGAACGTCCCAGTCATGCTCTATGGGATTGAGATCCGGACTTCTAGCTGGCCAGTCCAAACGTCGAATTCCGACTTCTAGCATATACGCTTCCACATCGCCAGACCGGTGGGCGCGAGCGTTGTCGTCCATAAAAATTGAGTTTTCGCCAAGAGCGGTTAAAGCGGGTTGTGCATAAGGAATTAGAACTTCCGTTATGTATCGGGGTCTAGTCAGTGTACCGTTTTCGATGAAGACTAACTTCGTACTTTATTTTTCGTATTTATTCCTGCCCAAAACATAACAGAGCCCCCTCCATAAGGTGTGATTTCTTCAAAACATGCCTCTGCAAAGCGTTCTCCTCGTCTACGTAGCACTCGCTGACGTCGGTCTTCACCATGCAGAGATATCCTGGCTTCATCGGAGAACAATACCCTATCCCAGTCTTCATAGTCCATGACACACAATTTCGAGCGAAGCTAAGCCTGGCAACTCGATGTCCACGGAGTAATTTAGGGCCGCGTGCCGGGCGATGACTATGTATATTAGCAGCGAGAAGCCTCCTCCTGACCGTCCATAGACTAATTTGCACATTTCTTACTTCTTCGAGTCTGTTCTTGAGGTCCACATAAGAAGATTTGCGATTTTTCAACGCTTGACTAACTAGAAAACGATCATCCCGTGGTTCGGTACATGTCTCTCTGCCAGAACCAGGCCTTCTCTTGACGGAACCGGACTCTTGATAGCGCTGCCAGGTCTTTTAAACTGTCGACCGACTCACATTTAGCCTCTGAGCCACGAAGTATTGGCTGCAACCTTCTTCAAGCAGCGCAATAATTTTGCACGCTTTTATCACTTTATCTACCATTTTCGAGATTGCTAAACAGCAATAACGATACTTTTAAATGTCAAGGATATTAGATAATTTAATAAAAATTGACAAAAAGTTAATTAAAGTCGATATTAACTATAGGGAATTCGCACCACTAAATGTAGTTAATAGTTGTTATCTTGGAAAACCAGGCTCAGTCAAAAAATTGAATTTGGAAGGTACTCTAATAAACATTATGGCACTTTTATAACTGGCCAGTAACATGTTCAATTGATTAAAACCTTTTTGGTATATTATTTTTTTCAGCCAGGAAGAAAATCGAAACCGCCCGTTTTTTTTGCAAATGAGTGTATAATGGTCTGACTCATGACTAGTGCATTGTCTAGAAGCTTACTAAATACTTTATGGTGCCTCAGGCGAGGACAAAAATAATACTTTGTTACTACGAACAAAGGATTATAAACTATTTTTTATAATATCATTGTAAACTAAAGCCGGTTCCAAAAATAACGGGTCAGTCACATAAACCCGAATATCTCCCGAACTACGTATGCCATCCTAATGAAACGAAGACTGTTCAATTGAGAATTTAATTATACAGATAAAAAATAAAATAAAACTTAGTTACACCCACAATATTAATCTTAAATTAAAAAAAAACTAAAGTAGTCATATTTTTCTTAAGATTACATTTTTTTTATGATTGTTTTTTTGCTGTTTTTCATCACTTTCTTCATTTAATACTTTGTATTGCGTCCACGAGCTCTTCTGACAGCTTCCAGGCGATTAGGCATGCTGTACACCAAATTTCGGAGCCGGTGCTGAGGAATACCTTCCCATTCCTCCACCAGTGCTTGTATGAGCTCGGGAAGCGTGATTGGTGGGGGGTTTCGACCTTTCACGCATCTCTGAAGCTCGTCCCAGGCGTGCTCGATGGGGTTTAAGTCCGGGCTTCGCGCTGGCCACTGCATGAGTTCGATACCGACCTCTTCAAGGTAGTCATGTACAATTCTGGCGGTATGGGGACGCGCATTATCATGCATTAATATGCCATGCCGGTCCATCCTGGCCATGAAAGGACCTACATGTTCATTGAGGATCTCTTCCACGTACCTCTCTGCATTTAGAGTTCCATTTTGAATGAGCACCAGCTCAGTGCGGGCCTCAGCAGAAATCCCAGCCCAAACTTGTACGGAGCCTCCACCGTACGCCACTTTTTCCTCCACACACGCTTGATGGAAGCGCTCCCCTGGTCTTCTGTACACCAACTGCCTACCATCATGCTTATAAAGCATGAATTTAGACTCGTCCGTGATCATTACCCTAGACCAATCGTCTAGTGTCCAGTTTAGGTGTTCGCGCACGTATCTCTGTCTTGCAATTCGATGTCCCCGTTCCAGTTTGGGGCCATTTGCGGGCCTCAATGGTTTCAAATTTGCTTCAGCAAGACGTCTTCTTACTGTTTGAGCGCTTAAATTGCCACCTCCAAAGCGAATAAAGTGAGTTTTTAGACCAACAGCAGTTTGAAAACGATTTCGGAGCATTGTAGCCACCAGTTGTCTGTCTTCCCTGGCCGTTGTGCATCTTGGTCTGCCATTTCCTGGTCTTCTAAGGTGTGATCCGGTCTCTTGGTACTGCTGGACTACCCGCTGAACAGTCGACAAAGATACACCAATGTTTCTGGCTGTTTCACGCTGGCTCCGCCCAAGTTCCAAAAAAGTTAGGATTCTGGTACATTCCTCTAGCGTGACTGCCATGCTTCACCTCACAGAATAATAATTATGCACGTGGAAGACGTTCACGATAATTTTTTTTGTGACAGAATAGAAATGGAAAGCATCCATAATGGCATGAAACAAAAATTTTGTTTTTAAAAATAGTCATTTTTTTAAATTTTGTTTTTCTAATGAAGTTTTTTTCATCAACCAGTTTAAATAATATGCTATTAGAAGCGCAACTAAAAAGTCTTTATTCTGTTTTTTATTTCATTGATCTAGCTTTTACAGTTCTGGAGGTATTTCAATTTTTGTGACTGACCCGTAATTTTTGGAACCGAGTGTATAACTACATAATTTGAAATATATGAAATATAAAGTGACTTAGGCTAATTTAGATTAGATTCGCTCTGCGGCGTTACCAGCCTTTTACCACAGATACCAAGGGTAACACCACAGGACTCACTAATCCGATTAATCTACGAAAATATTTGCTTTAAAAGACTTACCAGGAACTTGCTGCTCTTTGGCATAACGTAATTTTAGGATAGTAATAGTCACCTAAATTATAATATGTAGCCCAAACTGCCAGATCATACTGACACGGTATTGGGTGAGATACATTTCCTTCATAATCGCGTTTATACTGAAATTATGAAAACATTTAAAACCTTAAATATATTTTTAATAGTTTTTGACCGCCTCCCTCCTAAATAAGGCCTCCCTTTCCCCTCTGCCTCATATCGATTACATTAGAATCGAAAGGAAAAATAAATATACTTTTAGCTGGTTTTGATTTTTAAAGTAGAAAATTATTTTTGGCAGTTTCCGAAAATGCTGAATTTGGCCTATCACACCTTATAAATAGTGCAGTAGAAACAAAGCTTTGCTTTTCTTAGCTTAAAAATATACCCAAAAAGTTGTAAAAATAATCTAGTAACTAGATTATTCTCGAAATAAAAGAAAGTAACTTTAATGTGAACAGTGTATCTAAAATGTTAGAAGTCAGTAGGGGCGGCAAATTTTTTATAGCTTTGGGGCGGCAAATGTGTTACTAACTCTAACCTTAAACAAACTTTTTTTTTAACCGTGTGAACATATCCTCGGACCGTCACCGTCACCGGTGTGTCGGACTCGAACCGACTAAAACCACATAATGTGACCTCTATGCTCCTGAGTTTTGGGACCAGTCCAGGGAAGATATTTCCTTCTGGACCCCTCCCGGCGCCTGCTCGCACTGTTGCGGGCACCATCTCCGTATAAACTCTCAAATTGGGTGACGTCTAGTCACACGCGGACGCCGCCCTACAGCGGATAGACGGGAAACCTGTCCAACCCATCCGCGGCCACACTCCGCCGCCCGGTTCTCCGGACTGCAACTGTGCACGGAAAGCACCTGCGTCAGCCGGAAGGAAAGGGTCCCGTGCTGCCACCCTGCCCACTCCACGATGACCGGCTGGAGAGCTTCCACGGCGGCAAAGCCAGCGCGTGGAGTCTCCAGCTGGAACGACCATCTCACCATAGTGGCTCGGCGAGCTGCTTCGCGCCACTCGCACTCCTCAGGGCTAACTTGGAGACATACTTATAAATCAATTATTTTTCTTACCGCAGGATGATAATGAATACGCGAAGGTCCAGCATGGTAGGTAGTTGCATTGTACACATTCGAGTTATGCTCGTAGTATATTCCTAATATATCTTCCAGATTCGGTAACGGCTTATAATTTCTCAAGACAACGTCTGTGCTTGTCGCTGTTGTTAGGATATGTCGTTGTGTCAACATAGAACAAGTACCAAGTATATTATATTTCCTATATGCTGTACAGCAATAACATCCGAGGAGCCACGCCTGTTCCTGTTGATCATAATAAAAGTGCTATTATACAATAGGACAAGTTATGTGTTCATAATCGAGGACCCACAGTGTTTGTCTTTCAAAAACATTTTGAAGCTACGTAAATAACAAGTACTCCACAACCGTGGATAGAATGTTTCGTTTGTCAATTGTCGAAATTCTTTGAAACCCAAACACTGGTCATGTTGCGTTGATATTAAATTGTTGAAATATTGGTTGAAGTATCAGATGCGCACAGAAAGAATATTGTGAGTGAAGCGTGCTAAAATAGAAAGGCAAGAAAGTTTCTGTTCAACTGTTAGATTTACACTGCTTGTGTTGTATCGTCAACCCTGTGACCTGAATTTTATCTTTCTATTTAGGGTGGTGATGATGATAATGTTCTCGAATGATAACAGTCTCTTAATCTCTTATGCTGATAAGTTCTGTTTAGGGCTCCTGTACTTAAGCTGATGAAAGAAGTCTTTGACTCGTGGGATAGTCCGATTTGGTATTGACGTCGGACGACGATGACAAACTCTTACGTCACTGATCCTCTTAGGGTCGTAGGGTGCGTAGTAATGATGACCGGGAACTTGACAAGCTAGAGCTTGACAAGCATAATCCTTATTCTGTCAAGTTGTTGTACTCTTTTCTTCTTTTCTTTAACGATTTTGTGAAGTTTCAATATAGTTTTGCAAGTTAACTTTTAATTCATATTCCCAACTGCATTGATGGTGTTATACACAAATATTGCGCTAAAATATTGTGACAAAAATGTGATATTAGTAACATAAGTGATGGACATATTGTATGCCTCATTTCGGTGGATAAAAATTTAAATTTATGACATCCTAGGTTCACGTCTGATGTTTTGGAAAGTGAAAGTGAGTGTTTAGTATGGTTAGAATATTAAATGTATGATTTTGGGGAACTAGATGTTAATAAGTAAAAATGTTCACTTACTGATTTATCAAACCAATATGTCTGTTTATAATATGGTGACAGGCGATATGGTCTATAGTATTCTCGGAAAAAATCTGGGCTATATACTGTGAAGTAGGGTTCTTCGAGTCGAAAATCTGGAGTATATTCCCTGTGTGGTACATAGGTATCGTTGGCTACCATGGCTTCTAACCAGGGCGTATATAAACCTGGATAATGATACTCTTCTATTGCATAGGGATTCCTAACAATATTCTTAAGATGACTTGCACTGCATATCATGTAGAGCATTGCAAACAATAATGATCTGAAACATATCAATCATAAAATTATTTTACGATTGGTTGTTATGGTTTGTGAAATGAACAAGCTTACAGATTTAATTCTCGCTTAATTTAGATAATTTAGACGAACAAAGGTTTTATATTTATTATTTAATTACATTTAAGCCTACCAAAGTGACTCTGCCTGATAGAAAGCTTGAGTAGAATTCAAGAGTGGGAAATCACCATCCTCCTGCATTGTACTCATTGTCTGTGAGTACAGACAATGCAGGCTGGTGACCTACACTATGGACTATCATTGGGCCTCCGGTTTACACACATCAACGAAACACGAATATTGACATTTTAGGTTGATCTTCTGTGTGAAGTAATGCCACCCCAGTCGAGCCGACCCATTCGTGCTTAAGTGAGCGTGGCTCTACTACCTAGAGAGTGTTTGAATTACATCAGTTACTTATAGTATATGTAGTTATAGTGTATGGGTATTTTAGTAGTTAGTATATATTCGGAACTATGTTATGTCCATAACTTCCAACGCTGTTGGAAGTCACTGTATAAGTAGTAACATGATCCAACCGATTCTTGATGAATTATTGCCTGCCATATGCTACATCCTAAATTATTCCCTTTTTTACAGTATTTTCTCGGACACTTGGATAGAAGAATTAATTATCCCATTGCCTAAAAATTACAACTGTTTTATAACGAATACCGCCCCATTTCCATATATGTAACCCTTTCTCTCAAAAGTTCTAGAACGTCTTGTACCTATAAGTACACCCAATGAAATTTCTTTTAGTACTAAAAACCAACTCCTAAACGAGGGTTTAGGAGTTAATTGACCTACACGAAAACCTGATTAAAGATCGTGCAGGTCGTGCAGGTCATAGCACAGTAAGTGCTTTGATTAAAGTTACAGACGACATCAGGTTGGGTATGGAGAATGGAAAATTTCTGAGCTGAGCATAATAATAACAATAACTTTATAAAAAAACACAACTTAAACCTTAAAGTACTTTTTATTGATTTTCAAAGTATTCACCACGTAGCTTAATACACTTTTCCATTCGCTCAAACCAGTTATTTTAACATTTATTCCTTTCTAAACTGGGGTGTTCAAAATGGCTGACTTGAAAGCGTCGACTGCTTCTTTACCAGACTGGAACCTTTGACCACAAAGACATTTCTTAATTTTAGGAAATGTAAAGAAATCGGCTTAGGTCAGGAATGTATTATGGATGTTGCTTCGGAAAATACCTGCACTCGTTCGCTAGGAGGGAATTGAGTCCCGCCTGCCACCACTGCGACTGCAGTGAGGACTCGGCACACGCCGGCGGTTTGCCCCGCATGGGCGACGCAGGGTCGGGCCCTCACTGCAGTCATCGGAGTGGATCTCTCGCCAAGGGCAAGCAACATGGCCAGTAGCGACAGTTGTTTTACCTCGGTCGCAACCTTCTGCGCAGAGGTAATCTCGCAGAAGGAGGCGGAGGAGAGGGCCTGGGAGGACGACCTCCACTCGGACCCAATCGGCCGTAGGCGAACCGGGTGGTGGAGGCATGCCCATCTGCGCCTCATGCCGCCCTGAGGGGACGAGGGGGCGGCGTCGGCGTGTACTGGATGTCGCCCAATTTAAGTTTCCACGGAGACGGCAGGCGCTAGGAGGGGTCCAGAAGGAGATATCACCCTTTACTCCTCTCAAAATACAGGCACAAAGAGGTCACACCGTGTGGTTTTAGTCGGTTCGAGTCCGACACACCGCCCCGCCGCAATCCCCGGCGGGGTGACGGTCCGAGGGGATTTCCACAAGTAAAAAAAAAGGAATGTATGGAGGGTGGTCATGAATTTCTACTTTTTCTGCTTCAAATATTCAATCGTTTGACGCGCGCTGTGTGAGCTTGCGTTGTCATGGTGAAGGATGATGCGTCGCTTTGAGTTAGATTTTCGAAGTTCGGCGATGACTTGTGGTAAACAAACTGTGGAATACCACCCTGCGTTAACTGTTCTACGATCTTCAAGTGCAATAGTCGCAACATGTCCGGTTATTCCAACGAACGTAGCCACCATCTTCTTTGAAGTGCTTCGAGAACGAACAACTTTAGTCGGCTTCGGCTCGTCTTGAATGACCCAGATTGTAGATTGTTGTTTGGAACAGGATCGTAGACATAGATCCAAGATCCGTCACCACTGATGATGTCGTAGACGTGATTTTACTCTCCTCGGTTGAACCTTTGCAGAGTTTTCTTACGCCATCTGACGCGGGCCGCCTTGTGATCGTCGGAAAGCAGATACGGCAAACTAGCTTTCTCACACCAAGCGCTTCATGCAAGATCTTCTCAACGGTTGTCCCTGAAATGCCTAATAGAGCCTCTTTCTCTCGATACGTCATATGATTGATGATCTTCGAGAATTAGTTGTCTCACAGCAATGATGTTATCTTCAGTGAAGGCGGATTTTGGGCGTCCTGCGCGGGATTTGTCACTAACACTATGTCCACGCAGGAATTCAAAATACCAGCGTTCGATAGTCCGCAGACATGGCTTCATCACTGAACACAGATGCTAGCTCTTCAAAACACTGAAGCCGTGTCAGGCCTCTTCTAAAGTTGTAGAAAATTATTGCACGAACATTTTCCTTAGAAAGGTTCATTTTCGTAC
Organism: Phragmatobia fuliginosa; assembly: GCA_932526445.1. Lineage (NCBI taxonomy): Eukaryota > Metazoa > Arthropoda > Insecta > Lepidoptera > Erebidae > Phragmatobia > Phragmatobia fuliginosa. Next base: position 6,816,959 of record OW052057.1, on the reverse strand, counting down.
GTAACCTGACGAGATTTCAATCGACGCCATGACTAAACAATAGCATTAATCCTAATACTTTCAACTGTTTTGAGATTCAAAATTTAAACACATTACACATTCGAATTTAGAACAGTTCCAAATTCCAAATTGCCGGAAAATATGGAAACAACAGAACTTATAAGGCATGCCTAGTAGTTTCTGGTATATTAAAAGTAGTGGAGAAGGGAAAATTAAAGTACCTAGTAAAATGTAATCCATAGTGTGTTAATAAAACATAATTTGAATGATTAAATATGAGTTATACTCGTATATAATATGCTAATCTAAATACATAAGGTCCGGGAGTATGGTCCGGGAGTATGGTCCGGGAGCGGATCAGATCCGCCGCCGGCGAATCGGGCGGCGGAGGCGCGAACATCTGCGCCTCATGCCGCCTTGAGTGTGGCTGCGGGTGGACGAGACGGGTTTTCCCTCCACCCGCATTATTTGGCTAGCCGCGTACAGAGACGGTGCCCGCATCAGGAGCGGTCAGGCGCTGGGAGGAGTCCAGAAGGAGAACTGACCCTGGACTTCTCCTCCTCCTAAAAGGAGAAGCGCAGAGAGGGCTTACCATGTGGTTTTTAGTCGGTTCGAGTCCGACACACCATCCCGCCGTAACCCCCATGATGGTGAGGTGACGGTCGATGATGATTTTCCACACGAAAAAAAAGTACAAACTTTTTTATCCATGCGAATAGACGTCTCAGTAGACGCCTGTTACACCTAGATATAACCAACGGCGACCGGCTACACCTAGTTTTAGCCGGTTAGAACTAGGTATAGCCGCACTCGGGTATTAGCCGTAACATATATATATATATAAATATACCTACATAAATACGTTTTCGATTGAGGTAGTTTACAGTTATGGTCAGGTCAGTAGGGTCAGGTGCAGTTTAGTAAATGTTTGTGTGAAATGTTTCCGCAACAAGAGTTTATAAGTTTCGCGACTTTTTGCTGTTCTAATCTCGAGAGGGAGCGCATTCCATAACAGAATATATTGAACGAGGAAAGTTGAATGTAAAGTCATGTATCAAAGCAGAGTGGAGAGTGTGACAATGGAGAAGTAGGTTGTTTAATGATCTAAGGTTTTTGGAGTGGTTTGTACCTAAATATTGTAGTTAGTGTTCTATAAAAAAATAATATGCATACCAACCTAGTAACGCAACCCATCATGTTACAAAATGCTCCTTTTCAATTACTGTCCGCACACCAATGTGGTAGAGGTTCTCACAAAAGTAAAAAGAAACTGTCAATTTTGGCTACCACGCATCCCTTTTTATTCAGTTAAAAAGGAATGCGAGCAGCTTGTTACAATTAGTGTTGCCATAATCGCAAATAAGCAGAAAAGTTGGGGATAAACTCAATTAAATAGTAAACGATTTTAAATCTTTTTATGCATTGGATTTACGAAGGTACTATTAAATCCGTGTAGTGACGGATTAAGAATACAGAGTGTCACCACTCCTATTCATCCCGCGGGTGTCGTAAAAGGCGACTAAGGGCTAAACTACGCAATATAACATCGATGCAAAGGGAAGGAAAACTTGAAACAAACCCGTCTGGCCAGCGTGGTATAGTAGCTTTCTAAGGAGATGGCTATGTCCAGCAGTGGACTGTTAAAGGCTGTTGATGATGATGACAATTAAATCCTAATTGGCCAATATCGTATCCACTTATTAACAGGAAAAATCTATACAAAATAATAAAATTAAAGTGTCTGTTGTTAATATGAAATGAGTTGATTTTTACTACATGCATATGAAATTATATACGGTAGATACTATAAAAAAAAACAATTTTTAAGTTTTTACTCCGTTTATTTGCTAGTGGCTGGACAGATTTCGACGGGACTTTTACTGGCAGATAGCTGTTTTATTTAGTTCAATAAAACAGCTAATGAGTTTTATTTAAATAAGATGTCCGTGTTATGGTTGTCTGGAAGAAATCGCCATAAGCGATAAGACCGCCTATTGTTATACATACATATTTTGTATCTCATTTGTTTATTTTTTGTGTAAAAAAGAAACGAATAAATAAATAAACAAAATAAAAATTATAGAAGGAGAAACATTGGTTACTGTATTTAGAATACCTTCCCCTCTCAGCGTTATCTGTACCTTTGGAACTTTACAACAAGCGCTGGACTCAATAATTACCTAACTTAGTGTTGACCTTTCGCAACATTTCTGCTGAATTAGTCATTTTCAGTTTGATTTGGTTCCTTATTTACACACTTAGGTACACTTTTAAGAAGTTTTTTTTCAATATTTCTGACGAAATTGCGTGCTGTAGCACTAGTAACACAGCATCTTTAATGGGAGATATTTGTTTATTCCGGTCGTTACAAAACCTTTTGTGATTGATGTTTGTTGAATTTCAAAAAAATGTGGATTTGTAACCTTGTTTCGTTTTACTAAGAATTCTTAATAGGACAGTAATCCCCGTGCTGAATGTTAGCACTTTCAAGATTGTGATAAATTTAGAAAACTTAGTTGAGGCAGTTAACCAGTTTTGACCTTTAAAGGAAGTTTTGTGTACTAGGTGAGGATGGTGACACCCTACTCTTGGATTCTGCGCATGCTTTCCATCAGGTAAAGTAGTCACATTGGTAGGTTCATCGGCCAAGTGCGTGTCAGGCCAAGCACAGGAAAGGGTTCCTCAGTCACCCATAATTGTACGTGGATTTAAAATCTTATCCAATAGATAATTGTTATGTTTACGTATTAATGCGCATAATTTTGTATGACGTTTTCCAAGGAAGCGAATTTTACAAGTTATATAGAGGCTTAACTTGTGAAATGCGCTTCCTTGAAAAACGTCAACTCTTGAACTAACAAAGTCATCTAATCCGTTATAGTTTTCCTTCAAAGTTCATTATATGGACCACCATCACGAATTTTCCCAGATTTTTTGAGCCAACCGTTTTGATTTTAGGGACGACGACGACGCCCTGTTTTTACAAAAAAGTGCTATTTAAAAAGGAATTTCTCGCAAACGGATACCTAAATCAAAAAGTTTTAGAAACCCTTTTAACGTTTTTAAAGACTTATCTAACGATACCCCACACGATGGGGTGACCGCAAGAAAAAAAAACATCCCCACTTTACGTGTAGGGGAGGCACCCCAAATTTTTTTTTTTTTCATAATTTTATTGTAGCACTTTGTCGACGTAATTAAACATGCCAAGTTTCATCTCTCTAGCACATACCTTTTGGACGGTAAGTCGAGGACGGACGGACGGAGGGTTCCGAGTCATAAACTTCGGAACCCTAAAATACATCAAAATTCCAATCTAATTCATTTTTGCTTCTGCAGAAATCTTCTCGATACTTCACTGGAGGACTCGTGGGTTGGTTATGTGGAAATCGAAATACAGGTTGGCCCGTTCTGTTTACCAGCAGCCCGGAAACAAGATTTAATCTAAAAATAAATCCTTTTTCCACTGACAGATCTCGAGCCATTTACCTAAGTACAGATAGGCTTGCCTCGAAGCGCTCATAGCCAATTGACCTTAGGTGATTTGAAACAATCACCGAGGGTTAGCAACGAAGGCGCGGTTAGTATCTAGATGCGTGACCGTTTGAAGCATAATATGTTATGGGCGTTTCCGTGATTCGGAGACACGTTTAGCAGACGGTCCCGTTATCATAACAGTCATAAAGCTTAGTTTGAGGCCTTCAGACGGCCTAAAATATCCAACGGCAAGATTATGAAGCCACGTGTCTTGTAGTCCCCAACTCGCGCTCGACCAGTGTGGGGACTTAACTTCCATAATACTTTATTTATATCTACCTCAGTCCTTCCTTATGGCCTTAACCGTTTTTTGAGAGGTGACCCGAGCCCAGCAATGGAACGTTATGGGTTGTTGATAAGGCTTACCTCTTGGGGCCACGGTGCTCGTTCCTACTGAAGGAAATCAAAATGAAGTTTTTGCAGAAAGAAAGACCGCGGTAAAGTAACTGTCGAGAGATTTCCGATGACTGCAGTAAGAACCAAACGCTGCGAGTTAAACCGCCAGCGTGTGCTAGAAAGAGTCCTCACTGCAGGCGGGAATTAAATCCCTCAGATAAAAGTTGGCGGCATTCGCTTCCAAGTTCCATGGGATGTTCCGGCCAAGGCGCACGCAACCTCAGGCGTATGGCTCTAACCACCAATATCCTCTGGGGTTGCCAGAGGCGTACCCTATTCCGGGCGGTCAGAGCCACCGCCCACACCGGTGCACCGTATAATATCAGATCATAGACCGGACAACCCAGTGTACAGCTGTCTAGTCGCGTCCCTGGCTACACCCAAAGGAGAAACCCGATTCTGGGCCTAAGCGTTACACGAATGGGATATGTACCAAAAAATTCGTCTATTTTGCTTGATTAACCTATCGAAATCTTAGCTTCATTTGCAATGGCCAAGTGTAGAAAATAAGTAGAATTCTATTGTTTTAAACAATCTTTGTAAACCTCTGCAACACTTATTTCAATATACGTAACTAGCTCCACAAACGTAGCATTCCTAAAATAGGATTGATTTAGTGGAAATCGATACTGTTTTAAATAAATAATACTTCTTTGTTTTAGTATAAATGATTGTTTTAATAGGTATTTTAATCAATGTAAATAGAGTCTGGCCAGCGAATCGTGACACAACTACTTACAATGGCGGCAATTCAAAATATCTACAACTGGCAGCATTAAATATAGCAAGAAAGGGTAGTTTTGCATTTTTATATTAATGTGACTATGCCCTATTAAAACACAAATGTATCAAATCGTGTTTTTCATGTTATAGAAAACTATAGCAGTTTTGACAACTTTTTTATTTCAGAAGTTATAAAGGCCTAACTTGTGAAATAAGCTGACTTAGAAAACTTCGTACAAAAATAAAGAAATAATAAGCAAATACAACAATGTATAATATGTATGTATTAACAAAAATAAAAGTATGTTTATGTATTAATATCAGTTGTCTAGTTTGGCGACTAGATGGCGTTGTGTGTAAAATGTCCGAAATATTTATAATTTATTATTATTATTAATTATCTATTGGGCACGATTTAATTATGGGTGAGTACATAACCCTATTTTATGCGTGGCCTGACACGCACTTGGCCTATTTTTATTAAAATAACTCAAACAATAAACATAACCTAAAATGTAAACATTGTCTGATTTTACCAATTTGGCCATTGCTGCGAGACCTGAAAATTAGGCTCGTGAAATCGTCATAGATATTGTAATTTATGACCAAATTCTAGCACTGTAACGCCAGGCCCAAGTTTGTATGGATTTCAGGTTTCTCCTTTGGCAAAAATCGCCCAAGGCCGCAGACAGCATATTTCCTATCTACTATTTACTATCCCTACTAATATTATAATGCGAAAGTAACTCTGTCTGTTACGCTTTCACGCCTAAACCACTGAACCGATTTTGATGAAATTTGGTATGAAGATAGAACTGAACTTGGGAAAGGTCATAGGCTTTTTACCGCGATAACCGATATACACGCGGGCGGAGCCGCTGGCGAAAGCTAGTCTATATATATAAAAATGAATCCCATTTCCCTTGGTCACGCCATCACGCGTGAACGGCTGGACTGATTTCGCTAATTCTTTTTTTATAATATTCATTGAAGTACGAGGATGGTTTTATGGAAAAATAAAATAAAAAAATATCTGATAAGTTTTATTGGAGGGGTTCCGAGAATACAAAACAATTGAGTGACGTTGAATCGACTGTTAGGCGGTACGAAGTTCGCGGGGTCAGCTAGTACTATATAATAGTAACTAATGCCCTGTTTTCACCAGCTATACTTAAAACGTCTCACTACAACGAGCTCCCTAATAGTCAGTCCCTAAATTTTAATAGACATCTAAGCACTTAGGTGGTGGTGAAAACGAAAATATCACTAGGGGTTACCTATAAGTGTACCTTAGACTTAGGGAACTTTGAAAACTGCCATAAATCTTCTTTTCAAGGAGAGCTATGCTCGGCATTTTTATGTATGGGCCTACCAAAGTGACTCTGCTCTGCCTGATAAGAAACATGAGTAGAAGCCAAAAGTAGTAGTAGTACAGTGGTAGGTCATACTCAATGCGAATGCAGACAATGTAGTTTGATGACCCACACTACGGCGGCCTAGTGAGATGTTATTCCATCATTGAGCCTCCGGTCTCGCACTCACCAATGAACGAACATGACGGCACAAATGCTGTCATTTTAGATTGGTCATCATCAACAGCCTTCAACAGTCCACTGCTGGACATAGGCCTCTCCTTAGAAAGGAGGTTTTGGCCTACTAAACCACGCTGGCCAGACGGGTTGGTATAAGGTTGGTTTCAAGTTTTCCTTCTCTTTGCATTGATGTTGCCTTGCGTAGTTTATCCCTTAGTCGCCTTTTACGACACCCGCGGAATGAATAGGGGTGGTGACACTCTGTATTCTTAATCCGTCACGATATATAGACTGGTCATCTATATATTAATTATAGGATGTTGATAACGATGAGGTGTGGGTCTTGTAATGAAAGATCATTAAATTAAAAATCATCTTTTAATTTATTAAATAGGTACGATATTTATGTACATAAATTACTAATATTAATTAAAGAAATCACTTCGCTGGCACAATAAGTAAAAGGCCTAGACCTACAAGATGTTATTAAATGCTTCAAATATTTGTGCACATATAACCAAAGAATTACATTCAGACATTTTTATGAAAGGAGTTCACAGTTATCAATTTTTTAAGGTTTTACTGTGTACGGATTACAACTATACCTGTGCTATCGACTTAACCAAATCAGGCTCAATTTACACTTAGGCCTAAAACACAAACAATACTGATTAATCAGCAGTGGGATATATTTAGACGAATGTCATTTTATGTTAGAATTTTGCTACAGATGTCATGATTTATATAAATATAAAACATTTAAATATTTTAACTGTTTGTTTGAATTATTTTAACTTTATAGCGGGCAGTTCTATGTACATAGTACAGTTTAGTGCCTTGTAACGAATATACAGTATACAGAACTTTATTTATAACTTTAAATAATATAATTTCAAGCAATATTGAGATTTAATACGTCACTTTTGAAGATGATACTTGTTATAGGTAAATATGGAATACTTGATCGTTATTTATTTTGTTAGACGATTTCAAAGTTGTACAAACAATATATTTGATTTTCTCAATACGTCATCGATATGAACTTTCGTACGATACACACGGTATAGTTTTAACGTACACGGTCAAACAGACGTATGAACGATTCCATACGAATTTTAGACGATCTCATTTATACATATTACATTGTTTTTGTCAAAACCGATCGTAGGAAAGAGATGAATAATGTATAATATATTTACGGTGATCGATTTAATTTATAACTCACTAGAACGGGTAGAAAATTATACGTATAGGTTTAACTTAAAATTCTGTGCAAACCGGCAGCGGGATGGTGGAGGATATTAAATTTATCTTTGGATCCTTTCAACGCTTAGAAATGAACCTCGTGTTCGCTGCATAGCAAAAGAAATTATAAGTTGTATTTTGGAGTAAATTAATAGAATCGTCCTCACCGTCGCGCTGTGGTCAGTGTGCTACAGTGTGGTGGTACGGGGATGTGGAGGTAGGTAGGGGTCGGTAGGGGTCGCTACAGGTAGAGCAGGCCGGTGACGGAGGCGTGGGCCATGACGGCCTCGGCGGCCTGGCGCAACTCGAGGTGGGCCCGCGCAGCCTCGGCCCAGCCGCGGGAGGCCGCGCGAGCCGCGCCCTGCAACAAGTTGACGTAGCGCAGAGCGCCCGGCAAGTTGCCGTGCTCCATGTGGTACCTGCACATACGACACGATATCATTTTCTTCGCTTTTATAGTAACCGACCAAAAAATATACATTTCTATACTATTACGAGGTGGGGTAACGGAGCGACGGGCATCTGACTTACTTACTCTGGCAGAGGATATTTAAGAGGATTGACTTGTTATCGTGCCATAGATGTTCATGACAACCAGGACCGACAGTTTAACGTGCTATTCGAGGCAAAGGCGTGAATATCGCCAAAACTTCTGTACGGAAGTGATTATTTATTTATTTATTCTACCTCAATCCTTCAATTCACCCTCAAGGTTGCGGAGATACGATGCCAGTCACTCCGTGAAAAAACTGATATTCAGGTAAAACGGGTTGAACTAATAAGCCGACGTCAAATAAACTTGGAAGATATTAAATAATATTCTACAGCATTCACACATCAATATCTAGTTTCAAACTAAGCACAGCACTAGACTGACGTAAATACATAATACTTGTTTTACTGTAAATACGTACATGTTATATACTGCAAAGAAATAAAAGCAATGGTTTTCGTGGGTTCGATTATTGGTAAGGTAACTGACCACCAAAAGAACAGTAATAATAATAATAATTATTATTATTATTATATAGTGTGATATTGTGGAGATAGATCGATTAGAGCGCCGCGCAATGATTGTCGATATCGCTGTTCCTCATGACGAAAATCTCGTGAAAGTTTAAAAAGAGAAACAAATCAAATATCTGGATTTATCTCACGAGATTGTCGATATGTGGAATATGGATTCGGCGATCATTGTTCCGATAGTTGTTTCTGCTCATGGTTTGATAGCCAAGAGCCTCGATCAACACCTTAAGAGGCTCACGTTAGATGGCTGGATCAAGGGTCTGATGCAGAAGGCAGTCCTTCTTGACACGGCACGTATAGTGAGGAGGTTCCTGTCTTTGGAGCCCTAACCACCGGTTTCTTGGTCCCTGTACCCGATGTCGGTGGTCTACTATTTTTTATATTTTTAAATGTACTTTTTATATTTATATTTAAAAATGTAATTCATATGTAAATAGTATCAAATAAAGAGAATAATAACAATATTTCAGATATCTGAATTAATGAGCAAACATCAGTAGTACCTCGCTCTCTGTATAATATCGAACGTGTCCAGCTTGGAGAAGTCAGTGGGTTGATTGTCGAGCTCATCCTGAGGTATGTCACTGTTCTAAAAATAAACATACAATTAATTTCGAAAACTATATTCACTATATTATGCTATAGTTTTCATCCTGCCAAATCAATATTCGTCGATAGTACATGTAACCTTCCTCTTAAATCAATATTGATGTAAACTACATTAAAATCCTTTGAGTAGTTAGAAATATATTACTGTACAAGAATGGGAAGTGATTTTATTTTATACCACGTAAAGAGGCGTAACACATACCTTAACGAACAATAGTTTAGACTGAAGCCAAGACAAGAAATATACGGGTAAGGCTGCTCCCTCGCGGCCGATCAGAGCTACCTTTCTGGCAGTATTTTCCATCTGAAACAATAAATAAATTCATATTTCGAACATTCGACACACAACGCCATCTAGTTTCAAACTCAGTAGAGCTTTTACTATGACGACTAGATTGACTTTTTTAATATGTACTGACATAACAAATTATACATTAAGATTTATCAATTTTGTTAAAGTTAAATAATTAACAACAATTACCGTTTCAAACCTTTCGCGGAGAGCTTTTTCGGTGACAATGCCTTTCTCATGAATATCCTTGGAGATTCCTTTCAGCACTGTCTCTACTAGCTTATCATTTTTACCTGTAATAATGTATACTTTCAGTCCGACAGTTTTACAATACAGCTTTTGAACCTTCAATACAAGAATAGTTAAGATATGAGTTACAGAAAAATGAACTGTAAGCAAATAGTATTAAAGTATATAATCGAACAACAGACTTCAGTGAAGTTAGTAGTTTCAACAACAGAATCAGTATCACTTTCGAAACGTTACAATAAAGACCCGAGAGTTTTGAAACCGAGCAACAAGAGGCATAAATGTAAAGTTTCGAAGTGCCTAAAAAGGGCTATTTGAAATGAAAAACATTTACTTTTAATTGATAAATGATTTTCAGGTTGCAAATAAATCTTTTACAGATATTTTTACACGTCGGACATGACAGCTAGAAGACGCCGGCATTTTTTAAGTCATTTCGGAAGAAATGCCGAAACAAACCACAGAGGTGTCTTCTTTTTTTAAAACACCGTGAATAATGATTAAATGATATATAAAGGTTCGAGCACATTATGCCGGGCCGCAGCGTGTCGGGGCGGAGCGCAAAAATCCGCTCAAATCGCTTCAATACAAATTGTATGAAGCTAATCAAGAGGTCTCGGGTTAAAATCCCGGGTCGCGCCAAAAAAGTGTTTTTGGGTTTTTCTTAGGAAATTCCTAATAGTAGCCCGGAGATTGGAAGTTTGGCGGTGATTCACGCCCGTGCCTCGGAGAGCACGTAAAGTCGTCAGTCCAGGTTGTCGTGAACATCTATGGCAATCGTTATACGGAAATCAATGCCCTCAAATTTACTGACATATAGTTCAACCTACAAATTTCAGTTCTCCCTTAGGGTTGCGAAGGTCCGATGCCAGTCGCGCTGTGTGGAAATACTGATACTCAGGTACAACCGGTTGAACTAGTAGAACCAAATAATATTGGGTATAAGGCTAGGAAGAAGAACTATGCGTGTACAGTTGTTCCCGCCACTGCGGGACGTATTCGAACGCAAAACGTCAAAGTGACATACGGGTGACGTTTTGAGACTTGAACTTACGAGACGAACACCGGCGTGCGCGTACGCGGGTGCCCGCAACAGTGCGGGCAGGCGCGCGCACGCCTGCCCGCACTGTTGCGGGCACCATCTCAAACTTCGACTCTCTAATTATGCAACGTCCGGTCACACGCGGACGCCGCCCCCTCGCGTTTGGCCACTACTGCGGACGGACGGGAAACCCGCTTCCCTGATGCAGCTGAATGGCAAACTATTGAAGGCGTTGGCGATGTCCAAAGATACCGCCAACACCACTCCGCCGCAGCTCACCGCCTCTTTTTGCTACCGCCTCACTTTGATACCTTCCCCTTACCTAACCCCACACTGCTGTATTGTACGCGTCGCCCAAGGCGTGAACATTACAACAGTGTTGAGTAAAGTGTGTACTTACCTGCCTTCTCGAGCGCCTTGAGTTCGTTGTCAACCTTCGCGTTGGGTTCGGGGCGGCGCGTAGCGGCCAGCAGCGCCTCGGCCGCCGCCCACAGCGACTGCGAGCGGCGCGCCTCCGCCTCGCCCGCCGCGCGCTCTGACGACAATACCACATATATTGTTTTAAACTTTCATGGTCAGAAACATTTAAATATTAGGTCTTTACCTATGAAATTGCCGTTTTGTATGCATTAAGTGAAAGTATTTATTTTTTCAAAAGCTCTCCCTCATCCGCCATACTCACCAGACCTTGAACCTACCGTAAAATAGATAATTCATATATGCGATATATATGAATTATCTATTTTAATGTACTATATATTTATATCCGAAATATCGGATTCTCACTAACAAAAAGGTACATGGTAGCAATCCCGCAGATTTATAATAGGTCTTTACCTATGAAATTGCCGTTTTGTATGCAACATTAATAATAAATGTATACTAACGTTTCAAGGTCTGTTCAATGGCTTGCAGTTTGCCCGCCATGGCAGCCAACTCCTTTTTAAACACAACACGCTCCTTCTCAACTTGCTCCGAGACAGCACGGTTAAAATTTCCCATTATCTGTGAATTTTAATTTTATTATTCCTCTTAAAAAGATTAAATAAAGTCCAAAGTCGAGTGACCTCGACTTTTGTATTTAATTTCATTCATCAAAAGCTGGTAAATAATTAAACCTTCGAATTCGATTCGGTCCGATACCAGTTGCTAAGTGTAAAAATTTATATTCAGGTAAAACCGGTTGAACTAGTAGACGACTCCAAATAAACTTGTCAATAATAAAGGCTAGGAAGATAATGAAAAGCTAGTGTGTGTGTGGATCGGATCGAATCAACTTTCGGTTTGGCTTCTCTCTTATGGTGAACGCACACTTATCTGCGCCGAACGAATCGAAGTCAAGGAGGCTTCGCACACTTATCCGCAGCGGAAGAATCGACCGCGCCGAAAGCATCGACCGCGTCAAAGAAATCATTTCAAGAAATAGTACTCGTGCGTTGCTCTGTCATACGCAACTGATAGAATCCGCGCCGAATTTTATGACGTCATCCGAATTCGTCTTGGACTTCTGGGGTTCTTCCAGATGCGGACGATTCGACGCGGGTAAGTGTGCGAGGTTTCATGAGATTTCATATAAAGAATTCTAAAATTTGTTTCATTCGGTTCGTTCGACGCGTTCAGCTCTAATAAGTGTGCGATTACCTTTATAAATACCAAACAGTTAGTACGTAATATTTAAAAAGGTACCGCTTGCTCTCTTTTGTTGAGTCTGTCCTGTAATATGTCTTGTTGAAGCTGGAACTGCTTTTTAAGTTCTTCCTTAATGTGTCTGTTTGCTGCGGCTTGAACTTCTAAGCTCTGTGAAATTTATAAATAAACAGTTATATGTAATCAACTCTTGTGTAACAGAATCTCGTTGATTAATTCCTTTTTACCGGGTCTCCTCTTAGTTGAGGGGATTAAGGCCATATGTCCCCACGCTGGCTGAGTGTTTGATAAGACACGTGGCTACGTAATCTTACCGTTAGATGTTTTAAGCCGCCTGAAGCTTTGCGACTTTACCCTATGATAACAACCGCGACCGACTACTTAACATGATCTCCAGATCACGGAAAAGCTCATATCATGACACAAAAGGTCACCCATCTGAGTACTAACGGCACCTTCGTTTATTACCCTCGGTGATTGTTGCCAATCACCTAAGGCCATTTGAAGAATGATATTTTTGGTGATCTATGAATGTTTGTATGTTTCACGGTAGGCCAAAATGAGTGAACGAAAAAACGAAAAAAACGAAACGAACAAGCTGAGGCCAAACGACGAAAATATTACAATATTATAAGTTAGGTTTATAAGTTTTCCAATTCATCATTCAATAAGTATTGAAAAATACTAAAATATTGCTTTTCATTTCTTTTATTTATAATTCAGTATGAGCAGTGGTATGATAAGTCGGACCATAGATTTAGCGGAATATTCCATTAGTTTTCAGAAAAAAGAAATTAGGTAAAAAATTCAAAAAAATAATTTCAATAGTAAAAAATAATTATACCTTTTTCAGATATTCCTTTTCCTTCGCCAGCTTTTCATTTTGTATCATTTCTTCGACTTTAGCTTCAATTATAGCTTTTTCGTCGTGACCTAAAATCATTTAACAATTTTAATGCCGTAGGACATGGGAAAATGTGTGATGTGTGGGAAACTTGGTGTGATCCACAAACGGTTGTTTTGAGTCTTGGTGTTTTTTGTGTCCCTATACCTATTCCTAATGCTGTAGTCGTCTTATAAAAAAAAGAAAGATATCAGTAGGGATATGCCTATCGATATTTAGATGCTGTGATCTAAGCCTGCTATATTAACATTTGTGTGGTGACGGATTAAGAATAGTGTCACCATCCTAAAGGAACAAAGTACGCAAGACAACAAAACTGCAAAGAGAAGGAAAACTAGAAACAAACCCTATCCCTATACCAACTCGTCTGGCCATCGTGGTATGCTAAAAACAAAATCTCTTTCTTAAGGCGAGGTCTATGTCCAGCAGTGGACTGTTAAAGCTATGGATGATAATAACATGATGCTCAACAATAATTTGAGTCCTGAACTTACATTCAATAGCTCTATTTATCTGCAGCTCTCGAACAGTCTGCAACTTGGCGATTTCATTCTGTAGGAATTGTACCTGAAAAAAATAACATAAAAATGAGTAAACGTTAGAATAATAATAATCCTTAATAATATTATAAACACGAAAGTTTGCGAGTATGTATGTATGTAAGTTGTTCTTTCACGCAAAAACTACTGAACGGATTTGGATGAAACTTTACAATGATATAGCTTATATATCAGAATAACACTTGGCTACTTTTTACTGCAATATTCAAGATACACGGGGCGGAGCCGCGGGCGAAAGCTAGTAATGCTAGACAACTGATATAAATACTTAAATAACCTTTTTTTTGTAAATACATACATATTATATATAGAAAACACGTAAACTCCGAAACAAATATCTGCGTAGCACACAAACATTTGGTCCGACCCGGAAATTGACCCGAGACCTCTTGATCAGTAGCCGCATACGCTAACCACTAGATCAACAAGGCAGTCTAGAATAAAATCTCTAAGCGTAATATTTTACTAGACCCCTAGAGTTTTGTGGTGATCTAGCCGTTCCAGAGATTACCCGGAACAAATAATCAGACAGACATTTTAGTTGTCAGTACCAATTATATACTTTCATATGCATTCAGTTGAATAACTGTTAATTTGATTTTACAGACAGACACTCCTATTTTTGTATGTGTGTTTGTCGGCAGTCTAGTTACTATAACACAGGCTCTGCTTAGTTGTTATATCATGAAGGCTTTACTTACTCGTTTAAGCGTGTACGTGAGAAGGAGATCAGTATCCCCTTTGAGTTCCAGAGTCTTGGCGCACAGATCAATGCCAGGGAATAAGGCCTGTAGCTCGTCTTTGAACGTACGACGAGCTTCCTCAACCTGTAATTATGATATATGTCAGCAAATAGCTAGATATAAAGTTATGATGAGAATTCTATCCAAGTAAGGTTAGTCTATGTTCTATGTTCTATGTTATGTGGGTGGTTTCCGCACTTAGTCCTTTAAGTGGACCATTGTACGTGAGGGCGGCCATCACTCCAGCCAGCCCACCTCCCTCCAGAAGCGGATAAGGTCTCCGAGTCTGTCCAGACATTCTGCAACAGATTTAGGAGATCCAAGTGTGTTTTTCCGTGTTTCGGTGACACCTGTGCACTCAATGAGTACATGTGACACCGTTTCCTCTGCCCCTAAGCATGCTCTGCATAGGGGACTGTCAGTTATGCCTATGGTGTGGAAGTGTTTGTTTAGTGAGCAGTGTCCGGTGATAGTTCCTACCACCAGCCGCAGACTGTCCCTGTCCAAACGCAATAGGCGTTTGGTTAGTTTATCATTAGGAAGTGGCATGGCTTCCTTTGATTGTCTGCAGCCTGGGACAGATAGCCAGTGGTGTTGTGCTTGTGTGCGGGTAAATTCTTGCAGCCAACCACGGAGCTGGCTGAATGGGACAGGCACCACGGGTTCGGGTCCAAAAACCGCTGCGCCCGACCCTCTCCTAGCCAGCTCATCGGCCGCATCGTTACCTAGCGATCCGCTGTGTCCTTTTATCCATTGTATTGTCACTGAATTCCGGCCGGAGGTCGCAACGCGTTCTAACGCGTTGTGACAGTCCATTATGAGTTTCGAAGTGACATGGGTTTTATTCAGGGATTTAAGTACCGATGCACTATCAGAGACTATACGGATGTGTGAGTCCGTAATTTTCCTTGTCTCTATAGCGTGGGCCGCCAGGATAATACCCACGCATTCCGCTTGGAATACAGTGTTGAATCTACCTAGCGGCTTCGATACCCTGATGTTAAGTTCGTCTGAGAATACACCTGCTCCGGTTCCTGAGTTGGTTTTGGAGCCATCGGTGTATATTCTGAGTTCTTTTGTATCTGATTTGTCGTGTGGTTCTTCTTTTAGGTGTATATTATAGTGCTTCTGAAAATTAAATTTCTTCAGCATCCTATCATTGGGTGATGTCAACATGGGTTGATGTGTGATCGCTCGTTCTCTTATGCGTGTGTGTTTGATTCTGGAGTCATTTCCCAGTGTGCCGGCATTATGGAGTCTAAACGCTGCTAGTGCTGCTTCCTCTTTAACAACTAAGTGCAAGGGTGGCAGCCCCAGCATTGTTTGCAGTGCGGCTGTTGGTGTGGTTCTCATGCTACTAGTGATAGCCACGCAGGCGTATCGCTGTAGTTTTTCAAGGGTTTTTTGGCAAGTAACCGAGTCTGTCCTGGGCCACCAGACTAGGGAGCCATATGTTATAGTTGGTCGAATAACTGTAGTGTATAGCCAGTAAGTGGCCTTGGGACTGATGCCCCAATTTCTGCCAAGCAGTTGCTTGCATTGCCACAGTGATATACTGGCTTTTGTGGTAATGTATTCAGTATGTTTAGCCCAATTCAGTTGTTTGTCCAAATAGACGCCCAGGTATTTGGTCTCTGATGTCAGGTTTAGGGTAGATCCGTAAAAGCGTGGCAGTTGCAATTTTGCCAGCTTCCTTTTTTTGGTAAAGAGGACCAGTTCTGTTTTTGTGGGGTTGACTGTTAGTTTATGCTCTTTGCACCAGTCCTCTACAATTTTCAAGGCTTGACGCATGAGGTTACACAGTGTGTTTTCGTGAGTGCCATTTATTATGATTGTTATGTCATCGGCATATCCTACGGTGAAGTAGCCTTTGTCGTTTAAACCACTTAGGAGGCTGTTCACGACGAGGTTCCATAATAGGGTCGAGAGGACACCTCCTTGTGGGCATCCCTTCGCCACAATGGCTCTCGTGGTGTCATTCACCGTGACTTGTATGGCCCTTTGCCTGAGCATGTTGGTTATCCAACTGCATAAGGTTGGGGTCACACTATGCCTTTTAAGGGCTATGTCGATGCTGTGGAACATTGTTTAATCAAAGGCGCCTTCTATATCTATGAAGGCAGCCAGTGCTGAACCTTTGTGGTCTACAGCGCATTCAATCTTGGAAATCACGCTATGCAAAGCGGATTCTGTTGATTTCCCTATTGAGTATGCATGCTGTTGTTTGTGTAGCGGTACCATGCGTAGAGGTCCATCTCTGATGTATCTGTCGCATAGTCTTTCTAGGGTCTTCAATAGGAATGATGTCAGGCTTATAGGTCTATAAGCTTTGGGTTGTGTGTAGTCGGTTTTTCCGGGTTTCGGTATGAAGATAACCTTCACCTCCCGCCAAGCGAGAGGGATGCATCCATGTGCAATGCAGGCTCTGTAGACTTCCACCAGCCATGGTTTTAGGGATTCAATACCCCATTGCAAAAGGGCCGGTAGAATGCCATCCAGGCCTGCGGATTTATACGGTTGGAAAGACTTGATAGCCCACGAAATCCTGTCCTCTGTCACTATTTCGCGGGCTACAGTCCAGTCATTGTTGGTTGGTACCATTCCTGTATTTTCCTTCCAGATCTTTTCCTCTGAGAGGCTTCAGTCTGGGAAGTGTGTTTCAAGAAGGACCTTACAGATTTCGTGGTCTGTTTGTGTGAATGTGTTATCGGGCTTTTTTAGCGCACCGAGGTTGCGATCTTGGTCGCTGGATAAGATTTTCCTCACTCGGGCAGCTTCATTGTTTGATTCGATTGATTCGCAGAACTTCCTCCAGGCTAGTCTCCTGGCGTGTCTGATTTGTTTTTTGAAGGTATATTGGGTTTCCTTGTAGAGTTCCCAGTCATCCGGATGTCTCGAGTTTTTGGCTCGATTGAATTGTTTACGTAGTGTATTTCTGAGTTTTTCGAGTTCAGCGTTCCACCATCGGTTGGTTTTACACTTGGTGTACGGAACTCTTAATTTGCAGCATTCGTGATATGCCTCTTTGATGTAAAGTGTTAGCTTAGTCACTGTATGCTCTATCTGTGTGGTGTCTGTGATTGATGTCGGTGGTAGATTACTAGCTATTAATGAAGCGAGAAGACGCTTGTAGCCAGGTATATCTGTCCGACGCGGATTTCTTTTCGGGGGTTAGTCTATGGTTAGTCTAAGGTTAGTCTATGACTGGATGAGAAGTTTTATATTGAAACCCTTCGGCCCGGTACTAATCTCTTGCAGAAGAACAACCTACAATGATAGCATGCGTGCTATTTGGCCATACATAAATTACGTCACACGTTAAGGGGGTGCAACATTGTGTGACAAAGGGGTGGGAGGGGTCCTAAATTTCGTGACGACACATTTTAAAATCTATTATAATCTAGGCAGATTGGGTATTTATTTATTTTATTCTATGTTCGTGAGGTACGACAGTGGGGACTCCAGAAGCCGCTGATTTCCTGGTGTTCTTCCCGACTGCTGAAGTAGGCCGCCACGGGGTTTAGTGGGTAGACCGGTCACAACTCCAGGAGTCCCATACCAGCCCTTCGCATGCCCCACGGTGAGTATGGTGCGAAAAGAATTCCGCGCGTAAAAAAATAAATAAATATGTGATGTCGCAGTAGGGAGGGGGGGAAGTCTCACAAATGTGACCAGCTGTGACAAAGACGGGGGGAGCGGCAAAAAATCATCAAATTCGTGTGACGTAATTTATGGATGACTCCTATGGTGTTTCGTTGGTGAGTGTGAGACTGGAGGCTCAATAATGCAGGAACATCACCATATACCGCAATAGTGTGGGTCACTATAGTCCAGTATCTCTTAGATTAGAATCTTAATTCTACTCATGCTTTCTATCAGGCAGAGTAGATTCAGTTCGGGAGGTTCATAGACAGAAAAAAATGCGAATAAGTCCCCGCTATACAATAAAAATTATGTGTGCTACCCCTACGACTTAACTGTTCACCTTACCCTGTGATGTAACGCTAACGGTTTACATCGTAAAAATACAGTTACACGCGGGTGCACGCAACTACGTACGCGTGTGGAGGTAATTATTTACACATAATTTTTTAATTATATTCGAATAAATAAAGTTAGTATTGCACAGTTAAGTCATACGGGTAGTATGTATAAAAGTCGGGGAAGTCTAAATACAGTTATAGCTAACCTTACTCCAATACTTCTCGGCGAGCACGGCGTTTTGTACTTCCTTCTTGTAAATGGATTCAACCTCGTCGAGGTCTTTGCGGAATTGAGTTAGGTAGCGTTTAGTGGCTGTTATGCTCTCTGGGGGAGCTTGCACACCAGCTTTTATCATACGGTCCAATGTCTCTGTGAATATATATTAATAGTTAGTATTATAGTACAGTCAATGTTGTAGAGACACGGTTATTTAAGTACGAATGGGCCGGCTCGACCGGGCCAGTACTACCCTCACACAGAAGACCAACCTAAATATAACAGCATTTGTTTATTTATTTACTTTAAGCACAAATATTTTTTCTGATTTTTCAATACTGCTCGGTCTCTATTGGTTGTAGCGTGAAAATATAAGAAAGGAATTAGCATCTTTAAATTAGTGCGGTCATTTATTTTATTTTATTCATTTTAGTTTATAGCAGCAGCAGCTGTTATACAAATTAAGAGATAAGTTTAGAGGTTGTATTTCTATACAACCTCTAAACACTGATAGTCTAAACACTCTAGTCACAGATAATATGGCTATCTAGGCCATATTATCTGTGATTTTATATATATATATATATATATATTATTTACAATTAATCCGAAAAAGAAAAACATTTATCATGGTAAAAATTTATGTTTACTTGAAAAAGTTTAACACCCAATGAAGTAGGCACCGATCAGTAATGTCGTACTTTATAGACAGGTAGGGAAGTGGCTTGTGCATAGCTAAAAACAAAAACTATAAAACATTCTTGAAATACGATAAATCGATTAAACGATTAAAATAATCTATTATATTATTATGATCAAAATAATTTGACTTCATATAAGTATTGTTTCTGTAAATTTAATAAAATAAAAGGAAATAAAAATAGTATGAATTCAAGATTGATTATCAAAATTTTTGGAATTTAAGTTACTAAGAATAAAGAACAACAACTCTGTGCATTAATTAATTTATTTTTAGACCACTGGCTTAAAATGTAACTACGTTAGTAAAATTTTACTTTGAAACGCGTGTTTAATAACCTTTTAATCCAGAGTTATGAGAAAATACATTTGAAAAATCACATAATACTTACTAAACCGACCTTCAAGTGACTGTGTTAGGAAGTTTTCTTTGTTCTGGGTCAATTATATATCATAATAGTCCACATTGTATTTATTTATTACTGACTTAAAGAATATTATATCGATTCATTTTGATTTCAAATCGAATCGGTGACGTGTGAGGGCGTCACTAATTTCGAAATTTGTTGAACTGTCAAAAAGATAATAAAGGAATGGACAGAGTATAGCTTTTATATATATATAGATAAATACATACCAATAGCGCACCTCGCTTTAGCCCCAGCATCTTTCGCTTTCTTATACGTATTGTCTCTCTCTGTAACAGCGCCTTGCAATGTTGAGAAGTACTTTTTGTCCAAATCCTCTAAGTCGGACTCTATTATCTGTGAATGAAAAAAAATAGTATTTTAAATAATTGATCAACAAAAATTAATGATAAAACTTGTTCTTTATGGGTAATTCAACTTCATAGTATGTCATGTATGTCCAGTGTTGTGTGCATGTTTTGATATGTCCATATATACTTATGATATATTTTCCATATCACATTGTGTGTGTGTGTGTGTGTGTGTGTGTGTGTGTGTATATGTTTCTGTGTCGTGTGTGTATGTGTGTGATTGAGTCATAAGTACATGGTGTTAGATCTCGCTAGGTAGTCCCATTTGGGGCGAGTTGGGCATTCGTGTATCTCAAGATTATTTGGGGTCGGCTACTTACATACAACTTTACATACATACAAATTTAAGTTGTACATTTTTTTTTTCGGATGCGGTTATCGCGGTAAACAGTAGCATATGTCCTTCTACAAAAATCAAAGACAGTACAGTACAGTAAGGGGGGCATTTAGAGAATTAGGATTTCAGAATATTATCCATTCTGAGAATCAGGCATTATTGAATTTGCCCTTGTAAGAACTAGTCCTTTCACAGTTTTTTGGCGTTCAGAAACTGACGAATTTAATTTTAATCATTTTCTTACTGTCTTTATAATATAAGGACACCATACATAACAACAATGTGTTGTCTCATGTGGGAATGGAACCCTGCAACACTCAAATGGCCGATTAAACCACTATGTCATCAGTTCGGTCAAACGACGTAATTTATAAAAGTATTACCGTGAACAGTGCTTTGTTATAAGCAATACAGTGTTGAGTTGCAGCTTTATAGTTGTCGACAGCGAGTTTCGTATTCTCGTGCATTTCATGCTCTATCTCCACCATATCCTTAGTTATCTTAATAGTGGGAGGTGGGGATGGTTCACACTTCTCCGTATGCACTAGTGTCGCTGGAATGAAAATATTGCTCGATTAGTTAGGGGATCTTTATAGTATTCATCCCGTGGGACAAACTGCGCAGAACGTCACTGCAAACAGAAGGAAAATTGGTAACAATTCCTTTTTTTGTACGTGTGGAAACCCCCTCGGGCCGTCACCCCACCGGGATTTGCGGCATGGCGGTGTGTCGGAATGGAACCGACTGACAACACACGATGTGCCCACTCTGCGCCTGAAATGGGAGAGGTCCACGGAACCAGTTAATACGTCATCTAGACCCCTCCCAGCGAACAAACTCTATACCAACCCGTCTAGCCAGCATGGTATAGTAGGCCAAAGCTTCCTTTTTACAGAGTGGCCTATGTCCAGCACTTCCGCAACGGCTGGACCGATTCGTTTTAAATTTTGTGTGTATAGGTATCAAGTAGGTCTGAGAATCGGCCATCATCTATTTTTTCATTCGCAAGCTAAGCCGCGGGCAGCAGCTTATATATATATTTAGACTCCTAAATACTCAAGTGATCATTTCTTGTAAATTACAATCTATTATTGTATCTATACAAGAACTTTTTATTAAATAAAAAAAATTGTGTATCAACAAAAATACAAAAGCAATAAAAATGCAAAAGATATTGGAGTACAGAAAGAAAAGACAAATTATGGGTATTTTTTCACCAGAATTAATAAATTTTTAAGGACTTTTCTCAAGTATATTTCCATTATGAGGGTGTGAAGATTTTATTTCAGCTATGCATCGAATGAAATTGAAGTTTTTTTTTTTCAACTAGTACAAATTATATAAGTAGGTACATTCGCGTGTATAATAATAATAAAAGTACTACAACTACATAATTGTACACTCACCTTCAGTTTCAACTTCTGGGGGGTCAAGTACTTTCTCTTTAACGTACAAGGGCTCAAACGTAGGCGGCGGCACTGTTAGGCAATGTAGAGTTAGCAAAATTATGATCTATTAATGCCTGCGTCAAATTCTGTTATTTTCAAACAATTTTCGAAGTTGAAAATCTAGTACTTTTAATGTACATGAAAATGAATATTAACAAATGGCTGATATTATTTTAATATAGGAATATAACATGTAGGATTACATTAAGCAACATATAATGCAACTTGAATCACATGAAGCTTTTTTTAAATACTTTGTTGTACATTCGAAAGTATAAGTACAGTGCAATCATATTGTTCATTTTTACATGATATTTCTGGACACATTTGTATGTGTGATATAATGCACACATTAAACTAAAATATGGTCAGTACTGGTATTTGATATCAAGCATGCCATCTTTCGATGTGTGTGGATACGTAAGAATTAAAATAAAATTATTCTCAATATTTTTTCTGACTGCCTCATTGGTCTAGTGGTTAGCGTATGCGACCGCTAATCAAGAGGTCTCCGGGTTCAAATCCCGGGTCGGGCCAAAAAGTGTATTTGGTTTTTTTTTAGGAAATTCCTAATAGCAGCCCGGAGTTTGGAAGTTTGGTGGTGATTCACGCCCGTGCCTCGGAGAGCACGTAAAGCCGTCGGTCCCGGTTGTCATGAATATCTATGGCAATCGTTATTGGGAAGTCAGTGCCCTCAAATATATTGACAACTAGTTCAATCTTCGTATTTCGATTCTCCCTTAGGATTGCGGAGGTCCGATGCCAGTCGCTCCGTGGAAAAAATGAAATTCAGGTAAAACCGTTTGAACTAGTAGCCAACCCCAAATAAAACTTGGGAATAAAGGCTAGGAAGATGATTCTAAACATTTTGTCTAAAATTTCCCTGTAGTGTAGGTTCTTAAGACTCCACATTTTAAATGGCAGATATTTTGATCTCATCTCCATTTCTATCATACGAAATGTGCACGCGTATACATAGTGCGATGTAAGTTTTGTAACAGCTCCATCTAGGTAACAAGGTAACGAATTTTTAACTAATGACTTTGATCACATTGTTATTGTTGGTCTAGCAGAGATGGCGTGCAAAAATGAACATTAAGGTGGGACTGTATTTATAACGCTTGATTGTATAATTCAAAAGAAAAACGGTAAGTAAGTTAAAGTCACACATACAGTGATGTCAATAAAGAAAACAATAAAACTTACATTCATATTCCTTTTTACCAAAAGCAATGGCAAAATCTTTTTCTATATCTTGTTTAGATCTTGGCTGTATGTCTGGTGGTGTGACACCTTCCTGCGATAAAATAATATTTACAAATGTTGTAATGGAACCAGCTTAATTTATAGGTATTCAAATGTGAATAACTAAAGTGCTCATAGCTCTCTTCTTTTTTTGAACGGATTTGGACTGAGGTAGAAGTGGTCTGTGGTAGTCTTAATTTCTTCAAAATTATTCTTCAAGATTCAGTTAATGTAAACACAGACATAAAGACATCAAATCAGACAGCGTCAAACCAGTGGGGATTCTTTTGAATTAGCTGATTAGCAAGGTCAAAGCTATTCACTTGTAAATTTGAAATGCAATTGATAAAGGATAAGTCTCTATCAAATGCATGATGATCATAGTGTCCATATAATATAGCAGTTCCTGCACTGTTTACATTCATGTTTTTTGTTTCTTAGCTGAATACATTTCATTCAGTCATCATCAGCATCAGCTACTTTTCTTATAATATTCTTTGCTCAGTTTGTTTACAAGTAGGCTGGTTAATACAAACTCTACCTAGTTCTAGTTTCATAAAGGTAATGTACTAACCTTTCCGAACAGTAAGTGGCTAAGCCAAGTGGTGCCTTTGTTGAAC
Source organism: Phragmatobia fuliginosa (assembly GCA_932526445.1). Lineage (NCBI taxonomy): Eukaryota > Metazoa > Arthropoda > Insecta > Lepidoptera > Erebidae > Phragmatobia > Phragmatobia fuliginosa. The sequence goes on along the minus strand of OW052057.1, from coordinate 6,793,127 downwards.
TGGTTGGCAGCTGCCTTGTAGTATGTGGTATTTTCTTGGTTAACCAACGCCACGAAATCGTTAGCCCAAGGGGCGTTGGTCTCCAGCCAATTGCGTGCATCTGGACTGTTTCTGTTGACAACAGAACAACTGTTATGGCATCCAAGATCTATAATTGCAATTCAATAAGTTACAAAGACTGTGGAGCCTAAAAACCGCAGCTAATACGAAATAAAGAGAGTAGCGGCTCGGAAGTTCCACAAAGTCCTAACATGCACCTTATGTTTTGTTTGGACACACTTTAAATGATTTACAAAAAAATATATTACTGTGATTATCAAAACGACATATTGTTTGTCTGGTGATTTCACTGTAGTGTAGGTTCGTAAAAGCAGAGTAAGGCAGGAAACTGCAGAACAATATCACTGCAAAGAAACCCTATACCCTTTAGCTACAGCAGTGCAGTGGGTAAGCTTACTTGTTAAAGAAAGAGCTATGTTAAGCAGTTGCCTACTAGGTGCTGTCCATGAAAATGAGAATTAATATTATTTTCTATATATATATAATTTTTTTTTTAAAAAGACAACTCCCGCATTAGGAATATAAATTCCTGTGTCGCGGGGGGCTTTACAAACATACATGAAACGGACACAAATAACACCCAGACTCAGAACAACAAATTGTGAATCACACAAAGTGTTATCCTACGTGGGATTTGAACCCACGACACTTGGCGCAGTAGGAAGCGGTGTGGCGACCGCTTAAGCCACTAGGCCAACCGTGCAGTCTAATTGTGTTTAATTATATATATAATTAAACACAATTAGAATCCTCATTGTAAAAGCAGACAATGGAACAAGGTCACTCTAGTAAGGCTTCTGCATCAGTGGGCTTACAGCTACAGCACAAATTAGAAAATGAACTTTACGTGGCATAAACTACAGCAGCTCCAGTAAATACAGTTGCCCCGACAAGCCCCCAAAAAATTTTGTTTGATTTCGGTGGTCCAGAATCTGCTTCACATTGTACTTTTTGTTTTGTAGAATACACTCGCTGTGGTCTGTGCAGCAATACAAGAGCTGCATTTGACCCGTCTAAATGTCTTCTGACCTGCAAATAAAAAAGTAACGTAAATGTTAAATATATTCTTTAAATATTGATCATCTATCTTTAAATCAACTTTTATTTTTTACGCAGGGAATCCTTTTCGCTGACCTACAAAATATGATAGTGTAAACTCTTTTGAACATTATTCTGTATGATGATACTCTTAATAACATAGAAGTGGGTACAATTTGGTCGTTTTAAGTTAGAACCCATACAGTGATATACTCTTTATGGTGTAAGCCAATCACTATTGCGAAGAAATATGTTCATATTTAACCAACGTAAATTTTATCATCTGACGGACTCAGTTATTCTATACTATTATTATAAAAGTTAAAAAGTAATATTTTATATATATGAGTAATCTCTGGATCTACTGAAGCCATTTTGAAAATTCATTTGTCAATAGATAGAGTATCATTGGGTATATTAAAAAAAAGGCTGCCATATCAGATATACATGTGGGCAACATTTTAAGTTTCTAATCAGACTTATAACTCTGTGTTTAAGATTATGTCTCTGAAACTTATATTCTTAATTTAAGAATTATAAGTATATAACTTATAATTCTTGAATTTTAAATGAATTCAGCATTATGCCAGATAGAAGCAGTTTTGTAGTATATAATTATGTTGACTGCTGGCTGGAATCTCAATTAGCTAAAAGTCCACTCTTTCTCTCAATTTCATGACCAGGCTAGGCTCTTGTTAGTGGAACAATTATTATCCTCCTATTATCTTTATATTTTCATAGGCCACAACGCTCACATCCTCCTTACTTGTTTTATGTTGATGTAGGTCTTTCTAGCTTTTTTTTAAACACTCTCTTTTACCTTACAGTACCATTCTGAATATTTTGTGCCTTATCAAGTTGCAAATCCTATAGGTACTACAATTTTTATTTTATTACTTACTAAGGTTTTTTTTTTAAATCGTACTTTTTCAAGAGCTTGTATGAACACAGCCTAATAGGGTTTAAGGTTATTCGAGAAAATGACGTATATCTACTGATTGTTATGTAAGTAAACATAACATCAACATTTGCATCAGGAGCGTATGTCTACAGTAACTGAACATTGTTCCAACAACAATGGTTTAATTAGAGATCTTACACCGAAAATGTGACAATACATATTCGTCAACAATCAAAAACAAAAAAAAAACAGCGACATGAAAATTCATCAACAAAAACCGATGGCAGTAATGATGATATTACTTAAACTTACTAAGTTCTAAGTGTTATATTCTCTCAAAACTAATACATACCAGAATTAGTTTAGCATTTGAAACAGAGTTTGTAAATTTATACATTTTTCGGCAGGAATCTCTTTCCACTTGGGCTGTCAAAATTCAGAGACTAGACTACAGATGCAGTGTTGCCAACCCGAATTCCAGAAAATCGGTAGATTATGTGCCAAATGTTGGTAGAAGTTGGTAGATGTAAAATGCAAAATTGGTAGATCTACCACTACCAATTTAGAAGATTTTTAGGGTTCCGTAGTTTATGACTTGGAATACTTATAGATTTGTCATGTCCGTCTGTCCGTTCATCCGTCCATCTGTCCTCGGCCTACCACCTAAATTATTTTCGATTATTTTCAATCTTCATTCATTTTCTAACCTAATAATTTTTTTCTATCTTAATTATATGTTGCTTGATTTATAGTTTATTAGTACATTACAGTAGTAGCTTGTGTATACTACGAATATATGTGTACTCAGTGCTGGATTTACACATTTGCCGCCCCAAAGCTTTAAAATTTTTGCCGCCCCTACCGACTCCTAAAATTAGATACACTATTTAGGAACAATAAAGTTAATTCCTTTCTTTAGGAAATAATCTAGTTACTAGATTACTTTTCCAACTTTTTTAAAAGTAAAGCAAGCTTGGTTTTTACTGCACTACTTATACGTTTGGTAAGCTAAGGAAGATATGTAAGTAAGGCCCGATACTGTTAACTATGCTCCTTTAATGCTTTTCGCACCATACGCTCCGTGGGGGAGACGGAGGGCGTGTGTGGGACTCCTGGTGAACCGGTCTACCCACTAAACCACGCAGCGGCCTACATCTGCAGTCGGGAGGAGCTCCAGGAACGCATCAGCGACTTCTGGAGTCCCCCCCGCCTTACCACATGACTAGGGTACGTCTCAGGGTAATCAATAAATTACCCTTGGTATAGGACGATATCGTGCCTCTCTCTGTTTTACACAATAAAAAGTGGGACACCGACCCGCCCCAAACGACACCAGCCGCACCAGGGTATCGCCTGCTCGGGTCGCCTGCATTGGTCACATTTCCCCAAAATGTGGCCGCAACGACTCTTAGGCAACGAATCTTAGGCAAAGATTGGGACGAGCTGCCTCTACCGCGTCCCCTTCGCCGCCTCCTTCGAGTAGGATCGGCACTTTCCCGATCCCGCTCTGCGGACTCCTTCTGGAGCATTACGTTCTCACAGAAGGAGACCAGGTCTCTACGCTCGGACTCTCACACAGGGCAGTCTTCCAGCGTGTGCTGGGTGGAGTCCCGGTCGGACCCGCAGTGGTGGCATTGTGCCGTAACCTCTAGTCCTTTTCTATTCAGATACTCACCGAAACAACCATGTGCGGTGAGTATCTAAGTCAATCGGTAGGTGACACAGTCGGTCCTCTCTATCCAAGCTTCGATGCTTGGCAGAACGGCTCCAACAGCGCCTTGGCTGGCACAGCCCTGTGTTTCGAGCCGTGCCCTCCAAGCCCTTAGGGCTTGCGTGTGTGCGTTCTGCCGTAGCATTTCATGATCCGGTGCTGTCCCTTCGCTATTCCGACCGACAGAACAAATTTGGTCGTAGACCATCCTATCCATATCGGCCAGAATGTTGTAGGGTGGAGATTGCGCCGGGATCGTCGCTGTCTCATACGAGATCGTACGGTAGCCCCATACGATACGAGTGGCCATCAGCCGCTACAGACTCCTAAGTTGAGCCTTACAGCGGGAAGAACCTTCTCTTGGTCCCCCGAGATTAGGCAGCAGACGATGTAACGCCCCTGCTACCCCTCGAACCCAGGGGACTAATCGCTATAAATTAATAAATATTTCGGACTTCTTACACACAACGCCATCCAGTCCTAAACTAAGCAGAATTTGTCGATCGTCTATAGGTCGGTCCGCCTCAGGGAAGTGTTGGACGCTATATTGGCACCTATGCGAAGTAGGCCCCGATCTGTTGGACAACCAATTTGAATTTTGGTAAGGGCGTTCGACGGTCGATGCCATATTGTGCCTGAGAGCCGTGACCGAAAAGGCAGTAAGTAGTGGCGGCGTGCTGTTGGCGGTGTCCAGGGACATCGCTAATGCATTCGATAGTCTGCCATTTAGCTGCAACAGGGAAACACTCCTCTATCACGGAGTGCCCGAGTACCTGGGGCGAGTAGTTGCAGACTATTAAGACGAGTGTACCGTCATGTACGAGTGCCAAGATGGTGTTTTGAGACATCGGGCCTAGTCGTGTTTCACAGGGGTTAATCCTCGGAAAACTCCTGTGGAACATGGTATACGACTGGGCCCTTCGAGGGCGTCTCCCCCCGGGCTGGACGTAATCTGTTACGACGATGACACTCTGGCTACAGCCACAACAGTAGTCTCTCTGGTGTTTGGGCGCATTGAGGCGTTGGACTTACTGGTGGCCCTGAATAAGACGAAGGCCCTTTTGTTCCATGGGCCCCGTCGTAGGGTACTTCCTGGCGCCTCCATCGTGGTCAAATCGGTAATTGTAGTGGTCCGGGCCCAGATGAATTATCTGGGCCTGGTCCTTAACGGTAAGTGGCTCTTCGGCGAGCACTTCCGACAGCTTGCTCAAAGCTAGTCGACACTGCCACCGCACTTAGACAACTTTTGCCCAATTTGGTTGGAGCCAATTTCGCGACGACACAACTGTACACGGGAGTTGTCTGGTCTATGGCACTGTACGGTGCACCGGTGTGGGCGGAATAACGTAATAACCTTGGACCTCTGCTATTTCAGGTGCAGAGTGGCACACTATGTAGTTTTAGTCGGTTCGATGCCGACATAAAGCCCCGTTACAAACACCGGTAGGGTGACGGCCCGAGGGGGTATCCACACGTCAAAACAGAAAGTGTTTAAATGGTCGCCACGCTGCATTCTACTTTTCACGATTCACAAATTGTTTTTCTAAGTCTGGGTGTTCTCTGTTTTCATTTTATGTATGTTTGTTTGTATGTTTAAAGCCCCCCGCGACATGGGATTTATACTCCGAGTATGTATTTTTTAAAAATATTAACATTTGTGTGTCCGCAACCCTACTTTTTTCTGTACCATATTTTTTATTGGACCATTTTGCCGCCCCCCTAATTCTGCCGCCCCAAGCTTCAGCTTTTTCAGCTTCTATGGTAAATCCGGCCCTGTGTGTACTTACATATATATTATCTTATTCTGCTTTATTGATGTGAAACATCTATAGCCGCACGTAAAACAGATTTCTGGCTGACGCGTCGCCACGGCACGCTATACGATGGTATATATATACAGTCTATATGCAGTAGTGTGTACTGTACTATTTTAATAATTAGTAATATTTTATTTTATCATTATGACATATTTATATAATGACATACAGCATGGCTCTCGCAACACATCGCAACGTAGCTTGTCGATATAAAAATAATTCCAAGTGGTGATTGTTGATTTGATTTTTTTGGTTGATTGTCAAACTAATTCAAAAATAGGTAGTTTTTAGGTCTAGGGTGGTAGATAGGTAGACTGAAGTGATAATTGGTAGATCTACCAAAAAGTTGGTAGATATGGCATCACTGTACAGATGTACATAATTACATATTAATCTATGGAGTCTATGGACGACAGAATCACAGAAGAGCAAAAACGAAGAATAAATTGAAAAAACACCTCTGGTAGGTTAGTTTCGATATCAGCATATTTTAGTACTTTTTACGGGTTGGTGTTGTAACTTTAGATGTTTTGTCCGAATCTATTATTACCTTCAATGTTTTATAGATATAAATAGCTTTAATCAAGTTATTTCTATTTTTTTGAGTAATTAATTATTAGTGCAGCTTCAGTTTTTGAATGTTCCCGTAATTTTTATGCAGCTGTCAAACTATTTGACATTTCTCGTTCTGACAAAACTCAATTTAGCTATTAAAATATATTCGGTGGTTTTGCGTCCAAAATGATTAGATATGCAATATCAGGTAAAGCAGCAGCTTCAATATTGAATTAACATTTGAATTATTGTGCCTGTAGTATAAACCTTTGCTTTTAAATACTGTTTTATTGTTGAACAAATGGATCAAACTTTTGGACAGTGTATTGAGGTTATATTTTTCTTTTTCAGCTGTTCGTGGTATACGACCTCTTTTAGTTTCATATGTAAATGCTGCCAAGATCATTTCTAACAAGAACTTTTCAACTTTAAATAATGTTTGTTGCATATCTTCAAACATTAGTGTGAAACCCATTTCCCTTGTGAATAACAAGCAAATTTTAGAGATATCGAGCCGCCTAGATGTTGTTCCTGCCAGGACTGTTACAAAATTCAGCCTTAAAAGAGGAAAAAGAAAGACAGTTAAGGCTGCGACCCGGAGGTTTTTTAGATTACACTGGGGAGGTTGGATTAGACCAAAAGTAGGCCGTCATAAAAAAATGTGGAAGAAGTCCTCTGCTCAGAAAAGACGCTTAAGACAACATGTTTTCTGTAACGCTACACAAAATACATTGCTTGACAAAATGGTCACCAAGTTCTGGAAAAGACCTAAATTTTATGTTGAAGATCCATATGCACCATACCATAGCAGAGAGGAATTTTCATTCACAAGAAGGAAGCCTGTAACAAGGCGCTAGATCAAAATAATTCTTACATTATATTTTATGTTTAGTTATAGTAATAAAAGTTCAAATAATTGTCTGTATATTTTTTCTTTTACCTGAATATATTAAATGAGCATTTAAATGAATGCAATTAAAACAGTCTAAGCAGATTATTAAGGGAACTACTGTGTACTGTGATAGTAAGTCAAGCCACGAGCTTAGTGCAGAAACTGTTGATAATTTCACACTAAATCTATTTTTTAAGTTGAATATAATAAATAAATAAAAAGTACCCTGACTGCAATAATTTGCTCATAGGTCATCAAAACATTTAAGTTTGACCTGACCATTCATCAAGGAAGGTTATATAATGTCACATTTTAACCAATAGGAGCTGAGTAACAATAAAAATGTTACAAAAATGGTAAAAATTTAATTCCCACATAAAAAAAAATGGACCTTAAGAGTAAAGTAGTACTAATTCTTAATTTTTATGATTATTTGTGTTTTCATTTTCATAGTTATATGGATTATTTTACTATTTGGAGGACAATGATACTATGGTGCAAAGTAACACTGAATTATACATGGGAGAAGTCAAGTGCCCATAAAATGATTCTTGTGATAGGTATTAAATGTTTTCAGACTTTGTTGTGTATTATAGATGTAAATAGGCAACAATGGCCTCCCCAAGTCAATGAAACTTGTATCAAAATTTTAGGTTTTTAAATTTCTCGTTTCCTTGTCCGTGAAGTAAAATGAAACTAGGATTTGAAAAAGCAAAATGAAACTAGTTATTATTAGAAAATATTTCATCTATTTACTTAAGTACAAAATATAGTTATTTAAATTGTAAGTTTATATTTATTAATTTCAAGTATTCTACTGGTATAAAACTTGCACACTATACAAAAATTTACTATCTCAATAAATATAAAAAAAATACACTTCATAGGTTTACACTATACACAATCAATACTAATATACTAGAGGGGATTGTGATTTTGAAATTTCTTTTACTATTAATGGGCAATATTTATGAATGTCACAGTCTATGAAAAAAAACCTCCTGCGAATCCTATAAAAGCTAGAGGCTATAAAAAATACATACGCTTAACTTAACTTATTTATAATTAAATCAGTCATATTTACAGTTTACTAAGTACCTATTAACAATTATTCTTCAAGAACTTAATTGAATCTACGTTTTTAAATACTAAGTACTTTTCATAAATAAGCATCTACATCAATTGGATCCCATTAATCAAATACCAACACAAATCTTAGTAATATCTTGGAAAACAAAATCGAATGCAAGTTAAACTTATGCACCTAGGGTTCCGTACAAACTTTTACTTAAGTACAGAAATACATGGACATACTTTATTAATTTATCAGTTATAAATAAGTTTCATAAGTAATATTTTTATGATGTGACTACAAATTTACGATTTTAGGATTTTTTTACATACTTATGCTGTATGACGTTGCTTCATACTTATGCTGTATGACGTTGCTTCATGCTAAGTGCTTGCTGGCTTTATTAAAAGAGTATAACTTATGACGGGTCCTGCCGGTTCTATTCTGTAGAATTTACATTTTGGAACCGCCCAACAAGTCAGTAATATAACGTTTCGAAAGTGTCTGACAAGGTTTAGGTCCTTTAAATAAAAGATTTTTGATTTTGAACAAAAGCGGGTATTTTTTTCGTTTTATGTACGGACTCCGGCACTCTGATAAATTACAAATGGATATAATTACCTACAATACCATTAGAAAGTAAAATATTACTTATGAAAGTACGTAAGGTAAAGAAATAAATTCATTTAGTTGGACTTAGTACCTAGTACATTTTTACTAGCACCCGTAACTGCTTGTAGCAACCACTCGTCTGTAGACTAAATTTCGTCATAATAATACAGGTATATATCTACATCTACAGGATTGAAAATGGCACAATACGCTATTGTTGACACTGTTGATGATACATAAACATAATAATAAATTGCGTAACAATGATTTGCTCTAAGGTAAGCTCTTGTCATAAAAAAATGTAAATATAAAAAAAATGTTCTATTAAATATTAAGTAAAGATATAAATCCAGAGTAGCTATTATTCTATATTTTAACTAGGTACATAATATTCGAGTATTTTTATACTTTAGACTGGTGCTTTATACTATTAGTTGACTATTATTGAAATGCTACTCTAAAATAATATCTTTATTCTATTTTGAAAAATATTATAGCAATAAGCCTCGCAAATCACTAATGCGTCTAGCCGCCATTTTGGTGATAATGATGTAATGTAACATTAAACATCACCATCACCTGTATCACTATGATGCGGCGGGCCGTATTTTATTCAAACTTTATATTGGCAATAATGATGACAGTGAACAAACCGAAATTGACGTAGAGTGAACAGTGTGAACTCTCTCAATTGTTGCAGGAATTTATAAAATCGATCAATATAAATAGCTCTTGACCTACGTTTGTTTCGGACCTATTTGTAGCTATTTGTTTCGGAGTGTGGGTGTTTTCTATGTATAATATGTATGTATTTACAAAAAAAAAGTAGTTTTATGTATGTATTAATATCAGTTGTCTAGTTACCCATAATACTCTGCTTAGTTTGGGGACTAGATGGCGTTGCGTGTAAAATGTTCAAAAAAAAAAATGTTGATTATCGAGACAAAAAATTAGATAGTATTTCCTATCCTTTAGTATTATGTTATTTGCTTGGTTATTTAGTTTGAACTAATCTAATCAAGTTATAATATCTAAAAAATTATTACTACTAGTACCAGCTGGCTCATATGCTCCTTAATGTGCCACCATACCCATAATATGGCATTAGCAATTTGCGAGGTTTATACTGCTAGAGTTCTTGATAATTAGTACCTAAATGTGTATAGATGTAGGTCGCGGATTTTTGCACATCCGTAGATTATAGTATAATTATTGCTGGCTCCAAACCAAGTCAAAAAGTGGAACAGCAATGTAGGACTCCTTATTGTCTCCACTTACTGGTTGCTCATAAGTTTATCGTTACGGTGGGTAAAAATATTCAACATCATTAAATTTTAAATATAGAATTCTGTATAAGATTAAATTTCTTTAAATATTTACTCGCATGTTACACCGGTAATCGGAGACTGAGTTTGCAGGTAACAAATAATATCATAATAGTAATATTATTATTAAAAAGGTCGAAAATACACATAATTATTACTGTAAGTAACACTTTCCTAAGGTCAATTCAGTCACTTCATCAAGTGAAGTTCGCTTGTGGCATTTGGGAGGCATTTAGCCTCTTAAAAACTTCTAGCATAGTGGGCCGTTCATTTCTCTTGAATTTTGTGCAATGTAGTCCTATAGCAAAGAATTCGCGACATATCGATGGATTAGAATATGCAGTTCCCCTTAGTATTGGATCCTCTAGAGTAGCTGTAACAAATAAATATAAACATAATTATATATGTACGTAAAAAACGATAACAGAAAGAGGAGTCCAAAAATATTTTTGGCAGTTGATGTATTATTGAAACTCAGTGTGTTCTTGAGAAGACACCGATCAATTTCTTAAATAGATCACTAGATTGTCAAAAACATTTCCCTTTCGTAATTAACAGTAAACCTGCTTGTTTACTTGACCTTACCACGAAAGGTAGTAGAGCCACGCTGATTTCAGCACGAATGGGCCGGCTCGACTCGGCCAGTACTACCCTCACACAGAAGACCATCCTAATAATGACAGCATTCTTGCTGTCGTATTTCGTTGGTGAGTGTGAGACCGGAGGCCCAATCATTCTGCATCATTCTCCCGCCCTTCGAAGGCCGGGAGAATGATGCACAATAATCTAACCAGGCTACCATGGTAAGGGTCACCATGCTACATTGCCTACCTTCACAATAAGCATTGTGACCCCTACTCCTGGATTTTACTCATGCTTTCCATCAGGCAGAGTAGAGTCACTTTGGCAGGCTTAAATATAGAAAAAAAAAAATCTTCAATAAATGTTTAAATGAGAAAAAATGCCATAGAACCCTTTTTAAGCTAGGAAGAAATCTGATCTGATATAATGGTAAGGCGATTCACACACTGGCGACGCGCACACGCGCGTAGGCGCGGGCAGCCAATCCCGAATCTGCTAGCGGCACGCGCTCACGCGTCGTAGCCCTTTTTTGGTGTGTTGGACCTGGCGTGTTTTCTATACTAATCGATGTACTTGTACAAATACAATTGATACAATACAAAAGAAAAAAATACCTGGATCTATTCCAAGTTTAGCTATTTCGTGTATATGCTGGCTTAGTAACTGCACTTTGCGGTCTCTGTCCAGCGCTAGTAGTACTGTAGCCATCTCGACCATCACGACCCCATAACTGTACACATCTACTGCTGGAGACAGGCAGCGGGTGCTCAGATACTCGTACGGCAGGTAAGGTCGGGTACCGAACACTCTGTATAAATTAAAATAAAGATTTTAATGACAAATTGTGAATTCTAAAATAACTGTCTTGTTGGTCTAGTGGTTAGCATATGCTGCTGCTGATCAAGAGGTCTCAGGTTCGATTCCTGGGTCGGTCCAAATATTTGTGTGATGCAAAAATATTTGTTTATGAGTCTGGGTGTTTTCTATGTATAATATGCAGGTTGTTTTACAAAAAATAGTCTGTATATAAATGAATTTATATCAGTTGTCTGGTACCCATAATGCAAGCTCTGCTTAGTTTGGGATTTAGTTTAGCTCAGAGAACGATTTATCAATTAGTATGAATGTTATGTGTACATGTACCGTGTTAAAACAATGTCATACATGTACTTTACAGAACATGTTATTTAAATACTCACATTTGTTTTCTCGTACAGTTTATAGTAATAATAAATTTGTACAGCAAATATACAATTTATATGGGTATGATCGGTGTGGGATACTGGTATCTGCACCAGGATGAGAGATATGAGATCTCCTGTATTAGAGATTACCAGCCTTTCCACACTCTGGATAGTAACATGTATGGAGAAGCAGTGAACGCTATATCGTCATGGGCAAGAATAATAAGTGATGAGTTTAATTAGTGTGTATGTGTGTGTGTGTGTGTGTGTATGCGTGTGTTTATATCGAACTTTTCACCGAACAAGTAAGGTTAGAGCCCAATCCCCTCCCTTCACCAATTCTTTTCTGTTTTTATCATCATCAGCCTATCGCAGTCCACTGCTGGACATAGGCCTCTCCCATCGCACACCACATTGATCGATTTTCGGCTTCAGATTTAAAATTTAATATTTTGTTTCAGGTAAATGGACCTACCTTGATACTTTTAAGTGTGTTCTATCTTCTCCGTAGGGTCCTTTTCTAGCTAGGCCGAAGTCTCCGATCTTGGGCATAAGGCATTGATCCAGTAGAATGTTGGCTGGTTTTATATCACCATGGATAAGGGGTGTACCGGCCATCGTATGTAAGAACTGAAGGCCTCTGCAAAAATTATTTATTATTTTATATTAATGTTTTTTTTTTTACTATCCATACATCTATAGCTATATTGAAATTTTCATAGAGAAGATAATACACCTTGTTAAAAAGTTGGTTATAAGATTTCACGTGTATATATTTTTCTATGCTTCTAATAAATTTCGAAGAAGTCGATATCTGTACATGAAAAATATTAAAGAAAAACTTTTTTAGAATATTTGTCTGTTTGTTTGCACGTTACTCTCGTAAGTGGTTTTTCTTATGTTTTTGGTTTTCATTTAGTGTTCGTTTTCAAAATATTTTTTTTATGCCTACCAATGTGACTCCACTCTGCCTGATGGTAAGCATGAATGGAATCCAAGAGTGGGGGCCACCAGACTGCCTGCGATGCAGGAAGTATGGCGATGCTGACCCAAACTATGGCGGCTTAGTGAGATGCTTTTTCACACCCCGCTTAAAGGACCCGGGATCATAATGGGAAGGAAACACGTGGGATGGTAGCTAGTTCCAGTTTTTAACCGCTCGGCACAGGAAAGAAGAGCTAAACCGTTTAGTTCTAGTGCGTATTTCTACCACTCTAAAGCGGTGACTTCCAAGGCCAGCACGTGTGTTCCTGTAAAGGAAGGGAGAAGGTGGGATCAGTTGGAAGAGCTCATCAGAACACTCCCAGTGGTAAAGGTGATAGAGGACTGACATAGTAGCGATATCTCTTCGCAACTGCAAAGATGTTTCAAAATAGATGAGCTTGGTTGACGGCAATAAGGCTTGTTATCTTTTAACATGTGAAATATCAATTTCCCTGGTGTTTAATATCCCTACGGGATTCAATTCACATGTATATACTATCAATAAATTTGTATTACACTGTCATAAAATTCTAAGCGACGGGCTAATTACAGCACCTAGAGCGATATGTGTAGTTCTATGGCATCTATTCATCATTAGACCGAAACCGCTTCGCGCTTTCTATTTATGGATGCGGTATATCGCACCAAAATCAAACATGGACACAAAGGCACGCGTTCGGAACAATACAACAATAGATAGATTATTCACACTGGAAAGAAATAACGAAGAGGATGAAACAACCATACTAGCAACTATTACTGGTATTATCTACTCTATTAATTTTTTTTAAGTTGAGGCTCACTATGTCAACGGCTTGACAGGCGTATTTTTGGGTATTCGGCCGACATAATATGACGCAGAGCATTTTCTTTGGCCTCGCCTTCTCTCCAGGAAGCCTTGACCGTAGGGAGTGCTTCCCCAGGGTGGCGGATAGGAGAAAGCGCGTCAGCGGTCAAGTGACTAATTAAGGGTAGGAGGGAAATAAAATACCTCGCACGGACCACAAAGGCCGGAAAGACAACAACAACACTCCGCAAACTAGTTGCGATGGGCGCTTGGGTCGGAGTGACCAGCATCGGAGGAAGAATCCTTATGTGTTAACGGCGGAACTAAAATCTTCCAGGAAGATTACGACCTTGGTACCAGGTGGCAACCGACCGTAACACTCACAAGCATCATTTCCGTAAAAGCTTGGCGTCTCAATTACCCACCGGGTTTGTGTTCAGCATGGTCGCCGGCATTTTGTGTGTGAGCCTTGAATTACAGCAAATACAACGAGAGTGATACATTTCAGCACATATAGGTAAGTTAGACCGCAGTGATTTATATATACGTGTATCGGAATTGAATACCACACCTACACCAACAATACCAACGATGCTGTTATTGCGACATTCAGAAGACCGCAGTGATACCACAATTTAATAGAAAACTGATGTAGACTAATATTTTCTTTTGGTGTCTCTGGATGAACGGGGTTATGTAAGGACCAACCCTCCTCCCTACCCCAAAAGTCGGGTACTCCACTATAGATTTGTAGCTGTCCTTGTGACCTATCTGCTGGTTTAACCCCCATACAGTATATTTCAGATCTTTTCTATAACAAGTTAATATCAGTACCGAGCCACACCATGCGCAATATTAAAACGCTGGGACCACGTGAGCGGCGGGTGATGGGTCTTGCCTCTAAGTCTCTGTTCTAACGAGCCGCCTGCCATAAGCTGGTATACTAGACACGCTTCAGGACCTGAAATAAATTGAAATTAAAAAATTAAAATACACCTAGTACATCATCATCAGCGACAGCGACATTTGAAAGGACTAAGGTAGGTTCTTTTAAAGGAGTTTTAAGGCTTCTACATATACTACGTCAGAAGAGGTGGTAAGGTGTTTCAAGATTTCCTTCTCTTGGCAGTGGTGTTGTCTTGCAGAGTTTGTTCCCTTAGTCAGCTCTTACGACACCCATAGGATGAACAGGCTCATCCGTATTTATGCCGTGGGTGACCGTGATTACTAGACAATTGAAATTTTCACAAATGATCTATTACTGTTCTCGCTATTATGACAAATATTAATAACAGGATAAAATTATTATTAAGGGGGACTGCCATTTAACAAACGTGAATTTGGCCGTTTTTTGATCGACATTATTAACGGCAATAGGTAGACGCTTGAAATATATAGATGGTACTGAACCCGTCTTGTGCGAGTCCGAATTGTCTTGGCCGATTTAATATTTTTTTTTATTTTGTAAATCTAGGTACATACCTAGATTTACAAAATAATAACATTACAACGTTTTATTTCTGACTATCATACCTCCTAAACAGTATCCATAGAGCGGCAGAATGTTGTCATGCCGGTACTGGTTGAGACACATTTCTGAGATCAACTCCTTGTTCCGTCCGTCGTTTTCTCGCTGCAGACGCTTTACAGCAACGGGCAGATGTTTCCATTCGCCTGTGTGTGTGTGTGAGAGAGAGAGAGAGAGAGAATTAAAAGTACGTAAAATAAAAAGAAACAGTAATCAGAGATTGGTATTTGTTTAATGTCGGGTAAATAATGATTTGTCAAATTTCTTAGGTTATCTGATCTCCAAACTAGTCAGATCCTGTACTATGGTAACCAGACTGCTGACAAACATACATTCCTATTAATATTATAAATGCGAAAGTAACCCTGACTGTCTGTTACGTTTTCACGCCTAAACCGCTGAACCGATTTTAATAAATTTTGGTGTGGAGATAGATGGAACACAGGATATACACGCGAGCGGAGCCGCGGGAAAAAGCTAGTACTTATATAATTCTAATTACGTACATTTCTTTACAGAGTATAAAATGAAGTTGCTTTTGCTGTCTGCTCGCTACTACAAGATCGATGTTTTAAACTACTCAAAAGGATATTACTTAATGCAGTTTTCAGTAAAAGATACAGAGATTCAAGAGGAAAGGTTATGTGTAGTGTAATGTAATACATGCATATTGTAGTACATCATATTCAAGAATTTCAAAGATTTCCATGCGAAGCCTGTCTGGGTAACTAGAAGATAAATTACACCTAGATACGAATATAGATCTAATGGTCGCGATTATCACATATTTGTCCTGGGTGGTAATCGAATCAACCAGCTCAAGTTTCTAGCCTGCCATACATACAATGATAATAATAAGTAAACAGCTGTTTAACTGATTGGTGATAAGTAACAAACTGGATATCAATCGAATTGATAACGCTCAATTGATTCAATCACTGTCGCACAATAAACTTTGTACCCCGAAGATATCGATTATGAGCAATATGGTGAGAACGCCATGAATTATTCATGGCGTCCTCACTATAATCGATATAGATTCAGCATGGACATATAATAAGTCTTTCCATCTTTTCAGACAGCGTTGTGTTCTTGACAGCGTTTATATAGCCCAATACAGGAGCGACAACAGCGTCCGCACATTTGTCACCTAAATAAAGGATCATCTGAGGCTTGAGCAAGCTAAACCCTCTCGCCTCCCCTCTGTTTCTTCTCACGCTTGTCCGCCAGAGTCTGGAAAAATTCTTGTCGTGTGTTCTGCAGCCCTCATCCAAAGTGCTCCTCCATTCCTTGCGGTCATCGGCCAGTCGCAAAAATAGTACACGTACACTTAAAGTGAAATCTCTGTTCCTTACCTTTGAAAACTTGTCCGAATCCACCTCTACCCAGAAGGTTATTAATACTCCAATTGTCAGTGGCATCTTTAAGTTCGTCATAACTCATTTTCGGTATGGACGATACCTTCTTCATGATTTCATACTCATCATTGTTCCCCCTGCCTCCTGTAGACGAATCCTGCAAACATTTTATATTTAGTTGTCTAGTAGTCAAAAATACAAGCTCTGATTAGTTTGGCACTAGATGGAGTTGTGTGTAAGATGTCCTTTTTTTATATATTTAGCCTACCAAAGTGACTCTACCTGATGGAAAGCATGAGCAGAATCCAAGAGTGGGGGAAACCACACATCATTGCTGCAAATGCAGACAGTTAAGTATGGCGGCCCACACTATGGCGACTTAGTGAGATGCTTTTTCACGCCCCGCTTAAAGGACCCTGGATCATAGTGGGAAGGAAACACGTGAGCTGGTAGTGAGTTCCAGCTTTTGACTGCTCGGCAAAGGAAGGAAGAGCCGAACCGTTTCGTTCTGGTGCGTGTTTCCTCTACCCTGAAGCGGTGACTTCCAAGTCCAGCAGGGAAGGAAGGGAGGGAAAAGTAAAGGAGGAAAGGAGGAGGGAAAAGAAAGTAAAGGAGAAGTAAAGTTCTTGTAAAGGAAGGGAGAAGGTGGGACCAGTTGGAAGAGCTCTTCAGAACACTCACCATGCTAAAAGCGATAGAGGACCGCCATTGAAGCAATGTCTCTCCGCAACTGAAGAGGCTCCAGGAACTTGGTAGTTTCTGGACCGTTGATAATGCGGATTGCTCACCGCTGCAACCGGTCGAGAGCGTCGAGTAAATTTTGGGCGGATCCATCGCAGAGGTAAGAACAGTACTCCACGCAGGAACGAACCTGGGTCTTGTAGAGAAAACACAGATGCCCCGGCGAGAAAAACCGTCTCACTTTATAAAGCATACCGAGCTTTCTCGAGGCCGCCTTGGTGACGCTCTCTATGTATTCCCGTCGGTTGAGATCCCGGCAAATATCCATACCCAGGATACCGAGCTTGTCCTGCATTGGAAGTTGAGTGTTCTGGAAAGTGGGGAGAGGAAGAAACGGAGTTTTTTTTGTAGTGAGCGCTCACACCTGTGTTTTCTTGGCGTTGAACTCGACCAAATTCTCACCACCTCATTGAGAAATATGGCCCAGAACCAGGTCGAGCTCAGCGACAAGCTCCCTTCGTTTTTCCTCAATATCCACCGTTTTAGCAGATGGATGTCCCAAATAGCGACCATGTACTGTGCTGTCGTCTGCATAGCAATGTACATATGTTGCCGAGTGCTAACATATCATTGATATGCAGAAGAAACAGCGTGGGCGACAAGACGAAGCCCTGAGGTACACCTGTCCGAAATATTTGCTTATTTATTATATAGTTACCATGATAATTGTTTATGCCTGTATAGTTACCAAGTAAATTTTTTAAGCCTGCCATTCTACTCGGTGTAGGACGCCCACAGGCGAGGTGGAGTGACGACCTGCGTAAGATGGCTGGCAGGAGCTGGATGCGAGAAGCCCAAAATCGATCACAGTGGTGTGCAATGGGAGAGGCCTATGTCCAGCAGTGGACTGCGATAGGCTGATGATGATGATGATTCTACTCGGCCTGATGGAAAGCATGAGTAGATTCCAAGAGTGGTGGTCACCATCCTCATTGTGAGTACAGACAATGAAGCATGGTGACCCCGCACTATGGCGGCCTAATGAGATGCATCTTCATCATTGCCCAATGCAGCAATATAGGACGAATGTTGTCATTTTAAGTACGTCCTTTGTGAGAGGGTAGTACTTACTGTTCTGTTTGAATCGACCCATTTTTATGTTTTTAAATCAGTTGTTTAGTACCTATAATACAAGCTCTGCTTTATTCGGGACTAGATGACGATGTGTGTACGATGTCCAAATATTTATTTATTGGTATTTATTCGTGCTGAAACCGTCGTTTTATTACTACCTAGTGTATAAAAGTTAAGTGATCTTAGCTAGGAAGAGTCTATGAATGGATAACCATTAAACCCCTTGACTCATTCCTATTTTGGAGAGCACCTTATGTCGTCCGTCGATGCCGTACGTATCTCTATAGCAGTATCTTCTTATATAATAGGGAATTGAACTCATGACCTCTGGCTTAGCAGTCAGGAACAGTAACCAGTAAACTAGGAAAAAGGCTCGGATTAAATCTAAATCCATACTAATATTACAATTTCTAAAAATATCTCTGTCTATCTGTTATGCTTTCAAAATTTTAATAGACAACAAGGCAGGTGGCGCCGGGGAGAAAAGCTAGTAAAATTATAATATAGGCACCGCTGTCTACTGACGTAGCTTCATAAAGTAACGGTTCTCTAATGTCAATGCTTTTATGTATGGCCTTTGTGATATGTTAATATTTTACTTAACTGTAAAAATAAGTCAGTGTCATTGTTTAACATTAGGTCCTATACATTGACCTGATGATGAAAATATATCAAATTTATCGGTAGGTTCGAGAAGTTTAATTTAAAACTAGAGTTTGGCAACTAGAGTTTCTTTTGTAGATGTCACAATAGGACTCCCATTAAATATCTATACTGTTAGGAATTTCGACAAGACTGTTAGCAAGATAATACAGTGTAAGAATAGGTATACCTAGTCTGTAATGTCAGTTTAAAATTAATGTACTGGGGTATCTGTTAGTACATTGTTTTAAAGTAAATATCCCACAGAACACATAATTTATAAAAAAAAAAGTATTGCTGTCATGTTAAGGTCGGTCTCCTGTCTGAAGGTAGTAGGTACCACCCCGGTCGTGTCGGCCAATTCGTGCTGATTTATTTGTTTATACCACATAACACATAAACATATAAAGAAGGAAGGGTCAGGTTTGTCCCGTTGATAGCTTAACTGTTCAGATTACGTTTTTAAAATACAGTCAAACTAAATTGCACTCTATTTGTTGCATTCTCTTTGGCGTCGTTCAATATCACGCCGAGCAATTGGTTTTAGGGGTTGCTTTATAGTTAATTAAATACTGGATCATTATCATTGGCATATCGCTGTCCACAGTTGGACATGGACATGTAATGTGTGTGTTAATGTATAGATTTCAATACGAATGGGCCGGTCCGACCGGGGCAGTAGGTCCTAATAGACTAGACCAGAGAGTACTCACACAGAAGACCAACTTAATAATAACAGTGGTGAGTGTGAGACCGGAGGTCCAATGATGCAGTAGCATCAGACTAGGCCGCCGTAATGTAGTCATTTTGGCAGGTCTAAATATATAAAAAAACATATAATGCTTTACTGCAAATAGTCGGTTTGCGTAAAGAAAACAAGAACAGAAAATGTTTTAATCTGTACCTGGTACTAAGGTATATGGTAGTCAAGAAAACAAGCAAATCTAAATATTTATATTTTATACTTCTTTAACTTATAGGTTAAGTAATAAAAAGCAAAAAGACTTAAAATTATAAGCATTTCTGTTTACATAAAAACAAAGATTTCTGGGAATCTGACATATCTGTAGGTAATAAAAAGCTGTCGATGTTATCGACAGCTCATAGAAGCGCTCATAGCCGAGTGGCCTTAGTTGATTGGAAACAATCACCAAGGGTAAGCAACGACGGCGCGGTCGGACCTAGATGGATGACCGTTTGTGGCATTATATGTAATGAGCGTTTCCGTGATTCGGAGGTCACGTTAAGCAGTCGGTCCCGGTTGTTATCATAAGATAGCAGTCGTGAAGCTTAGTTGGAGGCCTTCGGGCGGCTTAAAAACATCCAACAGCAAGATTACGTAGCCACAACGTGTCTTGCCTGTCCCCAACCCGCACTCGGCCAGCGTGGGGACGTATGGCCTTAACCCCGCTCTTGAGAGGAGACCCTGAGCCCAGCAGTGGGACGTTATGGGTTGTTGATGATGTTATCGATATAGCTTCCCACTTATATATAATAATAGTACGAGATCCGGCTGCAAAATCTCCACGTTCATCGCGTAGTTAATCAAATTCACATTTTTACATACATTTATGATTAGGAGAATACATTGATAACAAGGTGCCAGTCAATAAGTGGCCGCAAGTTATTTTAATTAAATTAATGTTAATTAATTTACCAAAAAAAATTTCGTTGACTGGCACCCTGTTATCAATGTATTCTCCTAATCATAAATGTATGTAAAAATATGAATTTGATTAACTACGCGATGAACGTAGAGATTTTGCAGCCGGCTCATAGACTATAAATAGTCATCGAAAAATAAAAAGTTCGATACGAGCAAAGATTCTCGGAGTTTCACTTGTTTACCTACTTTTAGATTTTAAGAATGTAAGTCTTTCAAAACAATATACAGTCTCAGGCTCACGCATAATATTATACAACATACTCGTAATTAATATTCAACGCACAATGCCATTGCAGTTTTAATTAAAAAAATAAAGATAATATCAACAATAACCTATAATAATGTTATAAAACTGAAGTGTTAGGTAGTTTGTTTATCGAAGAAGTCTATATATAATCATGCCACGACAACAAGGAGCGAAATATCAATGAAAAATGTTTTAAGAAAAGGGGTATAGTACATTGTTCACCGAGGGAGGAAAGCAGTGTTGGGCATTAATCAATTAATATTTTAATCATCGTAGTAATTGATTGAAAAATTAATTACAATTGATTTAATCACAATTAATTTAATTGCAAAATTTTGCAATTGATTTAATCACAATTGAAATCAATTGTTAAAATTTTACAATTGATTTAATCACAATTGAAATCAATTGTGATTAAATCAATTGCAATTAATTTTGCAATGAAATTAATTGTGATTAAATCAATTGCAATTAATTTTGCAATGAAATTAATTGTGATTAAATCAATTGCAATTAAAATAATGCAACTAATATTTTTAATTGTTGCAACAAACAATTAAAACTAACAATTAATAATCATGTTTTTCTGCACTGCACCTGTGTAGGTGCACTCAATATAAATGATCTTCCTTGTTATCTTACTTATAACTTCCTGTTTGTTGCTGTGTATTTTTCAATGCAAACTGTTGTTATCTGTTGTTGTTCAGATACAATCCTTTTTTATTCGCGCGGGCGCAGGTAAGCGAAAAGTCAAGATCGTTTGTCAAAGTTATAAGCTCTCGCTCAGACTTAAGGCCATCTACTTAACTTCTGCCAGTCAGTCCGTTTAGTAAGTCCTGTCAGTTCAGTATGTTTAGTCAGTCCTGTCAGTTCATGTCAGTCAGTCCTGTCAGTTCAGTTCAGTCAGTCCTGTCAGTTGAGTTTGTTTAGTCAGTCCTGTCAGTTGAGTTTGTTCAGTCAGTCCTGTCAGTTCATGTCAGTCAGTCCTGTCAGTTGAGTTTGTTCAGTCAGTCCTGTCAGTTCAGTATGTTTAGTCAGTACTGTCAGTTCATGTCAGTCAGTCCTATCAGTTCAGTTCCGTCAGTCAGTCTTGTCAGTTCAGTATGTTTCGTCAGTACTGTCAGTTCATGTCAGTCAGTCCTATCAGTTCAGTCCAGTCAGTCAGTCTTGTCAGTTCAGTATGTTTAGTCAGTACTGTCAGTTCACGTCAGTCAGTCCTGTCAGTTCAGTCACTCCTGTCAGTCCATGTCAGTCAGTACTATCAGTTCAGTTCAGTCAGTCATTCCTGTCAGTTCAGTTCAGTCAGTCCTGTCAGTTCAGTGAGTCCTGTCAGTTCAGTTCAGTCAGTCCTGTCAGTTCAATTCAGTCAGTCCTGTCTGTTCAGTTCAGTCAGTCCTGTCAGTTCAGTTCAGTCAGTCCTGCTGACTGCAAGGTTATCAGTCAAGTGAGAGCCCTACCCTGTGCCACTCCTCCATCTTCTATTTACTTTATTTAAATTTAATTAAAGTTTAATTGCAGAAACAATTAACAATTGATTAATTGTTAATTGCAAAACTAACAGTTAACAATTGATTAATTGTTAATTGCAAAACTAACAATTAACAATTGATTAATTGTTAATTGCAAAACTAACAGTTAACAATTGATTAATTGTTAATTGCACAACTAACAATTAACAATTAATTAATTGTTAGTTGATATTTTACAATTAACAATTAATCAATAATTGTTAATTGTTTCCTTGCAATTAAATTTTGCCCAACACTGGAGGAAAGGAACCGATTACTAGCGAGGGAGCAGTTTGTGGCCCGAAGGCGCAGCCTAGGGCCACAATACTCCCGAGGTATTAATGGGACTTTCACCCGAGTGCTACACAGTGCTTTATACTACACCTGTGAGGAACATTTAAAGTATTTATAAAATAAAATCAAAACGTAAGACACCATGTAACACACAATTTAGCTTAGAATTTGACATATTATTTATAAATATTTCGCGCTTCTTTTGTTTTTTTTTTATTCTTCACAAAAGGATGTCAGTGGCACGGAGATTCCATATTTAAATTATATAAAAACTCTTTGGGCAGGCGCGCGCCATAGATAAGATAACACATGAGAAATGAAAATTCATACAACTTTCTCTCCCGCTAAAACACGTTAGAAATGGATTTTCATACATTTTTTCCTCCCGCTTATTTAGGTCAAGGAAAAGACTAACTTTCTCTTTTCATTTTCAGGGAATAATGAATACTGTTCCGATCAGGT
The DNA here is from genome assembly GCA_932526445.1 of Phragmatobia fuliginosa. Taxonomy (NCBI): domain Eukaryota; kingdom Metazoa; phylum Arthropoda; class Insecta; order Lepidoptera; family Erebidae; genus Phragmatobia; species Phragmatobia fuliginosa. The sequence continues at coordinate 6,770,087 of OW052057.1, read as the reverse complement.
GTAGTATAAAAATTATTTTTTTTGAGAGCGTCCTATGCGTGCGTCACGTAAATGGTTAAAGATTCGTGAAAATAATTTAAAAAATATTTTTTTCCTCTTGCAAAGTTCTAAAAAAAAGTACGCGATAGCATAGGTATGTCTATAATTATATTTTAACGTTGGCTCTCTATGACCATTTTTATAGGAAACAAATATGTTTGGGCAGTAAAACATAGGGCTAAGGACAATCAAAGATGCAGACGGGGCTGCCTGGGTCACATAAACTAAAGATAGAATCATCATCATCATCATCATCAGCCTATCGCAGTCCACTGCTTGACATAGGCCTCTCCAATTGCACGCCACTTGATTGATAAGATAGAATAGGTATTTCATGAGTTTGAATTGAGGTTTCAGTTCAAGACATAGTTCTGAGAATGAACTGAATTCGAAGATTAAACTAGTACCTAGTCAATACATTTGAAGGCACTGACTTCCCAATAACGATTGCCATAGTTAATAATAACAACAGAAAGTCTTATCGTTTGTCATCCCACAGATGTGGGCTAGAAAACGAGATCGAGGGCTTAACGTGCTCTCCTAACACATAAATAAGTCTCAACATCGAAAAAAAAAAACAAAGATTATTTTGCTAAAAAAACTTCTTCCCACACATTGAAAACCTTAAAAGTCAATGGCCTAGAAATAAACTTAAAGGCTTGTCAACTTAAAGGGGCCATTCATTTATTACCTAAGATGATTTTTACTAGTTTTTAACCCCTCTCCTAATTTTTTAGGAGAGGGGTCAAAGGGTAGAAAAGGCTGTACCCTCTCCCTGTTTATATTTTTTATCATGTTGAATGGAGTCTCTAGGATATAATCACTACTCTTAACTTTGCGTATGTTAATGATCTTACGTAAGAACTATGAAGACTCCCTCCCACCCCCTTGTAAGAAAAAAACATGTTGACCCCCCCTGCCCCCCTAAACCATCTTACGTAAGTAATGAATGGCCCCAAATTAATAATAAATCATGTTGAATGCAGGAATCTAAGACCCAGGGAGAAGCAGATAACTGGAGCTGCACCACTCTAGTGCTTGTAAAAAAAAACCGACATCAAAGAAAAACTATTCCGGGACCCAAATCCCGAGGTTATTTTAATGAGATGGTTTGTATTCCGAATTTCAATATATATTCTTCATATTCTCCTAGTACTACTAATACGACTGACTGACAACAACGAGAAGATATATATACCTATGTACGAATACATATATGCTGCAAGAATGACCCTATGCTGTTTATTAACCTATTTTATAGTCTACGGTCATTATGCCACTAGTTCATCACATTGTGTGCTTGTTGATCTAGTTGGTCTGCCAACGACTGCCTTGTTGATCTAGTGGTTAGCGTATGCGGCTGCTGATCAAGAGGTCTCGGGTTCGATCCCCGGGTCGGACCAAATATTATTTGTGCGCTTCACAAATATTTGTTTCAGAGTCTGGGTGTTTTCTTTGTATAATATGCATGTATTTACAAATAAAATTAAGTTTATGTATTTATGTCACTTGTATAGTACCCATAATACAAGCTCTGCTTAGCTTGGGACTAGATGATGTTGTGTGTCAGATATCCGAAATATTTATTTATAATATAATTATATATAAAACCCCATCGGCAAGAAATAAGTAAGTAATTGTGATTGAAAAAGGTCATAACGGTCAGAAAGATTACAAAGAAAGTAGTAAAACCACATTTTATAAACAGGTTTCGACTTGCCTAAAGTTCGAGAGAAGCAGTTATTTTAAACATTCATGTACTAAATGTAAACTACATTTTGTTCAATTAGCTTTTGTCAGCGACTTTAAGGTGCGCGTCCATTGGTCAGGCCGGACGCATGGCACGCAACGCAGTACTCTCAAATATACTGACAACTAGTTCAATCTTCGAATTCGAGTTCTCCATCAGGAGGTCCGATGCCAGTCACTACATGTAAAAACTTAAATTCAGGTGAATCGTGTTGAACTAGCAGCTGACCCTAAATAGTCTTGGGAATAATAAAGGTTACGAAAAAGAAAAAGAAGTATGGAGCATGGCAATATAGAGGTTGAGTATCAAAAACAACACCTCATACATTACTGATCAATATTAAAAGTAAAAGTTTCTAAAGTTATTACAAATTTAGCGATCGGACAAACTGAACCAAGTCATGGGTTGGAACCGGAACTTGTTTAAGAAATGTGATGATTTTTATACAGGTTTTGTTAATTGCGGAACATTTGAAAGATTTTATTTTATTGATTGTTATAAAAAGTTACACATTTCAAGCAATAAATCCGATGCCGCACAAACTCATTTAAATTAAATACATATATTGCTGAACTTTACACATATAATATACCGGTAAATTGAACCGTAGAAGAAGAGACCCAACACCTTTTAGGTACCAAATAAAAATATTTTTCATAATTTTATTGTAGCACTTTGTCGACGTAATTATAACACATATTCATGCAAAGTTTCATCTTTCTAGCACTTACCGTTTGGACAGTAAGTCGAGGACGGACGGACGGACGGATGGACGGACAGACGGACATGACGAATCTATGAGGGTTCCGAGTCATAAACTTCGGAACCCTAAAAAGTCCTCAGCACCAAATCTCTAATAATACCCAATATTAAAAGTTAAGATGATTCATAACATAAGTTAAAAGCGTGAGAAGTTACCTCACCGTCAAGACATGATTTCACGAGGAAAAAATTTGACCCTTAGAGGTAGGTTAGGTACCTATATATATATATATACAAACAAATAAAATTATAGTGTCTGTTTGTAATATCAAGTAAATAGTTTTTAACTAAATGCATTAAGCAATTTTTAACTTTTTTGTCTGTTTGTTCCGGGTAATCTCTGGAGCAGCTGGATCGATTTTGACGCGACTTTCATTGGTATAGTTAAAAAAACAAACTGCGTCACAGACCGGAGACTCGGTCTACCTGACCATTGTAACCTGCCGAAGATTAGCAGATAACAGAGATGTTTTGTATATGATATTGATTAATCGTGGTAATCTCTGAAAGATCTTTTTATATTAGGTCTGTACTGTGGAAACAGTGGCTAAACTATACTAATATTATACACCTGGAGAGTTTGTTTGTTTGGTTAGTTGAACGCGCTAATCACAGGAGGTACTGTGCCGATATGAAACTTTCTTTTAGTGTTAAATAGGTAAGTTAGAAAGGAAGGCTATAGAAAACCATCACGTTAAGATCAAAAGGAGCGGAGTAACAATATTTTTGCAAAAACAGGGGATTTTTTTATACTTTTAAGAGCTTTTAATGCGTGCGTAAGCAGTTAAATAGGTATTCATAAAAACAATGTATAGAACAATTGTTCCCCTTTCAAAGTTCTAAAGTCTGCGATAGCATATGTCTATCTTTAACGGTTGGCTCAGTACAACCATTTCTTTCAAGCACACTATACGGGCAATTAGTAGTTGCAGACGATGTCGCGTCAGTCAGTTAGTTTCTGCATAAATTAATGTCGCCTAGCTGGTCAAATTTACCCAGGAGACAGCGATTGACTAGATGAGTTTTCAAGATGCAAGTGCTCGCGCATAATGTTTTATGTTGTTAATTATTATAACAAAAAAAAAACAAATTCAATGAAAATTCTGAGTACCCAAATCGCGACAGGCATGCCTATGACATTTAAGTAAGACCTCTCCAGGATCCTATCATCAGGCCCTGGTTTTCTTATCATTGGTCCACATGGGAGGCACCAGCTTTCCCAATCCCAACCGAAAGTTCCGAGGTAAAAAACATAAAAATAATACAGTCGAATTGAGAACTTCCTCTTTTTTTTAAGGTTGTTTATAAAATCAAAATAACACATTCCTCTAGTATAACTGTGAAACGAATATATGAGTTCAAAGTAACATACAGAAAACTTGAATTAGCTGCTTTATTTAGGTCGTAATCGAGATCGCAACCCCATGACCATTGGTTAGTGTAACCAACACTACCTGGTCTTGCTCTTCATAGCCTTGCGTTAATATAACAGGGTGCAATGATGATGTAGTTCTACACAATTTCGGTCTCGGTACTAGCCAGAGACCAAACACCCATGGCGTTTTGATACCAACTTGTAAACTATGTACAGCACGTAAGCATTTCTATAATTAGAGAAATCACATCAATAACATCTTTTAGCCCTATCTGGGAATTCAATCCGAGGGCACGATCAACAGTTGTATACGTTAGCCTAAATTTCCTTTTATCATTATTACCGTAACTAGATTTACTTCTCTTTTCAATCATTGAAAGAAGAATCTCACATTTTGAAAGGGTGAAATGTTACTCACGCCAGAATCATCATCAACAGCCTTTAACAGTCCACTGCTGGACATAGGCCTCTCCTTTGAAAGGAAGTTTTGGCCTACTATACCACGCTGGCCAGACGGGTTGGTAAAGGGTTTGTTTCAAGTTTTCCTTCTCTTGGCAGGATGTTAGCTGCTTATTTTGTTCCTTTAGTCGCCTCTTACGACACCCATGGAATGAATAGGGGTGGTGACACTTTGTATTCTTAATCCGTCACCACACGGACAACACGCCAGAATACTAGAACTTTATAAGTACATAAACCAAACTATACAGAACACGATTATGTGTCTCAGGAAATCGTGTAGCTTACATATGACGTGTAATTCTTCGAAGAGCCTACGAATCAACCTCAATTTAACACAATTCTAAATAAAACGTGCGTCAGTACACCACACATAATGACACAATAAATAATTTATATATACATTTACACAAAATTTAAAAATACAAAAATAAGAGTACCTTTATTAATTAAGAGAGATTTTTTCCTTCATAATTCTTCCTCAGCTATTGTTGTTTTTGTTCAAAGTTAACATTGTTCCTTTCAAGTTACCTCAACATAGAGCGGTATAAAGTAGATATACGCAGGCGTTCCCTTCTGTCAAAATATAAGCCCAAACGGTGTGTGTGTGTGTGTGTGTGTGTGTGTGTGTGTGTGTGTGTGTGTGTGTGTGTGTGTGTATGTGTGTGTGTGCCTGTCTGGGGCATCGTAGCTCCCGAACGAACCGATTGTGATTTTGTTTTTATTATTTTAAAGGTGAATTATTAGTCAGGAGTGTTCTTAGCTATGTTTGATGGAAATCTGTACAATCAGTCGGGGGTTTTTAAATTTTACTTGTAATTGTGTTGTGCAAGTTCATAGTGACAGGTGTCTTAAACAAATTGTTGTGTTGTGTATCAGAAAAAGACGCTCTATGCACCTCAATAATAATGAGATCAGATGAGTTTTAAGACGTCTTTGCTGACGTACTTATAAACGTTATTAATGAATTTTCCTCAATACAAAAGTAATTTACATACGTAAGTCACATACCTTGCTTATATCCGAACTCGTCTCATAAGGACTGGGCGAGGTGCCATTGTGTATGCTCGAAGTAGGCTGCGGTACACCATCCACCTGTATACCACAGATTAAGAATGTTATAAATTATATAAACAAAAAAATTGTGCTCTGTGGCTTCACTTGCGGGAATATTGCAATCAGTAGGGGCCCAGTGTGAGTTTGTTAGTTGATCTAAACTATTAATATAGAGAGGTAATGTTTGTGAATTGTTGCCGTTGTAAAGGGTAATCTCTGGATCTACTCGACTTTAGTTATTAGGCCTTATTATGACCCAAAGCCTGTTCCCTGAAGGGTGGTAAACAGAGACATTTTAAAACGCCCGCTTTTCGCCAGTTTTTTGGTCCATAAGATTTCATTTGCCCGCGACTCCGTGTGCGTGTATGTCGGATATCGCAGCGAATGTCTTATATTCTTCAAGAATCAAAGGAACTCCATGTTAAATTTCATTCGTCATAGCCGTGAAAGCGAAACTGACACATAGACTTTCGAATCGATAATATTAATATGGGTGTAAATCAAATCTTCTTCCTAGCCTTATTCCCAAGTTTCTTTGGGGTCGGCTACTAGTTCAACCGGTTCTACCTGAATTACAGTTTTTCCACGGAGCGACTGGCATCGGACCTCCGCAACCTTATGGGAGAACTGAAATTCGAAGATTGAACTAGTTGTCAGTATATTTGAGTACACTGACTTCCCAATAACGATTGTCATAGATGTTCATGGGTGTAACTCAAAATGAGGCAATTAAATTCTTTAAATATATTTTATTACAATTAACCAACAAGATAAGTCATATTGGCTGCTAGTTATTACAAAAGATTGGAGAGAGATTTAGGATTTTCCTTATTGAGAAATATTTGAAGATAAGGAAAATAGTAAACTTTCAACAAAATTCCAAAGTTCAAACTAATACCTATTTCAAGCGAAGTTGTGATGTAAGAACCTTATTGGACCTTTTTTTCTCAAATATATTTTTTATTCATACATTTGTACTAATTCATACTACTATTATTATCAATATATAAAAATGTTGGTAATAAAATATCATAACTAATATATGTTTGTTCGTCTTAAACCTTACATTATATTGTTTGAATAAAATATGTCTTACCGGTATTTAGATTACGTCATAAAAATGACAGTTAAGCGCATTAGTAATTTGCGAGGCTTATACCTACTACTAAAAAAAGCAAACAATAATTATTCACATCAACAACCCATAACGTCCCACTGCTGGTCTCAGGTCTCCTCTCAAGAGGGTTAAGGCCTTACGTCCCCACGCTGGCCGAGTGCGGGTTGGGGACTGGCAAGACACGTTGTGGCTACGTAATCTTACCGTTGGATGTTATTTTTAAGCCGCCCGAAGGCCTCCAACTAAGCTTCACGACTGCTATCTTATGATAACAACCAGGACCGACTGCTCAACGTGACCTCCGAATCACGGAAACGCTCATTACATATAATGTCATAAACGGTCACCCATCCAGGTCCGACCTCGCCGTCGTTGCTTACCCTTGGTGATTGTTGCCAATCACCTAAGGCCACTCGGCTATGAGCGCTTCATTCGGCTATGAGCGCTTCACTCGGCTATGAGCGCTTCTACAATAATTAATAATAATAATAATAATAATTTATTTATTTCTCCTCACAATAGTACACTTATAGCTAGCTATTTCACACAGTTTGATTTATATGTAAGGAGCTGGTGTCTGTGATAGGCATGAGATGCCTGTGTTACAAATCACCAGGTCCTCACCCCTCGGACTAACAGATACAATTTTACCCGAGGTGTTAAAACAGCGGAGTTCATAGATTACTCATTTTAAAGAATCGAAAAGTTAAAAAAAGTTATATAAAATAAAAAATTAAGATTGAGTCATCACTACTAGAAATGTATAAAAAGCGCCAAGCATGTGAATTTTCGTGGAAGTGTATAGAGTAGCATGACAGGAAACCAAGTTTTATGTATGTGTGTGTGTTTGTGCACGTGTATGTGTGCGTGCGTGTTTGTGTGTGTGCGAGTTTATGTATGTGTGTGTGTGCGTGTTTGTGTATGTGTGCAGTGTAGTGTTTGTATCAAATGCCGTGAAGAAGATTTTCTGTAAAATCATAATTTTGCCGCAGCAACCAGCTCAAAACCGAAGACTTGCATTTTAATTTTGATAAGGGATACAAATTTAGTACCCTATTTAACTTATTATATAAATTTGGACCCTGGTAACCGAAAAACCGTTGTGCAAGATTAGTTTTGCAAAAAGGCACATCAAAAACTTTATATTTACGTCGTTTCTGTCTGTTCCCTTCCACTTCAGATGTTGTTAAACAATGTTGTTTAACCACGGTTTGCAATACGTAAAGTTGTCGCACTGTCAAAACATCCCACTTCTTGTAAAGGTCTTCCGTTGGGTGGTAAAATGGTAGGAATGAGCTTATCTTTAGTATAGCTCTTTGAGCACGCTCAATTTTAAGGAATCTAGTTTTACATGCACCACCCCAAATGGTGATGCAGTATGTAAGGAGAGACTGACAAAGGGCATAGTACACGGATTTAACAATATCCTTCGAAGCAATGCTTCTCAGAGTTTTGAATATGGTTATTAGTTTGCGAACTCTTGCGGCTAGGAGATTGATGTGCTCATGAAAATTTAGATTTCTGTCAATGATTACTCCTAGATATTTTATTGAAGTGGTATTTTCTAGACAAGGGCACGAGCAGCTTCCATTTCTGTTAAGGAGACACGAATGTGAGATCAAACGAAGCGAGGGATCAGGCTTATCATTAGATTTAGCTGAAAAAGTTATATAATTGGACTTTGCTACATTCAATGTGAGCACGTTTCTATTCGGCCAACCCGCCACAATGTTCATTCCCCTCTGAGCATTTGAAAATACTTCACTCCATGAATTACCAGAAAAGAGTAAGGCAGTGTCATCTGCGTACGTAACGAACTTTGTATTCGGAAGTTCGATTTGGCATAGATCATTAATGTATATTATGAACAAAGTTGGGCCTAAAATACTGCCTTGGGGAACACCAAAAGTTACGGGTATTTCTTCGCTGATTGCATCGCCAATTGCCACACACTGCGTTCTATCAGTGAGGTAATCCTGGAAAAGCCTAAGTTGAAGATCTCTGATACCGATGCACTCAAGCTTTTTAATAAGGATAGGGACAGAGACTGTGTCAAACGCCTTGGTTAAATCTAAAAAAACTCCAATTGTTTTTCTTTTGTTGTCTACGTTATCAACAATGTAGCTGGTAAGATCTAATACTGCATCTGCTGTGGATCTATTTGTTCTAAAACCATATTGTGCTTGTGATAAAATATTTTTGTTTTCCAAATACTTAACTAATCTATTGTTAATAATGCGTTCTAGAATTTTCGATAAAATAGGGAGGATGGAGATAGGTCTGTAATTATTGACACAGTCTCTGTTGCCATTTTTATATATCGGCTGAATTCGTGATTTTTTATAGATTTTAGGAAATACACCAGTTGCGAGAGACAAATTACACAGGTACGTTATAGGCGACGCAAGAAAATGCTTATTTGACTTCAAAATTTCACTGGATATCCCGTCTAGCCCAACCGAGCACCCACTCCTCAATCCCTCTATCAACGTCCCCACCTCATCAACATCAGTAGGAAGAAGAGTAAAAGAGTGACAACTTGTATTAAAGGTGATAGAATCTATTTCTGAGTCATTTCTCTTAATATTTTCCGCCAATGTTTTTCCCACATTTGCAAAATAACTGTTCACATCATTAACCGATTTTTGTGGATCATTGTTATTAATTAAATCCAGTGATTTATCTTTAGATTTTTTCGCAAAGGTAACGTCTTTAACAATTCTCCAAATCTTTTTATTATTTTTACCTGCGTGTAGAAATTGAAGTTTTTCATAGTCTCTTTTCACTTTTTTTAGTAAAGTTGAGCAAAAATTACGGTATCTTATGTAGCTAATTCTTAGAACTTCATTTTCGGGATTTTTTTTAACTTTCTTATACAAGCTGTCGCGATTCCTGATACATCTCAAGATCCCGGGGGTTATCCAGGGTTTGAGAAATTTTTTTCTGTTTCGTATTTTCACTTCTTTGGTATTGTTTTGTATGGCTTTATAAAGGATATTGTGAAACAAAATTGTGGCTTCGTTAACATCTTTGATTACGTACAAATCATTAAAATCAACCTTCTTTAGGTCTGCATTCAAGCGGTTATAATCTATACGCTTAACTATTTTAGCGGGTTTAGATTTGGGGAGAGTGGTAAGATATAAAGCAACACTATTGTGATCGGTCAGAGATGTTTGCAGGATGAGACATCGCGCATTTAAGGTGGTCCTAAGCATTGTATGATCCAAGCATGTTTTATTATGTGTAGAGAGTGTGTATGCTGGCATTAAGCCATGAAATGCCATCATATCTAGGTACGCTGACAAATTAGCGTCAGTACTATGTTTTGCTATGTTGATATTTATGTCTCCCAACAGTATAATATTTTGCTTAGATGAATATTTAGTTAATACTTTGTTAATGGATTGCAGGAAGTTATCAATATTTTTGTATCCGGGAGGTCTATAAATGACTAAAGCTATTGTATCTTTATTTAGGGTAACCACAAGGCAGTTTGGTATATTAATTATTATTAGGTATATTTTTTTTAAATTTTATTATTAACCAATAGGATCATAGATCACTATTTATTTAATAGCTAATTAGGTACTATTGATGATGATGAAATATTTATAACAAATTCAAACTCACCTTTTCCATTAACATAACAGGCAAAGGTATCGAGCTAAAGCTGCCATCTGTTTTCTGTTGTGGTTTATCTAAAAATAATGACAATATTAATAACTATTAATGATGTGCAATTTTTTAATTTTCTCACACTAGCGGACTGTTTTTTTTTGAAATTGGAAAGTGATTTTAAATGACATCACAAAAAACCTGCAATTCAAGAGTACAACACAACAAACAAGTATGTTGGGGATTTGGTCTCAAATTAAGTCACTCATTTGGTGAAAATATAACAAGAGAATTGCTTTTTTTATATATATAAACCTACGAGGGGAGGTCAAAAAGTTCGTGGAATGAAGGGGTTGGTGGCGGTAGGTTTGCTTTGCTTCCAGGTAGTCACTAGTTAAGCATCTCATTAACAGTAGGTATACATATATACCTAGTTTGAACCAAATCGATTCATAAACCTTTGAGTTATCGACCTACAAACAACTAAATCGGGAAGTAATCCGCCAGTATGGAGAAAATTGAACACCACGCCGTTATTAAGTTCCTTACCAAGCAAGGAAAATCAGCTTTTTTTAAGAGCTGTTAGTGGTTTACGGGGTCTCTGCCCCTGGTAAAACCATGATCTACAAGTGGCATGATCTTTTCAAACAAGGAAGACAGTCCATTGAAGACGACCCCCACTCTGGACGGCCAATCGAGGCAACCACACCGGAAATCGTCGAAAAAGTTGAAACTTGTATTGGAATATGCCCGGCTGAAGAAGAAGCAGCTCGCAGCAATAGTTGGAATATCCGAAACAAGTATTTTAAATATTCTACATCATCATCTTGGGATGACTAAGGTCAGTGCAAGATGGGTTCCGAGAATGCTCACGCCACTGCAGAAACGCGAACGCGTCGAGTGTTCTCGCTTGTTTTTGGTGCTCTGCAGAGAGAGAAAAGAAGAAGTTATGGCTGTGATTGTTACTGGAGATGAAACCTGGGTTCATTATTATTAACCTGAATCGAAGCAAGAGTCAATGTAGTGGCATAAAAAAGGCACACCGCCTCCAAACAAGTTTAGAGTGTCACAATCGGCCGGAAAGATCATGGCGACTGTCTTTTGGGATACAGAAGGTATTTTACTGAACGATTACTAGGATCGTGGTGTTACTATAACAGGAATACTACGCTTCTTTATTAGATAGATTGACAGAAGCCGTCAAGGAGAAAAGAACGACTTTTGCACGACAACGCTCCCGTACACACGTGCAATGTTGCCACTGCTGCCATTCACCGATGCGGCTTCGAACAGCTAAACCATTCACCCTACAGTCTAGACTTAGCCCCTAGTGACTATTACTTATTTCCAAAAATGAAGAAAGAGCTGCGTGGTAGGAAATTTGACGACGATGAAGAAGTCAAGTCGGCAATTTCGGCCTATTTTGACACCAAAGATAAATCTTTTTTGTTATGGCATAAACAAATTATTTGAAAGATCTGAATAATGTATTAGGGATAAGGGAGAATATATTGAAGAGATAAAATGATTTGGTGTTTAATTTCAAGCCCCTCCACTTTCATTCCGCGAACTTTTTGACCTCCCCTAGTACTAAAGTGACTCTACTCTGCCTGATGGAAAGCATGAGTAGAATCCAGGAGTAGGGGCCAACATCCTCCTTGTGAGTGTAGGCAATGCAGCATGGTGACCCATACCACCACCAGTTAGCACCAGCTTAGCACCAGTTGTATGTGAATTTATTTATTAGTATTATTCTAGTTAAACAATCATTTTTGGGAGATGAGCAATCCCTTTTGTAAGTTGAGCAATCCCTTTTGTAAGTTGAGCAATCCCTTTTGTAAGTTGAGCAATCACTTTCGAGATTTGAGCATTCACTTTTGTGAGTTTAGCCATCCCTTTTGTGAGTTTAGCGGTTAGCCATCCTTCTTGTGAGTTTAGCCATTCCTTTTGTGAGTTGAGAAATCCTTTCGTGACTTGAGCTATCCCTTTTGTGAGTTGAGCAATCCCTTTTGTGAGTTAAATAATCCCTTTTGAGCGCTAAACAATCCCTTGTAGAGCTATCCCTTTTGTTAGTTCAGCAATCCCTTTTGGAAGTTGAACTATCCCTTTTGTGAGTTGAGCAATCCCTTTTGTGAGTATAATAATCCCTTTAGCGAGTTGAGCAACCCATTTTGTGACTTTTTTTTCTTTTCTTTTTTTTTCATTTAATAAGACAACTCCCGCATTAGGAATATAAATTCCTGTGTCGCGGGGTACTTTACAAACATACATGAAACGGACACAAAGAACACCCAGACTTAGAACACCAAATTGTGAATCACACAAAGTGTTGTCCTATGTGGGATTTGAACCCACGACACTTGGCGCAGTAGGAAGCGGCGTGGCGACCGCTTAAACCACTAGGCCAACCGTGCAGTCTTGATCAATACCTTTCTGCGTTGAGCAATCCTTTTTGTGCAGAAGCATGGTTCGCCCAATATCACTGGCTTTATAAGTTATCAATTATAATACCTATATTACCTTGTACTAAAGCAGTATTACAGGCTGCCTTTACACTGCTGGAATTCCTACTTTTATTAAGGAGCTTATGGAAATCCTTATTTACAGCAGGAGCTAGGCAGTTTAGTGCTGGTATGTGCTTCATTCTATATAACAGAATAAAAAGTTCTTCTGCCCTGTGGTTCAGCTGACCCCAACGTGTAAATAGTTGATTAGTTGGTGACATAGAAAGGCGGCGGGCAGTTTGTTCTATGTCCTACAAAAATAATAAGAAAAAACTTACAGAAACAATTCTTTCTGATAGTGTGGCACTATCCAAACTACCTAATTACTAAATATCAGAATCAAACTAATTAAAATTTAAACAAAAAAAAACTTCTTTATCATGGGGCCACATGGGAGGCACCAGATTTCAAATAAATAAAGAATTATCAAAATCGGTTCACCCAAACAAACATAAAAACATGGTCAAATTGAGAACCTCCTCGTCTATTAAAGTCGGTTAAAAATAAAATAATTCAGTAGGTTTGTATGTATAATGTGTACTTGGATATAGTAATATGTTATATTTCAGTAGAAACCAAAATGTTCATCTATGTATATCTATGTATGTAAGGAGTAACTTATGCTCATTTCTTTTAGTTACTCGCAATTAACAACAATTGCTGATTATTATATACAGATATATACCTAATAACACTTTAACATCTCATTTAAATGATAAAACAAACACAGATTTCTGTCAATTTGTACGCAGATACTTATTAATATAAATAGAAAAACATCTAACAGAAAAAATAAAAGACATAAAAACACAAAGATTATAGAAAAGCAAAATAACATCTTTTGACCTAAAAACCTTCATATAATTTGGGAATCCCAAGAAAGCATATCATATTGATGTTAGCCGTTCCGGAAAATCCCAAACTTCGCGGCACATCTATATACTAGTGATATAATATATACGTACATTAACATCGAAAGGTGAATATTTCATATGATTGCCCGCTAATTCCTTCCAATAGTCCTCGATATCCAATAATCGACATAACTCTTTGTTAATCTCAAACGGTAGTTCGTAAATATACATTCTCACTGCTAATATTTACTTCGTAAAAACTTTGAACATCAATACACCTCACTTGCGTTTCCACTTGTTGCGCACTGACTTCTGACTTACTGATGTTGACATTAATGACAGATCTGATGTGCAAGTGACAATAACATTGTATGTATATGTATTTATGACTTTGACAGCCAATTGTAAAACAGTTGACAATATATAATTCGTTTAAGAACCGTCCAACTATCCTACGTATATTTATCATTTCAGTTATCCCTGTCAATTACAAATACATTTTGTTACTCTTGTCGAGCGACGGTTGTGTCATGTGCCTCCACAGAGAGAGGAACCTCTGACCAGCCAAAATGAGCTGTGCTGTCCTGCAGTCTCCAGTGAGTCGGGATGGTTGCTGCGTAGTGATTGGCCACTTCGTAAACAGGAGAGAGATGTTCTGCTCAGTGTTTCCACTTTCGTTTTCCATTTTTCCCTAGTTTCTTTTGAATTTATCCCTAAAAATCCCTAAACTTCTTTCATAAATCCTTTAATTAGGGAATATCAATATAATACAGAAAATAAACCTCAGCATATTATTTAATATAGGTATATATAGTAACAAAATGCCCACAGAAGATCATACATCTACAGGATTAGAATTTTTGGAAGTTGACGCATTGCTTTGATATTCTTTTCGTCGAAGATGATGCTTGATTTTTATTTCCTTCCATATAATATCGTAATAACTTGAACTTGAAAAATTTATGCCACTAGTGCCACTAATAATAATAATAATAATAATAAAGCCTTTTTATTTCCCATAAACCTTAAAGTATGTACACTCGGTTCCAAAAATTACGGGTCAGTCACAAAAATTGAAATACCTCCAGAACTGTAAAAGCTAGATCAATGAAATAAAAAACAGAATAAAGACTTTTTAGTTGCGCTTCTAATAGCATATTATTTAAATGAAAAAAACTTCATTAGAAAAACAAAATTTAAAAAAATGACTATTTTTAAAAACAAAATTTTTGTTTCATGTCATTATGGATGCTTTCCATTTCTATTCTGTCACAAAAAAAATTATCGTGAACGTCTTCCACGTGCATAATTATTATTCTGTGAGGTGAAGCATGGCAGTCACGCTAGAGGAATGTACCAGAATCCTAACTTTTTTGGAACTTGGGCGGAGCCAGCGTGAAACAGCCAGAAACATTGGTGTATCTTTGTCGACTGTTCAGCGGGTAGTCCAGCGGTACCAAGAGACCGGATCACACCTTAGAAGACCAGGAAATGGCAGACCAAGATGCACAACGGCCAGGGAAGACAGACAACTGGTGGCTACAATGCTCCGAAATCGTTTTCAAACTGCTGTTGGTCTAAAAACTCACTTTATTCGCTTTGGAGGTGGCAATTTAAGCGCTCAAACAGTAAGAAGACGTCTTGCTGAAGCAAATTTGAAACCATTGAGGCCCGCAAATGGCCCCAAACTGGAACGGGGACATCGAATTGCAAGACAGAGATACGTGCGCGAACACCTAAACTGGACACTAGACGATTGGTCTAGGGTAATGTTCACGGACGAGTCTAAATTCATGCTTTATAAGCATGATGGTAGGCAGTTGGTGTACAGAAGACCAGGGGAGCGCTTCCATCAAGCGTGTGTGGAGGAAAAAGTGGCGTACGGTTGGAGGCTCCGTACAAGTTTGGGCTGGGATTTCTGCTGAGGCCCGCACCGAGCTGGTGCTCATTCAAAATGGAACTCTAAATGCAGAGAGGTACGTGGAAGAGATCCTCAATGAACATGTAGGTCCTTTCATGGCCAGGATGGACCGGTATGGCATATTAATGCATGATAATGCGCGTCCCCATACCGCCAGAATTGTACATGACTACCTTGAAGAGGTCGGTATCGAACTCATGCAGTGGCCAGCGCGAAGCCCGGACTTAAACCCCATCGAGCACGCCTGGGACGAGCTTCAGAGATGCGTGAAAGGTCGAAACCCCCCACCAATCACGCTTCCCGAGCTCATACAAGCACTGGTGGAGGAATGGGAAGGTATTCCTCAGCACCGGCTCCGAAATTTGGTGTACAGCATGCCTAATCGCCTGGAAGCTGTCAGAAGAGCTCGTGGAGGCAATACAAAGTATTAAATGAAGAAAGTGATGAAAAACAGCAAAAAAACAATCATAAAAAAAATGTAATCTTAAGAAAAATATGACTACTTTAGTTTTTTTTTAATTTAAGATTAATATTGTGGGTGTAACTAAGTTTTATTTTATTTTTTATCTGTATAATTAAATTCTCAATTGAACAGTCTTCGTTTCATTAGGATGGCATACGTAGTTCGGGAGATAATCGGGTTTATGTGACTGACCCGTTATTTTTGGAACCGGCTTTAGTACAAAATGTTGTATAGATTCTTATTCTAGGTTAGCAACTTAAAGCTAAATAAATTAAATTTTATTTTATTTTTATATTATAGGAACCCCTTAATAGGGTATAGGCCTCCTCCAATTTCTTCCAGTTCTCTCGGTTTTGAGCTAGATTAATCCAGTTTTTCCCTGCCACCGATACTATGTCGTCTGCCCAACGTTTTTGTGGTCTGCCCACGTTTCTTTTTGCTTGTGGGCCGATCCATTTTGTGCTCTTGAGAGTCCATCGCTGGTCATCGCTTCTCGCTACATGGCCGGCCCAACTCCACTTTAGTTTTAATGTTTGGTGTAACGCATCTGTCAGTTTTGTCTTTTTTCTTATTTCTTCATTTCTAATTTTTGTAATTTTCCTTAAGTGTAGCATGCTTCTCTCCATTGCTCGCTGACAAGTTCTGATTTTATTAGTTATTTTTGTTGTGAACGTCCACGTCTGGGAGCCGTAGGTCAAGCAAGGCAGGATACAGGTGTCCATGATGGTCTTTTTTGTATTTTGGTCGTAATTACCTTTTAGTATTTCTTTGTGGGCCCAGTATTTATTCCAGCTACACGTGATTCTTCTGTTGACCTCGTCTTCATTATTGGTTTGCCTACTACACACTAGTGCCACTACTACTCCGCAACGCAATACAGAAATAACGTCAAACATATCAAATCAAGAACCTACACATTACAATACGACCAAGTTCTGGTGACATCAACGAAAATAGGTAAAATTTTTTTTGACAAATAGCATTTATTAAGATTCTGGGGAATCCCCAAGAAAGCTGTGGTATATTCTATCATTTACTTTACTACAGGGCTACCAGTATAGGCTTTGATTTTACCCCGAAATTCCCTAAATCCCTGTATTTTTCAAATTGTCTTTAACCATCCAAAATATCAGCTATTTGTCCCTAAAAAAGGGAGAATTCCCTAAAAGTGGAAACACTGGTTCTGCTTACGTACACCGTATGTGCAGTGTGCTGTGCCTAAACTCGTATATATGAGATTGGAGCGGTCGTTTCTTGTGCGTGATATTTCTGTTGAGACCGAGACTGCTGGCTGGCTTGAAGTTCCAATCACGTCCGGGTCAGCACTGTGGAGTATCCCTCCTAGACTTAGGGAAAATCCTACGACCAGGCGAGGTGATCGTGCCTTGCTGGCCACAGCCCTATGGTCGATGTTGGGGTATTTTAAGTTTAGATGCTAATCGGCGTGAGAATTTCTATATGGTGACTCAGGAATAATAGTTACTTCGCTTAATTTGTTACTACGTGATTCAGTGTTTCTTCGGTAAATAGTGCTGTTGTATGTGTTTCGCTTGCGCTGCATGTGGAAGTTGCTACATTTTAATAGGGTTTAAACTGTGTTTAACTTACTATGAAATCTGACATAATCAATTTCAAGGACTAGAAAGTAGTATATTATTCATCCAAGAAAAACTTATCTCGAAGATTTATCAAGTAAATATATTCACTTGATCAGGGCCGGATTTACCATAGAAGTTGAAAAATCTGAAGCTTGGGGCGGTAAAATTAGGGGGCGGCAGATTGGCCCATAAAATAAAGAACAGAAAAAAAGTAAGGTTGCGGACAGAACTGTTTATTTTATAGACCACTCGAATTAGGAATTTAAATCCTGTGTCGCGGGGGGCTTTACAAACATACATAAAAAGAACACAGAGAACACCCCGACTCATTTGTGAATCGCACAAAGTGTTTTTCCACGTAGGATTTGAACCCACGACACTTGGAGCAGTAAAAGCAGCGTTGCGGGTGGAAACCCCCTCGGACCGTCACCCTACCGGGGCTTGCGGTGGGGCGGTATGTCGGAATCGAACCGATTAAAACCACACGGTGTGCCACTCTGCGCCTGAAATAGGAGGGGTCCAGCCGTCCAGGGAACCTGTTATTACGCTATCTGACCCACTCGCCGTCAATCGTTTAACTCTCTTTTTTTTTTTACGTGTGGAAATCCCTCGGACCGTCACCCCGTCGGGGGTTACGGCGGGGTGGTGTGTCGGACTCGAACCGACTAAAACCACACGGTGTGACCCTCTCTGCGCCTTTGTATTGGAAGGAGTCCAGGGAGGGGATTTCCTTCTGGACTAATCGTTTAACTCTCTATGGCAACGTACGGCACACGCGGTCGTCGCCGCCTCGCGGCTGACCACTGAAGTGGATGACGGCCGGTAGCGAGAGACCTCCTCCGATGACTGCAGTGAGACCCGAAGCTGCGCCGCCCGTGCGTGACTAACCACCAGGGTTTGCTGGGAGTCCCGGGAGTGTGCTAGCGAAGGCGCATGCCGACTCGGTAGACACGGTGCGGTAACCGTGTATGACTCTAACCGCCAAAATTCTTTGGGGTGACCAGCGGTGTGCCCTATTTGGGCGTGAGCACAGAGCCGCCGCCCATACCGGTGCATCGTACAGTGGCATGGACCGTACAACGCCCGTGTACAGTTGTCTCGTCGCGATACTAACTCCACCCAAACTGGGCAAAAGTCTTATCCAGGGCCACCAGTAAGCCCAACGTCTAGAGACACCGCCAACAGCACGCCGCCACTGCTAACTGCCGCTTCGGTCACAGCCCTCAGGCGCAATGCGCAATATGGCATCGACAGTCGAACGCC
Organism: Phragmatobia fuliginosa; assembly: GCA_932526445.1. Taxonomy (NCBI): domain Eukaryota; kingdom Metazoa; phylum Arthropoda; class Insecta; order Lepidoptera; family Erebidae; genus Phragmatobia; species Phragmatobia fuliginosa. The sequence goes on along the minus strand of OW052057.1, from coordinate 6,751,308 downwards.
CCTCCCAAAATCCGAATTGGGCGTCCAATAGAACGGGGCCCACCTCGCACAGATGCCGGTCGATGAGGGCAGAGAGCACCCTCTCTCTCTCTCTACACACGGAGGAATAGCAATTGGTAGGTGACACAGTCGGTCCTCTCTACCCACGCTTCAAAGTTTGGCAGAACGGCTCCGACAGCATGTTAGCTAGCACAGCCCTGAATTTCGAGTCGTGCCTGCCAAGTCTCCGTGCCAAATCAGAAGACCGTCCCTGGAGTAGGACCAGCTTTTCGCTCTTCCAACTCTCAGGGAAGCGTCTGGACGGCGTGCTAGCGTCCAACACATCCCTGAGGTGGTCCGACATATGGTCAAGGGCTCGGGTCAGTACTCGAGCAGGAACCCCGTCCGGCCCGGGGGCGGTGTTTTTGTACCGGATCCGTAGAACAGCCGCCCCTAACTCCGATTTCCTGACGGGCGGAATGTCACCCTCGTATATATAGAGTCTATGGCACTCCATCCGAGGAACGCCATCGCCCAGTGCTCGTCCGATTTTTCTCAGCAGAGGTACGAGCTGCAGTCTGGAAGGCGAAGACGACACTGAAGGGATCCGGTATTACGGTAAGAGACCTTCAGCATGGCCCGGCAGCATTTCGGCGTTGCGGCCTGCTGGACTCAAGATGGTACAATAATTGTCAAACCAGCCGACAATAGTCGCCATAAAATAACATCACCGGATGAACTGCAACCTCTCATAGCCAAATATCCGAAGGCAACATCTCCATCCAATCCGAGTTTGAATGCGGCCACTAAAAGTTTGCGAAGACTATAATTAGGTGTATTTCTAAACAAATACCAAAACTTGCAATAATCCCATATTTTGTTCAAACAGATAATTAGTTTGTTATTTTCAAAACATAAATATGCACGGACTTTTTGTATTGTTTGTTTACAATGTTTCTTCATTTGTGACAACAAGTAATGTCATTTATGTCATATGTCAAGAATAGTCAAGATACCTTTTCTTTTTTTTTCTCGTTTGTTGACGTTCAGGAACATACAAGGTAGTGATGAAATAATTTTGTATTAACTTTTTTTCTTTTTTATTGCTTTCTTATTTTTATTATGATAATGTCACAAACTGTTTGTGCAGTACATTAATTTTATGTGTGTCTGCTGGCGGGTGGTGTGGAAGTATTAAGGGCCAACTCCAGCATTATTAAGGTCACGTTATTTTTATTTTTATTATTATTACATATTATTATACCTTATTTTATATCTATAGCTTAAGGAATACAGTTATTTATATATTTTAAATATACACTTATGAGCGACGATGATGATATGTACTTTTCTGCCGATGACACGTTAGAAGATGAGACTTTTGGTTCCTTGACGGAGACACTCGGAGATCAACTACGACAAACATTTTCAGCGCAATCTCGTCCTCTTCTTAATGTTTGCCATTTAAATGCGCAAAGCATCCCAAGTCATTTTAGCGATCTAACCGAGACGTTCTCTGGCAATAACGTTCATGGCATCCTGATCTCGGAGACTTGGCTCAAGCCCCACCTACCCTCCACCTCTTATCCTCTCTCTGGCTTTATACTTATCCTTAATGACCGTTTAGATAGAAGAGGAGGCGGTGTCGCCATCTATCTACGTAGTCACCTACCCTATAAAATTCTCGCCTTTTCCTCTTCCGACTCTTCCAATGGTGCGGAATACCTATTCCTCGAGGTTTGTGTCAAGGGAGTTAACGTTATTCTAGGTGTAGTCTATTGTCCTCCAAATATTAACTACTTCTCTAGTCTGGAAACAGATCTGGAATCTTTAGGGTCGGAACATTCACATCACATCATCATGGGAGATCTCAACACCAACCTTCTAGCCCTAAACTCTCCTCGTACACGCAATCTCCTTCAGATCATCCAAGCAACCAGTCTCCACATCCTGCCCCTTCAAGCCACTCACCATAACTTAGACTACCAGGACACCTGGCTAGATGTTATGCTCACCTCTGCCCCGCACCTTGTCCCTTCCCACGGACAACTCCTAGCCCCTGGTTTTTCCCATCACGATTTGATCTTCCTTTCTTACATCCTGAAACCTCCCAAACCTCCTCCTAAATTCCTTCATATTCGAAGTTGTTGATTATTAATCTCAGATAAGTAACCTTTTTGTATTAGGTTACTGGCAGGTTTTTATAAAGTTTGAATTATTCTTTAAGAACGATATTTATTTTAAATTAGAAAATTGTGTAGTGAAATATATGATTCCGTTGATAGTTCTAGAAGCAAAAACATGTATCTGTAAATTATAATACTGAATTAAAATTCTGAAATATGAATTCTATTCATCAAAGTTTATCATTTCTTGAAGTATCCTTTTAGTAACCAAATAATGATTTAGCCACATTCAAGCCACCGTTCAAGAGGTTATGGGCCCAGCAAGATATCAGCACGATACCAGGAAAAAGAATTTTTATTGAGGATGTAGAAAAGTGAAAAGCCCCCGGAAGAAAATTGTAAAATGAAATTACGAAATTGAAAAATGAACAAAGTGAAGAAACTAATGTGAGTAATGAGAATTTTTATTGAAGATATAGAAAAGAAAGGACGAATTATTTAAAAAAAAAAATAAAAACAATTGAAAAATGAGACCAAGAGGAGGAGACGGAGGTTGATGTTCTTCGTGAAGCTCATGAGATAAATGAGGAGGAGACGGAGTTTGTTGATGCTTTGGTAAAGCTGATGTTTTTAATGATCATGATGGAGGTGATCATGAAGTTGTAGAAGTGGTGATGATGGATGTCACGAAGGTAATGGTGGAGTAGATAAAGAAGATGAGATGTAGATGGATGTTGTTGGAGGTCACGATGGAGATAAAGAAGATGAGATGTAGATTGAGATGTTGGAGGTCACGATAAAGATAAGTGATGATGGAGGTCACGATGTTGTTGATGGAGGTGATGATGAAGATTAAATTAATGACTAGGTTCTTTAAAGCGATTGGTGTTATTCTCTTGTGATATGTTATTAGGACTTTGGTATTTTAATTCTATATTGGTGTAAGTATGCTAGTTTAAGGGGGTGAGATATAATAGCAGATTCGCGCAGTGGAAGCGTGTGTGTGAAATTGTTGTAAAGGGAAAAATAATTTAATTTTCTTATTCAATTAATTTAAAAAATAACGGAATTTTTAGATAAATTTTTCACAGGATTTTTGACATTTAATTTTTGACATTTAATTTTTTTTTCCTTTATAGTGTATTTGTTGTTTTTTTCTGTATTTTAAGGTTTGTTATATTATAAGAAGTTTTGGTTTTCTGCTGAAAGAGTATATTACTGTTTGGTGTTTAATAATTTCTAAATTGTGGTTGGAAATTATAAAAGGTTGTTATAATCATAAAAGGTAAATCTGTTGAAAGAGAATGTCATGGTTTTGATTGGTGTTTAATAATTTTAATTGTGGTTGGTTATTATTAAAACTTTTGGTTTGTTTGTTGAAAGAGTTGAGATGATATATGTTATGAATGGTTGATTTGATTTGATTTGCTATTTATTGAAGCTGGTGTTGAAGCTGTTGTTGGAGCTGTTGTTGGAGCTGTTGTTGGAGCTGTTGTTGGAGCTGTTGTTGGAGCTGTTGTTGGAGCTGCTGTTGGAGCTGTTGTTGGAGCTGTTGTTGGAGCTGTTGTTGGAGCTGTTGTTGGAGCTGGTGTTGGAGCTGGTGTTGAAGTAGGTGTTGGAGCTGGTGTTGAAGTAGGTGTTGGAGCTGGTGTTGAAGTAGGTGTTGGAGCTGGTGTTGAAGTAGGTGTTGGAGCTGGTGTTGAAGTAGGTGTTGGAGCTGGTGTTGAAGTAGGTGTTGGAGCTGGTGTTGAAGTAGGTGTTGGAGCTGGTGTTGAAGTAGGTGTTGGAGCTGGTGTTGAAGTAGGTGTTGGAGCTGATGTCGAAGTTGGTGTTGGAGTTATTGTTGTAGGAGTTATTGGAGTTATTGTTGTAGGAGTTATTGGAGTTATTGTTGTAGGAGTTATTGGAGTTATTGTTGTAGGAGTTATTGGAGTTATTGTTGTAGGAGTTATTGGAGTTATTGTTGAAGGAGTTATTGGAGTTATTGTTGAAGGAGTTATTGGAGTTATTGTTGAAGGAGTTATTGGAGTTATTGTTGAAGGAGTTATTGGAGTTATTGTTGAAGGAGTTATTGGAGTTATTGTTGAAGGAGTTATTGGAGTTATTGTTGAAGGAGTTATTGGAGTTATTGTTGAAGGAGTTATTGGAGTTATTGTTGAAGGAGTTATTGGAGTTATTGTTGAAGGAGTTATTGGAGTTATTGTTGAAGGAGTTATTGGAGTTATTGTTGAAGGAGTTATTGGAGTTATTGTTGAAGGAGTTATTGGAGTTATTGTTGAAGGAGTTATTGGAGTTATTGTTGAAGGAGTTATTGGAGTTATTGTTGAAGGAGTTATTGGAGTTATTGTTGAAGGAGTTATTGGAGTTATTGTTGAAGGAGTTATTGGAGTTATTGTTGAAGGAGTTATTGGAGTTATTGTTGAAGGAGTTATTGGAGTTGGTGTTGTAGTTGGTGTTGTAGTTTTGTTGGAGTTGGTGTTGTAGTTTATTGGAGTTGTTGGTGTTTGAGTTATTGAAGTGGTTATTGGAGCTGCTGTTGTTGGAGTTTGTTGTTATAATTTCTAAATTGTTGTTGTCAGGATATAGGTGTTTGTAGTTGTGGAAGTAAAAATGTGTAAGAATGTGTGAAATGTTTTTCGGTACTTATCTGAGATTAAGGGGGTGTGTTGATTATTAATCTCAGATAAGTAACCTTTTTGTATTAGGTTACTGGCAGGTTTTTATAAAGTTTGAATTATTCTTTAAGAACGATATTTATTTTAAATTAGAAAATTGTGTAGTGAAATATATGATTCCGTTGATAGTTCTAGAAGCAAAAACATGTATCTGTAAATTATAATACTGAATTAAAATTCTGAAATATGAATTCTATTCATCAAAGTTTATCATTTCTTGAAAGTATCCTTCTAGTAACCAAATAATGATTTAGCCACATTCAAGCCACCGTTCAAGAGAAGTTTCCGCCAGTTGTAACTTGAAAGGTTACATGTTGATGCTGCTAAAATGGATTGGGTGGATACGGCAGCCGCTACTGACGTGGATAACAAGGTCCATATATTTAACGAAGCCATAATCAAATTATACGACAAACACGCTCCTATTAGGAGAGTAAAAGTAAAGCGTGCCCCGGCTCCGTGGATGTCAGAGGAGGTCCGGACTGCCAAGCGACGAAGGGACCAGTCCTTTATTCGCTTCAAAAAAGACCGCTGCGAAGAAAAATGGAACATTTATAAAGCCGTCAGAAACCGATGCAATCAGGTGATACGCAACGCCAAACGCCGACATATACTTCAAAACATAGAGTCATCTTCTTCGTCCAATATCTGGAAGTTTCTTGCTACTCTAGGGATAGGTAGGCGACAACACCCAGAGTTCAATCATAAAATTGGTTTGAATGATATCAACCAACATTTCTCATCCACAGCTACGCTGGATCTTCAAACTAAGTTTCAAACACTAGATTACATATCTGGTCTCACCAGTCCCACGACTGACTCATTTGTATTTTCTCCAGTGTCTCCTGAGGATATCAGAAAGATCATAATATCTATCCGTTCCAATGCTACGGGATGTGACGGTATCGGTCGTCGCATGATTGTCAATATCCTAGACTGTATTCTCCCAGTAATTACTCACATAGTCAATTTCTCCCTAGATTCCGGTACTTTTCCCTCCTTGTGGCGCAAGGCTTACATTGTTCCCCTTCCAAAAAATAGTAATCCTTCACTCCCTGAACATTTCCGACCTATTTCCATACTTCCCTTCCTATCTAAAGTTCTCGAGACCTGTGTATATAAACAACTCTCGGAGTTTGTATACAGAAACCAACTTTTAAGCCCTCTGCAATCTGGCTTCAGGCCCGGTCACAGCACAGTTACCGCTCTCCTGAAAGTGATTGGCGATATAAGGAAGGGCATGGAAGACACCAAAGTCACTGTTTTAGTCTTAGTCGACTTCTCTAATGCCTTCAATACCGTCAATCACGAAATCCTGTTATCCATCCTTAAATATCTTATGGTTCCTTCTGAGACACTGGAATGGTTCTCCTCTTATCTTCGGGGACGACAGCAGTGCGCTCGTGTTGATGACTTATCATCAAGTTGGTGTGACCTCTGCACTGGTGTCCCACAAGGCGGAATTTTATCTCCTCTATTATTTTCAATATTTATCAACCTCATAACTCAACATCTTCAGTGTGCGTATCACTTGTATGCTGATGATCTGCAGCTGTATTCACAGACAAGAGTGGATGACGTAACGCAGGCCATTGACGAAGTCAACAAGGACCTTGAGCTCATAAAATCCTGGTCAATGAGATTTGGACTGTCAGTTAACCCAACTAAATGCCAGGCAGTCATAGTTGGCAGTAAACGTATAATAAGCAGATTAGATACCAGTTCCATCCCGTCGATTTATTTTAACGGTGTAGTCATTCCACTCAGCCCTGCAGTAAAAGACCTGGGCTTACTTATCGATTCAACCCTCGATTGGCGAGCACAGATCACTAGCGTGAGTAAAAAAGTCACTGGAAACCTGCGAACATTATACCGTCTCAAAAACTTCCTGCCTCCTAAAACTAAAATTACACTCATGCAGTCCTTAATAATTCCTATAATCGACTATGGTGATGTGTGTTACTTGGACCTGAATGCAGACCTCCTTAATAAACTTGACCGCCTTCTCAATAACTGCATTCGATTCATTTTCAATCTTCGAAAGTATGACCATGTGTCTGCTTTGCGTTCCCAGTTACAATGGTTACCTATTCGCCAACGGCGCAATCAGCGAGCGCTCACCGCTCTATTTTCATTTCTTAATTCACCATCCTTACCTACTTACCTTGCTCCGTACCTCCGTTACCTGTGCTCTAACCACGATAGAAATCTTCGATCAGTTAATAATCTGCTCCTCTCATGTCCCTCTCATAACTCTGATTTCGTGAACCGTTCGTTCTTTGTTCAGGCAGTACTACTCTGGAATGCGCTCCGCTCGAAGTCAGGATGTCCACCAACAGATTTACGTTCAAAAGGAAAGTACACGATCTTTTTCTCAATGAACTGGCAGAACTATCTAACCCATAGTAAATCGTATTGCTAGCATCTATAGTGTATAAATATGATACATATGTGTATGTCTATCTGTATAATTTATATATATGTTTGTATTCCTATGTAAGTATTTGTATGTATGTATATATGTATATGTATGTGGATTGGTGTATATATGTGTATGTGTATGTATGTATATATGTATGTGTTGTATAGATATGTTGTGAACTGTGAGAATTATTATTGAACACATCATATGTAACCTCTGTGCACCTACCTCATAAGATTTCTGCACCACCCGAAGGTTGACTGGAGGAGAATGCCTTGGGCATTAAGTCCGCCGATGTACAAATTTAGTGCATAAAGTTTATAAATAAATAAATAAATAAATAAATATAGAGATATTGATAGTAACGTACATAATTTTTATTTTTTGTATAATATTGTGTGTATTTACAAATAAAAAGAATGTTTTTGTAAATATATCAGTTGTCGAGTACCTTAATACAGGATCTGCTTAGTTTGGGACTAGATGGCGTTGTGTGTAAGATTTCCGAAATATTTATTTACCAACATTTCAATTCATTTTCAGTATGGGGCTTTACCTACCTATCTTCCTTAGCCCACCACATCTTATAAGTAGTGCAGTGAAAACAAAGCTTCTCATTTCTTAGATTAAAAATAAAAAAAAGTTGTAAAAAGAATCTAGTAACTAGATTATTTCCTAAAAAGGGAATTAACTTTATTGTGAACAGTGTTTCTAATTTTAGAAGTCAGTAGGGGTGACAAAAATTTTATAGCTTTGGGGCGGCAAATGTGTAAATCCAGCACTGCACTTGACTAGGTCACAATTTTTTAAATATTTGCAAATTGCCAAAGCGCCTACAAAACAACAATTTGCAAATCCACATATCAACAGTTTTTCAATTTTACAAAAGGAAGAAATTAATTAACTATTTTGGTTGGTTACTTTTGCAACTCGGCTTGCACTTTATCATATATATATATATTATATACATATATTTTTCTAGGCGTCATTCCGAATCCAATGAGCTATCTCACATAATTTTAAGAGCAGTATCTCTATTTTGTACCATTTTCAACTTGTCGACTAGACTATTTCAAGGCAGAGACCATGTCTAGCAGTGGACTATTGAACGCTGTTAATGATGAAAGATTATTTACCCATTATAAATACCGTAACCCTCATTAAACTATCGTTGTTTTACTTAAGTAATTTGTTTATTTACACCATAACTATTAATGGTAATTATTTATACAAATAAAATATTAAAATATAAGTAAATGGCTTATAAAACAATCATTTTCATATGATACTCATTGCCTACTTAATTTGAACACAAATAGATAACACTGCTCATTAACATTCTTTGTTTTCCAGTTAATTTCTAAAGGCTTATTTGTATAATTTTAATAGCTTTTTTACACACAACATCATCTAGTCACAAACTAAGCAGAGTTTGTATTAGGGGTTACGAGACAACTGATATACCTACATACCTACATAAACATACTTTTTTTGTAAATAAATACATATTATACAAAGAAAACATCTCATAAGTCTTTGCTTATGAGAAATTGGGTTTATTCAAGTTTGTCAATGATGAAGAAAATCTATTATTTTTATTTCAGTAGAGTTTGTTTAAATAGCTTGAAAGAATTTATCAAAATAATTTGTTTAGAAACGTTAAAAGAGGGTAAAGGGTTCATTTCAGTCATAAAATGTCAACTTTCACTCTTTTTTGTTTTGTATTGCTCTTAGGGAAGCTGACTTACTTAATCCTTCTAAAAATCATTAATTTCATCATCGTCTTCCTGTTCTGTATTATTTCTTAGACTATTTGGGGCTGGCTATTAGTTCAACGGGTTTTACTTTTAAATTATTTTTTTCATGGAGCGACTGGCATCGTATTACCACAACCCAAAGGGCGAACTGAAATCGAAAATTGAACTCACTAAATTTGCGGGTTTGCGGGCACTGACTTCCCTATAACAATGCCATAGTTTTTTTTTAAAGCTACATCCGCATTATGAATATAATTGTCCTCTGTAGCGGGGGACTTTACAAATATACATGAAACGGACAAAAAGGACACACAGATGTTCATGATAACCAGGACCGACGGCTTAACGTACTTATCCAGTAAACATATTAAAATAGTAAGTAAGTAATTCATATCCAGTTGCGGTCACTCTATAAAACCGCGTAACACAAGAAGCATTTGTGTGCTAATTTGCATAACTATTATTGTTACTGACACATATTGCGTAATATTTAAACTTACAGCTTCCACAAAGCTTATTCATCTCAGCTATTTTGCGAAAAAGCTACTCGGGAAAGTTGTGGGCTTTGTTATTTGTAAGATTATTTGGTCCCATACAACGTAGTTCTAGATTGTAGTCGACCTTAAATCTACTACGATAAGGTTAAGATTGTTTCATTATAATGTTTGATATTATTTATTGCAACATCCTAAAATGACAGCATTTGTGCTGGAACGTGTTTCGTTGATGAGTGCGAGACCTGAGACCTCAATGATGCAGAAGCATCTTTCTAGGCCGATACAGTGTGAGTCCACATGCTTAATTATCTTCATATCAGTGATTATGTTGATCGCTACTCTTAGATTCCAATTCTACACACATGCTTTACATGCTCAGTGTATAATCACTTTGACTGGCTAATATATATAAAAAAAAGAATAAAATCAGTTTAGCCATTCTTAAGACATGCAGTTGCCAATATTATCTACCAACCATGGGCCACTAAGTTAATTTCTATTTATACAGATTTATTCAAAACAAAAGAGAGCCTTGTCGGAAAGGAGACTAGGGCTATTGCAAACACGGACTGTTTATCCAATTGGAACGTCCGTGTGGAAATAATGTAATATTTGAACACTTCACCAATAAGTGACCTAAATATGTCTCGTGTATTATGACTATATTAAGTTTAAAAAGGCTGTACTTCCGTTGCACTATGACTTCAATAGAAAAATGATATTATATTATTTAAAATATTGATTGGCTTATTTTTTAATTATTTAAGCACGAATGACGATTGTACTAGGTGGACTTAACGTCACATTCATTTTCTCCCTGGATGCCATTGAATAGAAGGTACTAGGGGTGCGTCCTACTCGTAATGACATACAAAGCCAAGATTCGGACCAGTTCAATGGTGAGTACCATTGAACTGGTCCATTAGTTTAAAGTATCTCAAAGGGCGATTGAGCGTACGATGCAGAGTATTTTTTGTCTGTCAAAATTCGTAACGAAATTATTCCACAGAGAGCTGGGGTAACTGACATCCCATAGACAATCAATACACTGAAGGATGGACCCTGGAGCCTGGAGCTGAAATAAGCCAGAGTGGTGACCACGATTGGCAAACGTCGTCCTGCAGACTGTCCATGACCAGGATACTTGGTGCTCCTTGGAATAAGGATCAACTTGAGATTACCTGTTTAATTGTATAAACAGTTTACGCTTGTCGGTATGTTTGTGTCGTACTAAATGTCTGTGTGATCTGCAAATATTTGTTTCGGAGTTATATTTTTATATATTTCTATCTATAGTTTGGTAGTCCAAACTATAGATAGAAATAATTCAGACATCTTACACAACGCCATGTAGTCATGGCGTTGTGTAAGATGTCTGAATTATTTATTTAGGATACGTGGTTAAAAAAATTCGGGCTTCTGCTAGATTTACTTGAAATCTTATCGTCAGATTCTGTTATCCTCCCGAGTATATCCTTTCGAGTACAACAAAAAAGATATTTCATAATCGGTGCACAACTGGTCCATTAGTTTAAAGTATCTCAAGGGGTGATTGAGCGTACGATGCAGAGTATTTTTTGTCTGTCAAAATTCGTAACGAAATTATTCCACAGAGAGCTGGGGTAACTGACATCCCATAGACAATCAATACACTGAAGGATGGACCCTGGAGCCTGGAGCTGAAATAAGCCAGAGTGGTGACCACGATTGGCAAACGTCGTCCTGCAGACTGTCCATGACCAGGATACTTGGTGCTCCTTGGAATAAGGATCAACTTGAGATTACCTGTTTAATTGTATAAACAGTTTACGCTTGTCGGTATGTTTGTGTCGTACTAAATGTCTGTGTGATCTGCAAATATTTGTTTCGGAGTTATATTTTTATATATTTCTATCTATAGTTTGGACTACATGGCGTTGTGTAAAATGTCTGAATTATTTATTTAGGATACGTGGTTAAAAAAATTCGGGCTTCTGCTAGATTTACTTGAAATCTTATCGTCAGATTCTGTTATCCTCCCGAGTATATCCTTTCGAGTACAACAAGAAAGATATTTCATAATCGGTGCACAACTGGTCCATTAGTTTAAAGTATCTCAAGGGGTGATTGAGCGTACGATGCAGAGTATTTTTTGTCTGTCAAAATTCGTAACGAAATTATTCCACAGAGAGCTGGGGTAACTGACATCCCATAGACAATCAATACACTGAAGGATGGACCCTGGAGCCTGGAGCTGAAATAAGCCAGAGTGGTGACCACGATTGGCAAACGTCGTCCTGCAGACTGTCCATGACCAGGATACTTGGTGCTCCTTGGAATAAGGATCAACTTGAGATTACCTGTTTAATTGTATAAACAGTTTACGCTTGTCGGTATGTTTGTGTCGTACTAAATGTCTGTGTGATCTGCAAATATTTGTTTCGGAGTTATATTTTTATATATTTCTATCTATAGTTTGGACTACATGGCGTTGTGTAAGATGTCTGAATTATTTATTTAGGATACGTGGTTAAAAAAATTCGGGCTTCTGCTAGATTTACTTGAAATCTTATCGTCAGATTCTGTTATCCTCCCGAGTATATCCTTTCGAGTACAACAAGAAAGATATTTCATAATCGGTGCACAATTAAAGAGTAATTAGTGAACATACTTATATAAAAGAAATACACACAGTAGAAGATATTACCTCTTTTTGAAGTCAGTTTAAAACAATTTTCAGGGCTCCAACTACCCGCTGTAATCGTTAAAGATGATCCGTTGATAAACGGGACGACGTGTAATGTGTTCTCAGAGGTACGACAGGGTATCTAAATGTTCAGATTGGTCATTAGTTGGTAACTTGGCCAGGATTGCTTCATTTTTCAATGTGTTAATCCCTCTGGAAAATAAACTAAAACTATCAACATTCGTATTGAAGATCGAAACTTTGTTAAGTTGTGTGAACCGTGAGGTACACATACGCAGGAATTAGAACAAATATAAGAGACACTTGAACACACATGAAACCACACGAACACAGGGCTGTACTTTGTTAAGATGAGTGGTAACTGTAATAAATTATTGATTTACATCATTCAGTCGGTTAAAATTCTTTGACTTTGACTACCTTGTTGGTAGTGGTTAGCGTATGCGGCTGCTGATCAAGAGTTCTCAGGTTCGATTCCCGGGTCGGGCCAAATATTTGTGTAATCTGCAAATATTTGTTTTGGATTTTTGGTGTATTCTATGTACAATACAAATGTATTTATTTATTTTCAAATATATATATATATTTATTTATTTATATATATATTTGGACAAGTGTCAGATATCGGAAACATTTATTAATTAATTAATCAGATTTTAAATTGTCATATAATAGTATTAGTAATTAAACAATAAAATATTATAAACAAATAGTAAATATTATTCTACAAAATACCTATTTATATTTTGTATAGCTGAGTTATTATATATATATATTTTTTGAATATGTTGTAGAAGTTTAAAAATAACTAATTTGTAACTTGCAATTGATAAATAAGTTAATCAAAATGGTTACTATCTGAAACTATATTTGGATTCATTAATTTCAATCTGTTCGTTAGTCTGTTTTAATTTTTAGTCCTAGAGGGTCACCCCTCTAGGACTAAAAATTAGTCACCTACGTCTCGGAAGACGGAGCGTTAGTAGGTCTCTCACAACCTTGTACCACCTAGGACCACCTGATCCGATAACCTGGTTAAGATCGTTGAAAGCGGTCAAATGCGGGAGGCCCAGGTTCGGTTGTTGTGGAGAAGTATCCGCTTTTGCCTCGGCCTATCCGTGGCTTATTGCACTTTAAAGTAGCCTATATCCTTTAGTAAGAATCAAACTACATATCTCCAAACCAAATTTTAATTCAAAGCGCTTGAGCAGTTTAGCCGTGCAATCGTAACAGTCACACGGAGTAACTATAATATTAGTATGGATTATTTAGCACAACAATAATATATTTCTAATATTAGAACAATTAAAAATGTCAGAGTACAGACCTGTGAATCGGAAGGCTGTATGATATCGTTCACAAGACCTACATCGTAGAACCGCAGCAGATATAGAACTCAGTTCTCCTCCGATCACCTTCTGAAACAGATCTCAATAATTATAATTATTGAAACAGTATTATGCTTAAATAATTATTGTGAATTAAGCGAAGATTGTTGCGCGCTGTTTGAGGTAAGGATTAAAAACCTATTTCAACAATTGCCTATACTAGTGGTCATTTCGATGTTTAAATTTAAATTTTATTCTCTATTTACATAATATATTAAACTTAGTAGTGACTAGGTACTAAAAAATCATCAACAGCCTTTAACAATCCACTGCTGGACATAGGCCTCTTCTTAGAAAGGCGTTTTTGGCCTACTATACCACGCTGGCCAGACGGGTTGGTATAGGGTTGGTTTCAAGTAGCCAGTGTCGCCACGAGGCAGCTGTACACGGGGGTTGTCCGGTCTATGGCACTCTATGGTGCACCGGTGTGGGCGGTGGCTCTGACCGAGCAGAATAGGGCGCGCCTCAGGCGGCCTCAGAGAACTCTGGCGGTCAGAGCCATACGGGGCTACCGCACCGTATCGACGGAGGCGGCGTGCGCCCTGGCCGGAACACCCCCGTGGGATTTGGAGGCGGAAGTGCTCGCCGACGTTTATCGGCGAGTGGCTAACTACCGGGCGGAGAGTGGTGGAGTTGGACCTCCGCCCGAGGACGTGCGCGAGTGGCGCGAAGCCGCTCACCGAGCCACGATGGATCGCTGGTCGGTCCGGCTGGAGACTCCACGTGCTGGCTTCGCCACCGTAGAGGCGCTTCAGCCGGTCATCGGCGAATGGGCAGTGCGGCAGCACGGGACCCTTACCTTCCGACTGACGCAGGTTCTTTCCGGGCATGGTTGCTTCGGAAAGTACCTGCACTCGGTCGCCAGGAGGGAATTGAGTCCCGCCTGCCACCACTGCGACTGCAGTGAGGATTCGGCTCATCACACGCTGGCGGTCTGCCCCGCATGGGAGACGCAGCGCCGGGTCCTCACTGCAGTCATCGGAGGGGATCTCTCGCTGCCGGCCGTCGTTCGTTCCATGGTCGGCAGCGAGAGCGCATTCACCGCGGTCGCAACCTTCTGCGAGGACGTAATCACGCAGAAGGAGGCGGCGGAGAAGGCCCGTGAGGACGACATCCAATCGGACCAGATTCGCCGCCGGCGACTCGGGCGGCGGAGGCGCGAACATCTGCGCCTCATGCCGCCTTGAGTGTGGCCGCGGGTGGACGGGACGGGTTTTCCCTCCACCCGCACTATGTGGCCAGCCGCGAGGGGGCGGCGTCGGTGTGTGCCGGACGCCGCCTAAGAGAGGGTCGTCGTACAGAGACGGTGCCCGCATCAGGAGCGGGCAGGCGCTGGAGAAGTTCAGAAGGAGATCCCACCCTGGACTTCTCCTACTCCTAAACGGAGAAGCGCGGAGAAGGCACACTGTGTGTTTTTTAGTCGGTTCAAGTCCGACACACCACCCCGCCGTAACCCCCGGTGGGGTGACGGTCCATGATGATTTTTCACACACTAAAAAAAAAAAAAAAAAGAGGGTTGGTTTCAAGTTTTCCTTCTCTTTGCATTGATGTTGTCTTGCGTAGTTTATTCCTTAGCCGCCTTTTACGACCTCCGCGGGATGAAAAGGGGTGGTCGCGCTCTGTATTCTTAATCCGTGACCACACGGTATTATCAAATCACGTGGTATCCATGAATGAGACGTTGTATTTGCATCAAAAGTTTTAATCGTGAATATATATTATTTCATTTGGTATCATTTTTAATGTAATTGTGTTGAAAATAATATTTATACTACTCCTGATAGGAATAGTAGTCAATATTCCCTTAAAATGAAAAGAGAACGTTAGTCTTTTCCTTGACCTGAATAAACGGGAGGAAAAAATGTATGAAAATCCATTGCTAACGTGTTTTAGCGGGAGAGAAAGTTGTATGAATTTTTATTTTTCATGTGTTATCTTATCTATGGCACGCGCCTGCCCAAGGAGTTTTCATATAATTTAAATATGGAATCTCCGTGCCGCTGACATCCTTTTTTGAGGAATAACAAAAAACAAAACAAGCGCTAAATATTGGTCAAATTCTAAGCTAAATTGTGTCTTACATGGTGTCTTACATTTTGATTTTATTTAAAAAATACTTTAAATATTCCTCACAGGTGTAGTATAAAGCACTGTGTAGCACCCGGGTGAAAGTCCCATTCCTACCTCGGGAGTATTGTGGCCCTAGGCTGCGCATTTGGGCCACAAACTGCTTCCTCGCTAGTAATCGGTCCCTTTCCTCCCTCGGTGAACAATGAACTATTAAACGGCACTTCGAATAAGACCATAATATTAATAACTACCATTACTTTTGTCCAAAATACGTTTTTTACTTAATTTTCATAATTAAAATCCTAGTGTCAGCTGATTAATTACAACTTTTATTGAAAAAAGAAATCTCCGTTTTGTTTGTCATATGACCTGAATTTTGAAATCCTGGCGAAAATATTCTTGTACCTGTGGTTTGATCAATGCACACACATATTAAGTAGGATATCTCCTATGAACAAAACATTATGTACCAAAGAAATATTTTCACTTACCGCGTCTTATTTTTACATCACCTTTTTTTTTTTTTTTTTTATTGTTGTAATGGAATAGGCGTTTGTCTTCCATCTCACCTGATGGAAAGTGTAGATGAAGACAACTGAAGGTCAACTGGGACAGAATGCCTCCTGTCATCAAGCCTGTCTTTGTAAAATAAGTGCAACAAGATTTAAATACATATCGAAATTTGGTTATAATAATATATCTGTCACCAGCCTTATTCCTCTCATGGATATCGTAAGATATGACTAAATGAGTAACATTATTGTAAACAACGGGAAAATCCGCCAGCGTGGCACAGAAGGTCTCCTAACTAATGAAGACCTAGCTTTCTGCCATTTCCCCATTGTTTCTTCTCATATGTATATGTATACATATACATATGAGAAGATAATTTTATGTATACATATAGAAGATATATAAGATATATCTTCTATATGTATACATAAAAGTGTGCAAGTAAATACTTATAAGATGTAACTTCGTTGAAGAATAGATATATTGTCAAAATATTTTAGCGAACTCTAAATGAAAATCCATTTTTTTTTCACACGTAGGTACACGTGTTTTTTGAATTGCTAGTTATGAAAATACCAGTAACCTAGTTTGACATTACTTTAATCGATATCCAATACTCAAGTTATGAAATTATATTGCATATGAACAACTAAAACTTAAAGTCGGTTATATTTATTCAGTTGTTTCAAATGCCTTTGTTTCGGTAACCTCGTCTGGTGATTGTGTACCCAGTCCCAATATGTATAAAATTCTACATACTCATTCCAAATTTTGTAGCTAAAGGTGAAATTAATGTATCTATAACCGTGGCGATAATGGTCAGGCTTTTATGTTTGTTTTTTTTACGTGTGAAAACCCCCACGGGTCGGCAATCCACGCGTGCGTCGGGACGGTATGTCGGAATCGTACCGACCATAAAAACACACGGTGCACTATTTCTGTGCCTGAAATAGGAGAGGTCCAGGAACAGCTATTATTAGGCCATCTGAACTGCTCCCAACGCCTGCCTGTACTGACGCGGGTGCCATCTCCGCTTAAACTCTCAGTTTAGGCAACATACGGCATACGCGGACCTCACCTCCTCGCTGGCCACTGAATACGCGGCCACACTCAGGACGAGGCTATTATGCTTCTAATCCATTGATCGATCGATCAGTCATCGATTCAGTCTGCTGAATTCATCTTTGTATTTTTTTTATTTCCTATACATCTAATCATTTCTAATCAATTTTAATCGACTTCAAAAAGGAGGAGATGGATATGTTAGTTACTTACTTCATTTCGCGTATTGAAAAAACCTAAAAAGTCTTTCCACATTTTCGTTTTTACCGCAATTTGGAACCACTGCTTTCATGATATTTCTTTAATATCGCCTTCACTTCCCATCTCATTTTAGATCACCCTAGTATTCCCTTTTTATGTAGATTTTATTTGATACTTTTATATCTAGACATAAATAAAAAAATATATATTTACTTTTGTTTTATGGAAATAACGTTTTCAGACTATTTTCTTTCTGATAATTTGCATCATCAACGATTACGTAGTTACAACGTATTTTGCTAGCCCGCCCTCGGCCAGTGTGGGGAATTATGCCCCTAACCTGAGAGGAGATCCGAGTACAGTAGTGGAACTTTAGGGGTTGTTGATGTATCAACATTCGTATAAAGCTTTAATAATGATTTTTGTTTTTCAGGTGCATTAAAATATAGGTCGGAAATGATAAGAAAACTCCTTACTACAAATGAGAAATCAACACAAAAAAAAGGTTTAATCACATATTATTATGAAGATAATAATCTCCATATGTTACCTGGATCCTATGGCTGACATTTTAAAGGTAGTAGATCCACGCTGTTTCAGCACGAACGGGTCGGTTCGACCGGGGTACTGTTTGTGCTCTCGGGGTACGTCACTCGTACTACCATGTCACAGAAGACTAAAATGAAATGACAGCATTCGTGCAGTCGTGTTTCGTTAGTGGGTACGAGACCGGAGACCAGATGATGAAGAAGCATCTCAACAAGCTGCCATAGTTGGGTCACCACGTTGCATTGTCTGTATTCGAGATGTGTATGCTGACCATCACTCTTGGATTCTACTACATCCTTACCATCAGGCAGAGTAGATTTACTTGTTCCAGGGATTTCTTTTTAGGGTACACCTGGTTCCCCGGCTATTGGTACAAGAGACGGCGTGTGGTTTTGGTCGGTTCGAGTCCGACATAACCACCAAAAAAACGAGTAAATTACCTTCAGCAGAGTTATATGAAAAAAAATGTAAATTATAATAGTGTTAATTAGAAAGTAACTATGTCTGTCTATCTGTTTGTTCCGCTTCCTCGGCTAAGCCGCTGAACTGATTTGGACGAATTCCTTTATAGAAATACGAGTTGGATCTTGGAGAAGGTCAAATGCTACTTTAACCTTTAACCACGATAACTGACATTCACGCGGGCGGATCCGCGGGCGAAAGCTAGTATACTTAATATAAATGTATTATGAAGTAATTAAACTGCCTCGTTGATCTAGTGGTTAGCGTATGCGACTGCTACTCAAAAGGTTTCGGGTTCAAATCGAGCCAAAAGTGTTTTTGGGTTTTTCTTAGGAAATTCCTAATAGCAGCCCGGAGTTTGGAAGTTTGGCGGTGATTCACGCCCGTGCCTCGGAGAGCACGTAAAGCCGTCGGTCCCGGTTGTCATGAACATCAATGGCAATCGTTATTTGGAAGTCAGTGCCCTCAAATATACTGACAACTACTTCAATCTTCGAATTTCGATTCTCCCTTAGGGTTGCGGAGATCCGATGCCAGTCGCTCCGTGGAAAAACTGAAATTCAGGTAAAACCGATTGAACTAGTAGCCGACCCCAAATAAACTTGGGAATAAAGGCTAGGAAGATGACTTAGAAGTAATTAATTTTGTTTATTATAATTCTCATTAATATAACACAGGTTCTTCTTAGTAACGGTTCAGACAACCGAGTGTGAGAGATCATAATTCTTGGAAGTACCGTCACCGAACTATCTTACTTTCATTAATTCCAATTTGAACCCGGATTTAAATCAATCACCGAGGGTAAGCAACGACAGCGCGGTCACACCTAGATGGGTGACCGTTTGTGGCATGATATGCTATGAGCGTTTCCGTGATTCGGAGAGCAAGTTAATGGCAATGGCATGATTTGTAGCCACAACGTGTCTTGCCAGTCCACAGCCCGCATTCGGCCAGCGTGGGGACGCATGGCCTTAACCCCCGGGTTGTTGTGAAAAAGCATCTTGCTAGCCATGCTGCATTATTTGCATTCACAAAGAGGATAGTGAACACCACTTTTGGATTTTATTTAGGCATACTTTGTATCAGGTTTAGTAGAGTAATTTCGCCAAGATTATCAGCCTCCTAGCCTTATTCCCAAGTTTATTTGGGGTCGGCTACTAGTTCAATCATATGAAAAATAAATCAATATCGTCATCAACAAGCTTCAAGTAGTCTACTGCTGGACATAGGCCTATTATTAGAAAGGAGGTACGCTTGAGGGTTCGGGTTCAAATTTTACTTTTGTAGCGTTTGTATGTTTGATTTTTTTATTAACTTTATTTTTACCTCTTGATTTTGTGATATTTACACGCTTTTTATTAGCTTCACCTGTATGTTTGTATGTTTGTTTTATGTTTGTAACCGACTTCTTTGGGTGCGATTTTGACCCATTTTAAACGGCCAGATTTCGTTCAAACTTTGTAGATTTCTCGAGAACCTATGACAATACACTAATTTAAAAAAAAAAGAAAAAAATAAGTAATTAGTCTTTTTTAGTCTTTCTAAAAAAATAGTTTTAAAAAACTAAACAAACACGCTTTTAGACTAAATCGTAGAAAAAAAAAATGAAATAATATAACAAAGCGTGGGGTGCTTTCTGAAAATATTTCAATAACGACGCCCCACGCTTTTTACATTTTGCGTTTGTTTTGTTTTTTATAACTCTTTTTTTATAAGCCCCGACAGTTTTTACCCAAACTAATGTTTGTCATATGTAATACATTATTTCTGTTCTATTGACAAACAATTGACAAGCATTAGTGCTGTAATTAGAAGTCATTACAAATTCACTGAATAGAAGGAACTTTGTATCTACCCTAATTAATTGTTTACAAGCACTGATTAAATTAGGCAGTAATATTATTAATCGTTATCATCGTAACTATGTCAATAGTCAAGAATAAAATCAGACCCCTATTAAAGCAATCACATTATTCAATGTTCTGTTTGTTTTGTACTTACTTATAATACTAATACTTTTGTACTTACTTACGACTTTATACTGAAATGCTTAGAAGTTAGCAAAACTATATTAATTGTCATTATTGCTTAAATTTTTGAGCATTATTGCTCAAGAGTTTATCGGGATAAACGCGCTAATCTCAAAAAGGTCTGGTCCAATTTGAAGAATTTCACTGTGGCACAAACAACGGCGCAGTCAGTAGTCATAGGGGCATTATATGTTATATGTTTTCTTTTTCGTGTATAGTCGGTCACGTTAAGCAATGGTCTTGGTTATTATCATAAGATAACAGTCGTTAAGCTTAGTTAGAGGCAAAAGTGGTTTAAACATCCAAAATTACGTACCCAGAACGTCTTGCCAGTCCCGGACACGCGTTTAGTCACATAGTGCTGCGTCCACTATCCGCGCCGCCCGCACCGAACGCTGGCATTTCTGAGCAAGACAAATCCGTTCAATCCATTAGGTGCCGTGTGTCCGTCCGGCCCGGGCCAATGGACGCGCACCTTTATCCTCGCCTGAGAGGAGACCCGGGCCCAGCAGTGGGACATTGTGGGTTGTTGATTATACTGTGTGTCTAATACTCCCGCTTTGAATCAGGCATAAAAAAACTTTTTCTGCAGGAGTCACCTGAATACTAAACTAGTCAAGTACTTGCGTTTGATGTAGTGATGCGTGTTATTATAGTAAATAATTAATTTATACACTAGTTTTAATTCTTTTAATCTTTTATATGATCAATCCAATTGTTATGGCAAAAAATTATTCAAAAGGAGTAACAACGATTGCTTAATATAGTAGGTATACAGAATTTTTGTATCTGTTAATTTGTGTTGATTGTATAACTTATTAAAGAAATTTTAATTTTAAATAAATTAATAAAGTGTATGACTAAGTCTAATATATATTTAATGTTTGCCTTAGTGTGGTCTAGATATTTTCTATATTTATTTAACACACTCGTTATGCCCTCGGCTTGTCTGAAAAACCATAATACACGCGGTATTATGGTTTTTCAGGATTTTTCAAGGTTCAATCTATCTCTACATCAAAATTCTATTTAATCAAGTCAGCTGATTAGACGTGAAGCCGTAACGGACAGACAGACAGACTGACAGACACACAGAGTAACTTTCAAATTTGTAATATAATATTATAAAAATAATACAATATTTCATAGTAATACAGTAATTCTAAAACTTTGTATTCAATAATATTATTTGGGGTCGGCTACTAGGTGAACGGATTTTACCTGAATTTCAGTTAAAAAAATTTTCAAGTCTACATATAAGAACTAATATATATTGTTTTGTATAGTTTTTAAAATGTTATACATGTGTACTGTTGGCGTGTCTGCAAAAAATAAATTTTAAAATTAATATAAGTATAGTATGTACCTTCCAGTATGTTCCAGTAGGCTTCAACAACATTCACCATCACTGCGATATGTATATTGTTACAATATTTTAACATTTAAAATTAGAGTTCCCACGTTCTAGTCTTTTCAATATGAAGAGTTCAAAATAAGAAGATACGAAACAAGTAGAAGAAAACCTGACATTGTTAAGCGAAGTTGGTTTGTGACCGTCACTAACGGGCAGTGATGTAACTATTTGCTCGTTTTGACGATCGCAAAATGAACTCGCTTGACTATATTCGTCGGTCAATTCGGATATAACGACTCAACATTGAGAAGATATACCCTGTTTAAATTTGAATACGACAACTGCATGGACGGTGTGATGTTTTAAGCGGACAACTCGTTGCTTTCTACTGCATTTAATGTTGAGGGTTCGATCGCCACATGACAAAACTTTATGTGATTTATTCGATACATTTTTTTTTTGTATATACTAAGTATTCTAAGTAAGGGAGATCTCTGTAACCAAAAATTATTCGATTTATTTATAAACGTTAGTCCATCATATCAGCAGCATATCATATTAATTTACAAATTGTTACTGTAGATTTTTGAACATGTTTAGAATATGGCTAGTATCTTCTCATCAGCCTATCGCCGTTTCTACCAAGACTTACCCAGAAAAGAGTCAACCATTAAGGTCTGGCGCAGCATACACCTGTCCGATGCAAGCCTCAAAAATGCATCTCTTTCAAGTCGTCGGTCCATCATGCTACAGGGCGTCCAGATCAACTCTTTCATAGATGTCATAGTCTATCTAGAGTTCTAGATATATCTTAATGTAAGATTTACACTAAAAATAAATTAATAATAAAAGCCCGAAAATTAGAAAAAAACCTTACAAATGATATTTTTATGTGTACCAAACAGTGTAGGTGTAGGAATACTTGTACAGAAATGTTGTTTGTACGTTACTATCATCATTATCCATATTGCAGGCTACTGCTAGACATAGGCCTCTTCCATTGCACACCACTTTGATAAATTTTATATGTCAGTATTTAACTTTAAATATTTCTAGGGTAGCGAAAAGGTGCCCTATAAGTTTTTATTTATTTAATGGCTTTATGCACGAAAGTACAATGGTGGACTATTGAGTTCACCATTGTACTTTTGTGCATAACTTGCCTAAAGTTTCTGTTAAGTGACGTACATCCATTGCCTATATGTATAATTTATTAAAAAAAAAACTGTTGAAATATCTTTTAATTATCCTAATCGTCTCGTCTCCTCTTTTATTTTATTTTACTTTTATTGAGTTTTAAAATTACCTTTTAATATTTATTATGTCTATAAGTATTGGATTAATAATGTACGAGAAAAGATCAATGAATATCTTCTCAAACATATAATTATTTGTACATATTAAAATGTCTTGCAAGTTCTTAGTTTTTTTGTTATTGTTGTGATGTACTAAATTGTTTGTGAATGCTGGCTGATTAATAATATTCATAAAGTATTTAAGCGAATTTATATATATTGATGATGATACTGATGCACAGAAAAACTCTATTAAACTTGTGCGGCATCAGATTTGTTGCTTGAACTGGGTAACTTTTTTATAACAATAAATAAAAAGCTAAAACAGATTCGTGGAACTTGCTGCGACATTGAATTTGAACTCGAAGGAAACACAAGTGGCTATGAACGACTGGACTCTATAGACTTAATATTTTAACAGATTAAAACCTAGTTTATAAAAAATACAGTCTAGAAACTTAACACTGAATTGCAGGTTAAAATGTTTAAGCGTAGATTCGTAGCAGGTCTCGTAGCGCGTAGCACTATTTTTTTGTTATTTGCAGATTATCTGTTTTAAGTACAAATAAATAAAGTGAAATAAATAAATTAAATTGAAGTGTATGCATTAAATATCAAATTCAAACATTTTTTTTAATGCATGTGAATGTAAACACGTTAGGTACGGCAAAAAGCAATTTAAAAAAATTGGGTCTGTCAATCTGTTTATTCCGGGTAATCTCTGGAACGGCTGTACCGATTTTGATGAGACTTTCAGAGAATGCTTATAATATAAGGAATAACATGGGCTATTTTTATTAGAATAGCTTTACTCCACGCGGCGTTACTCGCGATTTAAAGCAATAATCTGACGGCAATTCGTGGAACTAAGCTAGTTTTGTTGGCGAGTATTAAAGTTATGAAAAAATCCAATGTGTTTTTTTTATTTCCTTAACAATGTGAGATATGTATGGTCATTGTGAAGAGCATTTCCAGCAGTGAAGATCTTTCAGCCGAATGGTCACAAAACTAAGAATTTAACTCCATCACTTTTGACAAGAAGATTAGCATACCAATTTTTAAGATACCGACTATAGTTGTATGTATAGTACCGACAGTAATAAACCGACCGATAGTAATATGTATAGTACCGACGATGCGCTCATAGCCGAGTGGCCTTATGTGATTGGAAACAGTCACCGAGGGTAAGCAACTACGGCGCGGTCAGACCTAGATGGGTGACTGTATGTGGCATTATATGTTATGAGCGTTTCCGTGATTCGGAGGTCACGTTAAGCAGTCGGTCCCGGTTGTTGTCATAAGGTAACAGTCGTGAAGCTTAGTTGGAGGCCTTCGGGCGGCTTAAAAACATCCAACGGTAAGATTACGTAACCACAACGTGTCTTGCCAGTCCCCAACCCGCACTCGGCCAGCGTGGGGACGTATGGCCTTAACCCTCTTTGAGAGGAGACCCGAGCCCAGCAGTGGGACGTCATGGGTTGTTGATGATGACTATAGTTACTACCGATTAACTTACTTGCCTGATTGGGTAATCATAAACTTTATTACCACGTAAATGGTAATATGACTTTTGTGTGAAGGCGCTGTAATATACCTTTGCTTTCCATTGCTTGTTTTTCGACAAAGTGAACAAAGTGATAGAAGTAAGAAGAGACATGCATGACCGAGAATTGAAAATAAAAGGGTTAGCGTAGATACCATGGTGGTTTAAGCGGTCATCTTGCTTCCTACATTGGGCAACACATTATGTTATCCATAGTTTCTTATTCTGATTCTAAACTCTCAGTATTTCTATCTACCTGTTTGCTATATGGTTCTAAAGGCCATCGTGCATTTCCAGTAAGGAGGATTCCTTTTCAATAAATAAAAGCCTTAGTTTTTTCCATTTATATCAATAGCTTCATTATATTACTTTTTGGATGTAGATCAACTAGTCGGTACAGCATTTAGTGTAGGCGACTACTGAACAAGAGGTCTGGAGGTTCGATGCGTGTGGTGGACAGGTAGTCGGTTCGGTTCTGATACACCACCCACCACAGTTACCGGTTGAGAAAAGACTTGAAAGTTTTCCACGTGTATAAAAAATGTCATACTTATCAGTAGGTTACTATTTAAAAGTCTTGAAGCTGACTCACTTTAAGATTCATTAGTGTCATGTCGAATCATAGAAACCAACTAGTGAAAGTTACGAGCCTGCTAAAGTGACACAACTCTGCCTGATGGATAGTATGAGTAGAATCCAAGAGTAGACACTACAATGCTCATTGTGAATGCAGAAAATTCGGTATGGTGATCCACACTATGACAAAATATTGAGGTCTTCTTCCTAGCCTTATTCCCAATATTATTTGGGGTCGGCTACTAGTTCGACTTCCCATCGCTTGACGTGTCGGCCCTGCTCCTGGTGCTGCCTCTAGGGTACCACTCTATGACATTTCGGGTCCATTTTTCTTTCTTCTCTCTTAGCACATGTCCTGTCCACCTCCATTTTATTGATGGGAAGATGAAATTGCAAAAGTAACCGGACAATATTGGACCCGAGTCGCAAGGAATAGGACAGAGTGGAAAGTTTTAGAGGAGGCCTTTGTCGAAAGGCAAACTGTAGACCAACCGAATGCCGAGACAGATTTTTTATAAAGATTTGTATAGATAAATGAACTAGATTAAATTAGTTATTAGATTTTAAGTTAAATTCAAATGTTTACAGTAATAAAGGCTTATTTTATTTTATTTTTATTTCATTTTACTAGTTCGACTGAATATCAGGTTTCAACCCTAAGGGAAAACTGCGTTCGTAAGTTGAACTAGTTATCAGTAAATTTGAGGGCACTGACTTCCCAATAACGATTGCCATAGATGTTCATGACAACCGGGACCGACGGCTTTACGTGCTCTCCGAGGCACGCGCGTGAATCACCGCCAAACTTTCAAGCTCCGGGGTACTATTAGGAATTTTCTAAGAAAAACCTAAAACACTTTAATGACCCGACCCAGGATTTGAACCCGAGACCTCTTGATTAGCAGTCACATACGCTAACGACATCATAAATGCTGTCATTTTAGTTTGATCTTCAATGAGAGGGTACTCCATTCTAATATGTTTTCAAAACTTAACTCAAAAATGGAATTTCTATTTGCAATATCAAATAAATACTTTTTAACTGAATGAATATGAAAGTATATACGGTACTTACATCGATAAAAGCTAGTTTTAAAACATCTGTCTGTTTGAGCCGGCTGATCTCTGAAAATCTGAACCCTTTTTGCCACGATATCATAAGCAGTCATTGAGGCTAGTTAGAACTCTGCTAGTCTATAATACATTTTTACAATATTACTTCCAAAGAACTTGAGATAAAACTCACTAATTTGGGTAAAAACAAATTACGATGTTTACTAACAATTATCATTAATCGTAATGCATCTATAGTGATTAGGAAAAATTTAAATGTATAAATACGTGACTATTGAAGCAATTTAGATCAGTTTTAGATTTACTTTTGTGGTGACAGCAACTGTAATTTATCTTGTATTAGTTAAGAGACTTTTGAATTTTCGAGAAGTGTTGGCCAATAGATAAAGTCACCAGGCTAGGCGAGTGAACTGATTACTTCAAGAATATCTTTTGTGAAGGTGTGTACAGTGCTATCAAGATGGATAAATTTCAAAGAATAATTTACAATTTGAAGAAGGTACTGTGAGTAAAATTTATAGGAGCGAAGCGGTTCAACTGAACGTTTCGGCAACAAGCTATAAGAAATTAGAAAAAAACTAAAGAAGATTAGTTTATCAGGAATTTAAGTAGGTTTTGTTCGACTTTGTTTTAAATTCAAGTCCTTCTTTTCCTACTTAGATTTTTGTTGAACATTTACGTCTTTTGTTTCTTTATCTTAATTTAGATTTTTTTTTGTTTTATTGTGTACAGAATGATTACTGAAGTTATTTAAAATTGATTGTGTCCAAAGGAAATAGAATCTTGGTCCTAAAAGAAGATAGTTTGCCACGAATTTCAGTAGGATTTGTTTGAGTTTGTTCGAAATTGAACTCGACCCTTTTCTATTTATATTTTAGTTGAACTTTTCACGTCTTCTGTTTGTATTTATGATAAATTATTTACAAGAGATTTATTTCTATGGTTAAAAGTTTATTCGAACTGTTATTGTCATTATTGTCATTATACAAAGAATTTAACTAATACTGTTCACTAAAGTCAGACAATGAATAATTAGATCAACGTCGGTGATATTTATAATACTAGAAACACGTGAAGATTTTTTTTTAACAAGTATTTAAGTAGGTCTCGTCTGGCTTCGTTTTGCAATTCAAGTCAATCGTTTCCTATTTAAATTTAAGTTAAAAAATCTCATGCAAAAAACGGCAAATGAAATAATTCTTTCTTTACTTTTGTAACAATATCTTTCTTTCAATTTCTACTTATTTTTAGTTCGGAATCACCATAAACTTTGGGTCTACAAATTTTAATTAGCTATTAGTTTAAGTACGTCCCGATTGGCTGTGATTAAAATATCAGCTTTTCGTTTCGTACTTCAATTAATTTCTAATATCTCAATCCAATGTTTTGGTTTTCAAATTACTTTTTAATGATTTGCTATTTTAACTATATATTTTTTTAGGTTACTCAATCATTATTGATTGTACTTAACTTTTTCTTAATTTTTTTCGTGTGGGTTTATTTTTATTATTATTAAGGAAGAGGTTTTGAATTCGACTGTATTTTTTTAAATGTTTGTTACATCAGAACTTTAGATTAGGTGAACCGATTTTGATCATCCTTTTCTCATTTGAAAGCAGTTGCCTCTCTGCCTCGCAGGATCTGATGATAGGATCCTGGAGAAATCGAGGGAATTCCCCAATATCATAGGCATATCTGCTGCGATTTGGAATACTCGGAATGGCTTTTCTTTCGATTTTTTATTGTTAAATGATTTTTGTACGTATAGAAGATATTGTCATAAATTTGAATAGGTTTTGTTCGACTTTGTTCTGAATATAAGTCGTTCTTCACCTATTCATATTTATATCGAACATGTATGCAATTTTTGTTTTTCTTTTGTTTAAGTATTTATTTCCTTATACTTTATTTCTTTTACTGTTTTAAAATGTACAAATAAAATTTTGTTGTGAATATACTACGTAAGCAGTTTGTTTTTAGCTTCCCGAGAACAGCTGATCCTGAAATGAAGAAAACATGAACATTGTATGATAAAAAGATATCGTTTGTCATGAATTTAAGTAGGTTTTGTTCGACTTTGTTTTAAGTTATTCAAGTCGTTCATCCCCTACTTAAATTTGTGTTGAACATCCACATCTTTAAATTTCTTTCTTTACTTTAATTGTGATATTAAAATATTGTGAATTTACATTACAAAAAGGTTTAAAATTCGTATTCAGATTTATTTAAAAAATACACTAAACTTTTTGGCTAAGGTGGTTCTGATCTCGGAACTAAAGTAATGAAAAATTTTATACTGAAAGTTTGGCATGAATTTAAGTAGGTTTTGAACGACTTTGTTTGAATTTCAAGTGGTTTTTTCCCTACTTATATTTTTGACAAACTTTTACGTCGCATAAAGTTCGTATTGTAATTAAAGTCTAATATTTAGATCAATTTTTTTTTTATTAGGTCACTTTTAATGATTTTCAATTGTAACTGCATAATTTTTAGGTTACTCCAATATTTCTGATTTTGGCATTCTCTGTATGTTAAGTTAATATGTTTAGGAAAAGAACGACTTGTGAAGAATTGTCTCAAAAAATTAAATTATTTACTTTCTGTGATATCTGAATTAGTAATAATAATAATATAGAATTAATAAATATTTCGGACATCTGGTACACAACGTCATCTAGACCCGAACTAAGTAGAGCTTACATTATGGGTACTATACAACTGAATATTTATACCTTTTTGTAAATAAATACATACATAGAAAACACTGAAACTAAGAAATAAATATTTGCAGATCGAACCCGAGACCGTAGTTACATACGCAACCACTACGCCGAGGCAGTCTTCTCTGGTATCTTAAAACAGTCTTCACGGGTCTTCTAAATATACTTTATGAAAACACCTTTTCGTAAGGTCCTTATTTGCAAAGAGTCAATAATTTTACATTATTTAATATAAATTCCCCTGTAAGGTCTCCAGTGGTCCAGCATGATTAAGATTATATAGCAGACAATTGTATCATCAACAAGCCATAACGTCCCACTGCCAGGCTCGGGTCTTCTCCTAAGGAGAGGGTTAAGGCCATGCGTGCCCACACTGGCTGAGTGCGACTTAAGAACAGGCAAAACACCGTTGTATGCTGTGAAGGAAATAAATTAGATTGAAGTTATGCACATTATAATTGAAGTGTGTTAAGAATACGAAGTATAGCCAGTCCTGATACTGGTACAGTAATAACACAACAGGCGATGACAACAATAGTTCTACAAAGAGAAGGAAAACTTGAAATAAAGCCAACTAATGTGGTATATCAGCCCAATATTTCTTAAGGAGAATATTATGTTTGCAGTGGACTATTTAAGGCTGCTGATGATGATAAAATATACTATATTTATTTAGTCTTAAATATTTACATTGGTAAAACAGAACCATATTCAGCCTCTTATATAGAATATGTCAGTCAGCGAGCATCTTTATTATCGTGTAATAGGTAGTATTGA
The DNA here is from genome assembly GCA_932526445.1 of Phragmatobia fuliginosa. Taxonomy (NCBI): domain Eukaryota; kingdom Metazoa; phylum Arthropoda; class Insecta; order Lepidoptera; family Erebidae; genus Phragmatobia; species Phragmatobia fuliginosa. The sequence goes on along the minus strand of OW052057.1, from coordinate 6,721,552 downwards.
AATTTCACAATATCAAAACATAAAAACTTCATCATCATCAACAGCCCTTACTGATTCACTGCTGGGAATAGTACTCTCTCTTTTTTTTTTATATTATCTGCCAAAATGACTCTGCCCTGCCTGATGGAAAGCATGAACAGAACAAAAATAAAACTCTCATTAGAAAAGAGGTTTATTAAAACTAAATAAAATAATTTATGTTTCGGGTTTTGCTTATTCTGCTCACAAAAGCATAATTAAACAAGTAAAATTAAAAATAAAAAAAAACCCGACTGATTGGACCAATTTCCATCAAACATAGCTAAAGACACTCTCGACTAATCCAGCTTTTAAACAACAAAATCGAAATCAAAATCGGTTCATCCATTCGGGAGTTACGATGTAACAGACAGACACACACACATACACACACATACACACGCACACACACTTATAACACCCCGTCGTTAAAGAGAAAAAAATAAAAGTGTTGATCATTAGACTTACGACCTTTTGTTCCTAACTCCGATCCCAGAGTCCTTAGCCCTTGCTATCTCCGCTTATTACAATCAATGAAGTCAAGTCAATAACTTTTATCTTAAACATATTTATAGTTAAATTTACATAGCACAGTCCAACGTCCAGAACGTTCTATTGTGTGACTGCATCAAATCACAAAGGCGGCGACGGGCTTCAATAAGGAAGTTGTCACTTAGTGTGCACCAACCCTAATGGGTCCAAATCACCGGGTGTGACTTATTGAGATGATATTGTGCGTTATATATTCTATTTTTGAATCCTTGACATGGAATTATCTGATCTAGGCTTTATCACTTTGCATATAGGAATTGTTAAGCTTAAACCACTCAGGCCATAAAAGAAATGGATTTCTGAAGGAAAAAATAGAATATTCTATGTTGTATACACAAAAAAATATACATCAACTCCATCTAACAAAAACACACTTCTAATTATGCATTGCAAAATTAAAGTTCTCGCACTAATTAATCTAACATATAAGACTTTCGTGTGTTTGTTATCAAACTTCTTCGAAACCCTAAAAAAATGGTATGGCAAGCAAAACGTGGGTAACATTTATTGATCAAGAATACAGAGTGTCACCACCCCTATTCGTCCCGCGGGTGTCGTAAAAGGGACTAATGGATAAACTACACAAGATAACATCAATGCAAAGAGAAGGAAAACTTGAAACCAAACCTATACCAACCCGTCTGGCCAGCGTGGTTTAGTAGGCCAAAACCTCCTTTCTAAGGAGAGGCCTATGTCCAGCAGTGGTGATTTATTGAAAACTGTCTTGTACATTGTATAAATTAGGTTTTGACCTACTAGTATTTGACACTTGAAGGACGATTTTTTTTGAGGGTTTTTCCAAGTTTTCCTTGATTGTGCTTTGCTTTTGCCTATCTAGTAGCAAACTACGTAGTCCAAAAGGGATGAGATCAAAATCCCGAGTAACTTCTTATGACACGTGATGAATAGGGATTGTGACACTGTGTTCTTAATCCGTCATCACGGGGACCAAGTTTCAGACTTTAATTAAATTTACACTTTAGGCTCCATCTTCAGGCGTATTCGCATTTCGTATGGTACATACCGTACGTGATGTAATAAAACGTGTAATCAAGTAAAGACTTTTTGATCTTAAACCCAAATTAAGACTGGCTCAGTATCTGCACTGAAAAAAAAAACACGTTCACAATTGAGTGATCTTGTGATATCGTCATATTGGGTAGATGTCTCGACTCTGAACCCATTTAAATCGGGAGACAGCGTAGCTCACAGTTATCAATATAATTTAGTTGAGTAGGTCAGAGCAGTTGCTGTGGCATTTAATTTAAGATACAATAATCATTACTTTTATTCTTAATTTTTGACATGAAATTTTTTCTACAACCCATAACCAGACTACGTTACAATTATTAATGAAAATTATGCAACCTCTTATTGACACCTCACTCATTAAAATCGGTTATAACGGAATTTAAAAGATTTTATTTCAAGTAGGCCTTTTTCAGTCTCTTTTGACACGTTACTTAATAACTTTGTTGATATTAGGCGCTACTGGTAGACACAAACATACATCATCTCCAGCGAAAGACTTCCACTGCTGGACAGAGGCTTCTCCCGAGGCTCATAACAAAAACCATTCGTGTGTTGCTCGCATCCAACGGTCACAAACATACACACACTCGTATAAAAAACCTGCCTTTTGATATCACCGTAATCGGGTAAAGCAGCGAATCTCATTAGGTACCATATAGACATGAAATGGTACAATTTTCTGTAATCTCAGTTCTCCTAGATATTATTATTTACAACCATTGAAGTTAACAGAAGCACGTCACATGAAGAAAAAGAAGTAAGAAAAAGAACATCTTGTTCTACTATACCAGAGTAACCTGTCGATTAGGAATACATTCCTGTGTCGCGGGGGACTTTAAAAACATACAAGAAACGGACATAAAAACACCCAGACTCGGAAAATCAATTTATGGATCACACAAAATGTCATCCTGTGTAGGATTTGAACACACAACACTTGGCCCAGTAGAAAGCGGAATCGCGACCGATTAAACCACTAGGCCAACCGTAGTTGCTTTTGTTTTGAGTTTTCCTTCTATTTGCAGTCCTGCAGATTTTGTTAATTTGTCGGCTTTTACAATCAATCGTACCCACGGGATAAAAAGGGGCAATGACACTCCATACACTACCCCTCACAACAACAAAAAAATTGTACATCGAAATGATTGGCCCTCGAAGTTGGTCACACAAAAGTAATCTTTATGTCTATGAGCAATAAGTTATTTATTTGTCTTTCGGAATTTGCGAGAGTTATATTAAAGAAATCTTTTGAACTCTAAATCGCAGGAGCGATGTACAGTGCGACAACTAATTGAATCAAATTCAATTATGTAAGAATAAGCAAGTTTCCGGCGGAAATCACATTTTAAATAGGATGTGTCGTTTTAATAAAATTTGAAATCTATTTATTCTTATACATATACATACATACATATACAGCATATATACATATATATTTACTAACTTTTATGCTTATACATTATATATTGTAAACATTGTTATAGATGTTATATATACCTTGAATTGCTTCGTTGGTGTAGCGGTTAGAGTATGCGATTGCCGATCAAGAGGTCTTGGGTTCAATTTCCGGGTTGGGACAAAAAGTGTTATTGAGTTTTACTGATTTTAAAAATGCTTATTTAATAGACCGAAGTTTGGAGGATGGGATCTCAAACTTCGTGCCTCGAAGAGCACGTAAAACCGTAGGTCTTGTTGCACACATACTCCGAACTTCGGTCTAACCCCGGAAAATAACCCTAGACCTCAAGCACTGCAGTCGCATACTGCAAAGAAAAAAAGAGAAATACCAAAATTTCATCTTTTTATAGAACGGATTACATGTAAACTCACTATATTGAGATACCCTATCTCAACTTTGACATGGATCTTCAGATAATAACATCATTCCTGCCAGTAGCTTTAACATGGTAACTATAAGCTGACAACTTCATTGAAAGCGCCTAGGGAATGATAAATTATTATATTGCAACGTACCCTTGACTTGGCGAGAATATGAATAACTTTTTTTATTTATATCCGACATATAACACAACGCCAATTTAACGCCAAACTAAGCAGTCGTGGTGACTTTGTATTCTTAATCCGTCACCATGAGGTGACGGATTAAGAATACAAAGTGTCACCACCCGTATTCATTCGTTGGGTGTCGTAAGAGGCGACTTAAGGAACAAAATAAGCAGCTAACATTACTGCCAAGAGAAGGAAAACTTGAAACAAGCCCTTTACCAACCCGTCTGGCCAGCGTGGTATAGTAGGCCAAAACCTCCTTTCAAAGGAGAGGCTTATGTCCAGCATTGGACTGTTAAAGGCTGTTGATGATGATGATGATGAAGCAGAGCTTTTACTATGAAAGCCAGATTGACTGATAGAATACTTTTATTCTTTTTTTTTGTAAAAACATTCATATATTATACATAGATAAGACCCGAACTCATCAAATAAATATCTGTGGTCATACAAACATTTGGTTCGACCCAAGATTTAAACCAGAGATCTTAAGCACAGAAGTCGCATACATTATCACTGCGCCACCGTGACAGTCAACATTTGTACGTTTAACTGTGTTGATTTGTATTTTTTTGAGTACTTAATGAAGACATTAGTCAAAATAAATGATAATATGTTTGTATGTTCAACTATAGCGTCTAAACTACAATACTGATTTCAATGCATGAGGTTTCAATAGAAAAAGTTTTATTAAATCTTATCTTAACTATCTTTATATTAATACGTGAAGCCAAAACTTTGTATCCCTTTTTACAAAAAATGATTCGAAAACCTACTGTATAAGGTATACAGTATAATTTTAATAATTATAATCCTGAGATGATGCGCGTAAGGAAGGAAGCTCTAATTCTAATATTATAACATTTTCCGTTTTAATATTATTAAAAAAATAACAACATTAATTAATTCATGTTAATTTAGTCACGAGTCACCGCTCCTAGATATGACTTGTAATATTGTTTCCTTAACACATAACATAATACTACCTCACTGAAAATATATACCATAAACAAAACTAAGAGCCGTCAAATTTATGTAGTCAACTTACACGGTTATACTTCAGACAGCGATATAAAGGGAGTCCCACACCTCCCCTCAGCTCTTCAATGGAATAAGTAGATAATGTGGGCATCACTATTTAAAGCTAATCAAACTTAGTTAAGAAGTAGTCGGTATAGATGCGCGGGCGACTCGTGTCGTCTGCGCGCCGCCATATTGGTTAAATGCAGTTTTATTTCCATTTTCAAACGTGGCGGTCGTTCTTAATTCAAGTGTTCAGTTTGACATTCAGCAGTGACAGTTCGAAATGGATATTCTTAATTGCCTTAGGTTTCTTTTTTGGTGAGTTCGGAAACATTTAGATTGCCTCATATTGATTATAAGGACAACGTACTATTAATTAATAAGACTAACAGACGAATAAAGAATTCTTATTACTTCTTGACGATGATAAGCTTATTGAATTGTAAATTTTAATTGCATTTAGGTATTTATTCTTTGAGAGAAGATATTTCTATTTAAATTTGCTCTTTATTTTCTTAGCCAAGTAGTGGAACTATCTAATATCTATATATTTTCTTGACGACAAATGTGTTAATTACATATACCTATATGCGTATCTATTTATAAATTCTTAAGGACAATACAGTAATCAAAGGATAATTTATGTTTTGTTTGTGTCTGGAGAACTTGGTGGATGAGGACAGCGACTTTATTACATTATGTGATAAGTAACAGAAAAGGTCAATAGTACACCTATTGCTCCTATTAGCCGATTATATTATAGAGGTATAGTCTTCTGAACTTAATATTGGAAAATAGATATAAATGCAAGCGACCCTCTTGTATATTAGGTGATTTAAACTTGACAGATTTTTCGTCTACCCACATTTGGCTAAGAAACTAGTATCCGTCAAATATATTTGAACCATTTTTGAATGGTTACCTACTATTAATTAGGGTTAATTAAGTGTCAAAAAATATAGACGTATTTGATCAACGCAAAACTTCAACCATTTAATGAGTATATATAATTATATCATCTTATTTGCTTTACTAGGGGTGTCACTAACCAAAGTAAGAAGATTATCAAATCATGAACCTATTAAAAACAAGTATTAGGTTATCACTGTCTGATAACAGACAGAATAGTCCAAAATATTATTAAATGCTCTATTAAACTTAATGTTGAATTTAAGAAAAGCTTGTTCCGAGCATATTTTACTTGAGTTTAATGCATTTGCAGTCTTGAAGGACAGCAATCTCAAACCCCGACCTTTCTCATCGAAATAATACAGTCAATTCCTAAGCAAAAGTTCTTAGAGCATTTTAAGTTTAAAGAGGAATTTAGTAAAGCATACTGAAGTTCCTATCTGACTAAACAATTACCTGTAACCTACAAGAACCTGTAGGTAACCATAATTAAAACTAACCACATTATTAATAACAAACATAATACCAAAGAAAACATAACTGAAGAGTTTACAGGAGGAGCAAAACAGTTAAACCGACATAAAATTAAGAAATTGACCATCTCACGATACACGGACAAATAAAATAGCACATGCTTTTCAAACTTCTTATGGTACCTATTTCAATCATTTTTCGTGAGGTTCGCCAACTAATTGTCGGTAAAGAAAAGGAAAACCGTTATTATTATCCTCCAAGCCATTTTGTTCCCAACAAGAGAGTTAACTAATAGTCAACAAGAGCCACAAAACTGTTAAAACGGCAGCAAATAAAAAAAAATAACAAGCAATATTTATTATATCACTAACGGCAACCCTAGGTGTGAGCACTCTTAATGGTCAAATCATATAGTACATGCTTTCAAAACTTTGTATGTTACTCACTTTTCATGTAATTTGCCAACAGATTGTAGGAAATCGAAAGAAAAGAAGTTATTAACATCCTCCAAGGCATTTCTTCCCAATAAGGTTGAGATCGGCTTTCAATCTGTTATGATACAGCTCGCCTTTGACTATCAGACTTCTTAGAGCTCCAAATTTCCCGTAATTAATGTCACAGATGTTCACATTGCAATCGCAACCGCCATCTCAACGAATTCTTCAAAGCACGAAAGGATCTCAATGTATTGTTATCCTTTCTTAATCATAGCATAGAATGCATAGCATAGTCATAGCATAGACAGTCATCCAACCGTTGATTGTGATGGCTATAATTGCTTATCTTTACAATGTGTTAAGCTAATCGATTTCTACTTAGCCAACAGCCTCTTGAAAGAAGTATATCACTGTAATTAGTACACACCACGAAGCTATAGACCGAAATAATGGAGTACAGAAATCAATATTGGTAGAATTCAGTCATTTTTACGATTCAGTTAATCTTACACTATTTCTATGGCGTAATGGGTACCACAGTAGACTGGATACTATAAATGTTTCATCTGTATCATCATTCACTGTTGGACATGGCCTCTCCATCGCACGCAAGTTCTGAGCCTAGGTATATTTTGTAGGTATTCGTTTCATGTATGTTTATAAAGTCCACAGAGTAATTTCCGAGAACTATCTGTTAGACAAGAATTATCTAGAAAAGATTTTCTATTTCAGTAGCTGTAGTATGTAATTTGATAAAAAAAATATTTATGAACTAAAAGATTTTAGCAATTAGTTGTCTATTGACTTATGCAGTGTTCAAGAAAATAAAATTCCTTACCTCAAAAGGATTCGTTTAACAACGGTTCGATGTCATGTTCATTTTAAAAATTGAAAATCTACACACATTTTAAAGGAAATTATAATTGCTACTTCAGGATAATTTATAAATGTATGTTTATGATGATTGTCACATACGTATTATATCTACTAGCTTCTGCCAACGGCTATGCCCGCCGTCGTAGTCTCACAATGATGACAACGTACTCCTCAGTGATTTTAACCACGGTGGCCTGTCTCAACGGAGACTGCCCAATTAATAACAATAATAATAATATACTTTATTTGCTTAAATGTCGTACAGATAAAAAAGATGGTAGAATATGATAGGCACGATACACATTTCGCCAACAGCTTTGGACTGGAAAAGGCTAAAGCACAAAAGAAAAAAAATTATATGATACACTATCGTTAACAAAGCAATATGACTAAAATTGTATAAAAAATAATCCAAACACTAAACTAAAAGCGTGATATTCAGAATAATTAAAAATAATAATAATCCTTCCAAATTAAAACAGCATAAACAAGTTAAAAATATCATCAAATTCTTAAAATAATTTTCAGCTACATTTTTTGTTCAACGGTCACTGTATATAGTCGGCTGTTAGCATCACCACTTAACATCTGACCTCATAAACGAACATTAAAATGAACTGACGTCATAAAATGCATTGGGCTGCCGCTAAATGTTCTTAATTCGAATTATCATCAAACTCGCAAAATATTTCTTAGGGTAAGATAGTGTCTATTGAGTTTGAAAGCCCTCGCAGTACGACGGTATGACGTGTTCGAACTATTTAGAACATAAAAACTACTAATACAGTGAATCATGCATCAGTCATATCTATGTGTCGCGCGGTCAATTTAATATAATGTTGGAATTTCTTTGAAGACTTACAAAGAACTAGAATTAATATTACAATGTTTTTCATTTGTCTTGTATTTCAAAGCTTCATGTGCTTTCTGATAAAACAAAACCGAATAGTCTACGGGGTAATTTTCACATGTACATGAACTCACGCTTATCTATTAAAACAAAATACAATCACAATTTCAATTTCGCACACATATAAACAATAATACATGAGTACATTTGGGCTTATCATAGACCTAGGTTTCCTACTTCAGTGGGGCTTAAGCTTTGACAAAGGGGAACGAATGAAGAAGGGGAGTCTTACACTTTATTTGTGATAAAACTGGCACGTACTGGCGCAAAGAATGAAAAGCTTATTTTTACATAAATTTATAGTACTGTCTTTTCATAGCCTGAATACAAGTGTTATGCGTCAAATATCTTTTTACAATCGCCAACGCCTCTATTGTCTTCAATTTGTTTGTTTTGACCATGTGACGGTGCATAAAGATGACGTCATTTCCACACGTTTGATTAGTTTTCTTCATTGATGAACATCAACACGGTAGGAAGCAGCCATACACAGGCGTTCCCCTCTGACAAAGTATAAACACATTCTTCTTCTTCTTTTTGCGGTGCCTGTCCACTACTGAAGGTTGGCCGTCAGCTCCGCATATCTCTTCTTGTCCCTCGCCAGACGAAACAGTTCCTCTAAGTTGGCGATCCCGGTCCATTGTCTAACGTTATATAAACACATTAGGCACATGCATTACACTATTTTGAGACAGATTGTAGCGTGTGGGGACGAATAGATTTAACCCTCTCCTGAGTGAGAGGAGCGTGCCAGACGTAGGACATTATGGGTTGTTGTTGAGGTGGTGTGATCGAATCCCACCAACGAGAATTATTGTTCTGGTTAATTATTATTATAATTAATTTACTTACGATATATGTATATGTATTATATTCATAAATATATAAATGTATCAGCAATCTGATAACCATAGTACCATTATGTATTCTGTGATAGTACAAACTGCCGGGTTTGGAATCTTATTATTATTAATAATTAGTAGCCGATAATGTGAGTAGGTAATTTGAATTCAGTATAAAGATTCATTCAGATGAGTTATTCCCATATTTGTAGCAACCAAGGCCACCCGACGATCGGCACGAGCGTGTGTCGACTATTTTGCACACGTGTTTACAGTTAATAACAATATTAGTTATTAAAATTTTGTTGTTTTGTTATTCAGAATAAGTAAATATAGTATGTAGGTTTTTCACCCGACTACGATGAAGCGTAAAGAAATGGGTTTTTTTACAGTACATATAATTTTTGTTTTTTTGTTAAAACAAGGCGTCCCCTCCTTTTTTTTTTAATTTTTTGAGCCAGTCGTTTAGAAAAACATTCTAAACGCCTGGTCCAAATAAAATATTCATTTATTTAGTTCTAATAACCTTAAAATTAAAATTTCAACTTATACAAATAGAAAACTTTAGGGCACTAGTGGTAGTTGAACTCTGGTACCCATGATAAGATATAACTTATGATATGGATACCAGAGCTCTCACACAAGGTAACTTTGTCTACGTAAATAATGCATAATGCCCGTTTTACCAACTATACTTGCAACGTCTCCTTACTACGAGCTTAGACTTTAGACTTTGTCAATTTTTTTTGATAGGATAACGATTTCATTTAAATTATACTTGTTATGAACGTATATTGCAGTCTACTTTTGACAAAAAATGTCCGAACCTATTGAAAATGAATAGGCACATAAAGTCATTGAATTACAAAGTACACAATAAATATCTAATGAAATTATTAAAAATACGTCATATTTTATAAAAAATGCTGCTATTTTATGTCTGCTATTCTATTTTATGTAACTAACAGTTTTTTTATATTTTGTGTTTTGTCGATAAACCCTGCCATAAATAATTTAATTAACACTTAAAATTATTCTTTATAATTTTTTTAACTAATTGTAAAATGTTCACAACAGATATTATTTTATTTAGCGACATAACAGCGCGGAAAACTTAACTCAGGACACAACGCGTGCATTTACAAGAATGTCAAAGTCAAACTTCAATAGATCACTATTGCCAACATAAAAAAACCATGAATGGTCCCGTGTTCTATTTTCAACAAATTGGTCCATTGTAAAGAACTGTCAATGAACAAATAAATATTAAAGACTGTTTATTGGGCGTTACTTGATAAAGTGAGGTGGCAACTCCGCCGACAGATACGGGAGGTCAAATGTTAAAGATGAGCGTTATTCTTGATAACGGTAACGCGACAGTGTGATGAACTTGCCAGTAAACAGCAATTTTATTATTTATTTATAATTCAAATATTGTTTAGTCTTCACAACCAATTCAAAGAGGTTGAAATAAGAATAAAACTAGCTAACAATTTGTTGTATGAGGAAAAAATTGCTAGCAAGGCTAACTTATTATCTATCTTTAATAATACTATTTACCGTGTCTGACTGAGTATTAAACGCAAACTCTAAATTACTGGGGCTACAAACGACAGTTACAGTTAATTAAACTCGGAGAAAATGAAATAAAGGCATAACATGGCCATTTAAGTCATTTACAAAGTAAATCATTTTCAAACATATAAATAGATATAATTTTTTATCACGCAAAAAGCCAAAACACAATTCAACCTGTGGTTGATAAAAACATCGTATCAAAAATACGAAATTGTATTTAACCATAAACATTTCTGTGCCGACCTTATTTCACTCATTTAACATTGCTCCGGCAATTAAAGTTCGCGCTCCCGAACTCTGGTCATTCATCCCGCAAACATATGTACGCGCACGCATGGCAAGAAATGTTTTAAAACGGCCACGTGCACCATTTGCATAGTTTTACGTTTTATGAAAGAAAATTTGAATAATATATCTTGATGACACAGTGTTTTTAATCTCTTAGAGTAGCGGTGTTATATTAACATGAATGTATACTAATATTATAAAACTGACGAGTCTGTTTGGTTGCTAGTACCCTACAGATAATCTCTGGAACGACTGGTTCAGATAAAAAAAGTGCTGGACAGTTCATACATCGACTTGACTGCCTTGTTGGTTAGCGTATGTGGCTGCTGATCAAGAGGTCTCGGGTTCGATTCCCGGGTCGGATAAAATGTTTGTGTAATCAGCAAATATTTGCTTCGGAGTTAGGGTGTTTTCTATGAAAAAAAGTGTGTTTATGTATTTATATCAGTTGTCTAGTGCTCATAGTACAAGCTCTGCTTAGTTTGGAACTAGATGGCGTTGTGTGTAATATGTCCGAAGCATTTATTTTCTTTGTTGACGAAGGCTACATGAGGCTATTGCCTACATAAGCCAAGCTGCAATGGAAAATGTACTAAAGACAGTGATGTCTTTTCTTAAGGGACTCCAACTAGGTTGCGGTCAGCTAGCTATTAATATAACAATTATTGCGTGAATGTCTAAATGCGTACTTTACTCTTAAAATTAAGAGGAATTCAACAACATCCCCATAGTCAAAATGCATTAAGCTGTTTAGATTGCAGATCTTATTAAATTCACATACTTGAAAAATATAACCTTTATTCTATCGCAGTCAGTATTATTTACTTATGAGCCTGCCACAGTAAATCTACTCTGCCTGATAGAAAGCATGAGTAGAATCCAGCAGTAGAGATCACCATCCTCATTGCATCAAAGGTAGGTAATGCAACATGGTGACCCCTACTGTGGCGGCCTGGTAAGACGTTTCTATAAATCAATAAAATCAAATCAAACCATTTTATTTCAGATAAACCATACAACGGCACTTTTGAAACGTCAAGTAGTCAATCAGTAGTCAGTCGTGAAGCTAATTGTCTGTTCCAATTCGTAGATCCTATGGAGAAGAACAGACAAGAAACTCCATGGACACTCTTTTCCAATATTGTTTTTACAATTTTTGGTTACATTGTTTAAGGCATTTTATTAAATGTGAGGACAATGTAACGATGCTGATATTTACACAGGTAGTGTCCAAAAATAATCAAACAATAAATTAGACAATAAATAGAAGTTGTGAGATGACCAACCCCGACTGGCGGTCCAAATAAAATCAGTTTAATTTGACTAGTGAACCTAACAACATCGTTAGTTGACCGTTTAAATCCAGCTTCGAACAAATTGATCGGATTAATGTGATCAACACAAGTTTTAAACTGGTTGGTCAGTGCTCAGTGCGTAATGGGCGGATGTGATTATTTTATTAGTTGTTACTCTGCGGATGTGATCAATTGACTAATAAAAGGACGACACGAAGACTGGATAGTAGGCAGTGCAAACGTTTTTCGTCCTGCAACCGCTGATAAATCTATTTTCTCTTTTGAGAATGTATTGTGCAAAGGATTTATTACTGAATTCTGCATGAAAATAAAAGATGTTATCTCATAAACTAGGTAACGCTATAACTTAAGATATAAATATGGCGGTCTAATGACACGCTTCTGCATTATTGAGCCACCAGTACATTTAACAAAAAAAAAGTATTCTAATCCGTCTATCGACTAAAGAGGTGATCCATCTATCATCAACAGCCTTTAACAGTCCACTGCTGGACATAGGCCTCTCCTTTGAAAGGAGGTTTTGGCCTACTATACCACGCTGGCCAGACGGGTTGTTGCAAGTTTTCCTTTTCTTGGCAGTGATGTTAGCTGCTTATTTTGTTCCTTTAGTCGCCTCTTACGACACCCATGGAATGAATAGGGGTGGTGACACTTTGTATTCTTAATCCGTCACCACACGGTTTCCATCTAAATAACAATAACAAAAAAACTATCCGCCCTTTCAGTTATTACCCAACTTATTTATGTATCCAATTACAAAGACACGAGTAGGGACATTTAAATGAAAAAAGTATGCGATCTCGTGGACCAATTAACTCTGTCTGGAATCATAATTATTCTGTGCAGATAATGTGTCCCGTGAACTTGCTTCTACGCATGTTTTAACGAGGAGTCAGTCGACTAAGCTAATCCTGTATCGCGATATTAAAAGATCTTAGGTACTACGAGTACAACTTATCAGAGTCCGTACCACTTTTTTCGCCCATTAACTTTAATTGATTCATTAAAATTATTCTAAATTACTGATACAGTATACACTAAACCAACTTAATCCGCAGCTTAGCTAGCGCAGTGGTAATTTGTTTTGTTCTTAGGGAATAGTTCTCTTTCATCACTGATTGTGAATAATGAGATAAATTAAATATTTAAATATAGTACCAGTAGATCCAATATATAATTAAATTGACACACACACACACACACACACACACACACACACACACACACACACACACACACACACACACACACACACACACACACACACACACACACACACACACACACACACACACAGACACACACACACACACAGACACACACACACTAACTTGACCCTTCGCCTTTGGCATTGCGCTCATATTTTTATTACCAATACTGCACTGACTAGGCTGTTGTGCCTGTTGCGGTCAATGAAATTAGTCATAGACACTCATGGTGCTACAGATAACTTTAGTAATTATAGACATAGCTGTTCATGGTTTTAATTTTCATAATTAATGCGAGCAATGGGGTTTGTAGAGATCCAAATTATAAACTTTAATACGAATAATGTTTTTTTCTTCAACTCTCGAGAATGTAAATAATATATAATATTTTTTGTGAATGTCAAAATAATTGTAAAGTTTCATTTTAATAAAGGATACTTTTATACATATTTGAAACTGTTATTGTGAAATTAAGTTAAAAATACTATGTTGTCAAGTTTAGAATCATCATTGCACTGCTTATTTATAGAACAAAATAACCTAATTGTCATAATAGGTCAAGTTCTCGATAAATTCATGATTACACTTTAATGTTAAAGAACCATTTCATAGTTAAAATTTTAGATTTCAAAGAACCTGAAACTTCAGCTATGAATGACCAATGAAAAAAATAAGATAACCATTTATTTGTGAATCTCTTGTGAATTCGAAACTTTGCTTAAATGCGAACTAATTAAGAAGAAAGAAGAAAAGAAGAATGAAGAAGAAGAGAGACTAAATCTTGTTCCTAAGTACTAGTGCCGCAGGAGTGTGTTATGTAATCTCCTGCTGCTTAAGTGCTTATCAATGAGTATTTAGTGTTACGACTTCAGTGCTCCTGATCTCAAGAACAAGAACATTTTGTTATGAAGCTGCTGCTGTATTTAATAAGAGTTGTTATATGTAAGGGAATTCTTGTGTTTTATATTTCTTGATTATGTCGAATTCTCTAGATATCATCAAATAAAACCTACTGTGCACCTACTTTAATTATACATACATTATGTTTGCATGTCACCGGGCAGGCCCACTAAAAAAGAACGCGCTTTGCGTTATATCCTGTGTCTGTGTATAAATCTATAATATTATAATATTTGTACTAATATTTTAAAGAGGTAATTATAAATTCCTTTAGTAATGGAAAGTCACATTATCTGGGAGGGTGTAATATATGGCAATTAATAATAACCAACATGGGTAAAGCCATTCATATATGCAGGATGTACCTATATTTCTAATGTGGGAGTCGTCTATCTTTAAAAAAAAAAGAATAAAAAAACTGAAGGAGTTTCTTGGCGGTTCCTCTCTATAAGAATCACATTTTCGAATCGAAAACTAAAGTCATTAATATTACCTTTCGTAAGTGCCTGGAAAGGACTGCTTGAAATAAAAGCTTTTTGTTTTGAACACCTAAACTCCATTTCTGAATTAAAGTAGTTTCTATTTTGCTAACGAATTTTTCACAAGCTATTAAATTCAGTTATTGAATGCTAGCTTTCGCCCCAGGCTCTGTCCGCTTGTACGTTGGTTATCGCGATTAAAAGTAGCCTAAATATGTCTTTTCTCAGGTTCTATGTGAGTAAATTCGTTCACATCTGTGTACGAATCGGATCGGATTATTCTGTTGCTGTTGCATTCATAATATTAGTAAAAAAATATGATTTTTATGTAATCTTTCGATTCTTAATATTTTAGTAATTTCATTATGTTAAATACTAATATTTTTTGTAGAACCTTGTTTTAGAAATGCATTTGTACAATTTTTATTCCACCTAATTGCAAATATTTTTCATAGTTTAAATATTATATGAATAAAATTACGACCTTGTTCAAAATGAAGGATAAGATTATTTTAGATTGCATTTCTTTTTGAAGATAGTTTATGTGGTGCTCATTTCCATTTAGGTTTTCCATCGGACTTCGAGAGTGAGGCAGAGAGTGCGCCTGCAACCTCAGCAGTTATCGAGTAAATTTATAAGCTGAACAAAATCTGACTCATTTCTTCCTCAACACCTCACACAGGTGACAACAGGATGATCCACAGTCCACAGCTAAACATACGCCTCTCCTTAAATAGGAGGTTTGGGTCTGCTATACAACTAGTTTGATATACTTAGATATTGTGACAAGCTTTCCTTATCTTTGAAGTGTTGTTGCCCTTCGTAGTTTGTATTTTGCTCAATTAATCGGCTCTTAGAACACCATCTGGATTAACCTGTAGGTATCCGTGTAGCAGAAAATGTTGCTAAACTTCCCACATAAAAAAAATTGGCCAAAGCGACATCCTACAGGAATATACTCTGTGTCGGGAAAAACTTTACAGACATATGCACATAAAACGTACACAAAGTACACCCAGATAGATAGATAGGTAGATAACTCTTTATTTGCACACAAAATTACAGGGTTATAAAAAAAGGAACACATTGATCAAATATAGAGTGTACAAAGGGCGGCCTTATTGCTAAAAGCAATTTCTTCCAGGCAAACTTAGGATGGATCAAATGTTGTAGAGAGACAGTAGTAGTTGAATATGCATTTTTGAACCTATTATTTGCTTATTATTATGTACTAAGTATACCATATTACATACACTACATATATTATATACATACATACATAAATACATACTATAACAGTAAATATACATATATAGATACATACTTAAATGAATAAAAATAGAAAAGAGAAACAGTTTCATTTCACCCTCAATCGTGTCGGACTCAATTAAGGTGAATAAAATTCCTGTACCATTTTCTTGAATCTATTTAATGTTTGCGCCTGCCTGATGTTAAGCGGCAGTGCATTCCATAAGCGCACAGCTTCAACGGTGAAAGATTGGTCATAAAATTTGGTGGAATGCAGTGGCATCTCCAGTTGTAAACTTACGGATGACCGCAGACATTTTTCATGTGTGTCATTATGGAACTTGAATCGTTCTTTGAGGTAGAAAGAGGTTTTAAGATTGAACAAAATATTATAGGGGAAAATATGGATATGAGTATTCCGGCTAGAGCGAATTGGAAGCCACTTGAGAAGTTGACGGAATTCAGAGACGTGATCGTATTTTCGTAAACCAAATACGAATCGTATACAGACATTTTGTAGTCGCTCAAGCTTATCAAGTTGGACTTCAGTGAGATTCAGATAGCTGACATCGGCATAGTCGAGAATTGGGAGGAGAAGTGCTTGTGCAAGCGCAGCCCTAGTTGCAGTTGGAAGGAAGTTGCGTAGTCTTCGAAGAGATACGGCTGAAGCAAATATCCTACGACTGACCTCTTGCATCTGTGAACCCCATGATAAAGTATTGTCTATGTAGATCCCTAAATTTTTTACACTAGTGCTGATCTCAAGAGTTGTGCCACCGAACTGAATTTGGGGCAGCTGAGTCCAGTTAACTTTTGAGATGAGTCTGTGGCTGCCAATAACACATACCTGTGTCTTTATAGAATTAATCTTAAGTCCATAGTTATAACTCCATTCGCCGATGCGTTGAAGGTCAGCATTAATTATGTTGAATGCATCCGATAACAAGTTAATGGGAGCTTGTGTATATATTTGTAAATCATCTGCATAAAGGTGGTAGAAGGAACTTAGTTGATTAGAGATTGAGTTTATAAAAACAGTGAAGAGTAAAGGAGATAGAACGCCACCCTGTGGTACACCAGCAGAAATGCTGCACCAAGAGGACATGGAGTCATCAATGCAAATTCGTTGCCTGCGACCAGACAGGTAACTATGAAACCAATCAATTGTCCTTGGAGATATGTTAAGAGACCGTAGTATGCCAAGCAGAATGTGAAAATCCACAGTATTGAAGGCATTACTAAAATCAAGTAAGGTGAGAACTGTGATCTTTCCACTATCCATGCCTAGTCTGATGCTGTCTGTTATATGTACCAGCGCAGAAGTAGTGCTATGACCACAGTATGTGCTTCACCTGTATGGTGCGAGCAATAATGTAACAATGCTAAGCCAGATGTTGTGGGTTTGATTCTCATCCAGGACTCTCTACAATGAATACGGTCAATAAGAAATACGCAACAGAATTAAGCGTTTCGGATCTTTCTTCTTATCCTGAGCAGTTAAAAACTCTCACACAGTCACTGCCAGCTCATGTGTTTCCTTCCTACTATGATCCCGGGCCTGGGTCCTTTTAGCTTACTACAGGTTACTTTGTAACCCATTAAGGGTGACATAACTTCACCCACAAGGTTGTATCCATGTATAAGTTATCATAAAATTAAAAATATTTTGCGTTAATATGTAAGATGTTTAAATAACACGACAGTGCACAACACAAGTGTACACTTATTTTGAAATTCTTGCCGTTGCACAGCCCACAATGGATAGACACAACTAAGACCGCTGTGAGACCTCCGCTGACGCACCGACATATATTTCGCATCCATAGAGGTATGAAAAATAGATGTTGGCCGATTCACACACAAAATTTAGTTTCATAGAAATCGATATAGAAGTTTAAGAGGAGTTTGGTAAGAAACTCCGCGACACGAGAACTTTACATTAGATATAAATTTAATTGGTCTGGTTCACAGAGTAGAGGCTGTGTCTAGTTTCTGATCAAAATGCCGTATGAGATGTGTGGAAATTTCTGTTATTGTTTATTTTTCATTACAGAGAACAGAATCTTAATAAGTTTTCTCCTTATGGCAAGACGCCTATACGTCTGACTTATTATTCCCAATCACTTGTGAACATAGCCTAAACCTTGAACTTGGAAACTTATACCAACTGATAAGAACTGAATAAATAAATCTAATTATTAAACTTGTCGTTCAATATATAAGCAATCTGATAGGCAATGTACAGTATTCTCAATGTTTGTATAATTACTAAACTAGCAACTCGAACCGATTTCGCACGACAGTCTTTCAAATCCTTTTACTATAATACTAAACTTTTACTGAATAATATGCATGCATATAAACTTTTCTTCAAAAAAAAAAGAAATCACTCCTATCTATTGCTGAAAACTACATTAAAATCCGTTAGGTACGTAGTTTACAAGATCTAGGCGAAGAGAAAGCAGAAGCGACTTTACGTTATGCTATTTAAAGATGATCTTCATCAGCTAGAATATCTGGATTAACTATTTAATTGGATTTAACGATAACATACGAATATGTGTACAGTTGACTACGATAGGCTGATGATGATAATGATGTGTACAAAGAAAGCTAAACACTCTCTCCTCTTCTAAATCATAATACCTCAACGGTAAAAAAAATGCCAAGTGTGGACACGCATAGAAAAGGGTTACGTAGTCACCCATCATGGCAGGTAGATTTAAAATCGTGTCCAATAGATAATTGTTATGTTTACTTTTTATTTCTTTAATTTTGTACGAAGTTTTCCAAGTACATTTTACAAGTTAGGCCCCTCCTGAAATAAAAAAGTTATCAAAACCGTTATAGTCTTCCTTTAAAGTTCAATATATGGACTACTATCAGGATTTTTTTTAGATTTTTTTATTCAGCCGTTTAGCTTTTAGAGAGGAGCTGTTTTTACAAAATAAAATGCGTTATGTCACAAACACTGACATTAATGATGATTTCCAAAACACCAACCAAGTTTTATACAGTAGAGTGGTGTGCAATTGAAGAGGCCTATGTCCAGCAGAGGATTATTAAAAGCTTGTTGATGAATTTATAATTTTTTTAGTGCGTGAAGGACTTAAATAGGCTTTAAGAATTTTGTCACAAACACTGATAATGATGTTTTTTTACACAACCAAGCAATACAATTAGATAAATCTAATCGTATAGTTTAGTAATGATGAATAGCCAACTGATGGATTATATCACATATTCATTAGTAATGACTCAGTTAAAATAAAAAATCTCTCAGTTAAAAAAATAAATCTCCCTATTTAAAAATAAATTAATTATATCATCGGGAACTAAACAACTAAAACCACAGGGAATATCGTAAACGTTGAAACCAGATGTTCCATTGTACGAAATAGTGACTTCCAATTGAATATTAATTATGTAAATATAAGGGCGGATCTAGAGGTTGTGATTGAGTTTGAACATTTTTTTACCAGCATTCTTCTATGTCTGTTTTTATTAGGGTTCCGAAGTTCATCACTTCGAACCCTTATAGATTCGTCATGTCCGTCTGTCCGTCCGTCCGTCCGTCCGTCCGTCCGTCCGTCCGTCCTCGACTTACCGTCCAAACGGTAAGTGCTAGAGAGATGAAACTTTGCATGAATATTTATTGTAATTACGCCGACAAAGTGCTACAATAAAATTATGAAAAATATTTTTATTTGGGGTACCTCCCCTACACGTAACGTGGTAATGGTTTTTTTTTCTTGCGGCTACCCTATCATGTGGGGTATCATTAGATAGGTCTTTCAAAAACAATACAGGGTTTCTAAGACGATTTTTTGATTTAGGTATCTGTTTGCGAGAAATTTCACTTTAAAGGCCACTTTTTTGTAAAAACAGGCCGTCCCCCCCCCCCTCTAAAAGCTAAACGGCTGGCTCAAAAATTCTGGGAAAATTCGTGATAATGGTCCATATAATGAACTTTAAAGGAAAACTATTATGGATCAGATAACTTTGTTGGTTCAGGAGTTATAGAGGCTTAACTGTTACAACTTTTACAATTGTCAGTACATTTATGAAAACATAATGTATGTTCGAAAAAATTAACATCTCTTCAATCAAAGATGTGATAGACATGGGTATAATACTAGGAATAAAGATAAATTAATTCAACCACGTTTTAGACTCTTAAAAGTTCATACATCTTTTATGGGGTACTGTATTAAATTTTATAATAAAATATCTCAAAACATACTAGATTTAACAGAGAAACGATTTAAAAATGTTGTAAAGCGCACACTATGTAAGCAAGCTTATTACAAATTAGAGGATTATATTGCCGACAAGAATGCTTGGCTTAATGCTGGTCCTGCTCCACAGTCACATGATTAATTCTCAAATTATTAAGAAGTTAGTTTGTATTTCTGGCATATGTTAATTTTATCTTAATGATTGACATTCTTATATTTTTCTTTCTTTTTTTTTGACATTGGATAACCATATTTCTGACATGTACGTATTATTGATATTTTAATTGTATCTTGTTGTTTGACATTTCTATTATTATTATTATTTTTGTTAGTAACATTATTGCATAATAAGTTACTTTTTATTGACATGTTCCAAATATTTATCGCACTCTTAGAGAGTAGCATATTTATAAATAGTTTTATTATTGTATAACTGCGAACATTTTGAATTGTACATGTGAGCACTTTGTAGTCACTAGTAGCATAAGTTTGTTTGTTGACTGGCGGTTGTGAGTATGTCATGCTCACTCAAAAGCCCTGCTGGCGGTGGCTTGTGTAGTGGGTCGTTCGGATCCCTACGATATGGTTGAACTGGATGCTGGCTGGTGCATAGGTCATGCTCGTGATACGGGCGCCGCCAGTCGGGGCTGGTCATTTCACAACTTCTATTTATTGTTTAATTATTTTTGGACAATACCTGTGTAAATATCAGCATCGTTACATTCTCCTCACATTTAATAAAATGCCTCAAACAATGTAACCAAAAATTGTAAAAACAATGTTGGAAAAGAGTGTCCATGGAGTTTCTTGTCTGTTCTTCTCCATAGGATCTACGAATTGGAACAAACTACTGACTGACTACTTGACGTTTCAGAAGTGCCGTTGTATGGTTTATTTGAAATAAAATGGTTTGATTTGATTTGAAAAAAAAATGCGCTTACTTAGAAAATGTCATACAAAATTAACGCATTAATACGTAAACAGAACAATTATCCATTGGATACGATTTCCAATCCACGTACCATTATGGGTGACTGAGGAACCCTTTCCTGTGCGTGGCCTGACACGCACTTGGCGGATTTTATTAGAAAATAGTGCAGCAGATGCGATGGATGTCTAGAATTTTCAGTTATGTTGTGGCAACTTCGACATACATCGGAATCTAAAAATATACAACAGCGCTATCTACCGAAAGAACACTTAACCACGAAAAAACACGGAACGAACTACCAATTATATATAAACGGAGTAACTACTAATCCTGAATCGCGATAGAGAAGTTCTCGTGCCTATTAGCATTCCAACATCAACTGTTGGGGTTGTGGTCCGCCAGGCATGATCACCTCGCTTGGTCGGAGGATCCTCCCTTTGTGATGGAGGAATACGACACCCGTTCCTTTACAGTGTAGTGTGTCAAAGCTTTTAAAAACATAAGTGTAAGAAAACGAGCGCGAGCGTTGTCTCTTTAATTACAATATAATGATGATAACTTTTGAATGGTATGTCCGATTTGAATAATTAAATAAGTATTTTTTTCTGGTAAAAATATAGCCTATGCTACTCAAGGATAATGTAACATTCGAATGGTGATAGAATTATCGAAATTCGTCCAGTAGTTTTTGAGTTTATTCGTAACAAACATGGAAAAATACGTTTTCTCTTTCTAATATTAATTAAATTATATATATAAAATAAAATTAATGTTAAATTATGAAGTTGCCGATTTGTACTGAACAATTAAAATATATTGCTAATTCCTGGGTAGTTTGGCTCGGATCGGCTTCCACCATCTCTTTCAATACATTGTTATTCACATGTGTGGGCGGTCTTCCGTGTGGTTCGTTCTTCAATCAAAATTTCCATCACGAAAGCGTTTAAACCAAAACCGCACTGTGCGTACATTAGCAGGCCCTTTCCAAATGCAACATGTATATTGCTATCTGTTTCTTCAGCGTTAGTTCCGCATCGAAACTCGTATTCAAAAATCACTCGAATTTTCGAAGTATCCATCTTTCTTGTCTAAGCTGAATTAAAAAAAAACAACTGTAAGTCGATAATCGAATGGTAAAAATCTTTTTAAAGAAGAAGCTCATAATACGATTTGAAAAAAGTTTCATTCAAAAATCTAAAACCATGAAGGTTTTATGTCAATTCGAAGTACCTATTACAATAAAAATGTAATTTCATCCTTTAACACCTCTCTGATGCAAAATAGTTCGCCTAGAGTGAAATTTTCTCTGTGAGATTTTTTCTAACTTCATTATTTTTGTATATCTTTATTAAAATATTAGCCTGTTTTACTATTGCATGTCGCGTTACTTATGCCCTTTTTATTATGAACTAATAAACTATTGTAGTGTTTTTTTTAATAGTTTCAAACCTAAACGAAATAGATGAATAGATAGCATTTGTTACGTATTAATTGTTGGCAAATAGCAAAATTGGTGTGTTGTGGTTCATAAGTTTTGAAAATATTGCTGGAGTAATATTTTGGACTTGCCTAGAACTTGAAAATGTCTGAACGCAGAAGTTTGAAAAAAATACGATCAATAGACCTTCATTTGCTTAAAATTGCTTACTAATTAGTTTTTAAATTGCATAATGAACACCGATGTAATTAAATGGTTTTGAAAAACAGAAAAAACAGTATTGCTAGTAAACCAGTATACTAACAATCAAATGAAAAGCTGTAACATGTAGCCATGGTTAACATTTATAATGACTGTAGGATTAAGTAACTTTAAGCAATACGAAGATTTAGATAAATATTATTAATTTTAAATGGTTTATAAAAATCATCAAATACTCAGTTCCTATAAAACAAGAAAGATATCAATTACGAACGTTATAAAAGGATAATGAAAAAAAAGATTGTGGCATATTTTCGCCGTGGTGGCAGCACTACTCCTACAGTCCAACTAAATTACTAACCTATTACATGCACAAAATTTGCTATTTGTAACAAATTACTCTTACTAAGTATTTTTCTGTTATACTCTCACCTCTTTAAAGCCCAATTTTATTTTTGCTTTTTGCTAGGGTAACGCACGCCATGTACCTAATATTGTGAGGTAGCGTAGTTGTGAAAGTAATCTCTGAATCCACTAAACCTCTTTATAAATAGGAAGTTCCATTATTTGTGAATTTCATAGACTATATATTATAGTGAAAAATGAATAGGTAGATTTTTTTCATGAATTATTTCTTGAAAATTTTAAACGCCCAACGAAGTGGGTACAAGTCAGTTAATCTTCTATGGAAATAATAATTATTAAAATTAAAGTCATCATCATCAGCCTATCGCAGTCTACTGCTGGACATAGGCCTCTTCCATTGCACACCACTCTGATCGATTTTCTGGCTTCTCACATCCAGCTCCTGCCAGCCATCTTACGCAGGTCGTCACTCCACCTCCCTTATGGGCGTCCTACACTACGTTTATCGAGACGCTAATATGGCCACCCCAGTGCCACTTCAGCTTAGTAATCCGATGGGTTCGTCCGTATTAGTCGATGACCTTCGTTCTCTGACGGATCACCTCATTCTTGATACGATCCCTCAGAGAAACGCCGAGCATAGCCCTTTCCATAGCACGTTGAGCAACTTTAAGCTTAAGGACTAACCGTACAATAAGTGTCCAGGTCTCGGCTACGTATGTCATGATACATATTAAAGTATCTGTTTCTAATATCAAGTGTCATCAATATTCATTATGTGCATATTGAAGTATGTATGTATACAGGTTATATCAGAAATGGTTTTTTTTTTCTTTTTGTCTATCTACCTGTCAGTTTACTTCGATTATTCTCTGGAACGACTGCGTGTATTTTGACGACAATTTCATTGGCAGATAGCTCCTTACGTAAGGAGTAATTTTTAATGCTTTTTTAGACTAGCTTGTGCCGCGGCTTTACCAGCGATTGTTGTTGAAAATCACGTGTAACACCGCGGGTGCTAGTCAGGTAGAAATGTAACAGAGAAGTAGGTAAAGATGGACAGTTGAAATTAAAAACAGTGCGTGTTTATCATCCTCCTAGCCCTTATTCCCAAGTTTATTTGGGGTCGGCTACTAGTTCAACCAGTTTTACCTGAATTTCAGTTTTTCCACGGAGCGACTGGCATCGGAACTCCGATACCCTAAGGGACAACTGAAATTCGAAGATTGAACTAGTTATCAGTATATTTGAGGGCATTGACTTCCCAATAACGATTGCCATAGATGTTCATGACAACCAGGACCGACGGCTTGACGTGCTCTCCGGGGCAAGGGCGTGAATCACCCGCCAAACTTCCAAACTCCGGGCAGCTATTAGGAATTTCCTAAGAAAATTCCAAAAACACTTTTTGGCCCGACCCGGGATTTGAACCCGAGACCTCTTGATTAGCAGTCGCATACGCTAACGCTACGACAGCGGCTTCGATTGCCGGATTATTTCTTATTTCCTGTCTAAAACTTTTTATACATATATAGGTATATTTAAGCCTACCAAAGTGACTCTACTCTGCCTGATGGAAAGCACGAGTGAAATCCAAGAGTAGGTATCACCATCCTCACTGTGAGTATTGGCAATGCAGCATGGTGAGCCATACCATGGCAGCCTGGTCCTATAATTCTGCATCATTCTCCCGACTTCCGGAGACCCTGAGATTAATGAAGAATGGTTGGGCCTCCGGTCTCACACTCACATAAGAAACACGACAGCAGTAGCACGAATGCTGTCATTATTAGGTTGGTCTTCTGTGTGAGGGTAATAATACTGTCCCCGTCGAGCCGGCCCATTCGTGTTAAAATCGGCGTAGCTCTGCTACCTATACCTTTAAACTAAGTTAAACATACTCGGTGTGCTAAATGATGAGGAATACGGAATGTCACTTTTTGTATTAATTCCGTGGGTGTCGTAATAGCAGGGGGGTGTCACTCCGCAGTTTAGGTATAGTCGGCCGGCTGCCTGCCGGGTCAGACACGCGGGTCGAACAGACATCGTCAGAACAGTTAAGAGTTACACGATAGAAAGAGACGCAACTGTAGGTAAATATAATCGTAGTTATTCGGCGCTGTGCGATCTGAATTGAACTTAATTTTTTGACACCGAGGGTATCTATAACTTTAATTTACTTTTCGGAGTGAGTCTTCTGTACGGGTACTATTATGTATTCTGTGGTAATAGGCGACTAAAAGAGCAAATTATGCAGGACAACAGCACTACAAAGGAGTACTTGAAACAAAACATATACGAGGGCAAAATTGCGTGCGTTATCCCAGCAAAAAAGCAAAAAAAAATGGGCTTTAGAGAGATGAGAGTGTAACAGAAAATTAGTGTGTTCTAAGGAGTAATTTGTTAAAAATAGCAAAATTTGTGCATGCAGTAGGTTAAAAGTTATTCGGCAAAAACACTTTTTTTTTAAATCGTTTCAGACCCATACGAAATACATGAATAGATAGCTTTTGTTACGAATTAAATGTTAGCAAACAGCAAAATTTGTGTGTGCTGTGGTTTTTAAGCCAAAATCGATCAAAGTGGTGTGCAATGGGATAGGCTTATGTCCAGCAGTGGACTGAGATAGGCTGATGATCATGATGGTGATGATGATGTGGTTTTTAAGTTATTGAAAATTTTGCTGGGGCAATATTTTGGACTTGTCTAGAACTTGAAAATGGCTGAACGCAGAAGTTTGGAAAAAATACCATCGATAGACCTTTATTTGCTTAAATTTGTTTACTCATTAGTTTTTAAATTGTTTGATGAACACCGATGTAATGTGTTTTGCTAGGAAACGAGTATACTTACAATTAAATAAAAAGCTGTAAGTAACATGTAGCCATGGTTTACATTTATAGTGACCGTCAATTTGAATTAAGTAACTGGAAAGTAAATATTATTGATTTTGAATGGGATATTTAAGTCATCGAATACGCAGTTCCCATTAAACAAGGAAACGTGGCAAACTCTAACAAATTTAAGTATATCATAAACAAACAAGCCTGTTAATTTCAGCCATCAATTACGAATATTATAAAAGTTATATGCAAAACAAGAATGTAACAACATTCTCCTATAACCAGAGCAAATTAAAAGGTTACGTAAAAGCGACCACGCCTTACATTTACATATCTTCGTAAATTAACTGTTTGCTAACATTTAATACGTAACAAAAGCTATCTATTCATGTATTTCGTTTTAGTCTGAAACCATTGAAAAAATTTGTAAAGGGTTTTTGCCGAATAACTTTTAACCTACTACATGGACAAATTTTGCTATTTGTAACAAATTACTGCTTAGAACACACTAATTTTCTGTTATACTCTCATCTCTCTAAAGCCCAATTTTTTTTTGCTTTTTTGCTGGGATAACGCACGCGGCAAAATTACCTTTTTAGGAAGAAATTGCTTTTAGCAAAAAGGCCGCCCTTTGTAAACTTGATATTTTTAACCATATTGATCATTGTGTTCCTTTCTTGTAACTCTGTAATTTAGTGTCCAAATAAAGAGTTATATTTCTATGTCCAGAAGTGGTCCAGTTCTTCAACATAGTCTGCAACTTTACATGTATTTGAAACTGTGGCGGATTTACATAATTTTGCCGCCAGAGAGCTATTAAATTTATGCCGCCCGTACGAAGCCCAGCAATTCAATATATTTTTTATGTATATTCTATCCTATATTGACGACTACCTTTAAAAATGACAAACATTCATGCAATCGTGCATCCCTTAGTTCATGTCTTCGTGAGTGATAAACCCGAAACTCCTTTTTTATTAGATGTTTACAGCATAAAAGCATCAGTTACCAAAGTTCCAAGTTTTTAGCATAAAGGGCAGGTAATCTGTGTAGAGAAATAAAAATAAATATTGCAGATGTCTGACACACAACATCATCTAGTCCTAAACTAAGCAGAGCTTGTACATATGTATCTGTTTTAACTGTCTAGTGTGGCAGTTTGATTTGAACTCTGTTTTGCATCATTTATAAAACTTTCTATGTTCACATATAATGAGAGAGATGTTTGTAAAAATGCCATTTAAGTATGTGTCAGAACATCTGTGGATTATTTAACTTTAGGATATCTGTTATTTTTAGTTCTTTCAAAATAGATCACATTTAAAAGTATTAAGGGATCAATCAGATAATCAATAACTCAACAGATAAATGTAGAAAAGAATGATAGGTATGATGCTGTTAGAGTCAACTGACATCTAATTTTAAAAAGGGTACAAAATATAAATTATACTTACTTACTTTGCGAGGTGGACATGTCTCTATCTCACAACCCTGAATACGTTTAAGAACCAGTAGCCATTACAATGAATACTGGTTGAAAGGAAAATCACAGTACAATTGGCACAGATTACAGTTGATCATTCCTATTGAACGATTCATAAGACTTATCAATGCATATAAATCTAAAGTGCATAACGAGCAAATTGCATACTCCAACCAATAACTACAAAATAAGCTTCAACGACAAAATTGCTCAAAATAATATCCATAACGATGAATATCCGTCGCAAATAGACTCGCTTAGAATCTGCGGGCGTCAAAATATATTTAACACCAATTTATTCTGATCTGTAGATAATACAAAAGTTAAACCGTTTTATTGGTAGTTGAAAGACCTTGTTACAATGGCCGACTCGCCCGTATAGACCACTTAACTCAATAAAAGTCCCCTTGGCTGACATTAAATTTAATAGTCTATGAAAAGGAATGAAGCGCGCGCAAACGGTCCTTCCTGTGACCGAACGGAAGACGGCGATTGGCTCAATTGCGCGGCCCATTCACCAATCAGCGTTCTGATACGTTTGCAGGTCAACCTGTCCAATTTGAAATTAGAGTTTGCCGTCGCGAATCTTGTCGGGTTATAGTTTAGGTTGTGTTGTCTAATTTCTAAATAATGTCAAAAAGGTCACTTTAGCGCAAATGTGATGATATATTGTCTACTAGTTAACCCACGCAGCCGCCTCTGCATCTTTTATTGCCCTTAGCGTGATGTTATACTCCGGAAACAAATTTCTTTCCCATAAAAAAGGTTATAATGAGTGAACCCTAAAAGATAGAAAATGCAGACGCGGACATTTTTCACACATTCTTTTAAATTTTTTTAACTACTTACTTTACAGCGCACGCAGTGGAAGCTCTGAAAAAAAAAATTTTCGCCCAAATTTGAATTATTTTTCACTGATACTTCACTACTTTCGGCCGTAGCGTGATGACTATAGGTCGGAATAGGTAGTTTAATTTTATGTACTTGCGATTTTGTGACATCAATAGTATGGATATGCCTGTGAAATCCCGGGGAACTTACTATTTTCAGAGATTGTAAAAACTATATGCCCTTGCCTCCAGAGCCAGTTATAACTCGGTGGGGAACATGGCTAGAAGCTGCTTTTTACTATAAAAAATATTTTAATGAAATATCACATATTCTTTCTTTATTTCATGATGAAGAAGTACAATCTATAAAGAAAGTGAAAGAAGTATTGCAAAATCCTAACCTTCGACGTGATCTAACCTTTATTGAAGAACATTTTGGAATGTTGGAAGTATTGCAAATTTTATGTTATGGTTTATCCATGTTATGCTTACGTTGACTTTATTTCTGCAAGTACATAAAATTAAACTACCTATTCCGAGCCCTAGTGATGACATATAGCTGCCCTCGATAAAGGGACTATCAGACAGGAAAAAAATTCTAATCGGACCCTTAAATTCCTGAGCGATTAGCGCATTCAATCAAACAAGCATACCAACTCTTCTGCTTTAATATTAACAGGTCACTGTTATTCCAAGATTATAAATGTTTCAGTGACCTCTCATCCTCATTACTGTAATTATAACAAAGAAGACTGCTTCCATATATCAACACCAGTGTCGTGTTGATGTTCTCCTAGTGAATTGGGCATTATGAAACCAATTTATCAAGATATTCTGACCGCATAAAACTCCGTATAATATTTTGTTACACATTGAGCAGGCTTTAAAATAAAATATGCTTCTTGTACAAAAATACCGACCTGATAATAATACTCGTTTGGTGCTATTTCAAACCAAAGTGATTCTATGTTTCAAGACTTGATTTGTTTTTCACAATAAAAGGTTGTACTAAAACTAGTATTACTTCATCGGGCAACACCTACACATTGTGAACCAACTCAATTTACTGCATTAATTGACCCCAATTTGCGTCGCACTTAGGTCACGTAAGACCTCTGTGATTCACTACTTTCTGACCCCATCTACTTATTGTATATCCTCATGATATATGTTGAGGCTTTGGGAAATAGAGATCGACGAACTTATGATGTGTTGAAATGGATTTAAATTCTCAAACGGCGTAAATAGGAACCAACAATTAATAGGTAATTACAAATAATGTGTTCCTCGGTGGCGCAGTTGTAGCGTATGCGAATACTATGCTTGAGGTCTCGGGTTTGATTCCCGGTCGGACTAAATGTTTGTGTGATCCGCAAACGTTTGTTTCGAAGTCTGGGTGTGTTTTATATATTATATATAGGTATTTACAAAATAAAAAGTATATTTATACATTTATATCAGTTGCCTAGTACCCATAATAAAAGTTCTGTTTAGTTGGGACTAGTAAATTTTTTTTTTTTTTTTAACCGTTTGGGGTAAAGACGTTAGATTAGGGTCCGGGACGTCCGGGTGCTCGTGCTATGTTTAAACAAATAGATTAGCAACTGAAAGTCAAAAGTAGCATTGCCATTTAATGTGACGATGCTGCTAGTCTTTAGGGAACGCTACCAGTAAGCGATGATGCAGAGGAATTTATTGACGCTTGAATGTAAATATTCTTTAAGTTAATCACTGTAGTCTATTGAAATGTAGAAATTCCTCTAATAGGAATAAAGTTTGAATTGGATATATAATTGTAATAGATCTGGGTTCACACGGCACACCGACTATTGAATATACTTAAATAGGGTAGAACAGTAATAAAACATTTTAATTTGCTATTTACAAGTTTAATTTTCTATCTTTTCAGGTAAGTTACTTGTTTTCTTTATAACCGTCATCTTCAACAGCCTTTAGCAGTCCACCGCTGAACTAAGGACTCTGTGAACTCATCTCACTCTGAACGATTTAGGCTCCCCAAATCTCGCATTTTTTTTTAAATGTCACCATGATTCAACACAATAATACATTTTCGAATTCAATATATTGATAAGGTTTAGTAAAAAAATACATATCTACGGATTTTAATAATAAGACTACAATTAAAAACCTATAACTTACTCAATATACCTCAGGAAAACGTTACTCTCAAACTAAGACGTTTTCTTGACATTCTTAGCAGTCTCAAATAATGTTGTTAGCTCAAAATTTTTTGCTATTAGGCTAGATACGTCAGTTTAAGTAGAATAACCTTGAATATCATTTAAATAGCGACCGACTTCCGTTGACATCCCAACTCCTGGTCGAATAGAAATCGTGTCATTTCTAGGCAGTCATAATCTCATAGTGTACGTCACGATGCTTCATTGTCCACATTTACCAAGAGATTGGTAACCAACACTTTTGGATTCTAGTCATGGTGTCTTCCAGACACCATGATTAGAATCCAAAATCATTATTTAAAAGAATACATATATTGAGTACATACCTTTTTATGTACCTATATTTAGTAAGTAGTTATCCCAAGAATAGGATCAGCCTGAGGCTAACCGTCAGTTTTTGCTGGTAACACCACGTACATACCCCATGCTGTTGCCACCACGTTCAGTCCTCAAAAATAATGTTCACCATCAAAACCCGGTAAAATGTTTTCTCTAATCAATCATTGTAAAAGATTTTCTTATTTTATGTTAATTATTACTGCCCATTACATGATACTCAATATGTGATAAGTATATAATTGTAATGTTTGAATTATTAGTTTACAGGTATTCAGCACCATCTATGGACGAGCACACGAACTACAGTGACAGTTGTTCGAATTATACGATAGGTTTTTAATCAAATCAAGCTATCGCCGTCACCGTAACGGTCACTCCCAAAGACCGTAGATAAGTATACGATTTCTCAATATAAACCGTGTCACATGGTAAGCTCATCTTGGTAAGAATCAAGAGTCTTAAAGTGCGCTGCAGGATATAGCCTTAATTTGAAAAGAAGGGTTTTGGTCTCATATACCCTACTCTGGCCAGACGGGTTGGTATAAGGTTGGTATCAAGTGTTCCTTCTCTTTGCATTGTAGTTGTACTGCATAGATTGGAGTTGGTAGTTGGTGGGAAAAAAACTTACACACCACGATAACGTAAGAACAGATCTGCGTATTGATCTTAGGTAATATAAAGTAAATCGATCAGAGTGGTGTGCAGTGGGAGAGGCCTATGTCCAGCAGTGGACTGCAATAGGCTGATGATGATGATGAATATAAAATAAAAAATACAAATTCTAAAAATTAATTTATTCCAACAAAATTATTATTAAAATTGTATATTAATAACAAAACACCATAAAGTACATAATTGTAACACGTAAAACAATAATATATTAAAGGCTATCGATTTATAACGGATTTGATCGTGGTATTCAGTTTATATTCGACTGTTTAGTTTATGTTAAAAGAACCACTAGGTTACCGGGTAGTGACTAGTAGCAACACTCAATCAAATCAAATTAATATCTTTATACGATATTTGACCGTGTGCACTGTATTTAAAGTTTACTATTGTTCGCCAGCAGTAAAATTGACTATATACATATTTTTAAAATTCTTTTAGCTTTCCACACTCCTCCTCTATATAAACTTTGCCTACTATTCAGTTTACACAATTATCGTATCGTAAAGTTTTTGCTTCACGCATTAATTTACAGAAACCGTTTGACTGTGAGTGCCTTCTGTGACAAACGTAGCCACACTTGGCAATATTTGCCTAGATGGCAAATTGCCAAGTGCGGCTATGTTTGTACAAATTATAATTCTCCAATTTATAGGTAGACTATTACAATTTAGTGTCGATACTCTAGGGCAAAAGATCTTTATGATTTGGGATAAAGGAGTTTTGTTTTGTGATATAAGGCATAAATCTAGAACTGTGAACAAGAACTTTTTGTGACATCGCATGATTTTAAAAGTAGCAGTTGTTGTAGTACAGATACATTTGAAGATAGTAAACGAATGGTTGGGCTTGACCAGGTACGTACTACTCTTTCACAAAAGACCAAACTAAAATGACAGCATTGGTTGTGTTGTATTTCGTTGGTGAGTGCGAGACCGTTGACGTAGATAATTAAATAAATATTTCAGACATCTTACACAACATCATCTAGTCCCAAACTAAGCATTAGCTTGTATTATGGGTACTAAACAACTGATATAAATACATAAACATACATTTTTTTTTGTTTATACATACATATTATATGTAGATAGAAAACACCCAGACTCTGAAGCAAATATTTGTGGATCACACAGATAAATTTGGTCCGACCCGGGAATCGAACCCATGACCTCTTGATCAGGAGCCGCAAACACTAACCACTAGAGTAATAAGGCAAACAATGAGATGCATGCGATGCATACTGCATTCGCATTATTCGCAATAAATATGTTGACCACTCATCTTAGATTCTACTTATGCTTAGAAAGCACACAAGCAGAATAGTCACTATGGTTTATACATAAAAAACATTAATGTTTTTATTAGTATCAGTTTTTAATAGTTAATTATTCAAAACTCATTGCACCGTCAACTACTGCCTTTTCAAAACATTTTCATCCATCCTAAGGTTGCCTGGAAGAGATGCTTTTAGCAATAAGGCCGCCCTTTGTACATTAAATGTAAGTTCTGTTCTGTTTTGTGAATCTATAGCACGGGGTACAAATAAAAGGTTTTTTATCTATCTATCAGAAAGTCTCTGACAGATTCAACTAATTGTAAGTAGACCGCTGGGGATATGGTGTTCGTGTGGACTGAAGGACCCTAGTGATATTTTTTTAAATGAAATATTGTAAATAGTCTTATAACAATTCTAAAATAAATATGAGAACTTTTAAACATATATATTATGCAATACAACCCTTTAAGTGTGGTTCCTCAATACTCATGAGCAAGATCTCAGAAAGTATTTGAAAAAGTAAGTCAAGCGAATTAAAGCCAATTAAATTAAGGTATTGTTGCTACAGACATTTAGTTGTTCTACAATTGTTTTTAAACTTCTACAATATTTTTTTAGATATATCACTATGGTCCCTCAGTCCACACGCACACTAATACTTTGTGAGCACCCATTATGGAGAAGTTTTTTGAAATTTTAACATCAAGATATATAAAAGAAATAGTTGTATGAAGGTCAATCATTTTAAAAGTTAGAAACACGAAACAATCACGATATCGAAGCCGCGTCAAAACTTATGTATAATACAATATTAATCAACCATTTGCCAAAAAAGCTCAATATTATGTAGATTCAATAAAATATAGTAAAATTCCTCAATCTACAATTATAAACTTACGACAAATAAAAAAAAAACTTATTGTTTATTGATCCCCGTCATAAACCGTTCCACTTTTGTTTTAAAACTTTTCTACTCTAACTTCGAAAGAACCAATGTTCTGGATCTCGCTCTGTATGACATCTCCAGGCTTCAAGTACTCTGGAGGGTTGCGGTGAGTGCCCACACCGCCAGGAGTACCCGTCAGTATGATGTCACCGGGCAGAAGCGTCATTAGCCTGAAATTACGAGTTCATTTTAATTAAGCAAGGTTTGATGAAACCGTGTGATGACGGATTAAGAATACAGATTGTCACCACTGTTATTCATCCCGCGGGTGTCGTAAAAGGCGACTAAGGGATAAACTACGCAAGACAACATCAATGCATAGAGAAGGAAAACTTGAAACCAACCTTTTTTTTTTTTTTTTTAACGTGTGGAAATCCCCGCGGACCGTCACCCCGTCGGGGGTTACGGCGGGGTGGTGTGTCGGACTCGAACCGACTAAAACCACACGGTGTGACCCTCTCTGCGCCTGTGTATTGGAAGGAGTCCAGGGAGGGGATTTCCTTCTGGACTCCAACCGGCGCCTGCCCGCACTGTTGCGGGCACCACCTCTGATGTGTACTCTCTAATTGGGCAACGTCCCGTCACACACGGACGCCGCCCCCTCGCGGTTGGCCACTACTGCGGACGGACGGGAAACCCGTCCCGCCCATCCGCGGCCACTCTCAGGGCGGCATGAGACGCAGGTATGCGCGCCTCCGCCGCCCGGGGCGCCGGCGGGACTTGAAACCAACCCTATACCAACCCGTCTGGCCAGCGTGGTATAGTAGGCCAATACCTCCTTTCAAAGGAGAGGCCTATGTCCAGCAGCGGACTGTTAAAGGCTGTTGATGATGGATACGAATACAATACGATGGACAGGAATAAAAGTCGCGAAAGACTAAATCTTTCGCGACTTTTATTCCTGTTACGATCTCTCAGAGAAACAATGCTAGGTAAACAATGTTTTTTTATTCTAAAGAATATATATTTTTCAGATACTTACGCGGACAGCCTCTCGATAACGTCGGGTATCTTGTGAATTAAATTTGACGTGTTGCTCTTCTGCTTTTCTACGCCGTTCACGCTGCATTTTATGTCCAACTTCTGAGGGTCGTCGATTTCATCCTTCGTCACTATCCATGGCCCAATTGGACAGAATGTATCTTGAGCCTATGAAGATAAATACCTATATTATGACCTGACCTGATGATAAAGGTCTCGGGTTCAAATTCTGAGTCGAACCAAATGTTTGTATGACCTACAGGCCTTGTTGGTCTAGTGGTTAGCGTATGCGACTGCTAATCAAGAGGTCTCGGGTTCAAATCCCGGGTCGGGCCAAAAAGTGTTTTTGAGTTTTTCTTAGGAAATTCCTAATGGCAGCCCGGAGTTTGGAAGTTTGGCGGTGATTCACGCCCGTGCCTCGGAGAGCACTTAAAGCCGTTTGTCCCGGTTGTCATGAACACCTATGGCAATCGTTACTGGGAAGTCAGTGCCCCCAAATATACTGACAACTAGTTCAATCTTCGAATTTCAGTTCTCCCTTAGGGTTGCGGAGGTCCGATGCCAATCGCTCCGTGGAAAAACTGAAATTCAGGTAAAACCGGTTGAACTAGTAGCCGACCCCAAATAAACTTGGGAATAAAGGCTCGGAAGATGATTTATGTTTTTACAAAAAAAATACTAGTAGCATAAGTATTCTATAAGTCAATCTAACTTTCATAGTCCAAGATTTGTTTAGTTTTAAAACTAATTGGCGTTGTGTGTTAGATGTCTGATATATTTATTTACTAGCATTCGCACGCAGCAACGCACGCGTTTATCCTGGTAAAAAGTAACCTGTACTTTTCCAGACTCTAGACTAGTGTTGGCGTGAAAGCGCAACAGACAGTGTTAATTAAGGATTTATATTATTAGTAAGGATGTAAGGATTAATGTTGTTACCTTTCCCAACAAAAACTGCCCACCGTTTTGATCCTTCTGCCAGTCTCTGCTACTGATGTCCTGAGCCACCGTGTAGCCTAGAACACAACTGTAGGCGTCTGCTGCCTTGACGTTGGTACATTTTTGACCGATCACAAGAGCTAGTTCTACTTCCCAATCTACTTTCTGAAAAAAATAGAAAATAAAATATATAAATGCTAGGTAGCAGAGCCACGCTGATTCCTGCACGAATGGGCCGGCTCGACCGGGGCAGAACTACCCTCACACAGAAGACCATCCTAATAATGACAGCATTCTTGCTGTCGTATTTCGTTGGTGAGTGTGAGACCGGTGGCCCAATCATTCTACATCATTATGCCGACTTTCATAGGCCAGAAGAATGACGCGGTAACATCTGACCAAGCCGCCATGGTATCGGTCACCATGCTGCATTGCTTACCCTCACAATGAGGATCTTAGTTTTTAAAATTTGTACTAATATCATTAAGTTGAAGGGCTCATAGCCAAGTAGCCGTAGGTGATTGGAAACGATCACCGTGGTTAAGCAACGACGGCGCGGTCAGTACCAAGATGGGTGACCGTTTGTGGCATGATAATGTATATCATGAGCGTGTTCATGATTAGGAGGTCACGTTAAGTAGTTCGTCCCGGTTGTTATCATAACAGTGGTGAAGCTTAGTTGGAGGACTTCGGGCGGTTTAAAAACATCCAAAGGCAAGACTACGTAGCTGCAACTGGTCTTGCCAGTCCCCAACCCGCAGTCGGCCAGCGTGGAGACGTATGACCTTAACCCTCTCCTGAGAGGAGATCAAAGTCCAGCAGTGGGACCTTATGTTGATACTAATTATTTAGCTGAAAAGGAGACAGAATTTAATAAAAGTGTGGCATAAATTTAAAGATCGTCATGCGCCACTCTACGTCTTACTTACTTTAATGAACTTTCAAGAGATTCGTGATTTTATTTAATAACGATAATTGTTATATATATGCACTTTTATACAGGGTGAATTTTTGAGACGGGACAGTAAGGGTAGGTACCCTAACCGTTATAAATACAGGAAAAGGCTTTTAGGAGACTATCCATATTTTTTTAAGATATTCTGAACTGCATTTACAGATATTGGAAAAAATGTACTTGCTGGCTGTACATTTTTGGTACAAATGGTCATTTTAAACAAAAACTTTTTTTGATGTCAATCGATCCTGTTTCTTATAAGGATCAAAAGTCTCTACTGGACCGACTGAGGTTTGAGTACTAGAAATTTCAGAAATCGCAAAAAACTTTTCCCATACATTTGTACGAAAATAATATATGTATATATAATCTCAAATATATATAATCATAAATATATAATCTCATGGTTGATCTAACAAAATAACAGTCTGTTCTCTTAACAACACGCCTTTGGTACTTCCTAAAAATGTTAGACTTGTCATTGTATTTAAAGTAATTTAAACTCATTAGCGAAAAAATTTACATGCAATCGTTGACCTCGTGAATAAAATAGTATATTACGCTCATAGTAGTTTGATCTTTGTTGAATATTAAATAACATTTCCTGAGGACTTAGGCCCTCTGAAGGGAAAAAAAGACGTGAGCAGTACCTACACATATTTTGTAGTTTATAGATATGCATTTATTATATAATTTATGTAGGTATTTCCATTGAGCATGATATCAACTTTTTATCTACATATAAAGTGGTGCTTATAAAGGCGGTTCTTGTTTCTTCCACGATAACAATCCGTTATGATATATTCGCCATGTTCATATAGTAACATTTTTATGAGAGAATATCATTGACGTGAAAACGTCTTATAGTTCGATGGAGCCGGCTGCACGCACGAAAAATCATGACGCATGCGGCGTCACCTCGCTCTGAGGCGTTCCATTTAAGGCTTGAAGTGCAAGCGAGAGCACGGAACGAGCGACAAAGAGGCACAATCAGTATTTTCTTATGACGTTGTCACGTTCAACTATCGTCAGTAAACCGACTTTACAGACAACCGACTTTTTAGGAAGCTTCTTCTTATAGGAGCTAGCCTTTGCCCGAGTGTGTATCGAATATCGCGGTAAAAAGACTATTTTCTTTCTTGGGCTCTACTGTATTTAGACTATTTGTGTAGCAAATTTTATTTAAATCGGTTCAGTAGTTTTTGCGTGAAAGCACGACAGACAGACTTACTATCGCGTTTTTAATTTCAGAAAGAATGTTTAAATTTTACATACAACTTTCTACAGTAAATTATAATGGACAAAGTCAAACAACTCTTTGTCTGGTCGATACATGCGAACTCGTGTAGGCGCGTTGCCGCGTAGTCTATCGACTGCCGATCAAGAGGACTCGGGTTTGAATCCCAGATCGGATCAAAAAGTGTTCTTCAGTTTTCAGGTTGTAGAAATCCCTACTAATACATATTGTAAATGCGAAAGTAATTGGCAGGAGCTGAATGCGAGAAGCCCAAAATCGATTAAAGTGGTGTGCAATGGGAGGGGCCTATGTGAGAGGCTGATGATGATGATGAAAGTAGCGCTATCTGTCGGTCTGTTAGGTTTTCACGGATAAACCGCTGAACCGATTTTGATGAATTTTGGTATAGAAATAGATGGAATCTTGGGAAAGGACATAGGCTACTTTTTACCGACATATACGCGGGCGAAGCTGCGGGCAAAAGCCAGTACTTAATAACAGCCCGAAATTCAGAAGTTTGGTATCTCAACCTTGTGTCACACAACAACACGCGAGACAACAGTGTCTAGGAGAACAGGTAAAGCCGTCGGTCCTGCGCCTAATGTCTCCCGGGTGGTGTCGGATAGATGTCCTATCGAATTCTGAGAGTGAAGGAACAGACATTGTACCTGTGTTTGCGCACACACTTGTGCACTAAAATATCTCCGTTGAGACTGGCCGCCGTGGCCGATCCCGCCTAGAATCTAGAAGAACAACATAGGCGTAACGTATGCGAGAAGTTAAAATACTCGTATTACACAATTTTTTGTATATATTTACCTACCAAAGCATCTACACTCTGCTTGACGGAAAGCATGAGTGGGATTCAGGAGTAGAGGTCATCATTGTGAGGGTAAGCAATGTAGCGTGGTGAGGCATACCATGGCGGCCTTGTCGGATGTTTCTACATATTTCTCCCGGCCTCTGGAAGCTGGGAGAATGATGCAGAATAATTGGGCCTCCGGGCTCACACTCACCAACGAAACACGACAGCAATAATGTTGTCATTATTCTCACTATAAACTTTATTGGACAAGGACTGACTATCGTATCATAAGTTTCGCCTATGGGTTGCCAAGTAAAATAAAAAACAATTAACGTATTACGTAAGACGTTTCTAATGTAACTTTGTTATTTGAAAAAGATTAAGGGGTTCCTGAAGTATTACACAGGCTGAAAAAAAGTACATTATATGTATGTATATATATATATATAAAACATATTAAATTGTACATTACATAGAAGCATAGCAGTAAAATAAACGGTACTCAAGTAATCCTCACCTTAGCAATACCAGTCCTGATTCTGAGTGGCTCGCTCGGTCCAATAATGGTACTGGCAAATTTACTAAATATCATCGGAACTTTTGGCTGCTCGAGATTCTGTTCCTTACAATGGTCGGCATAATTCAGTCCAATACACATCACTTTGTCCATTCCAGTAATAGGCGCCAATAAATTGATGTTGGACATCGGCTCAGATTGCGGATTGGAGCTCTTTAAACTGAAATAGTTTATACTGTAGCTTTTATATTCGTAATAAATTAGAATATAATGTACACGAAATAATTACAGGAAAGGATTCAATTTTACCGCTGCGCTATGTACTTGCCATCTTCTATTTAATGCTATGAGTGTAGAAATAAGTCATTGTTGCGGTTACTGATAGAACTCGAGCCTTAATTAGCTAACGGCTAATATAGGAGCTAAGCAGCTAAGCTTCATATTAGAAGAAATACTACAGTAATTTAGAATAGCTAGAGGTGACACTGTGTAACACTTTTTCCTGAAAGGGTTACTCCCCGGGTAGCCAATGTCAGAGAGCAATGAGTTAAATGGGCGCCTTGATCACACAGAGAACTACTAAGTGTGCCCTGCGGTAGTTCAGGGAATTCAAAGAAAACCACTTATCAGTTTCACACAAATATATTTACCAATGTGACACAATACAATTATTAACATAGGCTAGAATCTAGAGAGTATATAAACGTTATAAAGGTGGGTTGTTCAACAAAATATTGTTCTATTGATCTCGATGATTTGCTCCTAGACCCGCCTGTAGGTTATAGTGAGAATTGAGATTCACACCGCGCAGACCGGATGTTAAGGTCCGTTAGCCCGTCACGGAAGAACCGGTGAACAAAATAAGAGATTAGCAGTAGGTAATATTAATGGATTATCAAACCATACGGGATCCTGTGGCAAGTCTAGTGGATATGTCATACGGGAGGGAGCTCTCCTGTACCCCGATCGCCTCTGCACGCTTGATAACCAGCACACTGCCAATGGGATTCGCCTTTTTCGCCCGAAGGTAAAGCCGAAGGTAGACCAACGTTGGTTACGAACGTGTGTGTTATTTGAGGTAGATCTCAAACCAAATCTTGGAATCAATCCTTGGAATCAATCCTTGGAACCCTAGGAAAAAAGAGGAGACACAATCCTAAGTACATAATCACACAAACAGACTGGTACAAGGAAATATAGTTAAATAAAGAAAGTAGAATTCTCACCACTTTGCAGAGCGGGTTAAACACCAGGAATTCTTCACGAACCAATATTACAACGAGCAGAGTTTCGCCTAGGACCGCAGTAGAACTAAGAGTGCTTTTTCCGGGGAATTAGGGCCCGCTTTATATATATTATATCTCAAGGTCCCACCGGAATAAAACTTTTACCCTCCACTCGTTAACCAAAAGCTATCACCTCATTCTCATAGACAAAACAGACTTGTGACCAAAGATAACATAGAACACAATTTACCACAGAGTATCAATCTCATCCGTGCTACATTTAGGAGAAATGACGCCATCTGACGACTCGAGGTTGAAAGTTTACCTAAGACCAAGGAAGAAGGAGTGTAAGAGCTACCGCTAACCTGATAAAGATGGCGCTCACCTAAACACGTCATCTTATTGCGTTACCAATACGAATTATTTATACTAACTAAAAAAAGTTGTTACAGTACCCCCTCCCCCGTGAAATTTCCTGAGCAGGGTGCGAAGGAAATTAAAAGATTGCCTATATAACAAAAGAACAAGAAAAATCTAAAATTACTAAACAGTGAAGCTAAGTGAGTAACACCCAGTAAAACCGGGGATCAACTTCAATACCCGAAGGAACCTAGGTTGCTGCACGCCTTACTTTTAAGGAGGAATAATCGCAGAGAGGCGTGAGCTGAAAAAAAAAAACACCCTGTGAAGCAGCGAGCCTCATAGTGACGTAGGAGACACAAGTACAGAAGCAATACATGGTGGATCAGGAACAGAGAGTGGCTCCTCCCCACTGTATTTCAGAATGTCCTTGATATGGTAGGCTCCTAGACTCTTACCATCCAGATCTGACAATTCGTAGACCAAAGGCGAACGTTTCGCCGTTACCATGCATTTCATAAATTTCGGGGCTAACTTAGCCGTAAAGTTTTTATCCTTGTTAGATAAGTAGTGCGTTCTCTTGTAGACCAATTGTCCAACCTTCAAATCCATATGTCTTTTTCGGAGGTTATAGTATTTTTCATTACGCCTGTGAGCCACATCTAAGTGTTTGCGCACTTGGACATAAATACGATGTAGTTCCTGCAACCTCTCTCCGAAGGGCTCAGGACTATCGACAGATATACAGTTGGGATGAGCGGAAATCTCGTCCTGTCTATAAAGTATACCGTCACCTATGAATTCCCTTCCATGAACAAGAAAATAGGGAGAGAAACGAGTGGCCTCGCTCACTGCAGTATTTAAGGCACACTGCAGTTCAACAAGGTTTTCGTCCCATTTCTTGTGATGAGACTTCACATAGCAGGAGATCCCTTGAACCACGTTGCGTATGGCCCTCTCTGCCTGGTTAGTCTGCGCATGATACCTTGGATTATAGTAGACGTTGGGCACATTATATTTCACCAAGAGGTCCTTGAATGGTTTGCTCACAAACTGGGGGCCATTATCCATATAGATGGTTTTACAGACACCATGCACCAGGAAGACGTTCTTCTCGATGAATCTCGCAACAGCCAAGCCTGTAGCAGACCGTATAGGATGCAACATGACATACTTGCTGAAGTAATCTGAGACAACGATCAAATGCACGTTTCCCTTGCCAGAGGTAGGAAAAGGGCCCAAAAGGTCACACGAGATGGCCTCGAAAGGCTTAGACACCCGTTTTGGATTTCCCATAAGACCAGGACGGGAAGTGTTCACAGGTTTGTACTGCTTGCACACTTCACACCTGCCTACGTATTCCCTCACGCTCTGATGCATCTTAGGCCAGTAGTAGTTGAGAGCTAGACGTTTGTGGGTCTTCCATACGCCCCCATGTGCACTCATAATGTGGTCGTGGTGTCTGGTGAGCAGGGATAGCCTGTCCTCCTGAGGCACCACAAGCTTCCATCCAAAGTCAGAGGTAAGAGAGAACTTGTTTTTTGACAATCTATATAGAGCGTCATTACGTATATCGTAGTTTGGAAACTTACGTGGGTTCTTTCTTACCCCATTGAAAGTGTGAAGATACCACGCGTCCTTGGTGTCACTTACATTGAATGCATCTATCTGTACTCGCGACAAAGCATCGGGAACAACATGATCCTTACCCTTTCTGTGCTCTATGTCGAAGTTAAATTGACTAAGTCTCATGCTCCACCGTGCAAGACGACCAGTCGGGTTCTTCAACTTGTGAAACCACAATAAGGAAGCGTGGTCCGTGACCACTGTGCACTTCTGACCCTCCACGTATTGTCTGAATTGTTCCAAGGCGAATATCACCGCCAGTAGTTCACGTTCTGTGGTGCTGTAGTTAACCTCACTTTTGTTGAGGGAGCGACTGCAATACGCAACAGGGTGTTCGACACCCTCATGCGTCTGGGTGAGGACAGCAGCCACCGAGAAAGACGACGCAT
Source organism: Phragmatobia fuliginosa (assembly GCA_932526445.1). NCBI lineage: Eukaryota > Metazoa > Arthropoda > Insecta > Lepidoptera > Erebidae > Phragmatobia > Phragmatobia fuliginosa. The sequence continues at coordinate 6,678,656 of OW052057.1, read as the reverse complement.
CACTAAGAATTCTAAAAGGCAGGGCATAGTCGGGCATTTTCAGAATGGGAGCGGAGACCAAAGCGGCCTTCAAAAGGTTGAACGAATCTTCCGCCTCTCGGGTCCACACAAAAGAGATGTTTTTCTTTGAGGTTAATTTGCACAGAGGCCTACTAATTTTAGAGAAGTTGTTGATAAAACGACGGTACCACCCAGCCATGCCCAGAAAACGCTTCACCTCCTTGGCATTGGTAGGCGACGGATAGTTGAGAATCACATCGACTTTACCTGGGTCAGTCCGAAGGCCGTGTTTATCAACATAGTACCCGAGGTATTTCAGTTCACTCCGACAGAAACAGGATTTTTTCATGTTGATGGTAAGTCCCGCTTCCTTAAGGCGCTGATAGACTCTCTGTAAGAGATCCACATGCTCCTCAAAGGTGCTGGACACCGCGATGATGTCATCCTGAAAGGCAAAGACTTTATTGTCGAACTCAGGGCCAAAAAGACGGTCCATGAGGCGTTGCATCGAAGCGGAGGCTCCGACGAGACCAAAACACATGACATTGAACTGAAATAAACCCCTCCTAGGGACAGTAAAGGCAGTTTTCTCTGCTGATTGCGGCGAATCAAAAGGGATCTGCCAATAAGCGGCACTAAGATCAATAGATGATAGATATTTAGCATTATTGAGATGGTCTAGAATTTGATTTATGTAGGGCAAGGGGTATGCGTCGCTCTTGGATACGGAATTCAATTTCCTGGAGTCCAGACATAGTCTGAGGTCGCCATTCGCTTTCTCCACCATCACCACTGGTGAGTTCCAGGCAGACTGAGAAGGACTCACTACTCCCATCTCTAACATCCGGTCCAGTTCCTCTTCCAGGGCTCTCTGTTTGCAGGGAGAAAGCGGGTAGTACCTTTGCTTGATTGGTTTGCTATCGCCAGTGTTAATGACATGGTGTACAAGAGAAGTACGGCCAAGTCCTACCCTATCCGTGTTGATTGTATCGAATTTGTCTATAATGCCGTTCATGATTCGCCGCTGCTCAGGCGACAAGTTGTTGTAATCCTCCAGACCACGGTTAAGAGCCAGTGATTCCACAGGATTGCAGTCATTAAAGTGGGAGAGGTCAATGTTACGTGTTATCAATTTGTTTCCCAACTGAAATTGATGCCAGAAGTCTACGCCAAATATCATGGCAGTCGTAATCTCCGGGACAACATAAAACTTCACCACTCTGACAACAGAGTTATATTGAATGGGCAGGGATATACCGCCTAGACAAGGCAAGTATGATCCATCTGCAGTAGTTAACCTAAAGTGAGGGCTGATGCCTTCCAGCTCAAACCCTAGTTCTAAGAAAATGCGATGCGCACCTTTACCTAACACAGAGCAGGCCGCACCAGAATCAAGTAAGCCGAGAACATTTAAGTTCAGGACCTTTACCACTAAATAGGGCCTAATATCATTAGCCCGTTCATGAAACAGGACCTTACCTGAGTAATTACCAGCCTGAGAAGGACGGATCAGAGGGACTGGTAAGCTCCTTGCAAGGCCCCGACCTACTCGTTTTTTGGCGAGACGTTACAACGGGAACAATCAGGAGATCTGACACCTTTCCGACCACACCGGAAACACACCACCTCCCTCGACTGCGTGCAGCGTGCGGTAGGGTGGTCACGGTCACCGCAGCGGAAGCACTGAGGCTCGCTCGAAGGGGATGGTCTGGACACAGCCGATATCTGTCGAGAGAATTTTAGAGACGATTTATTCTTAGTTGGATGTAAGTCAGAGGTGATTTTCATTTTGTCCAAAGACGGTTCGTCAAATGCCTCTGCCATAGTACGAGCAAGTTCAAGACGCCTTCCTAATCGCTTTAGATCGAATATGGACCTTACGTCATGCAGAGCTAATTCCTTCATATACTCAGGTCGGATGTTGTGCATCAGAATGTCTAGCTGCTCCTCGCTAGGCATCCTGCACGAGAGTCTGGCAAACATGGCCTGCATCGTGGAGATGTAGTTCCCCAACGATTCGGATCGGGCCTGCGTACGCTGTCTGATTTCCTTCTGGAGACGATAGTCGTAGTCGGGGAGATCGAAGTTCTCCCTCAACTCCTCCAACATGCACTCATAAGAGGTGAAGTCCTCCCTGTTGGTACGAAACCAAGACAGAGCTGGACCCTCCAACAGGTCGGAGAATGCAATTAGGATTTTCTCCTTAGTGACCTCTCGAGCGCATCTAAGCTCCTCTAGTCTCTCAATAAAAACCCTCACACAAGAAGAGCCATCAAATTTTAAGTTAAAAGAATTTAAGTTGATAGGTCTATCCTTAATCAGTAAAGTTGGGGCCGAGTCGTTAGCAGCTACTTTGGGATGCATCGAACAGTCTCCTACCCTCTCGGGAGAGGTGTGCCGTTCATTAGCCACTTGAGTTGGAGCTGCTTCCTCCTTCAAGCCATCCGAGTCAGAGTCAGTCTCCGCTTCAGACAGGGACAGCACCTTAACTAACCGGTCCCGGATACCAGCCAGTTCAGGGCAGTCAAGACCACACCTTGCCAACCTGTCTAGTATATAATTAGCTCTGAGAGTCACCTTACGGCGAATAGATTTACTGGAAACAAAGTCACCTGAGGAAAGAACACCCTCCAGTTCTTGGACCTTGGGCTCGCATAGAGGCAGTTCCGAAGTGGCAGAGGCAGAAGTGGCGGTACTGGGCTTTAGACTGCCACGCCGGCTGAGCCGCAAAGCAGTTCGCAACTCACTCCTTAGAGTTGCCACAGTGTCATCCGCGCCAACTGAAATCCCCATGGCAGATAATTCATTAATGAGTTCGTCCTTTTTCAGGTAATTGATACACCTAACTAACTGGGCCATGATGTACAAAAAAAAAATTAAAGTTCTAAGTTGAAGTTCAAAGTTATAAGATTTAAAAGTTCTAGCTCTAAGACAAGCTAAGTTACTGCACCCGGTCAATCCCGGCGCCTGAAGAGAAAGTTACACCGCACTAATTCACTAATTACAGTATATGGTTATAGTTCAAGTCAGTATTAATATGTAGCACATAAAGTAACTCACTATTAGCAATATAAAGTAGGGTTAAAGTGAGTATCTACAGTATATAACTGTTAACACTATAAAGTATATTTTTCAAAGTATATGGTAATTCACTATTACAATCTAATATCAACTATGATAGGGAACAGCACTAAGTCTTTTTTCAATATACTAGAGAGAAAAAATATTAATTACAAAAGAACAGCTTAGACTATTTCATCTAAATACAAAGTTTTGTGAAGTTAACTGAGTTAACTAATCAACAACAACAATAAATTAAGTTGTAAGTTAAAATGATTTAAAACGAACAAAGTTCATAAGATAAAAATAAAATTATTTAAAAGTAAAATTATTTAAAACCAAAAAAGTTTGAATCTGTGAGGTAACTACAAATTCTTTTTTTTTTTTTAAATACAACAAAGTCAGATGTAGTGAGATTACCACATATAAGTTGTGAGTAAAAGTATTTAAAACAAAAAGATTTAAATTGTAGGGTAACAACAATTACACAAATTCAAATTTTAGATAAATTAAAAAACTAAGTATGTTACCTCCCAGCTGTTCAACTGAAAGCAGTTACAATACAAAACACTAATTGGTGATTTAACGCGTTTGAAGAACACAATTAATCACAGTTATTGGTTAATACAAGTTACTAACCTTATATTATTGCTTCTTTAAACAATAACACAACACAAGTTTCAAGTTGTAAAAAGTTTTCTTTACCCTAACACAAGAAGGTTATTTCCAAATTGAATTTAAATTACCTTAATAGATTTATATTATTATTTATCAAGACAAAAGGAGAACAAATCCTTTTGTTTAAATAAACATATTAAGTTTATAGTCAAGTATTGACTTGATATAAAGTTCTAAAATATAAATTCCTTACTTATTTTGTAAGTAGGTAGTATAATATATTGTTGAAAAAAAGACACCCTCACAAAGTGACTTTTCTTCAACAGACAAAATGGGTAAAAATATAAATGTGTGAAACCTAACAAGACAAAAAAAGACAAAACACAGAAACATAAAACATAGAATTCCAAAATATAATGATCCAAACTTACCAAATGTTTTGCAGTGTAAAAATTTCTTTTTTAATTTTGAATTTTAAAGTTTGCACGCCGCATAAAAGGTGGTAAAATGCGCTGAAAAAATGCAAACAAAAGTTAATTATATGCGCACTGCACTCGCAAAACCAATTAACGTCCTGGGACGTATCGGACGGAAAGTCTCTTTGAAAACCCACTTGAACACCGCCAAGGCACACACTAAAGTCCGGGTAGGTCGCCAAACGTTGGTGCGCCACTTTTGTAACACTTTTTCCTGAAAGGGTTACTCCCCGGGTAGCCAATGTCAGAGAGCAATGAGTTAAATGGGCGCCTTGATCACACAGAGAACTACTAAGTGTGCCCTGCGGTAGTTCAGGGAATTCAAAGAAAACCACTTATCAGTTTCACACAAATATATTTACCAATGTGACACAATACAATTATTAACATAGGCTAGAATCTAGAGAGTATATAAACGTTATAAAGGTGGGTTGTTCAACAAAATATTGTTCTATTGATCTCGATGATTTGCTCCTAGACCCGCCTGTAGGTTATAGTGAGAATTGAGATTCACACCGCGCAGACCGGATGTTAAGGTCCGTTAGCCCGTCACGGAAGAACCGGTGAACAAAATAAGAGATTAGCAGTAGGTAATATTAATGGATTATCAAACCATACGGGATCCTGTGGCAAGTCTAGTGGATATGTCATACGGGAGGGAGCTCTCCTGTACCCCGATCGCCTCTGCACGCTTGATAACCAGCACACTGCCAATGGGATTCGCCTTTTTCGCCCGAAGGTAAAGCCGAAGGTAGACCAACGTTGGTTACGAACGTGTGTGTTATTTGAGGTAGATCTCAAACCAAATCTTGGAATCAATCCTTGGAATCAATCCTTGGAACCCTAGGAAAAAAGAGGAGACACAATCCTAAGTACATAATCACACAAACAGACTGGTACAAGGAAATATAGTTAAATAAAGAAAGTAGAATTCTCACCACTTTGCAGAGCGGGTTAAACACCAGGAATTCTTCACGAACCAATATTACAACGAGCAGAGTTTCGCCTAGGACCGCAGTAGAACTAAGAGTGCTTTTTCCGGGGAATTAGGGCCCGCTTTATATATATTATATCTCAAGGTCCCACCGGAATAAAACTTTTACCCTCCACTCGTTAACCAAAAGCTATCACCTCATTCTCATAGACAAAACAGACTTGTGACCAAAGATAACATAGAACACAATTTACCACAGAGTATCAATCTCATCCGTGCTACATTTAGGAGAAATGACGCCATCTGACGACTCGAGGTTGAAAGTTTACCTAAGACCAAGGAAGAAGGAGTGTAAGAGCTACCGCTAACCTGATAAAGATGGCGCTCACCTAAACACGTCATCTTATTGCGTTACCAATACGAATTATTTATACTAACTAAAAAAAGTTGTTACAACTGTTGCTGTGTTGCCAAAACTCATCGTTATTCCTTAGTTCTGACGTTTGACATTAATATACTAGCAATACATTTTCATATGAATTTAATAAAGGATAGAGAGAGAGAGAGAGAGAGAGATAATAATTGACAAGTCAATTATGGAAGAACTGGATAAGAAATAATAGGACTTGGAAAAATATTAGAGCAATCGTACATTAAAAATAGAGGATTTTATTATATCTCAATGGAGGCTTACTTATTTTTATTTAAAAACCTTATCCACAAAAGTACCTACAATGGCGAAATAAAATATGCTCAATTGTGTTACTAATGAGCGGCTTATGACTTATAAGACGATTTTTTGTAAGACAGCTGAAAAATGGAAAACCCCCCGAGTGGACGGCGTTACAACAGAGCTATTGAAGGCAAGGGTAAGCCTGTACTGAGGGAGCTACAAAAGCTCTTCAACGCTGTCTTATTCGGAGGGAGAAATCCGGAGGCGTGGAGTAGGAGTGTGGTCGTCTTGCTTTCGTCTACAAGCTGTTCTCAAGAGTCATTACAAACTGTCGTGAGCGAAGATTACGAATTCCAAGCACCGAAGCATGCTGGGTTTCGGAACGGATATGGCACCATTGACTACAGGCACACTTGGATTCTATTAATGCTTACCATCAGGCAGAGTGAAGTCCCATTAGTAGGCATCAAATAAAAAAAAACACTGTGCGGCAGTTTATACAGAAGATCGAAGAATATAATCAGACCCTGTGTCTAGCACTTGTGGACTTTGAGTAGGCCTTTGACTCAATCGACATCTGGTCTATTCTAGAGTCCTTGCAACTTTGCAGAGTGGCCTGGCGATACATCTGTCAGACGATTTCGTCATCGTGGCAGAGACGCTGCCGGACCTACAACAGATGCTGAATGACCTGGCTGACCTTTCTGTACGCATCGGCCTACAGATGAACTTGGGACAAAAACAAGGTGCAATTCGAGAGGTCTATATCCAGCAGTGGACTATGATAGGCGATGATGATGTCATTGGCTTTTGGTTATCCTTAAGTGGAACCAATATAATGTAGGTATAATAACAAATACAGCCATGTTTTGACAAATAAACGAGTACTGATAAGATAAATTATCTGGCCAATAATGAGGCTATCTTACAACAATAGCAATGGATTACCAAATAATATCTGTTATAAATACTTTAATACCAGTGAAGTATTTACATAACTTCTAGATAAACTATCTAGATATATGTACAATAATAAGATCACATTTTACGACACATTTTACATGTCTGTCTGTCTTTTCCTTAACATATAGGTTAATCTGATTGAAACCGTTGAAGTAACTGTTTTTTAGGAGTTATAATGGCTTTGCTAGTTCAAGAGTTAGAGGCCTAACTTGCAAAATGCGCTTACTTGGAAAGCTTCATACTAAAATAACGAAATAATAAGCTTAAAGTAAAACATTAATACTAAAATCATAACAATTATACTTTTCAATTATTTAATTGAAAAAAAATAGATGGAGTTGTTAAACAATAAATAGTAGTTGACAAGCTAAGCTTGGTTGCTAAGGTACTGGTGTATAAAGTTCCTGCTACAACAGATACCAAAAAAAAAGCGGCCAAGTGCGCGTCGGACTCGCCCATGAAGGGTTCCGTATCAGCAAGTAACATCATACAAAAGTTCTTGTAGTTCGTTGTAACTTGGATCGATGTTTTTATAATAGTGTATTGATTGAATGAAAGGTAAATTGCAGTTTACGATTTATGACGTATTAAAAAAAACTACTTACTAGATCTCGTTCAAACTAATTTTTGTTGGTAGTTTGCATGGTAATGTACAACATATATTTTTTTTAGTTTTATCACTCTCTTATTTTAGAAGTTACAGGGGGGGGGGAGACATTTTTCCACTTTGGAAGTATCTCTCGCGCAAACTATTCAGTTTAGAAAAAAATGATATTAAAAACCTCAACATCATTTTTGAATACCTATCCATAGATCCTACACGTATGGGTTCGATGAAAAAATTTTTTTTGAGTTTCAGTTCCAAGTATGGGGACCCCCAAAATGTTTTTTTTTTCTATTTTTATGTGAAAATCTTAATGCGGTTCACAGATTAAATCTACTTACCAAGTTTCAAAAGTATGGCTCTTATGGTTACCGAAAAAAGTGTCTGTGACCTACGGACGGACAGACAGACAGACAGACATGACGAATCTATAAGGGTTCCGTTTTTTGCCATTTGGCTACGGAACCCTAAAAAAGAGGGGCTAATATACAATAATTGTAATTTTTTGCTACATTTTAGATGCCTGAAATATAAATGTATAGCTAATGATACCGAACCCTTCTTACATGGGTCTAAATATTGTTAATTGTTTTAGATAAACATAAATGACAAGTTGTTTTCTTTCACCATTCTTGTTTTGTTATTATAACTCACTATCTCTTTACTAAAGGTCAAGAGATTACCTTTTATTTTTGATGTGTGTAAAGTATAGTTACACTTATACAAAAAAAAAAAAAATATCTGTCTGTCCATTTGTGCTGGCTAATCTGTGGAACAGCTGGTACAAAATGTACAAAAACAACCTCAAGTAACACCTAATTATTAATGTTACCTATTCAATTGCACCAGAATTGGGAACAGATCCAGATTCAAATAAGGAACAAAATAAAATAAATTAACAGAGAATAGCAATGCAAAGAGAAGGAAAAATTCATACAAACTATATTACAATCCATTTGGCCAGTGTCATTTATTAGACCAATACATTCTTTAACATATGAATGGAATATTTATAGCAGTGGACTAATAAAAGCTGTTGTAGTTTACTAGAGATAATGATGCGGAACAAGGATAAATTAATTGACAAAGCTAACATTAGCAAAAATGTTTAACATGCTTTTAATTGAAAGTGTGATAATAACATTATCAGGCAGAGTAGTCACTTTGGTAGTCTCATATTAAAAAAAGTAAATTACATTATTATCTTATTACTTTCCGAGTGGTGATGGATTAAGAATACAAAGTGTCACCACCCCTATTCATTCCATGGGTGTCGTAAGAGGCGATTAAAGGAACAAAATAAGCAGCTAACATCACTGCCAAGAGAAGGAAAACTTGAAACAAACCCTTTACCAACCCATCTGGCCAGCTTGGTATAGTAGGTGAAAACCTCCTTTCAAAGGAGAGGCCTATGTCCAGCAGTGGGCTGTTAAAGGCTGTTGATGATGATGATGCTCTCATTACTTAAAACACAATGTAGAAAACAAACGAATCAAGATTAAATAAGTAAAAAAAGTAAACTTAAGATAGTTTTTAACCAAAATAGAATTTAACTTAAGGCTTAAACTTACATTTACATTTTTTGCAATAGTTTTACTGACTATCCAACACTAACTAACCACTAACAATTTAATAGGCAAATATACACACAAACTTACCTTTTGACTTTTTCAATGTTCCCTTTTTGTAATAATCCCAACAAAGTCGATGGTAATTCCGCATTACATTTATTTATGTCAACCACATTATCGCAATCCACATAACCCACACGAATCTCATCTGGTTTATTTTTGTATGAAAACTGTACTAATTTCATGTTTCTAGTGCTTGCTACTGCAAAACTCCTGCTACTTATAATGTTGCCGCTCTGTACTTTGGAAAATAAGTTAGGTCTGCTGACAAGTGTTGTGGCGAACGTGCCTAAACGAAACCGATTCATGTTGTTTTTAGAGTAAAAAATAGATTACGCAATTATGACAGTTGTGTGTTTACGTGCGAATTCAAGGTTAATGCCGTTATTGGTTTAAAAATTAAGATTAAGTTCTTGTCGTAGGTATTTGGTAGTAGAATTAATAGTTCTCATCAAATCCATAAGAATTTGATAAGAACCATAATCATCAATAAGCATTTTGTATTAAAAAAGCGTTAAACCACTTAAAAACAGTCTTCAATAAATAATCTACCGTGTATTTAATATGTAACAGGTATGTTGATGAATATGAGAACATTCGAAACTGTCCTGTTTCTTAAGTTTATGGCCTGTTTTCATATTTTGTTTACATTTACATTTTACATCATGGATCCATGTTGACTAATGATGAGTTCGATATATCAAAACGTAACTTATATCGGATATATGTTAGATATCATACCATATCGATTTCTATATAAATGTAGCCGATATCACAAAAACTGTATCGAGCCAAAACTTAAACTAACATGCGAGAACCATTAGGTCAAAACGCAAACTTCATAAACGATATTGAGATATGAACCATATTCGCTACCTCTCGTTCTAAGTATACGTTATTGTATTAGTATGAGAGAGAAGAAGCGAATATGAAATAACTTTAGCCATGTTTGCGTGGTTATTGTATCTTACTGTACTAGCAATAAGGTTCAGTTTCCATTGTATAGTTATCAACATAACTATACAATGGAAACTAAACCTAAAATTGAGTTGTTACATGTTATCGTACTACTGAAATCGATATCAGAAAACCGTTTTCGATATCGATATGCGAACTGTATATCGGATACATAACCGTTTGTGGCAAAAACTGAAAACGCCCATATCTAATGTTGACAATTTATTTTGGAATTTGGATGAATGAAAATGAATTATGAATGAATGAAGACAATGAACCAGTGTTTCCACTTTCGTTTTCCATTTTTCCCTAGTTTCTTTTGAATTTATCCCTAAAATTCCCTAAACTACTTTCATAAATCCTTTATTTAGGGAACATAAATATAATACAGAAAATAAACCTCAGCATATTATTTAATATAGGTATATATAATAACAAAATGCCCACAGAAGATCATACATCTATAGGATTAAAATTTTTGGAAGTTGACGCATTGCTTTTACATTATTTTCGTCGAAGATGATGCTTAATTATTATTTCCTTCCATATAATATCGTAATAACTTGAACTTGAAAAATTGATGCCACTAGTGCCACTACTACTCCGCAATACAGAAATAACGTCAAACATATCAAATCAAGAACCTACACATTACAATACGACCAAATTCTGGTGACATCAACGCAAATAGGTCAATTTTTTTTTTTGACGAATAGCATTTATTAGGATTCTGGGGAATCCCCAATCAAAAAGCTATGGTATAGTCTATCATTTACTTTAGTACAGGACTACCAGTATAGGCTTTGATTTTACCCCGAAATTCCCTAAATCCCTGTATTTTTCAAATTGTCTTTAACAATCCAAAATATCAGCTATTTGTCCCTAAAATAGGGAGAATTCCCTAAAAGTGGAAACACTGCAATGAACCACAGTCACCACAGATGCCAGAACCCCTTAGATAAAGAAAAGAATACTATAGACTTGACATAAGTGTATTAAGTGTACACCCGTAAGTAGCGATAGGCGTTAAAGTAACGAACTAGTTAAATCAACCGTTTACGTAGAATCAACTGCTTAACGGTTCTATGTTTAACTAGTTGACAGTTTAATTCGTAGGTTTCGTAGAGTCGTAGACAGTCGTTGATATCAACTGACGCGTTGAATCAGTTGAAAGAAACTAACTACTCCGCAGAAGCGATGTAGTAGAATCGTAGAATCAACGCTTCCACTTCCACGCAACCACTTAGTAGCTGTTAAAACGGATGAACAGTTATATTATTCTATTTTAATCTCTGTTTCTATAATGATAGCGTTGATATTTAAAAGTTATATTTTGTTTCGACTTTCGTAGTAAACATAACTTGTGCTATGTGTTATTAATATAACTTGTGCTATGTGCTAACCCTAACGCCATCTATCGGAACTTCCAAGAACTATCAATACACTATCAATAAACTGTATCTGTATCTCATCCTCCTAGCCATTATTCCCAAGTTTATTTGGGGTCAGCTACTAGTTCAATCCAATTTACCTGAATTTCAGTTTTTCCACGGAGCGACTGGCATCGGACCTCCGCAACCCTAAGGGAGAACTGAAATTCGAATCTTGAACTAGTTGTCAGTATATTTGAGGGCACTGACTTCCCAATAACGATTACCATAGATGCTCATGACAACCGGGACCGACGGCTTTACGTGCTCCCTGAGGCACAGGCGTGAATCACTGCCAAACTTCCAAGCTCCAGTCTGCTATTAGGAATTTCCTAAAAAAATCCCTAAAGACTTTTTGGACCGACTCGGGATTTGAGCCCGAGACCTCTTGATTAGCAGTCGCAAACGCTAACCACTAGACCAACGTAAACTGTATCTGTAGTCCCAATAACTATCCATCATAGAGGTCGCCTATCTCAAACTATCAATACAATAATTGCACCGTTACAAAGGACAAAAAATACGTTTCTCTATTTTTCTCTAACACACTGGAAAGTGGTATCGTTATCTCACTCGCTCGTGGTAACACTATTTGGTGTGTCAGGTCTATAGTAATTCTTTGTTTAGGATATATGCGACACTGACATATGGTCATGTCATAGATTGACATAGATGTCATCCATCAGTTTAATCATTTAATCACGTCAATCACGAGTATATTTTATAGATAAATGTGATTTCGGTAATCGATTTATCAAAGCCGGTTGCAAAGATTACTTCGTTTTGTAATATTGCTCATAATTCGTAAATACTTTTGAGTCTAAGGATTAGAAGCTGTATTAGAATCGTATCAGAATGTCTTTCTTAATTAGACAAATAACTCGCAGGGTAAGTTTTAATGTTATGATAATTATATTCTGGATTATGGCCAATGACTAAGCTGTTTTTGACTTACAGGTGCTTTCTCCAGCGATAACCTCAGTGAAAAGCTTAAATTTTTCCACTAGTAAGTATTATTGTTTGTTATATAACCTAAAAGTGTAACAGTTCTTTGTGATTTACCTGTAAATTTAAAAAAATAATAAAATAATAAGAATTGAATAATACGAGTCGTACATTACCAGCTGAAGAAATAGAAAAGTATTTATGCGTTTTACTTTAAGAATAAGAAAGTCTTTTAATATTTCAGCCAGTGCTGCATTTGTTCCTAGAGTCCAAAAACCAGCACCGAACTTTGAAGCGATGGCCGTAGTAAATGGTGAATTCAATAAACTTAAGTTGTCAGATTTCAATGGCAAATATGTTGTTCTGATATTCTATCCATTGGATTTGTAAGTATTTCATAATCTATCTCTGTTATATGTTAAACTAGCAACATCCTGGCTATTCATTCTTAGAATATTAATAGCAAGGCCAGATACATGATTGATCTAATGAGTGTTTTTTCTCATTAGATCTATTTTTTTTTGAATTAAAGAAATTCAATAAGAATAATTTTTCTGTTTAAAAATAGTCACTTTAAAAAAAAAATGAAGCAGTGAACGAGGAGATCTGGAAAAGGGGGACAAAATCACAAACTTTTAATTAAGTGACAATGTGTGTATTTTATACATGAATTTTAACTTATCCACATCTTAAAATCAAAATTCAAAATAAAAATAAAATCCTCATTAAATGCATGGCATCGTTGATCTGACGAATGTATTCTCTGATATTAAACAAAAAATAAAAACTCCGTAGAATCTTGAAGAAAACTCTTAAAGTTAGGATCTAATGAGAAAAAATATTCTTATTAGATAAATCATGAATCTAGTTTATTAGATCTAAGTTTACTAAGAACAAACATGAATACAGAAAAAAAACATGTCGTATTTTGCTGACTGTAAATATCAAAATTACAATTATTATAATTATAGAATTCCCAGCATTTATCAAGGTAGTAGTAACTTGTTTATTTTTATTTTCCAGCACATTTGTCTGTCCAACGGAACTAATTGCGTTTAGTGACAGAGCTCAGGAGTTTGCTGGAATTGATTGCCAAGTTTTGGGTGTTTCTACTGACTCAGAATTCAGCCATCTGGCCTGGATTAACACCCCTAGGAAGGTATGTTCATATTAGCATCTTAATTAAAGATTACTATATATTAAAGAATACTCTGTTGAGAATACACTGAACTTAAATTATTTAAACAATTTGAGCCATTTTTAGCAACATCCCATTATTTAAGGGACCCATTATTATGTTTTCGTTTTCACCAAACTTTAGGAGATAGCTGAGGCCCCACAACAAACCTTTTAAACCTTTAACAGGTCATCCTGCGTCCCAGAACAGACCATTTATTACAGAGCCGCAGCTAGTACCACGTAAGTAAGTCTACAATCCTGCAGAGCAACTTTGCACATTGAACACTCCATTGCTCATTGGTTGATCCGTGTATATTGTGAGTGACCACATCTCAGTCATAGGTCTGCCACAAGCCCCTCCAATCAAACACAAGATAAATCTCTTCAATATGTGTCAGTAATATCTAGTTAATACCATTTGGGCATACAATATTTATAAATTTTTTTTATTTTTTATTGTTGTAATGGAATAGGCGTTTGTCTTCCATCTCACCTGATGGAAAGTGTAGATGAAGACGAAGATGGTACACGCCCATCCAAAAGAAACCTGTTCACTTAAAGGCTCCAGAGTTCAACTCATCAGGAAAAATAGACCCAGGCAGGTCGTTCCAAATTTTGGCGACTCTCACCAAAAACGAGCTGTCAAACCGTTTAGTTCGTCTTTTGGGTATGCCAACAACGTATGGATGAAACTTTTGCCTGCGCCTAGTAGTCCGATAAAGGAATGGAGATGGTTCAATCAGTTCGAAAAGAGCTTTCGAGCACTCTCCAAAGTGCATCCTATAAAAAACCGATAAGCTGGCAACTCGACGACGATGCTCAAGGGTGTGTAGTCTGCTATTTGAAAGCTTTTCGTTATTAATTAACCTACGGGCTCTTCGGTCAACCGAGTCCAAAGCTTCCAGATGATATTTGGCTGCACCGTCCAAGAGGTGACTGCAGTACTCCATGCAGGATCGAACTTGGGCAGTGTAAAGATTAAGCAGCTGTTCAGAGCTGAAGTACCGCCGAACCTTTGACAGAATCGATAATTTCTTGGACGCTGTTTGTGCCATAGACTCATTTTGTTTGCCAAAGTTGAGGTTAGAGGTGATGGTAATACCTAGAAGCCCTAGATGGTTAGTAATCGGTAAGGATACACTTTCGAAAGTGGGTGTTAAATCAAAGCTACTCTTTTTCGCGGAGAAAAGACACGCCTGTGTTTTGGAAGGGTTGAACTGGACAAGATTGGCGTCACCCCAATCGGACTGTCACAATTACGGGGCTGTCATCGGCGTAGCTAATAATATCCGGTGTTAAAAGATCATTTATGTGCAGCAGAAACAAGGTTGCAGAGAGAACAGATCCCTGAGGTACCCCAGCATTGATTGCCATTAGATCGGAAGAGCAGCCATCCAAGACAACTCGAATCGACCGTTCCCTCAGGAAATCACAAATCCAGTCACAGAGCTCAGTAGGTATGCCGTATGCTGGAAGCTTGCTAAGTAAAGCCTGGTGCCAGACGCGGTCAAAGGCCTTTGAGATGTCCAACGAAACAGCTATTGCTTCACCGTGACCTTCCAAGGCCTCGCTCCAAAGGTGGGTGGCATATATTAGCATATCTCTCGTCCCCTGCGAAAACCATATTGGTTATCACTAAGTAGCTCGTTTGCTTCAAGATATGTCAGGAGACGATTATTTAAGATCCGCTCCATAATCTTACAGATTATAGAGGTGATCGCGACCGGTTTGTAATTGGCTGGGTCTGCACGGCTTCCTTTCTTGGGTATAGGCTGAACATTAGCAAGCTTCCAGGATCTTGGAACTTTGCCAGTTTCTAGAGAGAGTTGGTATAGACGAGTCAGAACAGGGGACAACTCGGGTGCACAATACTTCAGTACCACTGCTGGAATGCCGTCAGGACCACTGGCCTTATTAATGTCCAGGTCCAGCAAACATTTAAGTACCTCTTTTTAGTGGATTTTAACAGCGCTCATTTTAGGGCCAAACGGAGGTAACTGAGGTGGACATTTGCCGTTGCTGTCCAGACGAGAACACTCTGCGAAGAGATTGGCAAATAAATTTGCCTTCTCCTCAGCACTATGGACCAGGAATCCGTCAGGTTTGCGCAGAGGAGGCAGCGAAGAGCGACAGAAATTTTTCTCGACCGACTTGGCGAGGCTCCAGAAAGCTTACTCCCTGAGGGAAAAGAAGCTAACTTTTCCCCTATACGGCCAATGTGGTCAAATCGAGCTTTTCTTATCGCTTTTTTGCAGGATTTAGCAGCTGCGTTGTATGCTTTCTTCTTAGACTGGAGATCCAAGGCTTTGTTATTACGAGCTTCAACCTATGACAAATAGGCTTCACGCTTACGCTTTTCAGCTAGGAGGCATTCAGCATTAAACCACGGGCGAGCTTTGGTCTCATGGGATAGTTCAGCGAAAGGAATAAAGTACTCCATTGCTTGATAAATCACACTCGAGACAGCATCTGCGCAGCACGTTGGATCTGTAGAAGAAAAACAGACCTGCCTCCAAGGATAAGAGGCGAAAAAGTGACGCATCTCATCCCAATCCGCTGACTTGTATCGCCACACTCGTCTAGTGCCTTTAGGGCTGGTGTCAGGAGGCGAGTAGTGCGACACAGATTTCACGACACAATGATCCGATGTCCCGAGTGGTGGTGATACGGAAAACGAATATCTGTCAGGATCGGTTGTCAGCAGAAGGTCCAGGCAATACGCAGTGTGGCCCACGACGTCAGGAATACGAGTGGATCCGTGGACGAGCTGAGAGAGGCCACAAGATATTGCAAATTTGTAGACCTCTCTTCCAGCGTGGTCAGTGTCGCTATACGGGTACAGCCACTCTTCATGGTGTGCATTAAAGTCCCCAAGAAACACCAACTGCGCAGATGGAAAGCGTCGATGGACCGAATCTGCAGCTTCACTTAGATGGTTCAATAGCCTTGTCGTCTCCTGGTCTCCACTATGCGAACGGTAAACACTGGAGTAAACTATTTGATCAAGGCCAGTATTCACAAGAACCCATAAAACAGAAAGGTCAGGAACCTCCAAGTTACGAAGACGCTGACAGCAGATCTCGTCCCTGATGTATACGCACACGCCTGCGTGGGCACGGAATTGGGTCTCCAGGATGTACCCAGGATAGTGCAGGTATGTTGGATCGGACGGGTTACAGATCTGTGTCTCCGTTAGAAAGAGTAAGTGCGGTTTTTCAGTCTCGAGGTGGTGATGACATCATTGAGATTTGAGTGCAATCCTCGGATATTAGAGAAATGCACTTTAAGGGAGAGGAAGTGCAACCGCTGGTTAAACTTACTTTTCTTTTTGGTTCTTTTCATAGTTAGAGTGAATAGGGGAAGGGGAAAGAAGTTGGGATAAAGTACCACACCAGGAGCCAAGCAGCCCGCAAGGAAAAATACATCGATGGGGAACTTGTATGGAGAGTGCGGGGACGCCCGAACCCCCCCGGGAGTCGCCATCGGGTCCTCTCCATCCGGTCGCCAACCGGCACGATGGAGCAACTCCAGGATTATGCGTGGCCGGCGGGGCAGCCTTTCACGTGGGGCTAGCACGCTAGTTGGGCCCCCTACAAACCACGGGCGGCTAGCGGAGCACCGTTTCTTCGGATCCCGCTGACCTCCAGGACAAGTGACCCAATGCATCAATAGCTTGCGAGCCCAAACGGCCGTCCGATACAGCACAAACACCCAGACCAATCCCCCCTTATGGGCTTCCGAAACTCTCAATCACCTGACGAAACACAGCAACACTAATATGCTGCTATTTCACGACGGTATTCTGTGAGAGCGTGGTAATTACCCGGTTCGAGCCTGGCCATTTTGAGCTACTGGTGTTGGTGTAGCTTGGCTCTACCACTACTTACAATAAAATCTTCATAATAATGTAAAACAAGAAATGTCAATAAAATCCAACAGTAAAAATAAAATGTTTATTTTCAGGATGGTGGTTTGGGTAAACTAGATATTCCGCTTCTCGCTGATTACAAGAAACAGATTTCAACAGATTACGATGTTCTTCTTGATGAAGGCTTTGCGCTTCGTGGTAATTATATTGTTACTCTTTTTCTCAAAAAATCTTTTTCCCTTGCTTGTGTGCTATAGAAAAATAGCTTGATATAGTGACTAACATGTTACAACGTTTCTTGACAGTTGAAGACTTAATGATTATATAAGATTTTTCTACCTAGACTTTGTGTCACACTTCTCACTTCATTACATACAAATTCGGCCCATTCATGCTGAAATCAGATTTCAGTCAGAGCTAAGAAGGAATGTTTGAACCATCGAATTGTCAGTTCAATGTCAGCAAATTTTAATTGTAATGTAATGTTATTTATTTTTCAGGTTTATTTGTCATTGACAGAAATGGAATTTTAAGGCACATGGCAGTGAATGACCTCCCTGTTGGCAGATCTGTAGATGAGACCCTGAGGCTTGTAAAAGCTTTCCAATTTGCTGATAAGCATGGTGAAGGTATGTCTTGTGGTTTTGTTACATTCAATTTAAACAGACATCCTACTTCTTACTTATATTTACACAAACACTTCTGAACGGTTTTTTATAAAACTACAGTATATAGCTTACATATATAGCAGTAAATAGCAGCCATGTGTTATTCTGATATCAGAACAGAGATATACTATTTATTGCGATAACCTACATAAATGCGGGTGGAGCAACGAAAGCTTGATGTTGACTACGAAACCCACTAAGTCACTTTGAAAAAGATCACATTTAAATTCGTTGATGTTCGACAGTTCAATTACCATCTTGCTTCACCGTTATTAGTTCTATGTTATGTAGGTCGGTTTCCCCACTTGTCCTTTAAGTGGACCATTGTACGTGATAACACCATTATTAGTTCTTAGTCCATGTTCCACAATTCGATCAACATCTTGCTTCACCGTTACCTATTAAAATCGAGGCTCAGGATGCTGTCTTATACAAGATAAGATGCCATGATGACTGTTATTCCGTTTGGGGGAACCCATTTCGCTTTCCTTCTTTTTTATCATGACCATTAATCAAGGTGTGAAAAAGTCTCACTAGGCCTCTAATAATCAAAGCGTGATGATATATGGCCGATAGCCTACCTCGATAAATGGTCTAACACGGACAGGTTTTTTTAAATAGAGCCAGTACTTTCTTGAACAAATAAATTAAAATGTTAGTATGTATGCATATTATACATAGCAGTATCTACACATTGCGTGTTTTTCACAGTTAATATTAAATAATAAGTAATTTTTTTATTTCAGTTTGCCCTGCTAATTGGAACCCTGATACCAACGCAAGAACGATCAAGCCTAGTCCTAGAGAAAGCAAGGAATATTTTAGTAAAGCTAATTAAATGAACAGTATTAAGTAATTTTTAATCTTAGCATTTATATTGAAACTGTATTTTGCATATTAACAAATGAAGGAAGATGTCATGACATAATATATGTTAAGACATTGAAAACAGTGTTTTACCAAGTATTCTAAATTAATTACTATTTACACTTCTTTTGCCTGTATGGATACTCTAATTATTATGTGTCTCTAATTTGACATACAAGTTTCGTAAATGTCATTGTATTGTCAAAAGAAGGCGCTAGCTAGCCGTATTGACTCAACGTTGTGGCAATGAATAAATACAGCTTATAGTAGCACAGCTGTTATGGGCGCTTTGAAGACTTTCTGCGACTAAAATTGCCGCTTGGCGGCGTGGCAGTCACGCTGCAGCAGCTGTCTCCCTCTTAGGCATTGCAAAAGAAAAGAGAGCGAGACAGACAGACGTTACTGGGGGGCAGACCCCACTTGGAATCGGCACACGAAATGTGCTTCTATGTACGCTATTATTCATTGCTCTGTGGTCATTATTAAGAAGAATCTTTTTTTCATGTTGACAGTATCTTGTATTTGTAATAGGGGTTAGAGAAAAGTATATATACTGAGATGTCACGTACAAGTATAGGTATAAATATGGTTTAGTATTGCATTTTTTTATCTATATCACCGTGGGTTCTAATTGTAATATTACAATTGAATCGTATTAGTTAAAGGAAAAATATATTACTTTTTATTTTAGAAAATAAAGAAAGCATATGTTGACTCTGTTTTTTAATCACATTCCCACGTTTTTTATCTTCATCATCAACGACATTTAATACACATGGTTATTCGTAACTGAAATAATGCTCTACTGCCTGTGCCTAGGGTTGCTACCTAATTTTTCTGCAAGTAAAGTAATTTTTTTATTGCTTTCTGCAGCTTGTATCAAATTAGTATCTCTACTAAACAATTAAACAACATCTTTACACTCTATTAAAATAAATAACTCATTTTTTATCAAATTCAGAGACGATTTGATTCATTCGTCTCGTCTCGTGATGGCAATTTCATTTCTTATAGCAATTTCTCACTGAAGTAGGAAACCTATGGAAATGGCATGTCAACAAAAAATTCGTGCCACTGTGACGTCATCTGCGCGCTAAACATGGCGGTTTTAGTGCCGCCCAGAAGATTTTACCTTTATTAGGTTTTATCGATAAACGTTCTTGGCTCATTTTATTTTAAAAAATATTGAGTATTATTTGTAGAAATTATACTTTAATAGGAAGTAAGTATATTGTTATGTGCAAAGAAACTTTGATTTAGATGTGTGAAATCTAAAATAAGTTCGTGCTTTAATTTTACCAAGTAAGCGATATGACGATTGACGATGAACTGCACGGTTGGCCTAGTGGCTTAAGCGGTCGCCACGCCGCTACCTACTGCGCCAAGTGTCGTGGGTTCAAATCCCACGTAGGATAACACTTTGTGTGATTCACAATTTGTTGTTTTGAGTCTGGGTGTTCTTTATGGTCTTTTCATGTATGTTTGTCAAGTCCCCGCAACACACGAACTTATATTCCTAATGCGGGAGTTCTTTAAAAAAAAAAAAAAACAGTTTATACACTAATTTTGTAAAGTTGTCTCTTGACAACTCAGTGACCGCAGAACATAAGCATATGGCGTAGTACAGTGCTATCTGCCCATGCTAAATTTATCGTCGTTTCATATGTTGCCGTCATACCTGCTTATCTGCCGGAAAGGGATGGAAGCTTTATGTCGGCGATAAAACATTAGTATGCTAGCTATGCTGTTTTGGATATCAAAATAAGAGTACGTGTTTTTCTTAGACTACTTACCTCTATTACAATCTATTTTAATTGTGTTGCTGACTCCGAAGTCCGTAACATACTCAAGATAGGTGCGCCGCACCATAAGTGAGAATGATTAAAATGTTAAACTTATCAAGGGACCGTATGATTAAAAAAAACAAAACACTTTCAGATCATTCATTTTAATTACAAACGTCATTCCTTATGACTTCCATTCTAAAATCTGTCGAGATACTCCTTCTCATGTGTATACGATAATTAAGTACTAGCAACAGCATGAGGAGCAGTATGTGTACTGGTATTGGCAACTTTTAGAGGGGCATGTAAATAAAAGTGTGGTGTAAGATTATGGTTTACATTTATGGTTTTAGTTAACAAATAAAAATTTTATAAGCATTTCTTGAACGGTGAATGTGGCTAAAAGAATCATTTTGAAACCAAAAGGTCACTTAGGGAAAAGAAAACTATTTCATTGACTTGAACATTTTAAGAATTTATTTTCCCATACAGAGAATTATAAAAATACAATGATTACATCAAATTACTATAACATGTTTATGCGTCTAGAACTTTCCACGGAATCAATTTATAGAACACAATTTAAATACAAAATAAAAACTGTAATTCATATTTTAAAAACGATTCAAATGCTTCATAAAGTAAACTGACCAGTTATACATAAAAAGAGATTGTATACCTGAAATTACTGTCCAACAGAATTTACCAAGGTAGAGGTGTCAGGATGGCCAAAACAGGCATTGTTTCCAACTGATTTTCTTTTAATATGCCAGTTTTATGTTGGCTGGCATGTTGCTGCAAAATATTGAAATATTAGTTTAGATTAATTGTGTCCACAGTATTTTTTTCATAAAGTTTACTTAAATGATGACATTATCAGTCAAATTGGGAAAATACGTTTCTTGGGTGTAATTGCAGCCACAAAACACATAAGATTTTCTAAAATATAGAATGATAATGACATATATCACAACTAGACGTAACTAGCATATCAGTAATAAATGTAGCAGCAACAAGTTTATAAAGGCTAAAAGTAAAGGTACAAATTTTAATTATACGAGCAGTATCCATGAGGGTGAGAGGCATGACAAGAAATATTAAGGCCTTCGACTGCGAAGACTGAGCAGGAATTATATAATAAGCACACAGTCCAATGACTATCCTGCTGATCATTGTCCCATAATAAAAAAAAATATTAAGGCCTTCGACTGCGAAGACTGAGCAGGAATTATATAATAAGCCCACAGTCCAATGACTATCCTGCTGATCAGTGTCCCATAATAAAAAACTTGTATATTAATTTTGATCCTTTTATAGCACGTTTTATTGTAAAATAATATATGTATGAGCTTTATGTTTGTATGCTTGTATGCTTTAAGTTTTGTCGTTTGAAAAAAAATCACATCTAGAACCTTATAGTACCTACTGACAGACTAATCGACGCTGTGACTAAACAAAATCATTAATCCTAATACTTTAAATTGTTTTGAGATTCAAAATTTAAACACATTCGAATGTAATACAATATGGAAAAAACAAAACTTAAGGCATTAAAAGGCAAAATTTGTATATGATAAAAAAAGGTATATCAATACTAACTATAAAAGTATATACAGTATTAGCTTACTCTTACAAAATTTAAAGGCATGGCATCATCTCGTAGTCTAGTCACATCTAGAGTTCTGTTATAACATTTATCATCAAAATGTAGCGAGCAAATATAAATGTCTTTAACATTTGGCTTTATATTTTCCATTCCAATGGCTTGCAACCACTTTTTCTATAGCATAAGATACACCTTCTTCTTCTTTCCGTGCCTCTTCCCATTATTTGGGGTCGGCCCTCCTCGTTTTCATGCTCCAGGTTGGTCGATCCTGGATTGTCTCCATATTTAACTGGGCCTGTTTCAAGTCCTTTGATACGGTGGACCACCACGTTGCAAGCGGGCGATCTTTGCCCCTCTTGATGTCCGGTAATGCGAGGGCTTTCTTCACGACATGGTTTTCATCGCGTCTCATAACATGCCCATACCATCTCATGCGGGATTCCTTGATCTTGTCGGCGATTGGAGCAACCTTGTAACTTCCTCTGATGTGTTCGTTACGCACTCTATCGAGTCTCGTGACACCGGCCGCCCACCTCAGCATCTTCATCTCATTGGCATGTAGTTTTTGTTCATGCGTTTGTTTGATCGCCCAGCATTCCGCACCGTACACCATAGCAGGTCTCACAGCTGTTTTGTAGACCTTGCCTTTGGTCTTTATCGGCATACGGCGGTCACAGAGCACACCCGTGAGCGCCCTCCACCTCTGCCAAGCCACACTTATCCTGTGTGTCACATCCATGTCCACATTCGCGTCCGCGGACAAGACCGAGCCCAGGTATTTGAACTGGCTTACTTTCGGTACAGGTTGCCCATCGATGCTGATTATGGGTGCTGTCTGCTTTGTCAGGCTATAGTGACATGGGAGGTACTCTGTTTTGACTCTGCTAATTCTTAATCCATTGGATTCCAGGGCATGTCTCCATAGCTCTAGGGTACGTTGCAGTTGTTCTGCGCATCTGTCAATGAGGACAACATCGTCTGCATATAGCAGGCACCAAGGTAGAGGGGACCGGATGTCTTTGGTGAGGTAGTCCATAACAGTATTAAACAGTAGCGGGCTAAGAGCAGATCCCTGATGCACGCCAACTTTGACCTCGAAGGGATCACTTGTACCAGCTAGGCTTCTCACTCGTGTACTTGCGTTGTTATACATATCCTGTACTAGTGCTATGTAACACTCGGGAATTCCTTGCGATCTAAGAGCATGCCATACTAGTTTTCGCGGTACCCTGTCGAATGCCTTCTCTAGGTCTATGAAGACTAGGTGAAGATCTTCACGGTTGCTACGGCTCTTTTCCATGAGTATTCGTACCGTTTGTATTGCATCCGTAGTTGATCTTGTAGCTGTAAATCCATACTGGTTTTCGGATACGACCACATGTTTTAGAAAACGGTTGTGAAGAATTCGTTCCCATATTTTTAGAGTATGCGATGTCACCTTGATACCCCTATAGTTTCCGCAGTCGCTGACGTCTCCCTTGTTTTTGTAGAAGGGGAGTAGATAACTGTGGCGCCAGGCTTCTGGAATCTTGTTGCTGCTGAGGATAGTATTGAATAGTAACGTTAGCCACTCAGCTCCTGTTGCTCCTAGTTTTTTCCACAAGTCAGCGGGTATTCCGTCAGGGCCGGTAGCCTTATGGTTCTTCATTTTACTAACTGCAAGCTTGACTTCGCTCAATTTAATGTCTTCTACTGGCCCTGCAACTGCAGGGATGGGTGGTAAAGGTTGACTTGGGAATTCTTCGTTTAGCAGTTCTTGGTAATATTGGCACCACCTGGCGTTGATCTTATCGTTCGATGTTAGAAGTTTTCCATCTTTATCTCGGATGTATCTTTATATCTAGCGTAGACCGGTGTCGTTGTTTGGCAATCTTAAAGATTTCGGTATCCGTTTGTGCTTGTTCCAGTCTATTGTAAAGGTTTTCCTTAGATTGCGCCATTGACTGTGCCACTTTACTCTTGGCTGTTTTCTTAGCAAGTTTGTATTCTATACGGTCTTCTTCGAGCTGAGTTTTCTGCCATAGTTTAAATAGGTCTCTCTTTTCTTTTACAAGTTGTTTAACTTCATCCGTCCACCATGTGGGATCTTTATTGTTGCTAAGCCCACCTTTTGACATTCCAAGGGTGCTTCCTGCTTCCTCAATACACTTTTTCTCGAATTTAGACCATATAGTATCTGCATCGCTGTTGTATTCATTGGTCATATCCTTGTCCAGATATGCTTTCATCCGGCATGTAAGTTCTTCGCCCTTTTTGCTGTACAATTGGTGCCATTTGATTCTCGGGGTCCTATCTATCACTATTTTAATGGGCTTGGGGAGATTGAAAACTGATGCTAATATACGGTGTTGTGTTGTTAGCGCCTCTCCCGGAATAACTTTACAGTCCTTGCAATATTTCAATAGTCTTCTGTCCGTCAGTATGTAGTCTATTTGGGTGCTCCTCCCACCACTTTTATACGTTATTAGGTGCTCGGGCTTTTTCTGGAAATATGTATTTACTATTGAGAGGTTATGACGAGTACCAAAGTCCAAAATCTCCTCTCCTGTTTTATTTAGCGTGCCATAGCCGTGTCCTCCATGTATGTTTTGGTAGGATGAATTTCTAGCACCAACGTGTCCATTGAGATCACCGCCTATATACTTCGTTTCTTCGGGGGGTATCATATTCACGAGGTCATCAAAATCTTCCCAGAATCCAGATTTTTCGGATTCCTGGCATCCAATTTGTGTCGCGTATGCTGAGATGATATTAAGGGGCTGCTGTTGATCCATAGCCAGTTTGACGGCAATAAGTCGGTCGCTCCTGCGTTCGATGCTGATTATTCGCTGCTTGAATTGATGGTCGAGGACTATAGCTACTCCGTTCTCTCCGTTATTGGTGCCATGGTATATGAGTTGGTAGCCCAGTCCTATATCTCTGGATTTGGAACCTTTCCATTTCGTTTCTTGCAGGCAGCCTATATTTATATTTCTATTTTGCAGCACCTTGGACAGTTCCTGGCTCCTGCTTGTGAGGGTACCGAGGTTCCAGGTAGCAAGTCTAATGTTTTTACATGCAAGCGAATATGTTTTATTCTTGTCGGTGGGTTCGTCGCTTCGGGGGTACGCCCTAGCCTTATTCGCATGCGTCGCATTAGATAGGTCGCCGTCGCTTTTGGGGTACGCCCTAGCAGTTGTATTCATTTTCTTTTTGGTTGTACTTTTCATGTTTAACGAGGAGGATTTAATTTGGCTTTAGTTTTACGGCCGGTTGCCACCTGACGCCAAGACTGTCGCCTGCTTCGAGGCGTAAGCGCCGCCGTTGACTCCTATAAGGGCTCTTCCGCCGCCATCTCTTCTGCATACTCCAGCCCAAGCACGCAGCACTGCTAACGACCTCGCCCCAGAATATGTCCAGGAAGCTCGCCGCAGGGGTTTGATATCGGAGTGTCCGTCTCCGGCCTGTTGGTCCGCGGGAGGTATTTTATTTCCCTCCAGCCCTTCCGATGCCCTACTTGGATGTCGGACGAGCAACCCCTATCCGCCACCTGGGGACGCGTTCTCTAGGGGTCAGGTTCCCCCGAGAAAGCATAAGATACACCACTTTTTATATAACATAAGAATGCTCATTTCTTGGGATCCTATAAAATAATGTTTTAATTATTATTTTAGAATGTTTTAAACAGGGTAGATTAAAACGGGATAAAATAAGAAATTTTATATTAGATTATATTACATCGATATCAAAGTCGATAAATAATGTACAACCCCAGCTAATAAATTAACATTATTTAAGCGTAAAAATAAAGTTAAATAAGTCAAATCTATTCATAACCTATAACTGCAGATAAGAACCTTGCTAATTATAATGTAAATCTGCCTTTATTTTCCCGGCAACATTAATAATAACCAAGATTTTTAATGTTATTTATAGCGTACCTGTGTATGGTTAAAGGTGGCTGATTTTGTGTTCTTCTTATGCCGCACCCTATTACACTACACACTGGCATATTTGCAACGTAATTCTTTACATTTGGCTTCAATTATTTCAAATCACAAGCAAAATATTGAAAGTTAATTAGTTATTTTGATTTATACCACGACTTTTTGACAAGACAAGTACCGGCTGAACTCACTGACAATGACATTTGCGCTCAAAACATGGTGGATTTTTGGGCCTCATTAGGTATTTACGTATATTCATGTCTCATTTTTATACATTTTATGTACGCACTAAAATACTGTCATATTGTTTTCCTGCGAGTTGGAGTCATGAGTAAGAACGAGATAGATATATGTTTATGCGTGTGCCTTCAGAATGGCCGCTATTTGTATAAGCAATTGTACGTATAGAACAATATGCCTTGTCCCTATTATAAAGGTCTATGCAATTTCTTCAAAATGTGGGACAATGACACATTGTTGACATTTGAGGTTGCGTTCAGAAATTGTTAAAAACGAGTATTTAGGTGATGTGGTGGTGATGAGTGGTGACATCATTCTGACTACTTGCTCCTTATCATGACTACTTGCTCCTTATCATTTTATTCTACTCATGTGAAAGTTGTTATCACATTGTTTAAGAACATGATTTTACTTTTGTAAGTAAAGATTCTACGTGACTAATAAAGGCCATTCTTCTCTTTCTTTTGATCTTATGATTAATATTTTATATTTAATCTTTTGTTACCAGTAATTTGGCCAATATTTGAGCACATATAGTTTTTACCTTTGTTGTAAGTAGATGCTCCTACTATGTTGTACCCACTGAGGCTGTTGTTTTTTTTTTTAAATTAGCATAAGTTCTAATTTTTAATCACTATAATTTGCATTAGTCCTCTTAACATGGTGTATAGTATATTAGTGGCAGCACCTTACCCCCATATCAGGTTTATTATATTAAAACATTAAAACTATGTAAACATTGGCGATTTGAAAGGAGTGGCCGCGAGTTTTTATTGCCATGTTCTTTTCTCCGGCTCTACCTATTGTTTGCGAACATGGCATAAATGTACATGTAGAATCTTGACCTGTCACAAGAGATGTATTGCATCCTAAGTGAATAAAGAATTTTGAATTTGAATTTGAATTTGAAACATCTACGACAACAAACTTCAAAATCCTAAAGAAATCAAATCATCAGAGCTATAAAGTACTCGAAAAATTATTTTCGAGTACTTTATAGCTCTTATAAAGTATAGAGTACATTTACTTGAAATAATGTACAATAATAGAAAGTACGGGTGGCAACCCTACCTGTGCCGGCTCCCTAAAGTTGCATGGTGAGCTCCCTAAAGTTGCAGTCCTAATGATGTTGCGATGAATGTGGATATTGATACCGTATTCTTAATCCGTCCCCACACGGACCTTCCCAGATAGCAAATCTGACCCCTTAGCCAAGTTGTAAACGTTTTTCGTTTTCTATTCTCTTGTCTCGTTGGCAAATATTTTGTTTTGATCACGTGACTGAGTGACATTAGCCAATGCAACAAGAGAATATAGAAATAGAATTGAAAACGAAAAACGTTTGCAACTTGGCTAAGGGGTCTGAACCCAACACCTTGTTTTTTTAATTTAATATTTCCTTTTCAAGATGTTGAAGGAGAACATTTAATACGTACCTATATTGTTTCGGAAGTATGTCTTGATAAATTTTTGAATTTACCAAATGTTTAATCAATTGAGTACCTATTAAATTTTGCTCCAAAAAAAATTCCCACCAGCTAATTTTCAATAAATTTTATGTAGAATATACAAATACATTGGAACTTAAAAGTTTCTGCACTACAAAATAAATAAATGAATGCATAATATACTCGTGTCGTAAAGTTGTTGGCATCATAGTAATAACTACCTAACTAAAATTGGCTGTGGTTTGTACACAATGGTCTACTTAAGTAATATACTTACATCTCCATTATGTTGAACCTATAATCATCCTTACAACACAATACTTTAAATATGTTTATTATATAATACTTTAATTTGTTTTGTCACGTTACCCAGATTACGCCATAGACTATAGGTACATGTATTTCGTAAAAGTTTTGTCCAAAACTTTTATGAGAAACATGAGTCCGTAACCCTTTCCACACTCAGTCCAGACCTAGCTCTATGCGATTTCTTTATTCTTCTAAAAATCCAAGATTTAGTGAGAGGTTGACATTTACGGGACCAGAAGAGTCAGTGATTGCTTTCAACTAGCACGTAAAAACATACCCTCAGAACTAGGGTCCTCGTGTTTTCAAAAATGGTTTGAATTAATGAAAAAGTGTTTAAAATGTAACGGACTGTATTTTGAAAAGCAATAAATACCTTTATTAGTATATAAATAAATTGTTTTACCTATTAATAAGTTACGCATTGCTGTACAGGCTGTGCTTGAGGACTTGGTTTTTAAATCCTATCATCTTCCTAGCCTTATTCCCAAGTTTGTTTGGAGTCGGCCACTAGTTCACCCGGTTTTACCTGAATTTCAGGTTTTCCACGGAGTGACTGGTATCAGACTCCCCTAAGGTTTTCAAATCCTATGTCGGACCAAATTAATTGTATCATATACGAGTACAACTATTTGCTTCAGCATTTGGGTGTAAAGTATTTTTATAGTAAATAAAATAAAATTCATATATTCAAATATTTATTACTATTATAATTTACATATCAAAATCAGTCGAACTTAATTTACCTACATCACAATTACTGAATGTATTCCATAGTAGTTTAAATACTTATAGCAATACGTAGGTAGGGAGTATTATACTCTGTCTGTCTATTGTGACACAAAGTGTTTATGTGTGTGTGAAATTGTGTTTTTTTATATTAATTGTTATGAGTGAGGTCGTAGTGACAGGCGATTGTTTCGACAGCCTATCGCAGTCCACTGCTGGACATAGGCCTCTACCATTGCACACCACTCTCATCGATTTTGGGCTTCTCGCATGCAGCTCCTGCCAGCCATCTTACGCAGGTCGTCACTCCACCTCGCCTGTGGGCGTCCTACACTACGTTTACCGAGACCCACTCCAGAACTCTTCTACCACAACGGTCATCAGTACTGCGGCTAATATGGACAGCCCACTGCCACTTCAG
Source organism: Phragmatobia fuliginosa (assembly GCA_932526445.1). Taxonomy (NCBI): domain Eukaryota; kingdom Metazoa; phylum Arthropoda; class Insecta; order Lepidoptera; family Erebidae; genus Phragmatobia; species Phragmatobia fuliginosa. Next base: position 6,649,323 of record OW052057.1, on the reverse strand, counting down.
CTTGCTAATCCGGTGGGCTATGTCGATGACCTCAATTCTCAGACGGATCACCTCATTCCTAATGGGATCCCTCAGAGAAACGCCGAGCATAGCCGTTACCATGGCACGCTGAGCAACTTTTACCAACCGTACCATAAGTGTCCAGGTCTCGGCTCCGTATGTCAGGACAGGTAGGACGCAGTGATTAAAAACTTTTGTTTTTAGGATCGACTACGAAAAGACTCGACGTAGCTTTCCAAACGTTGCCTAACCCAACTGAATTCTTCTATTCACCTCGACCTCGAGGTTTTTTCTACCTAACTGCAATGTCTGCCCAAGGTAGACATATTTTTGAACAACCTCGAGAACGGTATCCTGTACTGCAACCAGTTCTGGTAGAACACGTTCATTGAACATGACCTTGGTTTTGTCCAAGTTCATCCGTAGGCCGATGCGCATAGAAGAATCGGCAAGGTCAATAAGCATCTGTTGCAGGTCCTGCAGTATCTTTGCCATTATGAAGAGTTATATAGTTCTTCAGTAAGGTCTTAACACCTTTTTTGAAGAACTCCTACTACACACCTGCGGAGTTCTCCCTTCAAACAGGGCAGCGTTGAAGAGCTTTTAGAGCTCCCTCAGTACAGGTTTACCTCCAGTTTTTATAGCTCTGTTGTAACGCCATCTTCCAGGGGTTTTTCCATTTTTAGGCTGTTTAAGAGCCATCTCGATTTCATCGGTCCTTGACTTACCGCCCAAACGGTTGTTGCTAGAAATATGAAACTTTGCACGAATATGTGTTGTAATTACGTCGACAAGTGCTACAATAAAATTATGAAAAATATTTTTTACAAAAACTTATGACAAAAATAAAGAATTTTTAAATAAACATAGTTTCTTTTACGCCACGATTTTAAATCTACCTTCCGTTATGGGTGACTACCAAACCTTATTATATATATATATTCAAAATGTATTAAACATAAAACACCTTTAACCAGTCATACAATACAGACATCCAAATCTAAGGCCAGTTTTGATTCTCCTTTCAAAATGCTTAAACTAAACTCTTTCTTCTATAGATATTTCGTGTCCGGATACTGGCTTCAGAAGGAAGTCGAATCGCAGCTGTAGATTGGAGTCGTCTGCTGTGACCTTGTAGCGACGCAAGAAATGTACTAGGGTGGTCTTCATAGATATCATGGCGTAGGTTTTACCTAGAAAAGTAATTTATGTAGCTGATATTTAATGAATTCACAAAAAATATAAAAGAAAACTGATGTTTATACTAAATAATTGTTGACTGTCTTGGTTACTTCTATTCAAAATGTCTTACTATTCCTTTGCCCTTATTATGTGTTCCTAGCCAAGTTGCATTCTACAAATGTCGGGATGACGTATTCTCAACACGAAGTCACGTGGTCAAAACTAAACAGCCATTAGCGATTGTAGAAAAAGAAACAACGCGAAACACTTTCAAATTGGGTACGAGGGATGTTTAGTAGTATGCAGTATTTATCTACTCTTAGTGAGTTCACTTTTACGTATTATGCGTATTTTATGATAATAAACATTTGACATTTAAAATATATAAATAAATAACATAAATATATAAGATTAGTTGACCCACACACGGACTACGTCTACTATTGCCTTCGGAGTTAGGTATGTTATACTGCGGAAGCAAATTTATTTCCATGAAAAAGGTTATAGTTTTTTTTTTTTTTTTTTTTTTTTTTTTTACGTGTGGAAATCCCCGCGGACCGTCACCCCGTCGGGGGTTACGGCGGGGTGGTGTGTCGGACTCGAACCGACTAAAACCACACGGTGTGACCCTCTCTGCGCCTTTGTATTGGAAGGAGTCCAGGGAGGGGATTTCCTTCTGGACTCCAACCAGCGCCTGCCCGCACTGTTGCGGGCACCACCTCAAGTGTGTATTCTCTAATTGGGCAACGTCCGGTCACACGCGGACGCCGCCCCCTCGCGGTTGGCCTCTACTGCGGACGGACGGGAAACCCGTCCCGCCCATCCGCGGCCACTCTCAGGGCGGCATGAGACGCAGATATGCGCGCCTCCGCCGCCCAGGGCGCCGGCGGCGGATCGGGTCCGAGTGGATATCGTCCTCCCGGGCCTTCTCCGCCACCTCCTTCTGCAAGATTACGTCCTCGCAGAAGGTTGCGACCGCGGTAAAACAACTGTCACTGCCGGCCATCGATCTTATGACGGCCGGTAGCGAGAGATCCCCTCCGATGACTGCAGTGAGGACCCGGCGCTGCGCCGCCCAAGCGGGGCAGACCGCCAGCGTGTGCTGGGCCGTGTCCTCACTGCAGTCGCAGTGGTGGCAGGCGGGACTCGGTTCCCTCCTAGCGACCGAGTGCAGATACTTTCCGAAGCAACCGTGCCCGGAAAGCACCTGCGTCAGCCGGAAGGAAAGGGTCCCGTGCTGCCGCCCTGCCCACTCCGAGATGACCGGCTGAAGAGCCTCCACGGCGGCGAAGCCAGCGCGTGGGGTCTCCAGCCGGAACGACCATCTCTGCATGGTGGCTCGGCGAGCGGCTTCGCGCCACTCGCGCACGTCCTCGGGCGGAGGGCGAAAGCCATTCTCCGCCCGGAAGTCAGCCACTCGCCGATAAACTTCGGCGAGCACTTCCGCCTCCAAGTCCCACGGGGGTGTTCCGGCCAAGGCACACGCCGCCTCTGTGGACACCGTGCGGTATCCACGTATGGCTCTGACCGCCAGTATCCGCTGGGGGCGCCAGAGGCGCGCCCTGTTTTGGGCGGTCAGAGCCGCCGCCCACACCGGTGCACCGTAAAGTGCCATCGACCGGACAACCCCCGTGTACAGCTGCCTAGTGGGGACACTGGCCCCGCCCAAATTGGGCAGAAGTCGCCCTAGGGCGGAGGCAGTGCCCACCAATTTAGGTCCAAGCTGTCGGAAGTGCTCGTCGAAGAGCCACCTACCGTCGAGGACCAGACCCAGGTACCTCATCTGGGCCCGGACCGGTACGAGGACCGAGTTGACCTCGATCGAGGCGCCGGCGGGCGGACCGCGACGGGGCCCATGAAATAGCAGGGCCTCCGTCTTCTCCAGGGCCACCCGCAGACCCAACGCCTCGATGCGCCCGACCACCCGGGAGACTCCCGTGGTGGCCAGGCGCGCCGCCTCCTCAAAGTTTGCCCCCCGGGCCGTGACCAGGGTGTCGTCTGCGTAACAGATTACACCCAGCCCGGGGGGGAGACGCCCTCGCAGGGCCCAGTCGTATCCCATGTTCCACAGGAGTGGTCCTAGGACAGACCCCTGTGGAACACCGCACGACATGGCCCTGCGTCTCAAGGCGCCATCTCGGTCCTCATACTCGACGGTACGCTCCTCTAAATAGTCTGCCACCAGCCGCCTCAGGTACCCTGGCACTCCGTGGTATTGGAGTGCGGCCCTGATGCAGCCGAATGGCAGACTATTGAAGGCGTTGGCGATGTCCAATGACACCGCCAACACCACTCCGCCGCCTCTCACCGCCTCTTCGGTCACGGCCCTCAGGCGCAGGATCGCGTCGACCGTCGAACGCCCTTCTCGGAAGCCGAATTGGGCGTCCGACAGGTCGGGCCACACCTCGCTGAGGTGCCGGACGATGCGGGCAGAGAGAACCCTCTCGAACAACTTACCCGCCTCGTCCAGCAACACGATGGGCCTGTAGGCCGCGACCGAATCGGCAGGCCGTCCATGCTTTTGGATCAAAACCAGCTTCCCGCACTTCCAACGCTCAGGGAAGCGTCCGGACGCCAGGCTAGCGTCCAACACTCCCCTGAGGTGGTCCGACATGTAGTCGAGGGCACGGGCCATCACTCGGGCTGGAACCCCGTCCGGCCCGGGGGCGGTGTTCTTGGATCGAATCCGCAGAACAGCCGCCCCTACCTCAGATTCCCTGACAGGCGGAACATCACCCACGCTGCCCCGACGACGACCACGACGGGCCATCGACGGGGGTGTGTGTTCCGCCCGCTGCGGGAATAGGCCCTCGACCACTTCCTGCAGGAAGCTGGGCTGGAGAGTCTCCGTAAGGGGGGGGCCCGACGTGCGGAGCTTGTTACGCACCGCACGATAAGGGCGACCCCAGGGGTCACGCTCCAGACTCTCCAGCATCTCTTTTCTGCTCGCGTCTTTGGCGCGGCAAATGGTCAGCCTCAGAGTTTCCCGAGCTGCTCGGTACTCCTCGTGAAGCCGGTCCACCTCCTCACCGCCTCCGCGGTGACGTCGCCGACTCCGGGTGTGGGACCTCCGGGCACGTACGCAGGCCGCACGGAGGTCCGCCAACTCCTGGGACCACCAGTAGACCTCCTTCCGAGGAGGCCGACGGCCACGAACGCGGGGCATGGCCGCATCGCAGATGAGCGTTAACGCATCGGCGAAGCGACCAGCCCCCACGTCGACCTCCTCGGTCGGGGCCTGCGGAGACAGCCAAGAGCAAACAATGGCCGCCTCCTCTAGTAGGTCCCTGTCCAGCTTGGCGACAGCCCACCGCGGAAAACGGGAGGGACGCCGCGCCGCGTGACCCCTACTGGCGTCCTGGGACCGGGAGAGCTCAAATCGGATATAGCGATGATCCGAGAGCGTCTCAACCTCTTCCAGGACACTCCAGTTCCTTACTCGTGCGGCGACTGCAGGGGTAGCGAACGAAAGGTCCACTATCGACCCCCCCTGCTGTCGCACGCACGTGTTGGTGGCGCCCCTGTTCAGCAAACAGAGGCCCACCGACGCCGCCCATTCCTCGACGGCTTCGCCCCTGGCGTCCGTCGCCGGGGAACCCCACGCAATGGACTTTGCATTGAAGTCCCCCAGCACGAGGACGTGCCCAGACACCAATCGCCGTATCGAGGTCTCCAAGTTGTTGAGGAAGACCTCGAAGTCGCTCAGACTCCGGTTGGGGGAGAAATATACACCATAAATGGTGATTCCCCCCCATTCGACGGCAACATATGCGGTACCCTTGTCTTTTAGCGACAAGGGCGGGGAATGAGCCGCCGTGGAGCTGACGACTGCCACGGAGCCGTCCCAGTCACCCATCCAGTTTGGACGGGGAGTGAAAAAGGTTATAGTGAGCCAACCAAAGATAGACAAAATATGCTATCGCGGACTTTTTTTAGAACTTTTAAAGGGGAAAAATTCTGTCATACACGATTTTTGCGAAACTTTAACCGTTTACCAGTATCTAGATTAACTCGTTCAACCAAACAAACTCTTAACATTAATATTAGTATAGATTATACTTATATAAAAAAGTAACACATATAGTATGTGTTGCGATAGGTTAAAATGAACTTACCCAAACAAGAGCGTTTGCCCAAGCTGAATCCAATGAATGCATTTGGATTGATTGGCGAATCTTCGCTAAGCCATCTTTCTGGCCTAAAGGTGTCCGCATCTTTACCCCATACAGGATGGCGGTGAGTACCGTACAAGAGTATTACGCATTCGCTCCCTGAACGCATCGTGTAATTTTCTACAACAATTATGGAGATCAGATAAGGTCTAGGCAAAGAAGTAAGTTGACTGCAGGGTGGCCTAGTGGTTTAAGCGGTCGCCAAGCCGCTTTCTACTTCGCCAAGTGTCGTGGGTTCAAATCCCACGTGGAAAAACACTGCGTGATTCACAACTTGTTGTTCTAAGTCTGGGTGTTCTTTGTGTCCGTTTCATGCATGTTTATAAAGACCCCCGCGACACGGGATTTATATTCCTTGTGCGGGAGTAAGCATAAACTTATACTTAAGCAAAGTTTCTGTAAAGATCAAATTCTTTACTTAAACATAAATTAAACATCCATTTAATTCTCTATCATCCATAATTTCCAAAAAAGTTGGAATAGCTTTAGTAAGTACTATAGGTAGTAGAAATTTATAGACTTCCATGAAAGTTAACCTCTTCTATATTGTACAATACAATAATATTATATTGTATTAGCGTAAAGAGAAGAGGCGACTAAACTTTGCATATAATGATGCATAGTCATTGCTGAATGCCTCGTTGGTCTAGCAGTTAGCGTATGCGACTGCCGATCAAGTAGTTTGGGGATCGAATCCTTATTGTGGTTTTCTTAATAGCAGCCCAGAGTATGAAAATTGCCGTCAGTCCCGGTTTTCATGAACATCTGCCTATGTCAATCGTTATAGGAAAGTCAGATAAATATACTGACAACTACACTCGGTTCCAAAAATAACGGGTCAGTCACATAAACCCGAATATCTCCCGAACTACGTATGCCATCCTAATGAAACGAAGACTGTTCAATTGAGAATTTAATTATACAGATAAAAAATAAAATAAAACTTAGTTACACCCACAATATTAATCTTAAATTAAAAAAAAACTAAAGTAGTCATATTTTTCTTAAGATTACATTTTTTTTATGATTGTTTTTTTGCTGTTTTTCATTACTGGAGGCTTCATCACGTGGAGGCAATACAAAGTATTAAATGAAGAAAGTGATGAAAAACAGCAAAAAAACAATCATAAAAAAAATGTAATCTTAAGAAAAATATGACTACTTTAGTTTTTTTTTAATTTAAGATTAATATTGTGGGTGTAACTAAGTTTTATTTTATTTTTTATCTGTATAATTAAATTCTCAATTGAACAGTCTTCGTTTCATTAGGATGGCATACGTAGTTCGGGAGATATTCGGGTTTATGTGACTGACCCGTTATTGGTTTATGTGACTGACCCGTTATTTTTGGAACCGGCTTTAGTTCAAGTTTAAATTTAGTTTAATCTCAGGGTTGCAAGATTAGCTTGGGAATGATAAGGCTTGAAAGATGATTGTCGTATAAGCTACATAATTGAACGAGAAGAAGCGGCTGAATTTACATAGAATGGACTTAATAGAAATTACTTTTTAATTTAATGTCACTTAACGATAGGCGAAAACTCCTTGATCTTCCATTCTTGTATAATGTACTTAACAACAATATACATTGTCCTGAACTAATTTCAAGAATCCACATCTCGGCGCCAAGTAGGTTGCCACGCTCGTTTACAGGCTGTTAGAGTAAATACAAGTCTAATCTGAGGCTTAACTCGCCGTTGACCAGAATGGCCAAGCCTTACAACGAACTTACTCGGTTGGATATTTTAGAGATAATTTGACTTATTTCAAAAGAAAAGTCATAGAACATCTTGAGGCTGGACTGCGGTAAGCCTAAGCTCGCTAGTTTGGATTCTTATTGAATTGCTGTTTTAATTTATTTATAGCTCTTTTCATCATCATCATCATCAACAGCCTTTAACAGTCCACTGCTGGACATAGCTCTTTTAGTTATTTATTAATATTATATTATTTTAATTTCAATTTAGATGTGACTAATTATCCTATTGTTAGCTGTGATAACCTATAATTGAATGAGCACAGGGCATGTATGATGTGTATATCATGTGTTGGTGGTCCAAAATAAATAAAAATAATAGCAGCAATAATGATGTATTAAATAAATGTATACTCACTAAGTTTGACATCCTTTTCCACATGTCTTAGAGTAAGCGGTCCAGTGGTGAAGACACGTAAACTTTCTTTGATAACAGCTTCTGTATATACAAGCTTACTGAAGTCATCTTTTCCGACATCTCGGTCTGTTCCAAAAATGTCCTTTATCCTTGAAAGAACAATTTATGAACTTAGAAAGTTATGTCAGATATTAAAAAAGACAAGCATCATACACACTTTTCTACGTATGATTCTGCCAAAGTAACTCACTCTGCCTGATGGAAAGCATGAGTAGAATCAACTATACTAATTGCGAATGAACCATGATGATATAAATAGGCCGCCATAGTGTGGATCATATAGAAGCATCAATCTGTATCATTGTACTCGTACTTATTGTCTCTCACTCACTGATGAAACACACGAATATGATTTTGACCGCATCCATTTTTAGGCTTATCTTCAGTAAGAAATAAATGTTTCGGACATTTTACACACAACGCCATCTAGTCCTAAAGTAATCAAAGCTTGTATTATGAGTACTAGACAACTGATATAAATACATCAAAATACTCTTTTTGTAAATACATACATATTATACATAGAAAACAAATATTTGCTGATCACACAAACATTTCGTCCGATCCGGGAATTGAACCCGAGACCTCTTGATCAGCAGCCGCATACGCTAACCACTAGACAAGGCAGTGGTGTAGCTTCGATATAAACACATAAACATGCTTTTTTTGTTAATTTAAATATATTATTAAACATAGAAAACATCCAGACTCCGAAACAAATAGTTGCGGATCACACTAACACTACGTCCGCCCCGGTATCGAACCCGATACCTCTTGATTAGCATCCGCACACGCTAACCACTACGCCACCGAGGCACTCAGTTTGTTGGTACTACTTTCAAGCTTTATTTTGCATAAACAGAATGTCATTTTTTCCAGAATATTCTAAGGCTAGATATGTATACTCTGGCACCCAGCGATATCTAGAGATCGAAATTTAAGGAAGCTACTATAATGTTTAAGAAGTTTATGGACTGCTAAAGGTAAGTGATCAGTTTTACAGTTAAGAAGTCTTATATAGGAAGAATGGAACTGCCTATATAGCACATAGTGTGTTATTGTTATTCTAGAACTTACTCCCTATACATTTTTTCTTGAGCTATTGGATGTGTTCCCAATAATATCATGATGTAACTTAATAAACTTGAACTAGTATCGAAACCGGTGATTATTGAAGTATCTACTTCTTCTCTGATTTCCTTGTCTGTCAAAGCTTTATCTTCTAATTCCAGTAGAAGATCTAAGAAGGGTTTGTACTTAATACCTGCAACAATATTACATTTAAAAATGTTTATATCAAATGTACTATATTGTAACATAATTATGTATGATTATCGGTCAATGAAAGAAATATTATTATTATTATTATTCACTGTGATGGCAAAGGTCTCGAGAATCTTGCGATCTGATCTGATTAAAGAAATAAATAAACATTTCGGACATCTAATACATAACATCATCTAGTCCCAAACTAAGCATCATCATGGGTACTAGAATATTGAAATAAATGCATATACATACTTTTTTTTTTAAATACATACTTATAAATAGAAAACAGCCAAATTCCGAAACAAATATTTGCAGATCATATAAACATTGGTCCGACCGGAGAATCGAACCCGAGACCTCTTTATCAGCAGCCGCATATGGTTACCACTAGACTAACAAGGCAATCTAAAAGTATTATCTGATTATGCCTGATGGTCCGTGTCCGAGTAAAAAATATCTTAATATAAGTTTTCTGCGAGATTGTGATATCACCACGGTGGAGGCGATTTAATTCTAGTATGCCTTACCCACGGTAATACATTGTGATATATACCTACTTTGATCATAGCCAAGTGTGATTCGAAACAATCACCGATGGTAAGCACCGACGGCGTGGTCAGTACTTGGATGGGTAACCGTTTGTGTTGTGGATACCATGAGTGTGTCTGTGATTCGGAGCTCACGCTAAATAGTAGGTCCCGGTTGTTATCATAGGATAGGAATTCGGGCGGTTTGAAAACGTCCATTGGCAAGATTAAGTAGCCATAGTGTTGTCTTGCCAATCCCCAACTCTACCAACGTAGGGACATATGGCCTTAACCCTAATCTGAGCGAAGACCCCAGCCCACTACTGTTGATTACCTACCTGATGTGTTTTTCTCATTTCCTACATCGCTGTTGGCTATAGTTGCTTTTTTCTTTTGAATCACCTGTAATAAATTAATAATAATTTCATTAATAAATAACAGGTTCACATCACACACAACATACAATTTGGATTCAAAAATTAGACCAGCCGTGCCAAAAATGATGATCCCACCCCCTTTTTGTCACTGCCCTTGTAACTGAAGTCGGTGGTCTACTATTTTTTATGTTTTTTAATGAAAATGTATTTTGTATAATTTTAAAAATGTAACTAAGACTATGAAGTTATAGGTTGTAGAGCCACGCTGATTTCAGCACGAATGGGACGGCTCGACCGGGCCAGTACTACCCTCACACAGAAGACCATCCTGATAATGACAACATTATTACTGTTGTATTTCGTTGGTGAGTGTGAGACCGGAGGCCAAAGCAATCTGCATCATTCTCCCAGAATCTCCAGAATGATGCAGAATTATCTGACCAGGCCATCATGGTATGGGTCACTATGCTGCAATGCCTACCCTCACAATGAGGATGGTAACCCCTACTCCTGGATTCTACTCATTCTTTCCATCAGCAAGAGTAGAGTCACTTTGGTAAGCTTAAATATAAAAAAAAAATTATGATGGAAGTAATAATAGTAAACCGCTAATAATACCCGACTTACCTTATCAGACATATCGTTAACAATTTTTACATAATTGTCTAGTTTTTTCTCGAGTCCACATATTTTAAATACAAAATCGCTTTGGAGCCAAAAGTTTTGAAACCTCGATGTTACGATGCTGAGAATTTTTTCCGTGGCGTCCATGTACTTTTTAATGAAATCCTTGTCTTCAAAGCCACTTATCCCGAATGCAGTTACTGTAATAAAAATGTGGGTTTTACTATATTAAAATCTGAAGCTTTACTTGTTTTCTTTCTTTACACAGTGAATGTTTTTCGCATCGTAACCTGTGGGAATCAATCCACAAAACCTATCTATCTACCTCGGCAGTCGGGAGGAGCACCAATAACGCATTAGCGGCTTCAGGAGTACCTCATGCCGTACCTCACGCTTGAGATACATCCCGGGGTGACCAGTGTCACCCTTGAGGCAGAACGTAGACTCTGCGCAGGAAGGGATCCAGAAGAAGAAAACTGTTCCCTGGACCCTCCTATTCCAGGCGCATAGACGGCAAACCGTGTGGTTTTAGTCGGTTCGATTCCGACGCACCGCTCCGCCACAAACCCTGGAAGGATGACGGCCCGAGAGGGTTTAACGTTAAAATAAAAGGACACACGACTTTACACAGCAAAGTAAAACATCGACTCGCCTTAGGCACCCGACACCCCCATCGTACTAGGTGTCACATGTCTGCATTGACTGTACCTACATATTTTTTTATTATTTTTTACTACCCTAACACGGAAGACCAACCTTGCTGTTGTATATCGTTGGTGATTTTGAGACAGGAACCTGTTTCAGCAACATTTTGCATTATTCATGCAAATAAATTAGCCATAAATAATTTTGAATTATTAATGCAGAACGATTCTGTAACAACTCACCAAACCGCCATGCTGCATTGTGTCAACTCACAATGAGGATGGTGACCCCTACTCCTGGATTCTACTCATGCTTTTTATCAGGTAGAATAGAATCACTTTGGTAGACTTAAAAGACACAGAAGACCATCCTAATAATGTCAGTATTCTTGCTTTCGTATTTCGTTGGTGGGAGTGAGACCGAGAAAATGATTCAGAATTTTCTGACCTAGGCCATGGTATGAGTCACCATGCTGTATTACCAACACTCACATTAAGGTGGCCCCTGCTCCTGGATTCTACTCATGCTTTCCATCAGGCAGAGTAGAGTAACTTTGGTAGGCTTACATAAAAAAAAATACAATCTTTGGTTTTGATTTGTTCTCTATGGCTAATTTATTTTTTATTATAGACACGTCAACAGTATGCATATACAACAGTGAAAAAAAAATACAATTTCATATAGACCAATAAAAGGCTTGCCTAGTGAACCCTAATGAAATTGTGTTTTAAGCGTTTCGAACATAACAATGTAGTACACAATATAAGCACTGTTTTTGTAATAATAGAAAGTAGAAATACAGTGCTTTGATTTAATTTTATTAAAATACAAAAAGAAAATGAAAACAAAAACAACGGGCCAAGAGCGTGTCAGGCCATGCATAGAATAGGGTTCCGTAGTATATTAGTATAACTCCTAAAATAAATAAGTTATCAAAACCGCTATAGTTTTCCTTGAAAGTTCAATATATGAGCTACTATCATAATTTTTAGACTTTTTGAGCCAGCCGTTTAGGTTTTAGAGGGGGACACGACCTGTTTTTTAGAAAAAAAAAGCGCTTTCAATTTGAATAACTCATAAATGGATACCTAAATCGAACAATGGTTTTAGAAACCTCACAATGTTTAATAGACCTATCTAATGATACCCCACACGATGGAGTAGACGCGAGAAAAAAAAACATCCCCACTTTACATGTAGGGAAGGTACCCCAAATAAAAATATTTTTTACAATTTTACTGTGGACAAAGCCACGTAATTACACCGCATATTCATGCAAATTTTCAACTTTCTAGAACCAACCATTTAGCCGGTAGGTCGAAGAAGGACGGACAGACGGACGGACGGACATGGCGAATCTATAAGAACCGCTACTGAACCCAAAAAATAAGTCACATATTAATAAAAATTTGGTATGTCATTTTAAAATATAAAGATTGTATCTAAAAATAGAGGTGAAATTACTGTCAGGAAAAAAATGGAAATGTTTTTTCTCAGGTTTGGTTGCTTACAATAATTGGAAAAGGACAGGCAACGGTAGTGTTGCTGATATGGGTCTTCTTCAATCAAATGCAATACTTATGATAAATGAGTTTAATGGTTGAAGATTACAAGGTTTGGTAAAGAGATATGAATAGTAACATGTATAGTTGCGGAGTGTCACACGGCTCAGATGGCGCTAGCGGGCCCGGGCGTGGGGGAAACCGTTGCGTTCCGTTCTTGTTGCCTCAACAATCTCTACCTCTATGAGCCTACATGAGCTAGTCTCGACTAGATTGATACTGTGGTAATAGATAATCTGTTTTAAGCGGTTCTTTTATTACTTATTTACTTTTCATCGAGTCAGAGGGGTTAACGGAGTCCAAGCCCTCCCTTTTCACTAGATTCTAGTAGAAGGGAACTGTAAGGGTATTCTACGGCAGTGGTAGTCAATGACCATAATATACTTGCTTACTTGTTCAATAATACCACACAAAATATAATTATGTGGTAAAATTATTTATTTATTGAGTAGGAACAATTTTTTTCAGCCTATTATTATTTTTACCAATTGGTTTTAAGAATGCTGCAAATAAATGACGGTTTATCGTTGAAATCTCTGAATAAATCGATTGTAAATTCATTACTAATTTTAATGAGTAGTGGCGTAATGTTTGAACTTTAAGTACTCAGTAACTCCGATAGATGTATCGCGGTTCAAAAAAATACTTTTTAGGTATTTCATAACAAAAATTGTACTTACAGCAAAATGTCTCCAAAGCTATATTTCGTAGGTAGACAGTATGGTCGAAGCGTTTACCAACTTCTTGCTTCAGGTTTTCAACCAATGATCTTGACTGCTTGTTGAAGATGTCCAAGAATCCGTACATCACTGGGAGACTGAATGCAGGAGTGAGTAGTTTACGGTGACGTTTCCATGTCTCACCTTGTTTAAAAAGAATCAGAACGATGTTTGAATACATTTTATTTGGATTGAAAATACGCGAAGTGTAAATCAGGCGTTAAAACAAAACAAAAATGAATTAAAAATATTATTATTTCGGTCTTTCTGCCTTTGACTACACGTCAAGGCAAAGGGATCAAACATAAAAAAATACTTGAAGTAGCACAGACGTTTTATAGTAACTCAATAACTACAGTCACACCAATGTTCGGGGTTCCAGGGATTTCGTTTCTAATGTATACCTGGTTCCCCGGGTATTGGTTTCTGAGACGGCATAGTGCGGTTTCGGTCGGTTCTAGTCCAACATTAGCACCAACTGGTGGTATCCGAGAGGATTTCCGCATAGACAAAAAAGTCACAGCCAGGTGGAAAGTGATTTTAAGAAATTTAAGTATTTCAACATAGACACATGCAAACTACATTACTGCATCAGCGTGATAGAGTGAGTTTACTTCACATCTACTCCATCGGTGACTGTGTTCAACGTTGCAAAAGGCCCGTACTGAAATCATTCTGAATCGCGATACCAAACGCGATTGTCTTCGCAAATAAGCTTTTTTTTTCATATATGAACCTGCCAAAGTGACTCTACTTTGCCTTATTACCACCATATTAGGTAATGTCGGGCTAGAACCGACCGAAACCGCACGATGTCATCTCAGGTATCAATAGCCGGGGAACCAGGTATACACTAGAAACGAAATCCCTGGAACCCCGAACATTGGTGTGACTGTAGTTATTGAACTATTGTAAAACGTCTGTGTTACTTCAAGTTTTTTTTTTCTATTGAATGCATGAGTAGAATCCAAAAGTTGTGATCACCATCCTCATTGTGAGTATGTTTTTGATAAAATACTAACCTGAAGCGGTGATTAATCCATCACCTAGCCAAGATTTCGCGTAGTCGTATGTGAAGTGTTTTTGTAGGCACGCATTTGCAGCTGTCAATGCATCATCCGGATCTGTGATGACTGCAAAAATATGACAATGAATTTTACATTCTATCAGTAAGTATGTATATAAAGAGGATCTGTGTTCCTTGAAGACTAAAAATTCTTGAATTCCGTCCTGTCTTTATAAATATTGTACGGAGTAACAACAGTACATTTTGACTTGGTCACCGTTTAACAATCATTGAGCCAATTTTATAACAATTTCGAGTCAGTTCACCTGCAAGCGTAAGGTGTACTCATTAGCACCCTACTTCCTACTAATATAATAAACGCGAAAGTTTATAAGTATGTATGTGTGTATGTATGTTTGTTGCTCTTTAACGCAAAAACTACTGAACGGATATCGATGAAACTTCACTGTAATATAGCTTATATATCAGATTATCACATAGGCAACTTTTTACTGCAATAATCGAGATACACGGGTGATAACAATAAAAATACATAAAACGTAGATGTCAAAATGTATCACTGTTTATCTCTTGTCAAAACTTCACAGGTTGCTATGCATAACACACTTGCATAGCAACCATAATTATAGTTTCCCGAAAATACGCGGGTAACACCGCGGGACGCAGCTAGTATACTCATAGTTTCATGGTTTTACTTAAATCAGTCATTTTGTGTGAAACAAATAAATAGGGTTAAAAAAAGTTACATCTATTAATAATAATAATTAGAAAGCTGTGTACGTGAACTCTCTAAATATTGATAGTTGATCTTATATCCACAGTTATAGATAGATAGAAAACTCTTTATTTGTACACCGTGTTATAGATTCACAATACAGAACAGAACTTACATTTAGTTTACAAAGGACGGCCTTATTGCTAAAAGCAATATCTTCCAGGCAACCTTAGGATGGATTAAAATGTTTGGAAAATACAGTAGTTGACGGTGCAATGAGTTTTGAAAATGAATATAACTAGAAACGCATATATATATCTCCATACATTGTAACGAGGCTACACTGCCTCGTTCTCCGCCAGCAGGCGAGCGTCTCCCCGCAACTCCGCGCGCGGCTATAAAAACAGCGCGCGCCTCGAGCCCACCCCTTTTCTGCTGCGTCCGCCACTCAAGTTAAGTGTCTTCTATTACTGGGAGGCATCACCGACCAAACTCTCAAGAGCCCACGCCCTAACGTGCTCGCGAACTATCCCTTGTATTCTTCTGATTATATCTGTCTAATTGTATATTGATTGTGAAAACAATAAACTTCTTGTAAATCCTCGTATCTAAGTTTAAATTCTCTCTTCTTCCTATCTATCGTGCACAAACCCGCGACTAAAGCCGAGTTACGTGACAACATGTACACATAGATATATACATATACAAATAAACATATATACCAACGATATACTTATATACATTATATTAAAAACAACTATCTATAGTCATTCATTAATTTTATGCTAAAATGTATGAAAAGCCTTAAGATGAAACTCACAATAGTATAGGTTACTTCCAAGGAAAATGCTCATGACACCACCTTTTTTCGTAGTTTCTGCTGCAATACTTTTAAAAACTCTCCATAAACCTGTAACAATAAATAACTAGACTAAAATCATCTACTAACATACAAATAAATATTGTTATACATTATAATCGATTTTCTTTTGAAATTGTTCTTCAGGCGGACTAACATTATACACACATCAAAAGTGTCTAGGGATCAAGCATTTTTATGCGGATTTCTTGAGATTGAGATGTGGCTTTGTAATAAATTTATGATTTTATAAATTTATATGGATCCTTTTTGGTGCATTTCATAATTTGAATCAGGAACTGTCAATCAAATTCGAGTAAAAGATGAAAATCAGCTGCCAATATTTTCCCTATAAAAACATACAACGCATTGAAGAAATTATTAGTGCTACTGTTTCCCTACTACTGATTAAAACCAACGTTATTATGGAGCGGCGACGTCATTTAAGCAGGGAAGAAATGCTCAGAGCCGTGGGAATGATAGAAGCTGGTTCCCGGCAACGTACTGTGGCTTTAGCTCTGAATACAAGTCAGAGTGTTATCAGTCGACTTTGGACACGTTACCGAAGCACTGGTACCGTGGCTGAGCGCCATGGAGGACGGTATCGCTGCACCACACGGAGACAAGACCGATACATTCAAATCTTAACTCGAAGAGCTCCAACAATAACCGCCATGATGTTAGCCGTGAGGCTTCATCACTCTTCAGGGAACTTAATTAGCGACCAAACAGACAGAAACCGCTTGAATGAAGTGAACCTTCATTCCCGAAGACCGCTACGGGTACCACCTATAGCAATGCACAATCGTAGGATTCGATATCAATGGGCTCTTGAACACAGAAATTGGGCAGAAGAACAATGGCGTTTCGTGTGCTTTTCTGATGAGTCTCGTTTTGGTATGAGACCGGATACAAGACGCATACGACACTGGAGAACCCCTGGACGCCAACAGCAATTAAAATCCTGCCAGGAAGTCCATCCTTATAGTGGTGGAACCATCATGGTATGGGCGGGTATTTGGATCGGCGGAAGAACTGAGTTGATTTGGATCAGAGGCAACCTCAACGCTCAAATTTATGCTGAGACGATTGTATCAGACGTCATCGTTCCTCTACAAGTGCAAATCGGTCCCTTATTTCAGTTAATGCATGATAATGCACGACCGCACACCGCAAGAGTTGTAAGACAGACTCTCGCCGCAGCTAACATCAATGTCCTGCCCTGGCCTGCTCAGTCGCCAGACTTGAACCCGATTGAGCATGCATGGGATATGCTACAGAGAAGAGCTCTGCCGAATATGGAGGGTATCCAGTCGCAAGAAGACCTTTTTTTGTTGTTGCAACGAACATGGGCGGCCATTCCACAGCGTGATTTGGATGAACTCATTTTGAGTATGCCAAACCGATGTTCTTGTGTTCGCGGTAGAAACACGGATTATTAATTGTTTAAGTTACCTAATAAAATTTTAAAGAAAACTGTTATTTCAGTCTTTTTTTCGAACTTTAATGTTAGTGGTTCAAATGTCAAAAATCCCTTTATTAGGAAAATGGCAAATTTCTTTACTAATGCAAAGGTGACTTGGTTTATCGTTACTGTGACAAACGAAAACACTTTATTTGATGAATCCTTAAAGAAATTTTTAATTAATATCAATCAGGAGAAAAGTTATTGCAAAAATATATGTTGATCCCTAGACACTTTTGATGTGTGTATTATTATTATTTAATATACAAGCAGCTTAAAGCTGATGCGTGTATATCATTACACTTGTGTTTTTAAATGTTTGTCAAGTCTGTCTTTAAAAATGTTCACATTTGGGGCACTAATCACGGTTTCTGGGAAAGAGCTCCACATACGCACCGCACGGTTTGGTAAGAAATACTTTCGGGGATTGCTAGCGCACCGAAGTTTGTTAAGTTTCATGGAGTGACCTCTCAGTAGAGTGTTCGTATTCATTGTGAAAATGGACTCAATATCTCTCACGTTGTAATGAGGGTTGAGGATTTTGTAGGTTTCTATGGCCTCCTCAGATTCTTCTCTGTTCTAGTGTTGGTAGATTGAGTACTAGCAGACGTTCTTTGTAGGACATGTTTTTCGAAGAGAAGACCATTTTAGTTGCCCTTTTTTGTATCCTTTCCAACATTACAGTACCTTTTTTGAAATATGGATTGCACATTTGAAAGGCGAATTCCAGCAACGGTCTAATGTACGTTAAATAGATGTTGAGAAATAATTCTTTATTGTTAACATAGAATGCCTTTCTAATTATATACAACAATGAGTTTGTCTTCTTTGTTATCATTGTAATATGCTCATCCCACTTCAGGTTAAGTGTTGTGATAACTCCGAGGTCTCTTTGGGAGTCCACTGATTGTAATGACACAGAAATAATTGTGTACTTGTGTTTAGGATTGTTTTTGTCTATATGCAGCACACTGCACTTAGACGCGTTGAGTGAAATTAACCAATCTTTTGTCCATCGCACTATTCGGTCAAGGTCTTGCTGAATTACGTTGTGGGAAACCAGTGGATTGCCCATAATTTTAGTATCATCTGCGAATACTGACAGGTTTGAGTGAATTACACTCTTCAAATCCTGACAAATAATCGATACAATTATCAGTGTACAGAGATACACATACTCAAGTTTGAAACATGTAATTTAACGAAAACTTGTAATTTTAAATTACAAACAGATACTTCTATCTCTACTGAATATTATAAATGCTAAAGTAACTCTGTTTAGCCTGTCTGTTAAGTTTCCCGATACCGAACCGATTTCGATAAATTTTGGTATAGAGATGGATAGAACCTTGGTAAAGGACATAGGTAACTTATTACCGCGTTAACCGACATACACGCGGTCGTTTTCACGGGCAAAAGCGTATTAGGTATATTTAGTTGTATAGGCAAATCTAGACGAGGATATGACCTTATCAACAAGGTTTTGCATTATTTGTCAAAAATTTTCTATCTCGTTCATTAAACTAAAATATCGTTGACCTTGAACAGCAGACAGACTGCATCCTCCATAATTTCACAAGTCTATAAATCAATATATACATACAAATAAATCAAATTTGAGTGTATTTATGCAATATCAAACTAACAGTTTTTATACTAGATGTTCAAAGTATACACGGTGCTAACATCAAAAATCGGCCAAGTGAGTGTTGGGCCACGCACAGAAAAGGGTTCCTCAGTCACCCATAATGATATGTAGATTTAAAATCGTATCCAATAGATAATTGATATTTTTACGCATCGACGTTTTTATACATCTGTGTTTACGTATGAATATTCATAATTTTGTATGACGTTTTCCAAGGAAGCGCATTTTACAAGTTAAGCCGCTATAACTCCTGAACTAACTAAGTCATCTAATCCGTTATAGTTTTCCTTTAAATTTCATTATATGGACTACCATCACGAATTATTCCAGATGTTTTGAGACAGCCGTTTATTTATTTATTTATTTAGCCGTTATATTGTACTATGGGTACTAGACAAATTATATGCATACATATTTACTTCTTTTTGTAAATGCATACATATTACACATAGAAAACAGCATAACTTCAAATCAAATATGTGCAGATCATACGAATAGGCATCACCGGCCTGCTACAGAGGGCGCCGCTCACGCGTACCAATGCGGTAGCTAATGTCGTTGACATATTTATATTATGTTCACTGAGCGATTTCCCCAGGGTAACTTACTGTGAACTTGGGAACAGTAAATTAAAACATATTGTCTACGTATACCGCATTAGATTCTACAAATCTGTAATGGTAGACGTGTGTGTTATAAATAAATAAATAAAAAATAAAAAATAAATCAGCGCAAAAAAGTGTTCATAAAATAAAACAGTAAAATAGGTTCAGACATCTGTCATATGTAGATAAGAGCGCGTCTCGCCAACAAGCTTGACAGCTTGGCGAGTAGATGTTTATTTTTTTGCCATTTGTAAAAATGTTGTTTTTAAATAAATTAAAAAAAAAAAAACACCATCTAGTTCCAAAGTGAATAAAACTATTTTTGTGTGGATGTTAGACCACTGATACAAATACATACATATTATACGTAGAAAACACTCAAACTTCTAAAACTAAACAAATATTTGTAGATCATAACAACATTTGGACCAACACGAAAATAGAATCCGAGACCGCGAAAAGGACAGCAGTCGCGTTGCGTACACTGCGCCACAGAGGTAGTTAATGATGCCGGGGTTGGATAGTGGCGGACTGCGTTTGTTTAGTGATTTATAGACTTAAATTGAGTGATTGACTCATAATTATTTTAGGTTAGTTCAATTCTTCAGACGAGCCCAAATTCTTTCATTGAAACAATTTTAAGCCTCTGTTCACTCAAATCTAATTTCAGGCAGTTTTCTAACTTTTTTTTATCATCATAAACAACCCGTAACGTCCCACTATTGGGCCCGGGTCGGTTAGACAACGTGATAACTACGTAATCTTGCCTTTAAATTATTTTAAGCCGCCTGAAGGCCTCCGACTATGCTTTACGACTGCTATCTTATGATAAAAACCGGGACCGACTGCTTAACGCGAATCTTGGAGACGCTCATAACATATCATGCCACAAGCGGTCAGTGCTTATGCCTTGATCACACGCACCGAGCAAACGGGCGAGACAGTGCTCTCGGCCGAGTACTTGGTGCCTATAAACATATGCCTTGATCACACGTACCGAGCAAATGGGCGAGACAGTGCTCTCGGCCAAGTACTCGGTACGTATAAATATAGCGCCGAGCGCTCGGCCGAACGAAGTGGCGAGACAGTAGCTCGGCGTCCGTTCTACTTACTAGGCCGAGTGTCCACCAAACCATCATCGTGTGTAGCACCAAAATCAGATCTCTGCATGCAAGATCTTGTCTAAAGCCGGCGTTGCTCTTTTTCCAACAATTCCTTTAATTTTATAAATAAGTATATTATTATTTTATATTTAGCAGTGGAATGAGTATCTTTGTATATTTTTTAATTATCTTTTTAAGATCCATCGTGTCCGAAATAAAGTGTCAAATGAACTGACTGTGCTAATTTCAAAACACGTGTGAACAGCTTCTCGCCTACATCACTGTCTCGGCCGAGCAACATTTTACTGTCTCGCCCGTTTGCTGGGTACGTGTGATCAAGGCAAAAAAGTCTCAATAGAACTGAACTGTGGTGCTAATTTCAAAATACGTGTGAACAGCTACTCGCTTACATCACTGTCTCGGCCTAGCAACATTTTACTGTCTCGCCCGTTTGCTCGGTACGTATGATCAAGGCATTAGACTGAACGCGCCGTCGTTGCTTGCCCTCGGTGATTGCTTCCAATCACCTAAGACACACTTGGTCCTATCTTCATCAAAAACCCGTTATAGTTCATGCTGGACATAGCCTTCTCGTTAGGAAGGAGTTCTTGGTCTACAATAACATGCTGTCATGACAGGTTGTTTTATTTCCAGAATACAAAACAATTTGATTTGATAGTCACACTAATACATTTTAATTGTCACGCATATAATTCGATTAAAAGATTGGCGTTCTATGATAATTGAAATTAATCCATTATACTATTTTAAGACAAAAACATGATAATTAAGGAATAACTATATTTATCAATTCGAGACGCTTATGTTTGTCAGGTATTAACTTTTGACTGACGTAGCCCAATGACTGTTTAATAAAGTTGTTGTGGATTTTGGACATATCTAACAAGATTCATTCATTCATTTTTTTACATTCACAATACTTATTCTCATAAGAATTTGTAGATTCACTTACATGAGAATATATATATTTAAATATCTTAACTATATTCCGACGAACATGCACTAGTATCAATTAAACATTCCATGACGGAAAGAAAACCTCGCAATATATTGAGTTTAACAAAAAAATATCAGTTTTTTTTAAATATCTAGCCATCCAAAGTGACTCTACCCTGCCTGAACAGAACACAACCTTCGTAATTATTATTTGTCTGTAAGTAATTAATTTTAGATAAGCAGCCAATTAAGTGACTATGTTCTATGTTATGTGGGTGGTTTCCGCACTTAGTCCTTTAATGGGACCCCGACGTGATGAAGTGACTAATTTAGTTATTAACTGTTTCACTATTATTACACATATATTTAAAACACACTTGATTATTTATATATAATAGTAGATAATTTCTAAATGGTTATATACATACACATTTCAATGAAATTCCTATATATACTCGTACCTACATATGTACTGTATTTAATTTTATTTAGTAGGTGGGCTTTTTTTTAATATATCAAAATATCCTGCTTCCTTAATAGACTGTTTTTAGACTTTCGCGACTTTTACACATACTCATGTTTTTTATTGTAAACGGGACTTATTCGCGATAAAATTCAAAAGATTACAATACCTTTTTTATTTTCTTCCTTCATAGAGTTTGGGTAAATCATTATATAGTTGGGCACTCGCATAGGTTAAATAGTCTTTGCCATAGTTAGCTCTAAGGGGTCGAGTACTAAGAAATTAGCGCACCTGAGTCGCCTTAATTGATTGTCTTTCCTCCTTATTGAAATGAGATATTAGTGTGTATGTCTTTTATTAAAATTTTCTAATTAAGATGCGTGTATTGTTCTTCTATGTGTCATTAATATTCGTTACTTTAAATTCTTTATACAGCTTTGCCGAAGGTAAATTCATTACAAAATTAATATAAAATGGAAGTGTGTGTTTGTAATTTCAAATTAACAGCTTTTTAATAAAATAATTTCCGGGGTAACGAGCAAGCTGATTCGTTGGTTAAACTAGCATGTACAGATGGAATAAACTATGAAATTAAAAGATCTCACTTTGAGTATTTAGGTCACATCAAAAATAAGTGCTATAGACATTTTAAAGAGTATTTTGATGAGAGAAGTAAGGAAAAGACCATTCAACATGAGCCTGTTAAGATACACTGGTTTATTAGTAGTAAGCTAAGTGGAAATATTATTGTAATAGCGCATAGACTGCGCTCATACTCCATCGTATAGAAGTAACGCTGGAGAACGAGCTCTCCTAAGAAGAATTATAAAATCTTAAAATGATAATTTCACTAACATACGAGTAGATAAATTTCGTTTGTCTATTACAATATAAAAAAAAAATCTAATTTAAAACATTACCAACAAGTGACTTAGTCTCTGATTTCTTCCTCTCTTTTTTGCTATTGTTATCTTTATCTTTTTATAATTTACTAGTTCGTTACTATTATAATTAAACCTACTGTGTAGTATTATTTTGTGGGGACTTGCAGATAGCTAATGTTGGAAGGAGTAACTTAGGCTATTTTTGAGACCAGCTTTGCCCCATGTCGCTACTTGCCTATTAGTAATCTTCAAAAGTTAAGAAAGAAAAGGAAAAGATAAAAATAAATCAGTGTAGCGTTTAACGTTTTGAAGGTTGCAACCTTCAAAACGTAACATGATGCAGACTTTGTGATGAACTAGAAAGAATTCGCTTCAATATCAATTTCACTACGTGCTCAAAAATTATTACATCATCCTTATTCTTCTTCCTAGCCTTTATTCCCAACATTATTTGGGGTAGGCTTACTGGTTCAACCGGTTTTACCTGAATGTCAGTTTTTACACGGAACGACTGGAATCTGACCTTCGCAACCCTAATGGAGAAGTGAAATTCGAAGGTTGAACTAGTTGTCAGCGTATTTCATGACAACCGGGATAGACGGATAACGTGATCTCCAAGGCGCAGACGTGAATCAACGCCAAACTTCCATACTCCTCATCACATCATTCTTTAATTGGCAAAAAGATAATATTCTTTAAGGAAGGAAGGTAATATTTTACAATACAAAAAATTATAACCAAACGATGCAATATTAAATAATAAATTATTTAAAAATATTTTGATTTTTAATATTAAATAAGTTACCTAGATCTAAAATTTCAGATATAAGTTTATAGGTTACATGTTAATCAATATCGAAGCATTTGATGTACCTATACAAGAACCAAGAATTATAAATAATAACATTACCTTAAAACATTATATTTATGTTGAAGGCAAAACAATAGATATAAATTTTACACTTAGACCTTTGATTTCAAATTTAGCAAATCCTGTGTAAAGGCACGTAGACTACCCATAAACTTATCGATACAATTTCTAATAATAATTAAAATATATAAATTTATAAAATATAAATAAATAATGTTTTTTATCGAAAAAAGCACTCGAATAAATAATAATAAATAAAAAATAACAATACTCACTAATCCCATCTCCAATTAACAAATGTAAGTGTCCAATGATGGGCAACATGCCAGGGTAGAAAGGTGGCAGCTTATGTCCACTCTTGAATTGCGACTTCCACACCCAAAACGCGTAAACACATATTAAAAAAGTAAATAGAATAGCACCAATCATTGTTGTGTATTTGTTGAGATCTCAAACGTTTTGATGAGATTGCAACGTGAAACATTTTTATAAGAACCTTCTTGAATCGCAACCTTCTTATTATTACGTCACCATACATCACACCACTTTGTTTCATGAGTCTGCTCGTTTTGAATTTAAACATACGCTTCCAATTTATTCTGAGTAAAGACACATAGTGCCGAATAAAATTAAATAAATAAGCAAAAGCTCCACTGTTAACAATTGTTACTGAGAAGTTATATATGTAGGTCAAGTGCCAGTTAAAAATAAATAAAACACTTATTTGTTTTGTGTATTAACAGGTTATTGGAATTTTCAAACAATAATATTTAATAACCTGCAGCTACCGTTATATTTGCACGTAACGTTGGTGATAATATGTAGACAAATAAATCTATCAGGTGCGAACAAAAACATACAGTTGGAAGATTATTGGGAAGATACAGGGAAGTTCAAAGTTATTTGCATAAGTTCGGACTTCCCACATCAATCATCATCAACAACTCAAAATGTTCCACTGCTGGGCTTGAGTCTTCTCTTCCTGCAATTAAAGGATCATATGGGAAACTTTGTGATATTTTCGGGTCGTCAATTCAGCAATAATTAAAAGCCAAGACTTTTAACCACTGCGTCCAGCCTGTTATGAAATACGGAGCTGAGACATGGACGCTCATTGTTGGACTGATCCACAAGTTTAAGGTCGCTCAGCGTGAAATGGAGCGATTCGTAACCAGGAAATTCAACAGAGAACTGGAGTTATCGACATCGCACGGAGAATCGGCACGCTAAAATGTAAGTGGGCCGGTCATGTCTCTAGGCAGACTGATGGTCGCCGGAGTCGACAAGTGCTGGAGTGGAGACGGCGATTAGGGAAATGTAATGTAGGGTGCCCTACAGCACAATGGACTGATGACTTGAAGAAAATGGCTGACGGTAGATGAATGCGGATTGCCCAAGACCGCAGCAGTAGACGGAAGAAAACTGAAGAAAAAAAAAACTTAAAAAATCACTTCAATTTTACGCTGAGATGATCAATTCAACACGAAGACAATTTTCCCGTCCATTTAATTTTCTAGTACTGTTGTACTGCATAGATTGCTCTCGTATTCGGTTTTTACGATACCCATGGATTAAAAAGGGGTCTTTTATCACTAATTGTCACTGTGGAGGAACGGATTTCATGTTCCTCCTTCACAAAGGGAGGATCCTCAGACCAGGTGAGGTGAGGTGATAATTCCTGGTTGGCCACTGCCCAACGGTTGATTTTGAGATGTTGTTTATATGCTAATCGGTGGGAGAAATTCTCTATCGCGATTCAGGATTAATAGTTACTTCGTATAGTTCATTCCGTGTTTCTTCGTAGTTCAGTGTTGCTTCTACCCAAGAAAGTAATCAAATCGTCTCAATTTCTGTCTGGTAAATAAAGATTGGATAAAATGGAAGAAATATGGAAATATTTCAGAATATGAACTTTTTTCTGTATTAAGAAACAGATTTAAACGTGCCTCACATGAATGTTACAAACGGTATATAGCAACGGTAGAAAATAGTATACAAAAAATATAAAATGTTTTTGGTCTTATGTCAAAAACACGAAAAATTACTAAGGATTTTCCTTGAATGATGACGTTTAAAAATGCGACCGTCCATAAAGCAGACGAGGTAAGTTCTCTGTTCTTGGAATTCTTCGAATCAGTTTCCTTGCCAATATAATTCCGTGTCTGTCCCACACATACTTGTGTTCTCGTTTTTAGCAGAGTCCCGACATTGGCGAAACAATAATTTGTTATTGAGTGTTATATGCTCGTTGACGTATATGGTAGTGGTTTGTGACCTGCTGACACCGAACTTCGTGCTGTCAAGGCACTTTGTATCACAATATGCCGCAATGATATTAGCGCGTAGTACCTTCGTCGAAACTTTCAATGTCATGTTTTTTCTTTGGTCGCGGATTACTTTGATCGGCATGGGGTACACGGTGAACAGCTACGATGTCGGCTATTCGTATTTGTTGTTTTAGTTAACCTTATACGCAGCGCACACAGCTGAAGCTCTCAAGAGAAAAAAAACCGTTTTTAAGACTTTCTCAATTGTTGTTCCTATTAGTTTTAGCCGGAAAAGCAGTCCTCAATACATGGGCTATCTAACATTTTTTTTTTGATTCAAACCAGTAGTTCCTGAAATTACCGCGTTCAACCAAACAAACAAACTGTTAACCGATACATAAACAAAAAACGTATGCATACATGTATATGTATATGATTATTTAAAATATCTGTCCCTATAAACACTTGTGTAATAGTATTTGTCAAAACCCTTTTTTTTGTACGGAAATCCCCTCAAATACCTCTACTTAATGGCTATATGACTCAAACCGACTAAAACCGCACACCGTCACAGTAACTAGAAGGCGAAGAACCAAGAAGGAAATACTTGGAATAGTCTTTGTAAAAACCTAGTGGCATTTGTATGTAGTCCGTGTGGTGACGGATTAAGAATACAGAGTGTTGCCACCCCTATTCTTCCCACGCGGGTGTCGTAAAAGGCGACTAAGTGATAAACTACGCAAGACAACATCAATGCAAAGAGAAGGAAAACTTGAAACCAACCCGTCTGGCCAGCGTGGTTTAGTAGGCAAATACCTCCTTTTGAAGGAGAGGCCTATGTCCAGCAGCGGACTGTTAAAGGCTGTTGATGATTGATGAACCGCAGGTGACACTGCGGGATTATGAAAGTTTAAAATAGTTTTGTGTTTGACGTAAACGTAATTGAGCGTGGCGGAGTAAATTTTAAAATTTATAATTGAATTGTCATTAGACATCAAAATTGTTTTTAATTCCACGGTTATTTATTCCCTTCAAAAACCATTAATTACTAATAATTGTACTATGTTTAAGATTCCTTTTTCTTCAAATGGTAGTCCATCAGTACAGGTAATCATGTGAATCATTGTGTGCAAGAGATTGCTGTTAGAAATATATTTCATCGTACATAACATGCCTACCGAATGTCCGGCGTGGGGGGAACCAAAACTTAATTTCATGGCGGACAGCGCAGTGGGGCTTTTCTCGCTCGTTGACATGATAAGCCACGATACGAAGCAAGAGTGCGTAGAACTCCGTCGTCTCTTCCTGTTAGCAAGTTATGCTTTCAAGGGAGATGGCGTAGCGAGACCGGGAGAGGCTTAGGACTTTACCGTTCACCCAGCCAGCCTGTGACAGATGAGGCCGTCTGTCACCCTAGAAAAAGCATGCTCGGATGGCGGTGCGAGCGCTACGGGGCACGCGCGCCCTTTTGAGAACAGCAAGGAACTTCGGGGTTCCGACACAGGATGGAGCCTTTACAAGCCGTAGGTGGTTTTAGGTCACCATTGGTGGTGCGGCCGGGGGGTGTCGTTTAAGGTGGGTCGATGTTCCGCCTCGTACTGCACAGAGCGGTGAGAGGCGCAACAGCGCCCTGCCCTGGAGGTGAGTCCAGTCACCCCGGGATGTACCCCATTTGTGGGGTAAGGCAGGGGGGACACCAGATGCCGCTGTTGCGATCCTGGTGTTCATCTGAACTGCCGAGGTAGGCCGCCGCGGGGCTTAGTGGGTAGACCGGTTGCCCGGGAGTCCCACACACACCCTTCCTTGTCCCCCCCAAGAAGGGTATGGTGCGAAAAGCATTCCCCGCGTAAAAAAAAAAAAAGTGGTTTTAAGTTAAAAAAAGTTCGAGAAATTTTCTTCCTAGAGCACACCTGGTTTCCCGGCTTCTTGTACCCGAGATGGCTTGTGGTTTTTGGTGGGACCGGATATCCAATGTGGGTTAATTTTCGAACAGAAAAAAAGGTTATATTCGTATTGCGAGAGTTATCTTAAAAAAACACGTTTTTAATATGCAACTAGATTCATTATGGTATAGTTACTGTTCTAGATTACAACCAGCGTTTGCAACCTTCAATTACAATAAAACAGAATACTATATACGACTATAGCTTATAAAGTATAGGTAGTTGTTAAAGTTGTTGAATTGGGTAATTGAAATTTAAAATAGTTTAATTTTTAATTCAATATTTTATCTTATCAAATATTATAAAGTAGGTAATAAGAAAATTTGTATTTTTTCGTGATTCTTCTCGTAGACTGGCTAGGGTCTCGGGTTAGCTTTTCTAGATCTAAGGCCTGTTGAATATTAGTTCGCACCGCCTGCAACGACAGACGGAGCAATTGCTTAGGCCCTGATGGGCCAGTTAGTAGTTCCGGACTGTTGTTCCGGTGTGGAGTGCTTCTGACGGGGTCCTGTCCAAGTGTGGGTAGTCCCCACGGTGTGCCTGACCTGCCGATGACACTCGGGTCTTACGCAGTGTCACCTGCGTTTGGCGAGCTCGAACTCCTAAGGGTTCTCTTAAGGTAAGTTCTAAGGAGTGCTTGTCAGCCAGCTCTAGGTCGAGTGTGGTCCATTGTGTATTACGGATGGTCCGGGGAAGGTCGCCATGGAGACAAGGTCTCGTGACAGGCCATACCTGTCCGGCGATCGCCGATGGTAGTGCAAAATCGCGACATTTAATGCTATAAAATCTAGTATGGAAGTTATAGTAAAGCAAAATACAGAGCTCAAAATTTGTATGGATGTTTTATCAGCTAAATACGACAATGTCCTGGTCATTGTCAGTAAATTACAATAAGAAAATAATTGTAACAAAAAAAATATTAAATCACTGGAAACGAAATTAGAACACCTGGAGAAAAAGTCTCGTATTGCCTCAGTTGAACTGCGTGGCGTACCTGTGAGTGAAACTGAAAATAAACAAAGCTTGGTTGAATTGGTTAAGGGCATTGGCACAGTTATTAATGCGCCTATAGGGAATAGTGACATTCGTGATATATATCGTATGAAGGTGAAGGATAAACCAAACGGTCATATTATAGTGGACTTTAACTCAACAAATACAAAAGAAAACATAATAAAATCAACCCTTTCATATAATAGAGATAAAAATGCGGAGCACCGATTAAACACAGGTTTACTTAACATAAGAGGGCCACTAAAACCTGTTTATGTCGCTGAATATCTGACAAATAAAACAAAGAGACTGTATTATTTAGCTCGAGCTTTCGCAAAAAGCTACCACTATGATGGCTGTTGGACCTCCTATGGAAAAGTTTATCTCAGACGCTCAAAAACCGACACCCGTATATGCGTGGACAGCGAAGGTACTCTGGAAAGCCTAAAGAAGAGCAAAATGTGACTAGTCAAGTTTACTGTTTTGTTGTTATTCATTTACAATTATATTGCATGTGAATATTTCTATTATTACTCTAAATTTAGTAAGTTTTATGAAATGTTTATAATTCTGAACTCTGAATTCTGAACATAAGAAGTATAAAATGTAATAGGAGTGGTCTTGCTCCGCTGATCACTAGAAGTGGAGTGAATTGGGACTGTATTGTATTGACAGAATGTTGGTTACCATCTAACCCAAGTATACCAAATTTATGTGGCTATAATAGTTGTACTACCACTAAAAATAATACGCAAAATGAAGGTGTTGTTGTGTACTTTCGGAGTGATACATTTATCACTGTTGACGAAATGGAAATAACGGAAGCAAACTGCCTGGTTATTAAACCAGACAACAATACAGTAGTTTTAGCAATATATCGCCCGCCTGGCTACAAAAATGTGGGAGTTACCCACATTTTTGTTATTGTTATCCAGTCCCTAAATAATGCACTCGTGAAATACTCTTGCAAACGGAATATTATAGTCGTAGGTGACATTAATATCGATGTCTGTGAAAATAGTATTGATTCAAATGCGTCTTTATACTTGAACATGCTGTGCTGGCTTACCACGGAATATTAACAGCTCACACACTTCCAACACGTGGTAGAACATGCCTAGATCATGTTTTATTAAAAACTAAGTCATCGTGCACTACCTTGGTACTACGGACCACACTTACTGACCACCATAGTGTGGCTTTATATATCTCAAACAGAATCAGAGAGAAACCAGTAAAAACTATAAGACGTTTAAACCGAACCTGCTGCCGGCCATCGATCTTATGACGGCCGGCAGCGAGAGATCCCCTCCGATAACTGCAGTGAGGGCCCGGCGCTGCGTCGCCCATGCGGGGCAGTCCGCCAGCGTGTGCAGGGCCGTGTCCTCACTGCAGTAGCAGTGATGGCAGGCAGGACTCGGTTCCCACCTAGCAACTGAGTGCAGATACTTTCCGAAGCAACCGTGCCCGGAAAGTACCTGCGTCAGGCGGAAGGAAAGGGTCCCGTGTTGCCGCCCTACTCACTCCGCGATGACCGGCTGGAGAGCCTCCAGCCGGAACGACCATCTGAGCATGGTAGCTCGGCGAGCGGCTTCGCGCAACTCGCGTACGTCCTCGGGCGGAGGGCAAAATCCGCTCTCCGCCCGGAAGTCAGCCACTCGCCGATAAACTTCGGCGAGCACTTCCGCCTCCAAGTCCCACGGCGTTCCAGCCAAGGCACAAGCCGCCTCTGTGTACACCGTGCGGTATCCGCGTATGGCTCTGACCGCAAATATCCTCTGGGGACGCCAGAGACGCGCCCTATTCTGGGCGGTCAGAGCCGCCGCCCACACCGGTGAACCGTAAAGTGCCATCGACCGGACAACCCCCGTGTACAACCGCCTAGTTGGGACATTGGCCTCGCCCAAATTGAGCAGAAGTCGCCCTAGGACGGAGGCAGTGCCCACCAACTTAGGGCCAAGCCGTAGGAAGTGCTCGTCGAAGTGCCACCTCATATCTAGGCCTAGGCCCAGATATCTCATGTGCACGAGGACCGAGTTGAGCTCGGCCAGGCGCTGGCCTGGACCCATGTAATAACAGGGCCTCCGTCTTAACCAGGGCCACCCGTAGACCCAGCGCCTCGATGCGCCCGACTACCAGAGAGACTCTTGTGGCCAGGCGCGCCGCCTCCTCAAAGTTTGCCCCTCGGGCCGTGACCAGGGTGTCGTCTGCGTAACAGATTACACCCAGCCCAGGGGGGGGGGGGGGTAGCCTCGTAGGGCCCACTTGTATCCCATGTTCCACAGGAGTGGTCCTAGGACAGACCCCTGTGGAACACCGCACGACATGGCCCTGCGTCTCAAGGCGCCATCTCGGTCCTCGTACCTCGTACACGACGGTACGCTCCTCTAAATAGCCTGCCACCAGCCGCCACAGGTACTGTGGCACTCCGTGGTACTGGAGTGTAGCCCTGATGCAGCTGAATGGCAGACTATTGAAGGCGTTGGCGATGTCCAAGGACACCGCCAACACCACTCCGCCGCAGCTCACCGCCTCTTCGGTCACGGCCGTCAGGTGCAGGATCGCGTCGACCGTGAAACGCCCTTCTCGAAAACCGAACACGTCGTCCGACAGGTCGGGGCCCAAATCGCAGAGGTGCCGGACGATGCGGGCAGAGAGATCCCTCTCAAACAACTTACCTCCTCGTCCAGTAACAAGATGGGCCTATAGGCCGCGACCGAATCGGCAGGCCGTCCATGCTTTTGGATCAGTACCAGCTTCCCGCACTTCCAGCGCTCAGGCAAGCGTCCGGACGCCGGGCTAGCGTCCAACATTCCCCTGAGGTGGTCCGACATGTAGTCGAGGGTTCCGGCCATCACTCGGGCAGGTACCCCGTCTGGCCCGGGGGCGGTGTTCTTGGAACGGGTCCGTAGAACAGCCGCCCCTACCTCAGATTCCCTAACGGGCGGAACATCACCCTCACTGCCCCGACGACGACCACGACGGGCCATCGATGGGGGTGTGTGTTCCGCCCGCTGCGGGAATAGGCCCTCGACCACTTCCTGCAGGAAGCTGGGCTGGAGAGTCTCCGTGAGGGGGGGGGGGGCAGTGTGCGGAGCTTTTGACGCACCGCACGATAAGGGGTACCCCAGGGGTCACGCTCCAGACTCTCCAGCATCTTCTCTCTACTCGCGTCTTTGGCGCGGCAGATGGCCAGCCTCAGAGTTTCCTGAGCTGCCCGGTACTCCTCATGAAGCCGATCCACTTCCTCCAGACCTCACTTCCTCACCGACCCCACTTCCTCACCCACCGCCAACTCCTGGGACCACCAGTAGATCTCCTTCCTCGGAGGCCGACACCCACGAACGCGGGGCATGGCCGCATCGTAGACCTGCGTTAAGGCATCAGCGAAGCGACCAGCCCCCACGTCGACCTCCTCGGTCGGGGCCTGCGGAGACAGCCAAGCTTTGAGAATGGCCGCCTCCTCCAGTAGATCCCTGTCGAGCTTGGCGACAGCCCACCGCGGGAAGCGGGAAGAGTGCCGCGCCGCGTGACCCCAACTGGGGTCCTGGGACCGGGAGAGCTCAAATCGGATATACAGTTGATCCGAGAGCGTCTCAACCTCTTCCAGGACACACCAGTTCCTTCCTCGTGCGACGTTAGGGTAGCGAACGAAAGGTCCACTATCGACCCCCCCTGCTGTCGCATGCACGTGTTGGTGGAGCCCCTGTTCAGCAAACAGAGGCCTACCGAAGCCGTCCACTCCTCTACGGCTTCGCCCGTGGCGTCCGTCGCCGGGGGACCCCACGCAATGGACTTTTGCGTTGAAGTCCCCCAGCACGAGGCACGTCCCAGACGCAAGTCGCCGCATCGAGGCCTCCAGGTTGTTGAGGAAGACCTCGAAGTCGCTTCGACTCCGGTTGGGGGAGAAGTAAACACCGTAAACGGTGTTCTCCTCCCACTCGGCGGCAACATATCCAGTGCCTTTGTCTCTTAACGAAAAGGGCGGGGAATGAGCCGCTCTGGAGCCGACGACTGCCATGGAACTGTCCCAGTCACCCATCCAATTAGGGCGGGTAGGAACATAATAAGGCTCCACGACTACGGCAAGACCTGACGACCACTATGCCATGGTTTGCAGTGAGAGATCCTGCGCCGCGGCACTGTGGTTGAGGTTCATCTGGACCAGGAGGCTGGAGACTTGATCCATTACTGGACGGTATCTCCAACCCCTTCCATGGGCGACGGCGTCGCGCGATTGTCGTCGGAGGCAGCCTGGGTCGTCAGGCTAACCTCCGGCACTTGCCGAGAAGCACGAGGAGGCTTGCAGCCCCCCCCCTTTTTTTTTTTAACGTGTGGAAATCCCCACGGACCGTCACCCCGTCGGGGGTTACGGCGGGGTGGTGTGTCGGACTCGACCCGACTAAAACCACACGGTGTGACCCTCTCTGCGCCTGTATATTGGAAGGAGTCCAGGGACGGGATTTCCTTCTGGACTCCTCCCAGCGCCTGCCCGCACTGTTGCGGGCACCACCTCAAATTTCGACTTTGTAATTGGGCAACGTCCGGTCACACGCGGACGCTGCCCCCTCGCGGTTGGCCACTACTGCGGACGGACGGGAAACCCGTCCCGCCCATCCGCGGCCACTCTCAGGGCGGCATGAGACGCAGGTATGCGCGCCTCCGCCGCCCAGGGCGCCGGCGGCGGATCGGGTCCGAGTGGATGTCATCCTCTCGGGCCTTCTCCGCCACCTCCTTCTGCAAGATTACGTCCTCGCAGAAGGTTGCTACCGCGGTAAAACAACTGTCGCTGCCAGCCATCGATCTTAAGACGGCCGGCAGCGAGAGATCCCCTCCGATGACTGCAGTGAGGGCCCGGCGCTGCGTCGCCCATGCGGGGTAGGCCGCCAACGTGTGCTGGGCCGAGTCCTCACTGCAGTCGCAGTGGTGGCAGGCGGGACTCGGTTCCCTCCTAGCGACCGAGTGCAGGTACTTTCCGAAGCAACCGTGCCCGGAAAGCACCTGCGTCAGCCGGAAGGAAAGGGTCCCGTGCTGCCGCCCTGCCCACTCCGCGATGACCGGCTGGAGAGCCTCCACGGCGGCGAAGCCAGCGCGTGGGGTCTCCAGTCGGAACGACCATCTCACCATTGTGGCTCGGCGAGCGGCTTCGCGCCACTCGCGCACGTCCTCGGGCGGAGGGCGAAATCCGCTCTCCACCCGGAAGTCAGCCACTCGCCGATAAACTTCGGCGAGCACTTCCGCCTCCAAATCCCACGGGGGTGTTCCGGCCAAGGCGCACGCCGCCTCTGTGGACACCGTGCGGTATCCGCGTATGGCTCTGATCGCCAATATCCTCTGGGGGCGCCAGAGGCGCGCCCTATTCTGGGCGGTCAGAGCCGCCGCCCACACCGGTGCACCGTACAGTGCCATGGACCGGACAACCCCCGTGTACAGCTGCCTCGTGGGAACACTGGCCCCGCCCAAATTGGGCAATAGTCGCCCAAGGGCAGAGGCAGTGTCCACTAGCTTAGGAGCCAGCTGTAGGAAGTGCTCGTCGAAGAGCCACCTACCGTCGAGGAACAGACCCAGATACCTCATCTGGGCCCGGACCGGTACGAGGACCGAGTTGACCTCGATGGAGGCGCCGGCGGGTGGACCACGACGGGGCCCATGAAATAAAAGGGCCTCCATCTTATCCAGGGCCACCCGTAAACCCAGCGCCTCGATGCGCCCGACCACCAGGGAGACTCCTGTGGTGGCCAGGCGCGCCGCCTCCTGAAAGTTAGCCCCCCGGGCCGTGACAAGTGTGTCATCGGCGTAACAAATTACGTCCAGCCCGGGGGGGAGACGCCCTCGTAGGGCCCAGTCGTATCCCATGTTCAACACCGCACGTCATGGCCCTGCGTCTCAAGACGCCATCTCGGTCCTCGTACACGACGGTACGATCCTCTAAATAGTCTGCCACCAGCCGCCTCAGATACTCTGGCACTCCGTGAAAGCGGAGCGCTTCCCTGATGCAGCCAAATGTCAGACTATTGAAGGCGTTGGCGATGTCCAGGGACACCGCCAACACCACTCCGCCGCAGCTGACCGCCTCCTCGGTCACGGCCCTCAGGCGTAGAACTGCATCGACCGTCGAACGCCCGAGTCGTCCAGGCCCGAAATGCGCAATTCCGCACACTTTGTGGGCCTGGCGACTTTGACACCATCCTCGGCTGCGAACATAACGCGCAGCTTCTCCGCAAAGGCGTCCGCCGACCTTGCGCCTTCAGCCCCCGGGAACTCGAGCACTCGAGCTCCCGTTTGGGACTTGCGCAAGCTCATGCCTGCCGTCCCGAACTCAGTGGCGAGACTGCGGGCCCTTTGGAAGAGTACGTCAGTCCGCCACTGACCGCCTTCGGCGACACGGTCACCACCACAGCCGCTGTTTTAGGCGGCTGTAGTTTCCGCGCCTTCTTCTTGGTGGCCGTTGCCACCGGTGGCGAAGGCGGGCCTTGGGTTCCTCCGCCTCCTTTCTGAGCAGCCTTTTTCGCCCGCCTTCGGGACGACTTCGACCCTCCCACTACCTGCCAACGGTCATCGGAGGCAGATGTGGAGGGACCCGGCAGAGATGGTGGAGTGGGGAGCGGAGGGAACTCCGCTCCGGACTTCGCCGCCGTTTCAGGCAACGGCTTGGCCGGTGCCTTGGCCGGTGCCTGGGCCGGCGCCTTGGCCGGGGCCTTCGCCGGCACCTTGGGCCCCTTCCCCGATCTTTTGGGAGTCGCAGGGGCCGGAGCCGAAGCCGCCGCCGATGCATACGACACAACGGGAGCGGTCGGTGCAGCCACAGCCTTCGTCCGCTGCGACGCGAGCGGCGGGCGGACAATAGGCGCCGGGGGCAGCCTCGCCTCAAGGCCAGCCAGGCGGCCGTCCAGAAATCGCCTCACTGCGTCGAGGACCTGGTGCAGCTGGGCGTCAGGTACCTCGTCGCCAACAACACACAAATGAGCTCGCGACGCATAAGTGCGGATACGTTTGGTAACTGGCGTCTCCAGGGATGAGTCACTGTCTGTATCCCTGGAGGGCCCAAGCTTATTGCTATTGCTCGCCCCCGTATTCATCTCCATCAGCCCCGTACTGGCACAATCGCGCGTGCCAGCCGTGGCCGATCGGCTCCCAGCAGTCAGATTGACTCCTAGGAGCCCCACCAAGATGGGCGGCCCGAGCCACCACGGCCACCTTGGCCGCTACGTCCACTCCCGAAGAAGAGCTCCCCTTGAGGATGCCCCTCCTCTCCCTCTTACTCTCCGTTTCAGTGTCCGTTTTGGTCGCTGTTTTCGTTGTTTTGTGTTCCAAATATTTGTTTGTTTTAATTTCATCATTAGACATAATAGTCCCACGAGTGGGGGAGAACTAAAGGTCCACCCGGGCAGAGATCCCCCATTACCCGGGCAAGCGTAAATTTTAAACCCAACCGAGGGGTCCGCACCTTGAGGTACCTACCTCGGCTTGGGGTGCGCTCGCAACTGAACTACCCATCAGCCATGCATCCCCTGGCCACACACCAGAACTTGGGATTCGGGGTTATTTTTTATAGAAGTTTTCTTCCTCGCGGTCCAGGTAGTTAAGCCAAGACCCACGCCCCCGATCAGAGCCGCGAGACATAACTGTTTACGCCAAACAGGCGTAACGTTTCCGAACGGTTGTCAAACTGACGGGCGAAGTGACGTTTGGCATAGACTTAACTGACAACGTGGTTGGAACCGCGGCGCAAGCACCCGACGCGCTAACAAAAACGGTGTGTGAAGTGTAAAGACATTCTGCTCAACGGAAATAAACCCCTGATCAGCCGGGATTACGTTATGCCAACGGTGGCAGGAAGACTACGTCTCCCTGCCTGCTCGGTGGTAGTGTGAGTACACCCGTACTCCTTTCACCACTAGCAGCGAAGAAACTATGACCTCACAGGGTCCCGCCTTCTGGTTTTTTACTGAGGTTTCCTCCTCCTTGCTCCGCAGAGCGAAGAGCCAGCAGGGCAATCGGCAGACACGCCCACCCTGCTGGACCAGGCCTTGCCCGAGAGCCGATGGAATGGATTCCTCTTCTGCTAGAATATTAGCCGCAGACGGAAATGCTCTGCAACATCGCCAACGTTTCCAGGGTGCACCACGTGGAAGTTTTCTAGCCAGCACCCCAATACATCTAGTATTGGCTCAACGTTGCGGCAATTAATAGAGCGTACTAAGAAGCACAGTTCAAAGGAAATAAACTTTTAGCGAGCGAAATTGCCACTTGGTGGCGTGGCAGTCGCTCTGCGGCAGCTGTTTCTAAACTTAGTCCATGGACACATAACCACACGAGTAAATAAACGTACAGAGACAAAGCTTCAAACAACCGCGCCACTGTAGATATGTAAGATGTTTGACTAATAAGATATTGAACACCACAAATGTACACTTATTGTGATATTCCTGCCGTTGCATCGCCCACGATGGATAGCCACAATTAAGACCGCTGTTAGGCTGACGCTCCGATAAACAAATCAAAAGCTGAGAAATGTTTTGTGTATTTATTTCAATCTTCTTTTTTTTTAACCTGTGGAAATCCCCACGGAACGTCACCCCGTTGGGTGTTGACTCAAACCGACTAAAACCACACGTTGTGACCTCTCCTCGCCTGTGCTCAGGTAGGGGCCCAGGGTGTTATCTCCTTCTGGACCCCTCCCGGCGCCTGCCCGCATTGTTGCGGGCACCGTCTTCATTTATACTCTCGATTTGGGCGGCCATTGACCGGATAACCCCCGTGTACAGCCGCCTAGTGGGAACACTGGCCCCGCCAAATTGGGTAGAAGTCGCCCTCGGGTGGAGGCAGTGTCCACCAGCTTAGGACCGAGCTCGTCGAAGTGCTCGTCGAAGAGCCACCTACCGTTTAGGACCAGACCCAGGTATCTCATCTGGGCCCGGATCGGTACGAGGACCGAGTTGACCTCGATTGAGGCACCAGAGGGTGACCACAACGGGGCCCATGAAAGAATAGAGCCTCCGTCTTATCCAGGGTTACTCGTAGACCCAGCGCCTCGATGTGCCCGACCACCAGGGAGACTGATGTGGTGGCCAGGCACGCCGCCTTCTGAAAGTTGGCCCCCAGGGCCGAGACCAAGGTGTCATCTGCGTAGCAGATCACACCCAGCCCGGGGGGAGACGCCCTCGCAGGGCCGAGACCAAGGTGTCATCTGCGTAGCAGATCACACCCAGCCCGGGGGGGAGACGCCCTCGCAGGGCCCAGTCGTATCCCTTGTTCCACAGGGGTCTGTCCTAGGACAGACCCCTGCGGAACACCGCACGACATGGCCATGCGTCTCAAGGTCCTCGTATATGATGGTATGCTCTTCTAAATAGTCTACCACCAGCCGCCTCAGGTACTCTGGCACTCCGTGATAACGGAGCGCTTCCCTGATGCAGCTGAATGGTAGACTATTGAAGTCGTTGGCGATGTCCAAGGACACCGCCAACACCACTCTGCCGCAGCTCACTGCCTCTTCGGTCACGGCCTTCAGGCGCAGAACCGCGTCGACCGTCGAGCTCCTTTCTCGGAAACCGAATTGGGCATCCGACAGGTCGTGGCCCACCTCGCAGAGGTGCCGGACGATGCGGGCAGAGAGAACCCTCTCAAACAAATTACCCGCCTCATCCAGCATCGTGTTGCTGGATGAGCATATAGGCCGCGACCGAATCGGCAGGCCGTCCCGGCTTCTGGATCAGGACCAGCTTCCCGCATTAAAGCGCTCAGGGAAGCGTCCGGACGCTAGGCTAGCGTCCAACACTTCCCTGAGGCGGTCCGACATGTAGTCGAGGGCTGTGAGGGCCGACATTAGCTGTGGTTTGTTAACAATGGTCTATGCAAACCACATAGACCACTGTTTACAAACCACAGCCAAAATAAATATTCATCTCCATTATGTTGAACTGATAGGTCATATCCTGGGGAAATGTGACCGCTGCAAACGACTCGAGATAGGTGAGCATTATAATATTTGACCACCT
Organism: Phragmatobia fuliginosa; assembly: GCA_932526445.1. NCBI lineage: Eukaryota > Metazoa > Arthropoda > Insecta > Lepidoptera > Erebidae > Phragmatobia > Phragmatobia fuliginosa. The sequence continues at coordinate 6,610,271 of OW052057.1, read as the reverse complement.
TGGTGCCGCACTTTCAGTGTATGCGATTGCTGTGCAGGCTGTGCCTGAGGACTCGGTTTCAAATCCTGTGTCGTACCAAATTAATTGTATGATGTATGAGAACAGATATAATTTGCTTCGGAATTTGGGTGTACACCATGTAAAGTATTTTTATAGTAAATAAAATAAAATTGGTATAGTCAAATGTTTATTAGTATTATAATTCATATGGTTAATTTTTTATTGTTTTTATGTTTTAATTCGATTTATTTATTAAACTTAAAACACCTTTAACCAGTTACACAATACCGACATCCAAATCTAAGGCCAGTCTGCTCTAACATCTAATCTAATTTCTGATTCTTCTTTCAAAGTCCATAAACTAAACTCTTTCTTGTATAGATATTTCGTGTCCGGATACTGGTTTCAGGATGAAGTCGAATCGTAGCTGTAGATTGGAGTCGTCTGCTGTGACCTTGTAGCGACGTAAGAAATGTACCATTGTGGTCTTCATAGATATCATGGCGTAGGTTTTACCTACAAAAGTAATTTATGTAGCTGAATTTAAATTTAATGAATTTATAAAAAATAATAAAAACTAATGAAGGTACTAATTAATTGTCAACTATCTCGTTTGCTTCTACTCAAAATGTTTACTATTACTTTGCCCTTATTACGTATCCTAGCCAAGTTGCATTCTACAAATGTCAGGATGACGTAATCTTAACACTAAGTCACGTGGTCAAATCAAACCATTAGCGATTGTACAAAAACGAAGCGAAACATTTTCAGCTTGGGTAAGAGGGATGTTTAGTAGTATGTAGTATTTATCTACACTCACACTCTTCACTTTTGAGCATTTAGGATCTTTTATGATGTTAAACATTCGATATGTAAAAATATATAAATATGTATGACTAGCTGACCCAGAAAGCCTCGACTGCGTCTTCTTTTGCCCGTTGCGTGAAGTTAAACCACGTTAGCTTTTCCATGACATACTTTTATAAGAGAACAATTCTGTCATACATTGCTTTTTGCTTGTAGCGGACCCTAATTTATTTATATGTATTATTGTGTAATAATATTGTGATTTGTTTCTTTTGTTTGTGTTCAGTAATTAATATTTTTTAATCATTTAAATATTAAATTTATTAGCGTTCTAAGTTTTTTATCTAGGTATATATTTATTTTGTTATTATTACATCGCGCACGAAAACCTAAGTATATTGCAAATATTTAACCGTTAAGCGCACGCAGCGAAAGCTCTCAAGAGAAAAAAATATCGATTTTGAAACATTTTCATCGGTGCTCCGCTTCTATAGGTGTTAGCTTGATGATATATAGCCTTTCTCGATAAATGGTCCAAACAACACTAAAATAATTTTTCAAATCGGACCAGTAGTTATACTGATATTAGCGATATTAGCGCGTTCAACCAAACATACTCTTCAGCTTAACGATTGTACATAAAAAAGTATCTAACACATACCATTGTGATAGGTTTAAATGAACTTACCTAAACAAGAGCGTTTGCCCAAGCTGAATCCCATGAATGTATTTGGATTGATTGGCGTATCTTCGCTAAGCCATCTCTCTGGCCTAAAGCTGTCCGCATCTTTACCCCATACAGGATGGCGGTGAGCACCATGCAAGAGTATTACGCATTCGCTCCCTGCTCGCATAGTATAATTTTCTACAAAGATCAGATAAAGTTTAAATTAAACGAACATGAAAATGTAATGCTTGTATTACTAATGCATATACATCGTTGCCTGGAAGAGATTGCCTTCGGGCGATAAGGCCGCCACTTGTACCTTTCTAGTATAAGCTACCGTTGTATATTATTATTCTGGTGTACAATAAAGAGATGTATTATTATTATTATTATTACATCTGGTGTAAGTAAGCATAAACTTATGTAGGGATCAAAGTTATTTACTTAAACATAAATTAAACATCCTTTTAATTCTATATCAACCATTTTCAAAGATACAATGAAAAGATAGCGTATTGTCCTAACATCCCATAACAACATAGCATTAGTAGGTGGTAAAATTTATAGACTTGCATGAAAGTTCCCCTCTTCTTGTTACGGTTTCACGCCTAAATCACTGAACCGATTTGATGAATTTTCGGATAGAGATAGATGGAACCTTGAGAAAGGACATTGTAACGTGGCCACATTGGCCAACTTCTATAGCGCGCGGGGTTCACAACGCTCGATCGCGGCTATATAAGCAGCGCGCGCCTCAAGACCGCCTTTTCTCTGCAATTCCGCTATTGCCTTTTATCTGGAGGCATCACCGACCGAACTCTCAAGGACCACGCCCTAACCTAAACTTTAAAAAGAGTTTAAACCCACTCACTTATGACTTTCAATTGAAGGAAGTCGTTCCATCTAAGCGGTCATCAAAAATTGTAGCGGAAAGCCACTCAGCGCCCTCTACCGGCCACCTCGGTATTTTTAACGTTATATTTGATCGTTTTTCAAAACATTGTTTATTGTTTCCTATTAAAGGTACGCGTCCATTGGCCCGTGCCGGACGCACCGCACGCACGGCACGCAACGGATTTTATTTTGCTTTGTATGATTTCAGGTGCTTGACGCCATGACGCGGATGCTGGACGGGCGTCTGGTCGGCCTGGGGGCGAGGCTTCCCCCCGCGCCGGTTGTCCGCCCCCCGCTCGCGTTGCAGCGCCCCCAAGCTGCCGCTCCGTCTGCGCTTCCTCTGGTAGGAACTCGCGTGACCTACGCGGCGGCGACGTCGGCCCCGCCCCCCCCCCCCAAAACCAAAAGGAACCGAAGAAGGGGGCTGTGAAACCGGCCCAGGCGCCGGCATCGACACCGGCCAAAGCACCGGCCAAGGCACCGGCCAAGAAGGGGCCACAAACGGCGCCCTCAAGTGGAGCGGACTTCCCCCCGCTTCCCACTCCGGCGCCTCCGACGGGTTCCCCGGGACCAGCCCCTTCTAACGAGGGTTGGCAGGTTGTGGGGTCCTCAAAGAGGTGCCAGCAGCGGCAGCGAGCGCGGGCGAGGAAGGCCTCCCAAGGCGCAGCCCAAGACCCGCAGCCGCCGGTGGCGGCAGCGGCCTCTAAGAAGAGGCGTTAACGCTGATTAGCGATGTGGCCATGCCCCGCGTTCGTGGTCGTCATCGTACGGTGCGTCAAAAGCTCCGTACACCAGGCCCCCCTTTCGAAGACTCTCCAGCCCAGCTTCCTGCAGGAAGTGGTCGAGGGCCTATTCCCTGGAGGTGACGTTCCGCCCGTCAGGGAATCGGAGGTAGGGGCAGTTGTTCTACGGATCCGGTCCAAGAACACCGCCCCCGGGCCGGATGGGGTACTTGCCCGAGTGATGGCCCGAGCCCTCGACTACATGTCAGACCGCCTCAGGGAAGTGTTGGACGATAGCCTGGCGTCCGGACGCTTCCCTGAACCCTGGAAGTGCGGGAAGCTGGTACCGATCCAGAAGCATGGACGGCCTGCCGATTCAGTCGCGGCCTATAGGCCCATCGTGTTGCTGGACGAGGCGGGTAATTTGTTTGAGAGGGTTCTCTCTGCCCGCATCGTCCGGCACCTCTGCGAGGTGGGACGCCCAATTCAGTTTCCGAGAAGGGCGTTCGACGGTCGACGCGATCCTGCGCCTGAAGGCCGTGACCTAAGAGGCGGTGAGCTGCGGCGGAGTGGTGTTGGCGGTGTCCTTGGACATTGCCAAAGCCTTCAATAGTCTGCCATTCAAGCGCTCCGCTGTCACGCGATGCCAGGGTACCTGAGTCGGCTGGTGGCAGTGACTATTTAGAGGGGCGTACCGTCGTGTACGAGGACTGAGATGGCACCTTGAGACGCAGGGCCATGTCGTGCGGTGTTCCGCAGGGGTCTGGTGGCTTGCGCCTTGGCCGGAACACCCCCGTGGGATTTAGAGGCGGAAGCGCTCGCCGAAGTCTATCGGCGAGTGGCTGACTTCCGGGCGAAGAGCGGCTTTCGCCCTCTGCCCGAGGACGTGCGCGAGTGGCGCGAAGCCGCTCGCCGAGCCACCATGCTGAGATGGTCGTTCCGGCTGGAGACCGGCCGGCTTTAGTCGGTTCGAGTCCGACACCGTAACCCCCGACGGGGTGACGGTCCGCGGGGATGTCCACACGTTGAAAAAAAAAAAGTTGTCATTACTGGCAATAATGATGGAGTACATTAAGTATATATGTATACTCACTTAGTTTGACATCCTTTTGCACATGTCTTAGAGTAACCGGTGCAACTGGAAAGACACGTAAACTTTCTTTTATAACAGCTTCTGTATATACAAGCTTACTGAAGTCATCTTTTCCGACATCTCGTCCGACGTCGACAAAAATGTCCTTTATCCTTGAAAGAAAATTTTAAGAAATTAGAAAGTTATGTCACTTATTGGAAAAGACAAGCACCCACATTTTTCTACGTATAAGCCTGCCAAAGTAACTGCACTCTGCCTGATGAAAAGTATGAGTAGAATCAACTATACTACCTAATTGCGAATGAAGTATGATTACCCAACCTATGGCGGCCTATGAAAAGCATCTCAAAAGGCCGCCGTAGTGTGGTTATACAGAAGTATCTGTAGAATCTATGGTCTCTCACTCGCCAATGAAACACGACAGTACGATTGTGATGGCATTCATTTTTGCTTTATCTTCAGTAAGAACACATAATCTTTGTACATTGCCATAACTTTAAATATAAATAAATGTTTCGGACATTTTACATACAACGCCATTTAGTCCTAAACTAAACAGAGCTTATATTATGGGTACTAGACAACTGATATAAATACATAAACATACTTGATTTTTTTGGAAAAACATACTTATTAGACATAGAAAACACCCAGACTCCAAAACAAATATTTGCGGATCACACAAACAATTGGACCGACCCAGGAATCGAACCCGAGACCTCAAGCACAGCAGTTGCATATGCTACCAGTACGCCACTGAGGCAATCAGTTTGTTGGTACCATTTTCACGTTTAATTTTGCTTATGCAGTAGAACACTTTTTCCAGAATATTCTAAGGCTTGATACACTCTGGCATCCATCGATACCTAGAGATCGAAATCTAAGGAAGTTACTATAATTTTTAAAAGTGATCATTTTAACAGTTAAGAAGTCTTCTATAGGAAGAATGGAACTGCCTATATTGTACTTTTTCTTCTTCAATCTTGAAAACGTAACATACATGCAGACCTTCAAATCTTTGAACTAGTAATAATTTTCTAAAATATCAACTTCACTACGTGCCGAAAAATTATAACATCATCCTTCTTTTTCTTCCTAGCTTTTATTCTCGCTATTATTTGAGGTCGGCTTACTAGTTCAACGGCGTCTCGATCGAGGTCAACTCGGCCCTCGTACCGGTCCGGGCCCAGATGAGGTACCTGGGTCTGGTCCTAGACGGAAGGTGGCTCTTCGACGAGCACTTCAAACAGCTGGCTCCAAAGTTGGTGGACACTGTCTCCGCCCTAGGGCGACTTTTGCCCAATTTGGGCGGGGCCAGTGTTCCCACTAGGCAGCTGTATACGGTGGTCGTCCGGTCGATGACACTGTACGGTGCACCGGTGTGGGTGGCGGCTCTGATTGTCCAGAATGGGGCCTCTAGCGCCCCCAGAGGATATTGGTGGTCAGAGCCATACGCGGATACCGCACGGTGTCTACCGAGGCGGCCTGCGCCTTGGCCGGAACACCCCCGTGGGATTTGGAGGCGGAAGTGCTCGCCGAAGTCTATCGACAAGTGGCTGATTTTCGGGCGGAGAGGGGCATTCGCCCTCCGCCCGAGGACGTACGCGAGTGGCGCGAAGCCGCTCGTCGAGCCACCTTGGCTAGATGGTCGTTCCGGCTGGAGACTCCACGCGCTGGCTGCGCCACCGTGGAGGCTCTCCAGCCGGTCATCGCCGAGTGAGCAGGGCGGCAGCACGGGACCCTTTACTTCCGGCTGACGCAGGTGCTTTCCGGGCACGGTTGCTTCGGAAAGTATCTGCACTCGGTCGCAAGGAGAGAATCGAGTCCCGCCTGCCACCACTGCAACTGCAGTGAGGACACGGCCCAACACACGCTGGCTGTCTGCCCCACATGGGCGACGCAGCACCGGGCCCTCACTGCAGTCATAGGAGAGAAACTCTCGCTACTGGCCGTCATAAGATCTATGGCCGGTAGCAACAGTTGTTTTACCGCGGTCGCAACCTTCTGCGAGGACGTAATCACGCAGAAGGAGGCGGCGGAGAAGGCCCGGGAGGATGACCTCCACTTGGACCCGATCGGCGCCTATCTGCGCCTCATGCCGCCCTGAGTGTGGCCGCGGGTGGACGGGACGGGTTTCCCCGTCCATCCGCTTTAGTGGCTAGCCGCGAGGGGGCGGCGTCTGCGTGTGACCGGACGTCACCCAATCTGGAAAGGACGTATAGACGGCGCCCGCAACAGTGCGGGCAGGCGCCGGGAGGAGTCCAGAAGGAGAAAACAGTTCCCTGGATCCCTTCCAAATACAGGTGCAGAGAGGTCACACCGTGTGGTTTTAGTCGGCTCGAGTCCGACACACCGCCCCACCGAGAGCCCCGGCAGGGTGACGGTCCGCGGGGATTTCAACACGTTAAAAAAAAAAGTTGTCAGTATATTTGATCGCATTGACTTCCCAATAACAGTTAAATTTGTTCCAGAACTTACTCCTTATACATTTTTTCTTGAACTCTTGGATGTGTTCCCAATAGTATCATGATGTAACTTAATAAAGTCGAAGTAGTATCGAAACCGGCGAGTATTGCTGTATCTACTTCTTCTCTGATTTCCTTGTCTGTCAAAGACTTATCTTCTAATTCCAGTAGAAGATCTAAGAAGGGTTTGTACTTAATATCTGCAACAATATTATATTCACTGTGATAGTAAAGTAGCTTGTAGTATGGGTACTAGACAATGGATATAAATACATAAACATACTTTTTTTTAATACATACATATTATAGATAGAAAACACGCAAACTCCGAAACAAATATTTGCAGATCATACAAACATTTGGTCCGATCCGGGAATCGAACCCGAGATCTCTTGATCAGCAGCCGCAAATGCTTACCACTAGACCAACAAGCAAGTCTGAAAGTAAAAGAGAGTTAAAAATATCTTCATATCACTTTCCTGCGAGATCGTGGGATCACCACGGTAGAGGCAATTAAATTCTAGTATACCTACTCTGACCATAGCCAAGTTACCCTAGGTGCACCGACGGCGCGGTCAGTACCTGGATGGGTTACCATTTGTGTGGTGGATACCATAAGTGTGTCCGTGATTAGCTGAACAGTCGGTCCCGGTTGTTTTCATAGGATAACAGTCGTGAAGCGTAATTACAGAGATTTGGGCGGCTTAGAAACATTCAACGGCTAGGTTACGTAGCTACAGCTTGATCTTGCACGTCTTGGCCTTAACTCTCTTCTGAGCGAAGATCCGAGCCCAGTAGTGGGACATTATAGGTTGTTGATGTTAGTAGAGGATACGACTAGACCTTCACACATAATATTTCTGTTGGATGAAAAGTATTTTATATGAAATTTAATATATTAAATACCGGCCAACCCAACGTAAGTATATTCTAAAGACTTCATACTTTAGATTGGTATTAAATTTATTCTTTACTAGATTTCGCCTGCGGCTCCGCCCGCGTGTATCTCGATTATTGCAGTAAAAAGTAGCCCATGTGTTATTCTGATATATAAGCTATACCACTGTAAAGGTTCATCCTAATCCATTCAGTAGTTTTTGCATGAAAAAGCAACAAACATTTATTCATACATACACACAAACTTTCGCGTTTATAATATTAGTAGAAAACTCATGAGTACCATGTTTAGCGCAGTCATTTTTTATTAATAATAGTTTGGGCACGAATTTTTTAGCCAACCCACCCGTTATATATTTTATACTACACCTGATCGGAACACTAGTCAATATTCACTGAAAATGATTTTCATTTTCAGTGAATATTGACTAGTGTTCGAGTTCGAGACGTTAGTCTTTTCCTTGACCTGAATAAGCGGGAGGAAAAAATGTATGAAAATCCATTTCTAACGTGTTTTAGCGGGAGAGAAAGTTGTATGAATTTTCATTTCTCATGTGTTATCTTATAAGGAGTTTTCATATAATTTAAATATGGAATCTCCGTGCCACTGACATCATTTTATGAAGAATAAAAAAAAAACAAAAGAAGCGCGAAATATTGGTCAAATTCTTTGCTAAATTGTGTCTTACATGGTGTCTTACGTTTTGATTTTATTTTATAAATACTTTAAATGTTCCTCACAGGTGTAGTATAAAGCACTGTGTAGCACTCGGGTGAAAGTCCCATTCCTACCTCGGGAGTATTGTGGCCCTAGGCTGCGCCTTCGGGCCACAAACTGCTCCCTCGCTAGTAATCGGTCCCTTTCCTCCCTCGGTGAACAATGTACTATTAATTAATATTTTAAATTTTATAGAAAACACTTTTCATACAGACGGGGAAGGTTGTTTCAATTCGGATCTTAGACCATATAGATAGATAGATAGATAGATAGATAACTCTTTATTTGCACACAAAATTACAGAGTTACAAAAGAAAAAGGAACACAATGATCAAATATAGAGTGTACAAAGGGCGGCCTTATTGCTGAAAGCAATTTCTTCCAGGCAACCTTAGGATGGATCAAATGTTGTAGGGTGAAAGACGTAGTTGAATATGGATTTGTGAACCTACTATTTGCTTATTATTAGGTACTATACCATATATATATCTACCTGATGTGTTTTTCTCAGTTCCTATATCGCTGTTGACTATAGCTGCTTTTTTCATTTGAATCACCTGTAATAAAGTAATAAAAATTGCATTAATAATAACAGAAACTTAGTTTTACAAGAAAATTATTTAGATAAGTGGTATGTAAAGACAGTTATTTTTATTCTAAACTAGTTGTGTCCCGCGGTTATTGTTGTAAATGACGTGTAAATTTAGTGTAATTAACTCCATATCTCATCAGCCACCCGCCAGTGAAAGTCCCGTCACAATCAATCCGGCCATTCCAGACATTACCAGGAACATGCAGACAGACGGACAGACAAAAAATTTAAATATTGCAGTAAGCATGTCAGTACTGTATTACTTTCATATGCGTTTAGTAAATGACTGTTAATTTAATGTTACATGTAGACACTACATATTACAATTTGGAAAAGAAAAACATTTACATTAAACCATATGCTGTGACTGACTCAGTTGTGACATATAAAAATATTGAACCATTTTCTTAAATGCATTAAAATTTACTGTTTGCGCTTTCCTAATTTTTATTGGCAATGCATTCCACAAGCGTACAGCTTCAACCGTAAAAGATTGATCATAGAATTTAGTGGAATGCAGAGGCATCTCCAGTCTCAAATCTTCAGATGACCTTAGACATTTGTCGTGTGTGTCATTAAGGAACTTAAATCGTTCTTTGATGTAAAAGGGGCTCTAGGATTAAACAAGATGTTGTAAAGGAAAATGAGGATATGAGTATTCCGGTGAGAACGAATAGGTAGCCAGTTGAGCAATTGACGAAATTTAGAGACGTGATTATGCGATTTATTGCGCGCATAGAAGGAGCACTATGACGACCATTTTTTGCGCGAAGCGCTCTTACTCTAGCCGTAGGAGAACGCGAATTTGCGTAATAATTTTGGATAATTTCCAAGCGTTGGTTTAAAATAAAACGTGACATGATAAAATGGCAAACCTTACTGAACACAAATATCAAGAGACGTCAAAGATCATCAAACATGGCCGATATGAGCTGTCAAAACCAGATCATCCCTATTGGAAGACTCTTTAGTTATAGGTATATAGTAGAGCCACGCTGATTTCAGTACGAATGGGCCGGCTCGACTGGGGCAGTACTACCCTCACACAGAAGACCATCCTAATAATGACAGCATTCTTGCTCCGGAGGTCCAACTAATCTGCATTATTCTCCCAGAATCTCCAGAATGATGCAGAATTATCTGCTAAGGCACCATGGTATGGGTCACCATTCTAATGCCTACCCTCACAATGAGGTTGGTAACCCCTACTCCTGGGTTCTACTCATGCTTTCCATCAGGCAGAGTAGAGGCACTTTGATAGTTTTTAATATAAAAAAAATGTAATAAAGGGAGTATTAATAGTAATTTATATTTCTAACCATACTTGCTACCACCGCTTATAACACTTGACTTACCTTATCCGACATATCGCTAACAATTTTCACATATTTGTCTAGTTTTTTCTTGCGTCCACATAATTTAAATATAAAATCGCTTTGGAGCCAAAAGTTTTGAAACCTCGATGTTACGATGCTGAGGATTTCTTCCGTGGCATCCATATACTTTTTTATGAAATCCTTGTCTTCAAAGCCACTTAACCCGAATGCAGTTACTGTAATAAAAATGTGGTTTTATTTTATTAAAATCTAAAACTTTTCTTATTTTCTTTTCTTTACACAGTGAATGTTTCTCGCATCATAATCTATGGGTCAACCCACAAAACCTATATATCTACCTCGGCAGTCGGGAGGAGCTCCAAGAACGCATTAGCGGCTTCAGGAGTACCTTATGCCGATTGAGATACATCCCGGGGTGACCAGTGTCTCCCTTGGGGCTGTAGTCTAGTCGACAGGTTGAAAATGGTTCAAAATAGAGATACTGCTTTTAAAATTATGTGCGATAGCTCATTGTATTCGGAATGACGCCTAGAAAAATGTGCCAAAAGCGTGTATTAGCACATAAAAAATTGCAAAATTTATAAACAATTAAAGATGCTTTTTTTGCCAATATTTCATAAACTATTAATATTTAAGGAATTTCAGAAAAAGATTCTGAAAGAAGAGGAAATTTCCAATACAAAACTCCTTATACTCCCGGAACTCTATCTCCATTATTTATAATTTTAATTTTACGCTTAAAATAGGCCTGCGCGCGACATTTTTAGGTTGCACGCGTGGCGCCAAAAGCGAGTACGGCACATTAATTAATTTATTTAAGGTATTGAATATTTATTTTTAAATTTTAAAAAAATATGGTGTGTTCTGAACACTATAAAGAATTTATTTCCGTTGGAAATTTAACTTAAAGTTAATTTTTCAACAAGTTAAACAATTATTAGCTAACAAAACTTTCTCGAACGAAAATAATGGTCGTAAAATTTTTTCGCTTCGTAGAGCTTTTCTTACATACATAACAAGATCGCGCCATAAAAGTTAAAAAAATATTTATACTTTGTTTATAACAATTTTTTTACTTTACTACATAACTTGGATTTTCAGTTTTTGTTCAAGTTAAAAAAAATATTATAAGCAGTATAAATATTTTTTAAACTTGTATTTGCACTGTATTTATAATTATATAAAGTAGAAATACAGTGCTTTAATTCAATTTAATTGAAGGCAAATGAATGAATACGAAAAAAATGATAAAAAAAAACTTTACGATTTCAATTATTCATTTTTAGGGTTTCGTAATTCATTACTCGGAACCCCTATAGATTCGTCATGTCCGTTCGTCAGTCTGTCTTCGACTTACCGTCCAAACAGTAAGTGCTAGAAAGATGAAATTTTGCAATATTTCTATCACGTCGACAAAGTTTGTAGCACTTTGTCGACGTGATAAAATAAATCATGAAAAATATTTTTATTTAGGGTACCTTCCCTACACGTAGCGTGGGGATGATTTTTTTTCTCGCGTCTACCCCATCGTGTTGGGTATAATTACATAGGTCTTTTATAACCAATGAGAGGTTGCTCAGACGATTTTGTTATTTAGGCATCCGTTTGTGAGTTATTTAACGATAAAGAACCTTTTTTGCAAAAACAGGGCGTCCCAACTCCTCTAAAACCTAAAAGACTGGCTGGAAAAATTAAAAAAAAATCGTGATGTTAGTCCATGTAATGAGCCTTATAGGAAAACTATAACGGCTTAGATAGCTTTGTATTGTTTTATTGAAAAGATAATAAAAGCTGCCAAATGCGAGTCGGACTCGCCCATGAAGGGTTCCGTAGCAGCAAGTTAGATCATTTATAAGTTCTTATAATAGTATATTGATTGAAGGAAATGTAAAATACGGTTTACGATTTATGACGTATTAATAAAAAAACTACTAACTAGATCTCGTTCAAACCAATTTTCGTTGGTAGTTTACATGGTATATGTACAACATATATGTACAACATATATTTTTTTTGGTTTTATCACTCTCTTATTTTAGAAGTTACAGGGGGGGGGGACACATTTTTCCAATTTGGAAGTGTCTCTCGCGCAAAGTATTTAGTTTAGACAAAAATGATATTAGAAACCTCAACATCATTTTGGAAAACCTATCCATAGATACCCCACACGTATCTTCTTCTTCGTCGTTCCCTCAATGCTGAGGATCGCGACCACAAGTTATTAGCTTCCACTTCGTGCGGTTATACGCAGAGTGGACCGCACGGTGCATGCTGCCGCCCACCGCCTCCTTCACAGTATCACTCCAACGTGTAGGTGCCCTGCCTCGAGCACGTCTGCCGTCCATTTGCCCAGCAATGATCTGCTTCTCCAGACTGTGCTTTGAGGACCGCATAATATGCCCGAAGAAGCTTAGGGCTCGTTTCCGGCAAAGTGAGGACAGCCGCGTCGTGATGTTGATCTCTTTTAATATAGACTCGTTAGTTCGCATCGCATTCCAGGGGATGCGTAGCATCCTACGCCAACACCACATCTCGAAAGCATCGATCTTATTGCTATCGCGGCTTCTCAAGCTCCATGTTTCGGCACCGTACATAAATATAGAGAACACCAGAGCTCGAACCAATCGCACCTTAGTTGTACGGTGAATTCCGCGGTTCTTCCAGATTTTATCGAGATTGGTCATAGCACTCTTGGCCATACCGGCCCTACGACGGATCTCATCAGTGCAGCTACCATCACTCGTTATCAACGACCCAAGATACACAAACTGGCTGACTTTTTCATACGCGCTGAGTGCATCGGTGACTGGAAGTAGTTGCGCTCGGTCTACCACCATTATTTTAGTTTTTGAATGGTTGATCTTAAGACCGAGTTTGGCACTCTCAGCTTCAATTTTCTTAAGAAGAGTTGCCATTTCCATCTCACTCGACGCTACTATTGTTGTATCGTCTGCGTATCTCAGATTGCTGACCCTGCGACCACCTACTGCAACACCGCTGTCGGAAAAAAGTGACTGTGACATACGGACGGACAGAAAGACAGACAGACTTGACGAATCTATAAGGGTTCCGTTTTTTGCCATTTGGCTACGGAACCCTAAAAATGAAACTTGTATAATAAATCAGCTTAAAAACTAAGGCACAACACATTAACAAAAACACACAAAAAATATCAAGGGGACTTAAAACTTGTACAAGCTGTCACCTTTTCGATTTTTTTTTGTTCTAGACTTTTACCGAACTTTCAGACGACAGAACTTCATTTGTTTTTAAGTATTTTCATATATTTTTAAATTTAAAAAAAAAGTCAACTCAAGTATTAGGAATGTACATCCTATTTCGCATAAGACTTTATAAACATACATGAAACGGACGCAAAGACCAACCAACAAAAATTTAAATAAAAAGTTACGTTTATGATGGATGTACCGTATTTCATATGCATTACATAAAAAAACTGTTCAACAGATATTATATACACACATTTCGTTTCAGTCATATAGTACGGAACCCTAAAAATGAGTCGGAGATTGACAAATATTAGTTAAGTCATTTTAAAAATATGTAGATTGTATCTTCTAATAGAGGATAAATTACTGTCAGGAAAACCATGTTTAACGGAGTCCAAGCCCTCCCTTTTCATTTGATTCTGGTAAAAGGGAACTGTAAGGGCTATGACAGCGGTTGTCAATGACTATGATTTACTTACTTACTTGTTCAATAATATCACACAAAGTAGAATTATGTATGAAAATTATTTAAATAGGTTTGCCGGCGTATCGATTATTTTAGCTGGCAACACTGTTACGTGTCTGAAGGTAAGACACTGACGCAACACCGGGCACTGGCGCGTGCGACCGGTGACCGCAGGGATGGGAATCATTGACACTTTAAAATAATAATAACGCGATTGAATGATTGATTTTAGTCGATTACTTTCATGTCATAAGTCATAGACAAGGATCACAGGTGACAATGATTTTATCCCATCCCTAGATTATTATTGTTCGTTCATTCGTTCGCGAGTTCCTTTAAAAATGGAACGTCGTCGTTGACGAGCAGAGTTGTCGCGGATCATCTCGTGTGAGCACCACGTGTTCGGTGGAGTGTCTTATTTAAAATTATTAATCATGGGATGCTATTCAATGTCCTAACTGTATTTCGTGATCGAGTGCTTCAATAAAGTGAATGTACGAGAACATTCTCCTCACCCGCTAAACTCACGTCTACCCTCAATTAGAAATATGGGGCCTACTAACGTTCCCAGTGGACTCAAGATTTAACATCAGAAGTGGGATACGCAGGGTAACCACCTGAGGAGAATAGTGTAAAGTGAACAGCAGTGAGCAGCCCGGACAATCAAAGTGGCTACAAAACATTTTGATGAAAATCTCAATCACTGGCGACCGCTAATCCGCAACAATCGGAATTTAACATTACCGTAAGGCTGATTTGTTTGGACCACGACGATATGTCAGCGTTTTGGCACACAAGGGCACAGCATTTTGCACATAATTTTCTCTATCGAGTGTCGTTCTCTATCAGCTACGTATGCGGACAGGCTGGATATGTCGCGTCGGTTTGTGAAGAACGCAAGGGTTCCGAGCTACAGCAATGAAGGAGGTGCACATCTGTAAACATGAATCGACGAGGAGCAAAAGCAACGCAGAATCCGGTGAGATCGTTTCTTTTTATTTTCTCGTTGATAGTGGGCATGCTTTTGGTTAGTATTTTACACAGTGTCGTAGTATCGGGGGTAGTTAAAAAAAAATGAAGAAAAAAAAAAAGGAACCGTAAGATGTTTCGCAAATACTATCTACTACTAAGTTACTATTTTACGTTGTGCCGAAAGGAACGATAAAAGGTAAAGTAATTCTATAGGCAGTGATTTTTTTAAACGAGTACGTCAGTGTGCAAATTAACCGTATTGCTTTTTTTTTACAAAAGTAAGTGAGTTTCAGCGAAAAGCATACCCAAACTAAGCCAAGCTCTTGAGGATATAGATACTGACTTAAACTGTGTGGACAAAATCAAATCAAAAATCTTATTGATCTTAATTTAGTTACGAAAATATTCTGAATTCTTTATCGATGGTATACCAGGGCATCGCGTCTTTACAGGAGATTTACGGGTAGACCCTATTGATCAATATAAGAATGTTCAAAGACGAAAAAGTTTCACCCCTCCTAGAAGCGTAAGTTATTTACGGTAGTTCCTCACCCTCACAAGATGGTGAATATGGGTATCTAACTAAGCCCTTTGATCGTAGAAATTCGGCTGCAGTCTATCAAAGGTGTATCAACAAGGCTTAGTAATAAACTTAGATATAGCGTTGCGCTGGTTTACATTGATTATGGACTTTCTGATAAACTTTCCCATTGTCTGGAACGTTTTTTTAACCCTGAGAGCATTGCCAGACGCAGTTTTCCTTTTTTTTATAGAAATGTAAATTCATGAGAACAGGAGTACATTTTTTGGATCGTGTAGTTAGAGCAGGAGAAATGGTCGATTTTCCTACCACGAAGATTGCTACTCAGAATAGACCGTTCTTGGGCCTTGCCTCTTACTTCAGAAACTTTATACCCAAATAATACTCGTATGGTAGGCCCACTTTATTTACTGAAGGGGAAAATAAGGTGGATGGACCTACATGACAATATTTAAAAGAAAACTGTTCAAATACTTAGCTCAGGAGTCTGTACTAACAATATTAGATCGTGAGGCGGCAGCTATTGAGTTTCACACTGATGATGTTTCTAACGGTTATGGGGCCATAATCATTCAAAGAAAGAATGGTTTGCTACATGTTGTCATATCTTAGTGTCATATTTTAGTTGACGAACGACTGACGCAGAATCGCGATTTCATTCGTAGGAACTAGAAACTATGATAGTCGCCTGAGTAGTCGAGATCTTTGAACAGTGTTTGTATGGGCAGCATACACCATTAGTGGTGGGTATTTCTACAGGAAATTATTATTGTGCATAAGGTGCCAACAAGTAACATGCTGATTTCTTGTCTAGACATCCAATCCCAAAAACAGTTTGTGATGTAGACTCATCACAAACTGTTTTTGGGATTGGATGCCAGTACATTATCAGATGAAACTGTAAACGTAATATTAGAATATTGTAGAGGACCGGGTGTCGTGTTCCTCCGACACAGAGGGGGGATCCCCCGACCAGGCGAAGTGGTCGTGCCTGCTGGGCCGCTGCCCAATGGTTGATGTTGGGATGTCGTGTGTGTGTGCTAATCAGCTCGAGAGTTTCTCATCGCGATTCAGGATTGGTAGTTGCTCCGTGTAGTTCATACCGTGTGTTCTTCGTGGTTCAGTGTTTCTTCGCGAGATGGCGCTGAGTGTTAACTTTATCAAGGGTAGTTAGCGGTAGAACAAAATCGTGATATCAAAATTCGTGACCTCATTAACAAAAATAAGAACAAAGAAACCTCAGACTACTCGCACCATGATGTGCGTAAGGGTAACCAGTTTCCGGTTACCAATAGCTCCGTGATCCTTAACGTGGACCTTAATTAATCATGTTCCTTCGGAAATTAAGAAACTAAGAACTATTTGAGCATTATTGGTTTCCAGAGATGATCAAGTAGGTACGTAAGTTTATTGATTCTTGTATAGTATGCAACGCTTCGAAAGACTGCTCCGGGTCCCAACAAGTTTCGTCAGCAGCCCGTGGTTTCCGCTGCAGGGCTCGGGTCTCCTCTTGGTGGGGATTGACGCCGTGCGTCACCGCGCTGGTTGTGGACTTGCGGGACGCATTGTGGCTGCGTGGTCTTGCCGTTGGATGTTGTTTTCCTAGAAGGCCTCCAGCTGGGCTGTGCGGATGCTGCCTTGTGGCAGCAGCCGAGGCTGGCTGCTTGGCGTGGCCTTTGGGTTGCGGGGGCGCTCGTGGCGTGTCGTGCCACGGGTGGTCGACCGTCCGGTTCTGGCCGCGCCGTCGTTGCTTGCCCTTGGTGGTTGTTTCCGGTCGCCTGGGGCCTTTAGGCTTGGCAAGTTGGCCTTTATCAATGCCTAAGGACACGGGTCCTGCCATGCGATTTACATAGATATTGCGGGGGGATTGGGCGGTAAAGATGATGGGAGGGAGTGCGTGTCTTTCATTACTCCAAATTACATACTACTACACATTACAAAGTAGACTCTTCTTTTATGGGGTACTGTTTGAGATGCTATAATAAAATTCCACAAAGTATTCTTGAACTGAATGAGACAAAATTTAAAACATGCATTAAACGCACACTATGTAAGCAAGCATATTACAAGTTGAGCGATTATATCGCTGATAAAAATGCTTGGCTCAATGCTGGTCCTGCTTCATAAGGACAGGGGCGCATAAATTGATAGCATTAAATGGTATTGTTGGAGCTGCTGAAGATTGTACAACTTTCTTTGCATTGTATAGATTCAATCTCTTTAGTATTATATAATCGCATAGCCCATATTGTGTGAGTACTATGTACTAGGAAGCTATTCAAGCTATCATTCACTGAAAACCTACGTCTTTTCTTGACTTGAATCTGCCCTGGCGGTTGAGAGTATGTCATGCTCACTCAAATGTCACGCTGATGGTGGCGCGTGTGTCGGATCATTTAATTCCCTTCAAAATGGTTGAGTTGAATGGTGCGGATCCATGCGTCATGTTCGTGAACGGGCGCTGTCAGTTGTGACTGGTCATCTCTTAGTTGCCACGGCTTATTTGAATTAATTATTTTAATTTTCAATTGTATTTTTGTTGTACTATGGACACTTTTAACGTGCACGTCTTGCTACATCGTTCTCACATAATGTACCATCTCAACATGAATGATGTAACCAAGATTTTGTAAAAAACATTTTGATTTAAAAGAGTGTCCATGGAGTTTCTTGCCCGTTCTTCTCCATAGAGATCTACGCTAGGGAATGGGCAACTACAGTACTTTCACAGTTTTTATGTCTTGTGACTGGGACTGTAGCTACATTTAATTTTCATTTTTGTTTCGACAATTCAAAAGTGCCTGTAACTGGCCTACTTGAAATAAATGCTTTGATTTTGATTTTGATTTTGATTTTGACTCGGCATCTCTCGATGCTCATACCTTAATTAAATCCCTCAAGAGGGCTGTTTGCCTATTTGGTGCACCGAAGCGTGTAAAAGCAGACTAAAGTAGGTGTTATATAGGTGCAAACTTCAAACGGTGTTGATGTGGCATAGTGTACAACATCACCTTATCGGTACTGGTTCCGGTAGGGCTAATGCTAAGCGTCTAATACGTACTCTAAAATGCCTGCTCACAATAGTAGAAAACAAACCAAACAAAACTTCTGTAAGTCCAGCTTGCCTTTAATACCACTAGATCCAGAGTAACAGGCTACTCCCCTGCGGAATTAATGCCTTACAAACGAGCAATGTAGAATATCAAAAGACTATACGTCAGAGGTAGAACGCTTCATCCGAAGTAGAGCAATAGTGAGTCCATTCAGTGCAGACAATTTCGTCTTTATCAAGGATAGCGAGTGTAACCAAACCAAACTACAGTAAAAGTTCAAAGGTAAGATCCTTTTATTGTCAAGGTACTAAATCATTATAGAGACGAGCTGAGAGACGTTGATGGGTCTAACCTAACCTGTAAGTATGCTCATGAAATTCAAAATCTATAGTCATGGCAATGGACATAACATCCTATGAGGAAAGTGATGCAGCATCGACATCTAGTCCACATACTTTAGCCTCTGCCTCCGAACATGAGTACTAAAGGTGAGTTTATAACGTTTGTGCACTCTTCTTCATACTTCTTCTTCCTCAGCATATTTGCTTCCTACATGGTTTTCCATACGCTTCTGGATGCGGTGTGTCTAGTCTTTCTTTATATCTTCCGACCACCTGGCAGCTGGTCTACCAACACTTCGACTTCCTGTTCAGGGTCGCCAGAATAGTTATATGACTTCATCTATCGTAGTTTCTTCGGAAAACGTGTCCGGCCAATTGTTATTTCAGTTGCGCAATTCATTTGTGTATATTCTGTTCTTTTATCGAGAACCGATCCAGAGAACGTACGTAGAGTATCGATCCAGAGCGTGCGTACGTACGTAACGTAGCGAGCGTACACTGGATGGGTACTCGGTTGGCACGTGTCTGAAAAAGGGGGCTGGTCTGGAAAACGGATCGATGCCTCTAATCAGACTACGCGGTATGTAGCCTTATTGATGGGTAGTTAATAGGCGCGTATCTGAAAAATGGGGCTGGTCTGTAAACCGGATCGATGCACCTGATCAGATTTCGCGATTTATAGTAGGGTTGATGGGGAGTTGGTAGTCGCGTATCTGAAAAATGGAGCTGGTCTGTAAACCGGATCGATGCACCTGATCAGACTACGCGATGAGACTGGTGGAAGAGACGCTGATGGTTGTCCGGTCCGAGGCACCATGTGAGTTGGTGATCGGTCGAAGGGACGCCTGAGGTCAGTTGTCTGCCCAGTGTGTGTGTGTGTGTGATTGGTGGAAGGGGCGCTGACGGGTCGTCAGGTCCGATACACCATGCGAGTTGGTGGATGGTCGAAGGGACGCCTGAGGTCAGGTGTCCGCCCAGTGTGTTTAATTTAGATGCGAGGGGTAAAGATCGAGATCTTTTTAAACAGGTGTCATGAATTAGTAGCGAGTCAGTGATGGACGAGCGATTTTTTTTTCTCTGATTGACGAGGAGTACGAGACCTGTAGAGGTGAGTGATCGCACAGGGACGTGCGATTGTCAGTATGGCCGTGCCGGCGTATCGATTATTTTAGCTGGCAACACTGTTAAGTGTCTGAAGGTAAGACACTGACGCAACACCGGGCACTGGCGCGTGCGACCGGTGACCGCAGGGATGGGAATCATTGACACTTTAAAATAATAATAACGCGATTGAATGATTGATTTTAGTCGATTACTTTCATGTCATAAGTCATAGACAAGGATCACAGGTGACAATGATTTTATCCCATCCCTAGATTATTATTGTTCGTTCATTCGTTCGCGAGTTCCTTTAAAAATGGAACGTCGTCGTTGACGAGCAGAGTTGTCGCGGATCATCTCGTGTGAGCACCACGTGTTCGGTGGAGTGTCTTATTTAAAATTATTAATCATGGGATGCTATTCAATGTCCTAACTGTATTTCGTGATCGAGTGCTTCAATAAAGTGAATGTACGAGAACATTCTCCTCACCCGCTAAACTCACGTCTACCCTCAATTAGAAATATGGGGCCTACTAACGTTCCCAGTGGACTCAAGATTTAACAGGTTTATTTATTGCGTAGGTACTTTTTTTTTCTGCCTATTCTTATTTTTACCAATTGGTTTTAAGAATACTGCAAGTTAATGACAGTTTTATCGCTGAAAAGTAGTGTCTGGATTTGTTAGTAGTTTTGATGAGTAGTGTTGTAACTGTTTGAACATGTACTTAGTAACACCTTTAGATGATTCGCGGCTTCAAACAAAAATACAACATACGATTACATTGTACTTACAACAAAATGTCTCCAAAGCTATATTTCTTAAGTAGACAGTGTGATCGAAGCGTTTACCAATTTCTTGCTTCAAGTTTTCGACCAATGATCTTGACTGCTTATTGAATATATCCAAGAATCCGTAACTCACCGGGAGACTGAATGCAGGAGTGAGTAGTTTACGGTGACGTTTCCATGTCTCACCTGGTTTAAAAAGAATCGGAGTAGTTAGCAATAAAAATACGACTGCAAGAAAGTGTTACTTCCACCTGACGGCGGGCAAAAAAAACACTAATGTAGGAAAAGAAAATAATTTATTACAAAAAGAAAACGTTAAATGTTACGGAGCACTAGAGTCTCTAATTAAACACCAGGGTGTGAGTTTTGGCACTGGAAGTTTTTTCTGTGTAGAAGGTCGAACCCTAGGCGCACTAAATCTTGGAGTCATCGCGACTACGTGGCGAGGCCGCGCAGGTCGAGCCGGGATTTAACAACATATCCCGAGGTCAGGAGTCCCGAGGAGAATAATAACGGAAGTAATTTAGACATGGAATTAGCCAACAAACACAGCCCTATAAGAATAAATTATATTTCACTTACCAGGGGATGTCATTCGAAATTAATATAAAATACGGTATAACTCGTGCGACCTAAGATGGCACCTGACTCAAATGTCAGTCGTTTAAAGTACTGAGTGCAAGAAAAATATACTTTATTCTAGTTTCATTAAATTTCAACATTTATTTTGCTTCAAGTAGTTTCTCATAACATACTACTTTATCTTAAGTGGTACTTTACTACCTGATTTAAGAAAATATATAATAATATGCCTACCAATAGGAAGCAGGCCTCCTTCAATATTTACCCGAATGCATTCTTAGTGCAGTGATTTAAATAATATTAGGTAATACCTAACATAATTTTAAATGAAGTTAGGAACTGAAATATGGTTATAAAATACAATTTTAAATCGTTATGATAAGCCTTTTAATCGTAGTCTCTAAATATCATATGTATATGGATTTTCTTTATTTTAAACTATTGCGTCTCATAGTCGTCATGCTGTTTTTTTTCGTGTGACCTTTCTTAAAACAATTGGGTTATCCAGACAAATTTAAAAATATAATAATAAAATAAATTCGTGGAGTGATTTATATGACATTAGGTAATACCTAATAAACTAAAATTATTATGTAAAGATTCGTGCAACGGCAATACTGATGCTAACGCTACTTGCAAGACGACAGAGGGGTATCACGCGGGGGAACGGTATCATGTTTCGTTTTGAGCCAGGTGCCATCTTACCTCGCACGAGTTAAACCTACGGCTAATTTATCCGTAGAATGGTTAAATTAGCCATACCGGCAATACTTTCAACTGTATGTCGCACACAACAACGCCGCCAAAACAATTCACTATTTTGCCCGTTGCCTGTAAAGCTCGCACGAAATCCTCCTTCTCCCGCCGCACGCGCATTTATAACGAAGATCAGGTCTACGAGACTTCTGGCGACCGAAGGAATAGATCGACAAGGATTATTTCCGGGTTCTAGGAAAGGACCGGTACGACACGAACGAAGCTACTAAGTAAAAAGTCAGGATGATACGCGGCCTCCGCTCGGTGTGAGACGGTGCTATGGGTCAGAATGGGACGGAAGGCGTTCATAGTATTAAACTCAATGGACTAGACTAGAATGTTCCATGCGAATGTTCTCTGAAATAATCGTTTTCGGTGTCGTACGTTTCCTAATATTCTAATGTCGAGTGAATCGATAAACTAGTGTGTGCGCGCGGCTTGCGTTTGTATAATTTAAATAGTTACGCAGTTAATTTGTACACAATAATTTTTATGTTTATCCTTAGTACATTTTTATAGGGCTAATTTTAGCATTTGTTTTTAGGATGTTGTTACAACGTAACAAAAGTTATTGAGATATTTTATTTTGTTAAAGTTCCCAGTCTGTCGTTATAAGAAATATCCTAAGGTTATTTCGGCATTGCACCGTATTGCGCAGTATAGCGCGACAATGCGTGTTTGAAAATATTTTATTTGGATTGAAATTACGCAAAGTGTAAATCAGGCGTGACAAGAAAATATATATGAATGTAAAATATTATTATTTCGGTCTTTCTGCGTTTGACAAGAAGTCAAGCAAATGGTTAAAAAATACTTGAAGTAACAAAGACGTTTTATAGTAGGTACTTAAATAACTACAGTCACACCGAGGTGGAAAGTCATCATCATCATCATCAACAGCCTTTAACAGTCCACTGCTGGACATAGGTCTGTCCTAAAAAAGGAGGTTTTGGCCTGCTATACCACGCTGGCCAGACGGGTTGATATAGGATTGGTTTCAAATTTTCCTTCTCTTTGCATCGATGTTATCTTGCGTAGTTTATCCCTTAGTCGCCTTTTAAGACACCCGCGGGATTAATAGGAGTGGTGACACTCTGTATTCTTTATCCATCACCACACGGACGGAAAGTGATTGTAAGAAATATAAGAATTTTAACACACACACATGCAAACCACACTACTGTATCACCGTCACAGAGTGAGTTTATTTCACATCCACTCCGTCGGTGACTGTTCAACGTTGCGAAAGGCCCGTACTGAAATCATTCTGAATCGCAATATCAAACGCGATTGTCTTCGCAAACAAGCTTTTCTTTTTTGTTCATATATGATCCTGCCAAAGTAACCCTACCCCGCCTGATGGAAAGTTGAGTATCTAGAATCTAAAAGTTGTGGTCACCATCCTCATTGTGAGTGTGTTTTTGATAAAATACTAACCTGAAGCGGTGATTAATCCATCACCTAGCCAAGGTTTTACGAAATCGTATGCGAAGTGTTTCTGTAGGCACGCATTTGCAGCTGTCAATACATCATCCGGATCTGAGATGACTGCAAAAATATGTAATTGAATTTTACATTCTATCAGTAAGTATATAAAGTCGATCTTTGAAGCCTAGAAATTCTTGTGAACGGAGTAACAACTTTAGATTTTGGCGTGGTTACCGTTTAACAATCATTGAGCCAATTTTATAACAATTTCGAATCAGTTTACCTTGCAAGTGTAAGATTTACTTATTAGCATATATTCATAATTTCATAGTATTACATAAATCAGTCATTTTGTGTGCAACAAATAGCGTTAAAAAAGTTACATCTATCAATTAGAAAGCTGTGTACGTGAACCCTAAGATATTGATAGTTGATCTTATGTCCACAGTTATAGATAGATAGAAAACTCTATTTGTACACCGTGTTATAGATTCACAATACAGAACAGAACTTACATTTAGTGTACAAAGGACGGCCTTATTGCTAAAAGCAATATCTTCCAGGCAACCATAGGATGGAATAAAATGTTTGGAAAATACAGTAGTTGACGTTGCAATGAGTTATGAAAAATTATAATTTACTAATGAATATAACTGGAAACGCATATATATCTCCATACGTGTACATATAGATACATACATATACAAACATATATATACCAACGATATACATATATATTAAATTAAAGACCGTAATCACTATCTATGGTCATTTATTAATTTTATGCTAATATGTATCAAAAGTCTTAAGATAAAACTTACAATAGTATAGGTTACTTCCAAGGAAAACGCTCACAACACCACCCTTTTTCGTAGTTTCTGTTGCAATACTTTTAACAAAACTCCATAAACCTGTAACAATAATAATTAGACTAAAATAATCTACTAACACACAACTAAATATTGTAATACATGTCGGAGCGTCAAGGGAGGCCTCACTGCGGTCTTAAGGTTCGAGCACATTATGCCGGGCCGCAGCGTGCCGGGGCGGAGCGCAAAAATCCGCTCAAATCGCTTCAATACAAATTGTATGAAGTATCGCACACTGTGTCGGGCCGCAGCGGCTCGCATTATTGCGACGCGGATTTGCGTCCGTGCGATGCGACCCGCCCCGCCCCGCTGCGCCCCGTCACAGTGTGCTATAGCAAGCGGATTGGTGTGCATGCGCGTACGTGTTTATTTTACGAAATTTGCGTTTTTTGATACTTTTTCTTCTAACTTCTTCTTCTTCTTCTAACAGCAGGCAAAAAAAAGAAAGTTCTTCGTCAGAGCTATCCATAAGGTACAGTTGCACTAAATACACAAAAGTTGCGCATGCGGTACATTCTACTCAAAATCCGTCAATGCGCTGCGACCCGGCCCGTCACAATGTGCTAAGTTAGCATTTTGCGCTGCGCTGCGGCCCGCCCCGACACGCTGCGGCCCGGCATAATGTGCTCGAACCTTTAGTAGTGGCTATCCATCGTGGCCGTTGCAACGGCAGGAATTTTAAAATAAGTGTACACTTGTCTTGTTCAAAGCCGTATTATTTAAACATCTTACATAATTAACGCAAAATCATAAACGATTAACAAGATTGAAACGAGTTAAGAGCCAATAGGTTAGCACATGTAGCACAGGTAGCCGTCAGTAGAATGACCGACCGCCATTACTAGTGGCGCGACATGAGACTACCCCATTCGGAATTACCCATTTAAATTCAACATCATTCAATATCGATTACAGAATCAACTAAAACAAACAAAACTAATACATTGAGCTACGATTACAATAAATCATTATTAACAGTAATGTAATTTATGGTACATAATCACGCGTTGTCATACATTATAATAGATTTTATACTACACCTGATCGGAACAGTAGTCAATATTCCCTGAAAATGAAAAGAGAACGTTAGTCTTTTCCTTGAACTGAATAAGCGGGAGGAAAAAATGTATGAAAATCCATTTCTAACGTGTTTTAGCGGGAGAGAAAGTTGTATGAATTTTCATTTCTCATGTGTTATCTTATCTATGGTGCGCGCCTGCCCAAGGAGTTTCCATATAATTTAAATATGGAATCGTGCCACTGACATCCTTTTGTGAAGAATAAAAAAAAACAAAAGAAGCGCGAAATATTGGTCAAATTCTAAGCTAAATTGTGTCTTACATGGTGTCTTACGTTTTGATTTTATTTTAAAAGTACTTTAAATGTTCCTCACAGGTGTAGTATAAAGCACTGTGTAGCACTCGGGTGAAAGTCCTATTCATACCTCGGGAGTATATGCTCCCTCCCTCAAAGCTATCTGTTGGTGAAAATCAAAGTTGGTCCAGCCATTCCAGAGATTAGCTTAAACAAAATGACAGACAAGACAGGAAAAAAAAAAATTGTTTTTATACTACATCTGATCGGAACAGTATTCAATATTCCCTGAAAATGAAAAGAGAAAGTTAGTCTTTTCCTTGACCTAAATAAGCGGGAGGAAAAAATGTATGAAAATCCATTTCTAACGTGTTTTAGCGGGAGAGAAAATTGTATGAATTTTCATTTCTCATGTGTTATCTTATCTATGGCGCGCGCCTGCCCAAAGAAATTTCATATAATTTAAATATGGAATCTCCGTGCCACTGACATCCTTTTGTGAAGAATAAAAAAAAACAAAAGAAGCGCGAAATATTTATAAATATTATGTCAAATTCTAAGCTAAATTGTGTCTTACGTGGTGTCTTACGTTTTGATTTTATTTTATAAATACTCAAAATGTTCCTCGCAGGTGTAGTATAAAGCACTGTGTAGCACTCGGGTGCAAGTCCCATTCCTACCTCGGGAGTATTGCGGCCCTAGGCTGCGCCTTCGGGCCACAAACTGCTCCCTCGCTAGTAATCGGTTCCTTTCCTCCCTCGGTGAACAATGTACTATTCATCTTAGTAACTACCGTATAAATAAATAAATAAATATTTCGGACACCTTTTACGCACAACATCATCTAGTCCCAAAAATAAGCAGTGCTTGTATTATGGGTACCAAACAACTGATATAAATGCATAAACATACATTCACAAGCATTTAATGAGAGTTGTTAATTTGAAATTTCACAAACTTCAAGTCTATTTAATTTTATAGATAAATAACTACTATTATCAATAGAAATACTACTGAAAATAAAGGCCAATAAAAAGATGGACAGTATTATTACTAAACTATTAATACGGAAAAACAATTAATTGGCTCTGATTCTGTTGTCAACATCACTAAATGTTCACGCCGCTCGAGCATAAAGGGACGATGCCAAGGAAGCGGTTTGAACCGGTTCCTCTCCGGCAACACATCCAGCCCCACCGTCGCCGCAACGCCCCGCCACTCGCCTATATATTACAGCTTGCCCGCACATTACATACCATACTATTGTCAACCTCGACCTATATTTGACTGCCTCGTTGGTCTAGTGGTAAGCGTATGCGGCTGCTGATCAAGAGGTCTCGGGTTCGATTCCCGGGTCGGACCAAATATTATTTGTGTGATTCACAAATATTTGTTTCGGAGTCTGGGTGTTTTCTATGTATAATATGTATGTATTTACAAAAAAAAAAGTATGTATATGTATTTATATCAGTTGTCTAGTACCCATAACACAAGCTCTGCTTAGCTTGGGACTAGATGATGTTGTGTGTTAAATGTCCAAAAATATTTATTTATTTATTTATTATTTATTATTATATTTTTTCTACTATTTGTAAATTTAATATTTATTCAAATACAACTGAATACTGTGATTTGGTCTGCGTTTCAATTGGCTACCCAAGACGCCCAGTACTCAACATCTGGTGACCCCGAAGTGATGACGTGAGCCGAAAAAAAAAGGGAGAAAAGGACCCAAAACAGCTACAAGCCAACCCTTGCTTCAAGCCAGCCGGTCAGCCTACAGCACCGCAGCGAAGGTTTAGCCAGGGAAGTGTACCTATTTTTCCTTTTTTCTTACGTCCTATATACCCACTTCTATTTGATTGTATGTTGTGAATTTCTATGCCTTTACGTCCTTAATTTTCAAGTAATCGTGTGTTAATCATAATAATAAATTAATAGATATAAAAATAGTGAGTTAATCACTATTTTTATATCTATTAATAACTTTTTGGTGCCAATTTAACTCATTTATTTATTTTTCATTTGTATAACAATGCCTGACACAACGCTTCTACCCTCATTAGCTGTTCTTGTAGCCACTAGAAGCTCAATTAAAGGTCAAATAACTAAATTCAGAAACTGTCTCGATAGACTAAATAAATACGAGACTATTTCGTCTGAACAAAAGACAGAATTGGCGTTGAGGTTTGAACGGTTCCGTTTACTTTTTAATAAGTTTGACGAACTACAAACACAAATAGAAATTTCGTCTCCAACCTCAATGCAAGATGAAATAGATGTGCGAGAGGAGATAGAGGGTGATTTTATTACATTAATAGCGAGTGCTCAAAAAATGTTGAACGCGTCGCGCGATGAACCTGATACTGATATCGCGCGACCGCAGTGTAGTCACCACGGCGCTAATGCTGAGGTGAATTTTAGATTGCCTTTAATTAAAGTCGCTAATTTCGATGGCACTTACTCTAAGTGGCTTGAGTTTAGAGATACCTTCAACTCGCTGATTCACGATAATAAAAATATAAAATCTATACATAAGTTTCACTATTTAAATTCTTATTTAGAGGGAGAAGCATCTCAAGTGATTAGCAATTTAGAGGTCACAGAGTCGAATTATGCAGAGGCTTGGCATCTTCTTTGCGATAGATATGACAACAAAAAACAATTAATTAACAATCATCTCAATTCCCTATTTAATATTCAACCGATAGGTCGTGAATCAACCAAGGGATTAAGGTACTTAGTCGACCATGTATCTAAGAACTTACGAGCTCTAAATACACAGGGTCTACCCACTGATACGTGGGACATTTTAATTATTCATATGGTCTCAACAAAGCTCGACAGTAGCACTAATTTTAAGTGGGAGGAACATAGGAACTCACTTGATGACATACCCTCACTTTCTGATTTTCACAAATTTTTAAAGAGTCGCGCCGATATTTTAGAATCGGTCCAGCGAAACAAGTCTGAGCGAGTCATATCACAGCCGAAACGAGATTCATTCACTTCACATAAATTACCAGTAAAATCTTTGCAAATTTCAGTCCCTTCTGGTGCTTCCTTTGTGGCTTCTGCTTCTTGTGTCTTCTGCCACGGCGAGCACCGCATCTACGACTGCTCATCTTTCCTGGTCAAACCCATTGAAGATAGAATTAAGGAGGCGGTAAAATTGAATCTTTGTCTCAATTGATTACGCCAGGGTCACTCTGCGTACCGTTGTAGGTTAGGCCCCTGCTCTAAATGCAGTAAGCGACATAACACTTTGCTACATAGGGAACTTTCTCAGGCTGACAGTACTCCCCAGGGCTCGCATGCGCTACCCAACCCTCAGGTCACGGCTGGTGTGACGACAGCTCACAACAATCAGGTCTTACTGTCGACAGCGTTCATTGATGTTTATAACCCGATAACTAACGCTTATCGAACCGTTAGATGTCTTTTGGATAGCGGAAGTCAAACTTCTATAATCACTTCTAGCTTGAAACAACAGCTAAAGTTGACTTCTCAGCTTAATAATACAAGCGTAGTAGGTGTAGGTAATGTTACTATGTCACCTGCGCCCGAGCGCTGTAATATAATAATAAGGTCTAAATATAATCAAAAACTTAATTTAAATACATCATGTTTAGTTTTACCCACTATTTCTAGTAATATACCACAGAAACATTTTAATATTTCTCATTTTAAAATACCCTCTAATATGAGACTCGCAGATCCCTATTTTAATAAGCCAGCACCTATCGATGTTTTAATCGGTGCCGATCTATTTTGGTATTTAATTGGGTCCGAGCAGATTACATTAGGCAAGTGTTTACCTATCATGCGCAAATCTAAGCTAGGTTAGATATTGGCAGGCCCTATGTATAAAGGAAATTCCTTAAAGGAATCTTTAACTCATTGCCATTATATTTCCACAAACGATAGTTTGGGTAATCAATTAGCGAAATTCTGGCAGCTCGAGCAGATCCCTCAGGCTACTCCCGCCGATGTCGAATCCGCATGTGAACAACACTTTGTCGAGCACACATACCGCAATAAAAACGGTCGGTTTTGTGTGCGACTTCCGTTATTTACCGAGCCCGATTGCTTAGGTGATTCGTATCGACTAGCTAAGAAACGATTCCTCGCATTAGAATGGCGATTTAAAAATAATTCTAATCTTAAATCATCTTATCAACAATTTATCTCTGAATATGCTGACCTAGGCCATCTTTCTGAGTCTAGAATTAGGGTACCTAATACTTCGTTTTTTGTATGTACCACATCACCCTGTACTCAAACCATCCAGCGAGTCAACTAAAACTCGAGTTGTATTTAACGGCAGTGCCGCCACAACATCGGGGTACTCGGTCAATGATTTACAGATGGTTGGACCCTGTATACAAGACTCACTTTTTAATATCCTACTTCGATTCCGAACATATAAATATGTATTGACGGGTGACGTTGAAAAAATGTATCGACAAATTTTAGTTCAAGACTGTGATCGCGATTTACAATGAATTCTTTGGCGAAATAATGAAAATGAAATGTTAAAAACATTAAGACTCAACACAGTCACGTACGGATATTCTAGCGCCAGTTTTTTAAGTACACGTTGTTTGTGGCAACTGGGAGAAGAATGTGACGATACATACATTAAAACTATTATTCAAAACGATTTTCTAGTTGACGACTTACTGACAGGAGCGAACTCGGAAGATGAATTATTACGAATAAAAATTTCAATTGAGAAGGCTTTAGCAGCCGGTTGTTTTCCACTTCGCAAATTTCGTTCAAATTCAAATTTAATCTTAAATTCATGTGAAGGTTTCAATTCTCAGGGCAGTCTCATACTAAGTTCCTACTCTCATACTCTGGGAGTGGGCTGGGAGTCTGCTGCTGACGTCATACACTTCCCCACTCAATACAAAATAAAAAACGTTTCCCCTACCAAAAGGTCAATTTTATCGGATTCATGCAAAATATTCGATCCCCTGGGTATTTTATCGTGTTTAACTATAGTGCCTAAAATTTTAATGCAGAAGTTATGGATAGCCAAACTTGATTGGGACGAGCCCGTGCCAGATTTTATTGAAGCATCTTGGAGGCAGTTTGTTAACGGATTGTGTTATTTACAATCACTCCAAGTGCCTCGCCACGTGCTATGTGAGTCTTCTAACTATATAGAAATGCATTGTTATGTGACAGTAGTAAGAACGCTTATGCGGCCTGTGTTTATCTAAAGTCTATGAATCATCGCGGCGACGTCGCTGTCCGGCTCCTGTGTGCCAAAGCGCGCGTAAGTCCGGTCGCACCCACGAGTATACCCCGATTAGAACTCTGTGCCGCATTGCTCGGCGCTCAGTTGACAACTGCCGTTGTTCGCACGTTGCGCTTACGAATAAATCGTATTTTATATTGGACGGACTCTTCGATAGTACTAGCGTGGTTACAAACTAATCATAATAAATTAAAAACGTTTGTTTCGAACAGAGTAGCCACTATTTTAGAGTTAACTGAGGGCTCCGTGTGGCGTCATGTGCCTACAGCATGCAACCCGGCGGACTATGCATCTCGCGGTGTCGACGCGCATAATTTAGAACATTTATATAGATGGTGGAACGGACCATCTTTTTTAAACGAGCCTGAATGTAACTGGCCACAACTATGTGCTAACAAATTAAATTTTAATGATATTCCTGAAATGAAAACGACTGTTATGTTAACGAATGAGACTCAAACAAATTATACATTAATTGATTTCGAAAAATACTCAAAACTGTTCAACGCTTTTACGCTTATGTACTTAGGTTCCTACATAACTGCCGTAACCCAAATAACAAGCTTGGGGGGGTTTTGCAGCCTGAGGAGCTAGAATCGTCTTTTAAACATTTAGTTAAAATGTCGCAATCTAGTAGCTTTCCTATTGAATTAAAAAGTCTTTCAAATAAACAACCTTTAAGTTCTAAGAATCCCCTTATCTCATTGAATCCTTTTTATGACAATGAAGGCATTTTGCGTGTAGGTGGCCGCCTCAACTCATCTTTTTATTCCTTTGATAAGCGCCATCCTATGCTTTTACACGCAAAACACAGACTTACGAGATTACTCTTTCAGCAGGAGCATTTACGGCTGTTTCACGCTGGTCCCCTGCTCCTTCTCAGTTCCACGCGTGAGTACGTGTGGACTGTCGGCGGGCGCGACCTCGCGCGCACTGTCTCTCGCCAGTGTGTGACGTGTCGACGCGCCGCTCCTAGACCCCTCACTCCTCTCATGGGAGCGCTGCCTTCTGAGCGCGTCACTCTCGACTTTCCATTTGTTATTGTTGGTGTCGATTTTGCTGGACCCTTTTTGATTACCGATCGGAAGGGAAGGGGTTGCAAAATTACCAAATGTTATTTAGCTATTTTTGTTTGTACTAGATTTAAGTGTATTCATTTAGAGGCCGTAAGTCAACTATCTAAGGAAGCTTTTATTTTATCTTTACGTCGGTTTATATCGAGACGCGGCAAGCCGCGTGAGATCCTCTGCGATAACGGCAGGAACTTTGTCGCAGCCGCCAGAGAGATAGGTGATTTTTTAAAGGCAAACTCTAATACTATTACCTCCTTCGCGTCTAATGAGGGAATTAAATTTAAGTTTCAACCAGCCTACGCTCCCCATTTTGGAGGGTTGTTCGAGTCAGGAGTTAAGTCCGTGTTTTGCGTGTAAAAGCATAGGATGGCGCTTATCAAAGGAATAAAAAGATGAGTTGAGGCGGCCACCTACACGCAAAATGCCTTCATTGTCATAAAAAGGATTCAATGAGATAAGGGGATTCTTAGAACTTAAAGGTTGTTTATTTGAAAGACTTTTTAATTCAATAGGAAAGCTACTAGATTGCGACATTTTAACTAAATGTTTAAAAGACGATTCTAGCTCCTCAGGCTGCAAAACCCCCCCAAGCTTGTTATTTGGGTTACGGCAGTTATGTAGGAACCTAAGTACATAAGCGTAAAAGCGTTGAACAGTTTTGAGTATTTTTCGAAATCAATTAATGTATAATTTGTTTGAGTCTCATTCGTTAACATAACAGTCGTTTTCATTTCAGGAATATCATTAAAATTTAATTTGTTAGCACATAGTTGTGGCCAGTTACATTCAGGCTCGTTTAAAAAAGATGGTCCGTTCCACCATCTATATAAATGTTCTAAATTATGCGCGTCGACACCGCGAGATGCATAGTCCGCCGGGTTGCATGCTGTAGGCACATGACGCCACACGGAGCCCTCAGTTAACTCTAAAATAGTGGCTACTCTGTTCGAAACAAACGTTTTTAATTTATTATGATTAGTTTGTAACCACGCTAGTACTATCGAAGAGTCCGTCCAATATAAAATACGATTTATTCGTAAGCGCAACGTGCGAACAACGGCAGTTGTCAACTGAGCGCCGAGCAATGCGGCACAGAGTTCTAATCGGGGTATACTCGTGGGTGCGACCGGACTTAAGCGCGCTTTGGCACACAGGAGCCGGACAGCGACGTCGCCGCGATGATTCATAGACTTTAGATAAACACAGGCCGCATAAGCGTTCTCGAGTTAAGTCCGCGAAGTTTCATTTGAAGCGAATTTTAGGCAACTGTCACCTTACTAACGAGGAATTGGCAACCCTATTCAATCAAATAGAAGCCATCCTTAATAGTCGCCCCTTATGTCCTATTTCCTCGTCCCCAAACGACTACCAATCTTTAACTCCAGGTCACTTCCTCATCGGCCGGGCCCTGACTGCTCTGCCATCGCCTTCTATGGAGGGCCTCAGCGAAGCCAGGCTGGACCGCTACCAACGACTCGAAGCCCTACGTCATCATTTTTGGAAGCGCTGGCAGCTGGAGTACATCGCTGAGCTTCAACAGCGTACTAAGTGGCGCATGCTAGGCCGTCCTATTCGGCTTGGTGAATTGGTGCTTCTTAAGGAAGACAACACTCCTCCGATGCATTGGCGCCTTGGTCGTGTTTCGGGGCTCTTCCCTGGACCAGACGGGATTTCGCGTGTAGCCGACGTCACTACCACTACTGGCACATATAGACGAGGTGTCAAGTACCTCTGCCCCTTATTGGACGAGTCTACAGACCCTACGGAACCTACCAACAGTTGAATACTTCCGTCTTCAAGGGCCCCCAGGATGTTCACGCCGCTCGAGCATAAAGGGACGATGCCAAGGAAGCGGTTTGAACCGGTTCCTCTCCGGCAACACATCCAGCCCCACCGTCGCCGCAACGCCCCGCCACTCGCCTATATATTACAGCTTGTCCGCACATTACATACCATACTATTGTCAACCTCGACCTATATTTTTTCTACTATTTGTAAATTTAATATTTATTCAAATACAACTGAATACTGTGATTTGGTCTGCGTTTCAATTGGCTACCCAAGACGCCCAGTACTCAACACTAAACTTAATTTCATTATAAGTTTTTGTTGAATTATGGACTTTAACATTCTTGGCTTACAGTCCATGTTTAGTTCAATACCAAATAAAAGAATCGGGCAAGTGCGTGTCAGGCCACGCATAGAATAGGGTCCCGTAGTCAAATACAATAATGGCAAGTGGAATTTAAATCGTGTCCAATAGATAATAAAAATTGTTGTTTATTTATTATTTTTGTACGAAGTTTTCCAAGTAAGTGTATTTTACAAGTTAGGCCTTTATTCCTGAACTAACAAGGCTACGTAATCCGTTATAGTTTTCCTTTAAAGTTTATCATATAGACTACCATTATGATTTTATTCAGATCAGAGAGCTAGCTGTTTAGCTTTTAGAGGAAAGGGGGCGGCCTGTTTTTGCAAAAGAATAAAATAAATATTTCGGACATTTTTTTTACACACAACGCCATCTAGTCCCCAAACTAAACAGAGTATTATGGGTAACTAGACAACTGATATAAATACATAAACATACTTTTTTTTTGTAAATACATACATTTGTTTCTATGTATAAAATATAGATAATACCCAAACTCCGAAACCAATATTTGCGGATCACAAAAGATTTGGTCCGATCCGGGATTCGAACCCGAGACCTCAAGCACAGAAGTCGCATACTCTACCACTGCGCCACCGAGCTTGCTTTTAGGGTTCCGAAGTTTAAGACTCGGAACCCTTATAGATTTGTCATGTCCATCCCGTCCATCCGTCCGTCCCCGACTTACCGTCCAAACGGTAAGTGCTAGAAAGATGAAACCTTGAATGAATATGTGTTGTAATTACGTCGACAAAGTGCTACAATAAAATTATGATAACAAGCTCTTGTTTGGGACTAGATGGCGTTGTATGTAATATGTCCAAAATAAATTTCTACCTGTCCATTTGTGCCCCGCTTATCTTTGGAATGGCTGGACTTTCACGGAATGACAGATAGCTGATGATATGAGTTTTTTAGGGTTCCGTAGCCAAATGGCAAAAAACGGAACCGTTATAGATTCGTCATGTCTGTCTGTCCGTCCGTATGTCATAGCCACTTTTTTCAGAAACCATAAGAACTATACTGTTGAAACTTAGTAAGTAGATGTAATCTGTGAACCACATTCAGATTTTCACATAAAAATAGAAAAAAAACACACGTTTTAGGGGTCCCCATACTTGGTACTGAAACTCAAAAATTTTGTTTTCATTAAACCCATACATGTGGGGTATCTATGGATAGGTCTTCAAAAATGATGTTGAGGTTTCTAATATCATTTTTTTCTAAACTGAATAGTTTGCGCGAGAGACACTTCCAAAGTAGAAAAATGTGTGTTCCCCCCCCTGTAACTTCTAAAATAAGAGAGTGATAAAACACACCACGCCACCACACATAGTACCACAGTGTACGCCACCACACATAGTACCACAGTGTACGCCACCACTTTGTTCTTACTGACGTAAACAACTCGCAACGATCGACCGCCCCACTACAATGCCTATAAAAAGCCGCCCGCTGCAGCGGAGGGAGGATTCGTTTGTCTGCGCTCGGACAGCAAACACCTAAGTTATTGTGAAATATTCGAAGCTGTGTAATCAATACTAATTAAAAGTGAATTCTGGTTGAAGTAAAGTTTATTTTAAGTTATTTCTGAAAATGAAATACTCCAATAATAATAATAGTAATGACGTCACTGTTTTTAAAAACATTACCGAGCACACCGTTCCGTCATCAGAAGTTGGGATTACCATGTGTTCTAGACTGTTCGCTATCTAAATTCAGTGTTCGTTGTGTTTCTTCATTCAAATCGATAGTTAAAGTTTTGGGAATAAATAACTACCGACAACAACAAGAAAAATAAAATGAAAGTTATTTAACAACGTCGGAACAAGTGACATGCAGCCTAAATCGGGTTTTGAGTAACAATTGCAAACATTTAAATCATTTAAATTGAAACCGTTTTTGTTTTCAGAAATGTTATTAAACGTGTGATACTTAAATTAAAAAAAATGCGGGTACTTCACTATGTTTCGGTATGTTCGTGGGTATAACGCTTTCTTTCCAGCTAGTAAACATGGTGCCAAGCGATAGAAGCTGCATCCGTGCTTCGTACGGGGGAACAACACAGAGTTCAATGTAAAGGAGGTGTAATCCCGTTCACCAGTATCAATACGGTAATGAAGTGAGGTTACTGAAAGGCTTGTGAGTTGTAATTGGCGTGTAGTGTGTAGTCTAAGCATATTCATTATTGTATTAGTTCATAAGAACAGTCGTAATAAATCACTCGTGGCGTACACCTGTGTTTCAATTATTGACTCCCCGTAACCCGCACATCACAGGCGCTACACTGGTAAGTTCGAATCTTATTTTCATATCAGTGAAGGCCGAGCTTATAAAAGGTTTAAGCAGTAGTCAGTGCGTACTACAGTGTGAGAGTACAAGTCTGTACCTGGCTGAATATTTTCTGAGCCAAGTTTAAAATTCTTTATTGAAGGATTGACGCCAGAACTGGTTATTTTTATCCTTCCTTCCTCACAGAATGCTCGAGAGTTTGCACACACACTTGCGTACTACAATATCTTCTGAACTAATGACGGTGAACATAAGCAGCCTAGTGCTTATCTCAGCGGCAAACTTCATTCTTCTCATTGTCTGTTATGACTCATTGATTATTCTTTCTACTAGCAGTTTAAATTTGATAATAAAATCTTGATGTTAAGAGTTTTGTTTTGAAGTTCTCTTGATTTACTGGTGCGATGACACGAGAGACAGAGCTATGTGATGCTGTTTGTTGAATGTTGTTTCAGAGTAGCACACAGAGGCGTGTGACCTACCACTTCCGCTCAACAACCTGATTATACAAGGGAATCTCTACCTGAATGCACCGGTTGGCAGCTTGCTTAAAGGAAGTGCAAAGCTACAGGAACCGTATCGGCGTTAGAAGACTACACTCCAGTATCGGTTATTGAGCCTACACCACACATAGTACCACAGTGTACGCCACCACACATAGTACCACAGTGTACGCCACCACACATAGTACCACAGTGTACGCCACCACACATAGTACCACAGTGTACGCCACCACACATAGTACCACAGTGTACGCCACCACACATAGTACCACAGTGTACGCCACCACACAGAGTACCACAGTGTACGCCACCACACATAGTACCACAGTGTACGCCACCACACATAGTACCACAGTGTACGCCACCACACATAGTACCACAGTGTACGCCACCACACATAGTACCACAGTGTACGCCACCACACATAGTACGCTATGCTCTTATCCTACCAGTGTAGACGTCAATATAATTAAAGGTACACAGATGCCAAATCAAAGAAAAACATTAACGTTTTACAGATACACTCATCGGAAAAACATCAACAACACGGCTAGTGCAGAGCGCGCACTGCCGGTCAGAATGGTCGTATCGGCGCAACACAACATTCAACAAAATACGTCATCGCTGCACGTGTTCTTACTGACGTAAACAACTCGCAACGATCGACCGCCCCACTACAATGCCTATAAAAAGCCGCCCGCTGCAGCGGAGGGAGGATTCGTTTGTACGCGCTCGGACAGCAAACACCTAAGTTATTGTGAAATATTCGAAGCTGTGTAATCAATACTAATTAAAAGTGAATTCTGGTTGAAGTAAAGTTTATTTTAAGTTATTTCTGAAAATGAAATACTCCAATAATAATAATAGTAATGACGTCACTGTTTTTAAAAACATTACCGGGCACACCGTTTCGTCATATCTAATTAACAGTGTTTTACTAAATGCATATCAAAGTGCATCCAAAATACAATTTTTTTTATCTGTCTGTTTGTTTGTTCCGTTTAATCTCTGGTACTGATTGATCCGATTTTGACGCGATTTTCACTGGCAAGCTGATGACCTATGAAGTAACTCAGGCAATTTTTTTAAGGACTAACTTCGCTCCGCGGTGACACTCGTGATTTATAAGAACAAAAGCGGGGTTCAGCTTGTTCGTTATTAGTATAGATGCAAATATCTATTGGTTTGTCTTGAACACACTTCTACGAATACACTGTGTATGTATATACTTAAATATCGAAAAGAAATCTTTGAACATCTTCAGGGATAGATAATTCCCAAACACTACTTTATTCTCCCGGCCTCCAGAGGTCGGGAGAATGATCCAGAAACATCTCACTAAGCCGACATGGTGTAGGTCACCATGCTTCATTGTATGCACACAATGAATTTGGTGGCCCCTACTCCTGGATTCTTCTCATACTTTACATCAGGCAGAGTGGACGAGTGGAGTCACTTTGGTAGGCTATATGTAAAGAAAAGACATAACACTAGTGCTCATCACACAGTTAACTCTGAAATCGACGCAATGATTTGTTAATGGCTATGGTAAAACCTGAACACTGGTTCAAGAGGCCATTCAAGATGTGCAGCTATTTACCGTTTTAGCGGTAAGCGTTTACCGTTAATCCAACTAATAAATAATTAACCAGTTATAGAATCTAGCACCATTCTGCTGTAGCATATTGAGATTGTATTGATGGGAAATGGTCAAGAAAATAGATAGGAACAATCAAAATAGGATTTGTATATCGTGTTAAAATTTGGTGCGAAACTTATTGCGTTTTTTAAACTAGTATGTAGTATCAATCTATTGCCTGTAGATACTTATACTAGCTGAATCCCGCGGCTCTTATTGAAGCTAGTCAAAAAAAATATATCCTAAATTACACCTTATCATCGTCACTATCTGCTATCTTTCAGCGAAATTCTGGTCAAAATCGGTCTTCTATAGGTTAGCTGGAACAAAGAGACATACACAGTCTACGGACAGACCGAACATTTTAAAAAATGTTTTTTCTAATAATTACCGTATTTACTTTCGTATGAATTTACTAAATAACTAAGTATTCATTATATGTTACAGACACTGCAAAATTATTTATTTTTATAGACAAGATATCAACAACAGTTTTTAAAAGTCCACTGTAGGACATAGGTCTTCCCTTAAGCCCGATTTCCACCGCGAGCGGAACGGACCCATTAATTACTCGTTTTGCCTCGCAATACAAAACTGCATACATGTGTTTCCACCAACAAAGAGTTGATTCATTTCTCATTTTCCGTTCGTCTCGCTCCGCCGAGTCCGCTCTGTCATTATCCGCTCGCAGTGGCAAAACTCTTTGTTGGTGGAAATGCAAACCTATTTTGTTTAAAAGGAGTCCGTTCCGCTTACCATTTCTCGCTCATTACCCTTTCGCGGTGGAAACCGGGCTTTAGAAAGGAGTTTTAGACAACCATAGCCTGACCAGACGGATTTTCGAAGTGCTGTTGTGCGGCATATTTAGCTTCCTTGGTTAGTTATTGATGATACCCAAAGAACGAATAAGGGTGGTGCCATCTGAAAATCAGCGCTGCACGGTTACCGCGCAGCTTTGAACTGAGTTGGCGACCCATTCTTGACTGCTGAATGACTGGGTTATTGGTCTAGTGGTTACCGTATGCGACTGCTGATCAAGAGGTCTCGGGTTCGATTCCCGGGTCGGACCAAATATTTGTGTGATCCGCAAATATTGTTTCGGAGTTTGGTTGTTTTCTATGTATAATATGTATGTTTTGACAAAAAAAGTATGTTTATGTATTTATATCAGTTGTCTGTTACCCATAGTACAAGCACGCTTAGTTTGGAACTAGATGGCGTTGTGTGTAAGATGTATATACATGTTCATTTTTTCTGTCAACTATTCTGTCTGCTTACAATATTACAGGTTTTGCCTAGTTTAGGATGAGTTGGCCCTGTGTGACATGTGCAAAAAATCTATGAAAAAGTTTAAAACAAGATTGTTAGGACACTGGATTATTAAGTTACTGAAGAACCAAAATAATCGACACAATTATCAGTGACAGTTCAAAGATACACATACGCCACATAACTTAACGAAAACTTGTAATTTGAAGGTACAAACAGATACTTCAATCTCTACTGAATATTATAAATGCGAAAGTAACTCTGTCTAGCCTGTCTGTTAAGTTTTCACGCTTAAACCGCTGAACCGATTTCGATAAATTTTGGAATAGAGATGGATAGAACCTTGGAAAAGGACATAGGTTACTTTTTACCGCGATAACCGATATAAACGCGGGCGGAGTCGCGGGCAAAATTTTATTAGGTATATTTAGTTGTATAGGCAAATCTAGGCGAGAATATGACCTTACCAACAAGGATTTACATTATTTTGTCGAAAATTTGCTATCTCGTTCATCCAACTAAAATGCCGTTGACCTTGAACACCAGACAAACTGCGTCCTCTATAATTACACAAGTCTATAAATAAATATACATACAAGTAAATTAAGTTTAAGTGTATGTATGCAAGGTCAAACTAACAGTTTCTTTTTTACTAAATGCATATCAAAGTATACTCGGTGCTAACATCAAAAATCGGCCAAGTGCATGTCAGGCCACGCACAGGAAAGGGTTCCTCAGTCACCCATAATGATACGTGGATTTAAAATCGTATCCATTATCTAATTGTTATGTTTACGCATCGACGTTTTTATACATCTGTGTTTACGCATGAATGCTCATAATTTTGTATGGCGTTTTCCAAGGAGGCGCATTTTACAAGTTAAGCCGCTATAACTCCTGAACTAACTAAGTCATCTAATCCATTATAGTTTTCCTTTAAATTTCATTATATGGACCACCATCACGAATTATTCCATATTTTTTGAGACAGCCGTTTAGCTTTTAGAGGCGGCGGGGGAACGCCATGTTTTTACAAAAAAGTGCTCTGCATCGAAAACATTTACTTCAAAAATCCTTTATCACAACTTCGTGGAAACGAGAAATCGTTGATCTGCCATTGATTACTTTGCATCAAAGCTTTTGACCACGACTCCTCCCGCGTATATGTCGGTAGTAGCCTATGTCCTTCCACAAACTTTAGACTATCTGTGTACTAAATTTAATCAAAATCGGTTCAGCGGTTTAGGCGTCTGTTACAACAGACAGACAGAAAGAGTTACTTTCCCATTTATGATGTTAGTGGAGACAACCGTAGCGTAGTACACCCCGCGGTACGACGGACTAACGATTTGAAGAAAACGGTTGGCATTGCATAATTTTAATAAACAGTTTTGGACATCTGACACACAACGTCATCTAATCCCAAACTAAGCAATATTGTACTATGGGTACTAAACAAATTATATGCATACATATTTACTTCTTTTTGTAAATACATACATATTACACATAGAAAACAGCATAACTTCAAATCAAATAAGTGCAGATCATACGAATAGGCATCACCGGCCTGCTACAGAGGGCGCCGCTCACGCGTATCAATGCGGTAGCTAATAGAGCAAGAGCCCAGAGCCGCCAGACCTACGTCATTAGTGCAAAGCTGAAATTTTCAGGATTATTAGTACAATGTCTTGTTAAGATGTATGTGTACCCATTAGCTTGAAAGCGGGGCCGTTTCTGAGATAGCGCGAAGTACAGATAGATAAAAATATTACTTACCTACGTTAAAGGTGCAAAGCTAGTATTTACATATTTTTTCAAGAATATTATTTAAAATTAAAATTCATTACTGCCAGACACTTTCCGTGGGCCATTACTTCTGCCAGACGTCTTGAAAGTTGTGAAAAAATTAGGTAAACTACGTTATAGTAGCAAACCTAAATTTTATACATATTATCTAAGGTACTATTTTAAGACCCTTTGTATGACCAATCCAAAAAGCGTGTAAAAACCATTTAATATTTTACAATTATATTCTTGAAATAATACCAAAGATGATATACCTCAGCTTCCTAATTACTACAAATATATGTCTGGGGGGATGATAGGCCCTTCGGCCGCATACAAAGGGTCTTAAAATAGTACCTTAGATAATATGTATAAAATTTAGGTTTGCTACTATAACGTAGTTTACCTAATTTTTTCACAACTTTGGCGGACTGTGTTTCTTTAGTGATTTAGGGCCACAGCACACTAGCTACTTTTAGCATCGGCGATCGGCAACTAGTCGCTTTTTAGAAGCTAAATACGGCGACCGAACGCTCTACACCGCACACATAAAAACGCCAAACGCGGAGATTGAGTCGCTTTTTAGAAGCGCGACACAGCAGCTGAACGCTACTCTCCGTACACATTCGGATGCCGGTAGCATCGATTTGGCATCTGAGCAGTCGCTAAAACGCGCGTTTCCGATACCGCGATCGAACTCAGGAAGTTGCTAAAACGCGATGCAGCATCGATGCAGTCGCCAAATCGCCGATCGCCGATGCTAAAAGTAGCTAGTGTGCTGTAGCCTTTACAGAGTTAAATTGAGTGATTGACACATAATTATTTTAGGTTAGTTTCTGTGATAAGTACTAATCCTGACGATCCATGCCCATTGACTCCTGGTCATTTTTTAGTTGGTGAACCCTTATTGCTCGTGCCTGAGTCTAATTTCGAGAACTCAACCATTAGTGTGTTAAAGAGGTGGCATCTAACACAGCGTATATATAAAAAAATCTATTTTTAAACATTACCAACATGTGACTTAATCTCTGCTTTCTTCCTCTCTTTTTTGCTATTGTTGTTGTTATCTTTATCTTTTTATAATTTACTAGTACGTTCAGACGTATGTTCAAACCTACTGTTTAGTATTATTTTGTGGATAACGGTGTTGGTTATATATAGGCCATCCTCAAAGTCAAAGTCATTTAAGAAGGAAGAAAAGAAATCAGTGTAGCGTTGCAACCTCAAAACGTAACAATGCAGACTTTCAAATTTTTGAACTAGTAAGAATTTGCTTCAATATCAACTTCGCTACGTGGCCTTATATTATTAAATCATCCTTGCTCTTCTTCAATTTTAACACGGAACGACTGGCATCGGCCATTCTCAACCCTAAGGGAGAAGTGAAATTTGAAGGTTGAACTAGTTGTCAGCGTATTTCATGACAACCGGGATAGACGGCTTAACGTGTTCTCCTAGGCGCGGGCGTGAATCACCGCCAAACTTCCATACTCCTCATCACATCATTCTCTAATTGGCAAACAGATTATATTCTTTAAGGAAATATTCTAAAATACATAAAATTATGACCAAACTATGCAATATTAAATAATTACTTATTTGAAAATATTTTGATTTTTAATTTATGTAAATTACTTAGATCTAAAATTTCAAAGATGTAAGTTTAAGTTTACATGTGAATCAATATCGAAGAATTTGATGTATACAAGAACCAAGAATTATAAATAAATAATAACATTACATTAAAACAATATATTTTAAGAGACTTACAAATTCAAAAAGTTGAAAGCAAAACAATACATATGAATTTTACACTTAGACCTTTGTTTTTAAATTCAGCAAATCCTGTGTAATGGCACGTAGAAAAACCATAAACTTATCGGTATAATTTTTAATATTAATTTAAATATATAAATTGCACTCAGAACTTAGACACTTCGAATAAATAATGTTTTTTATCGAAAAAAGCACTCGAAAAAATAATAATAAATAAAAGATAACAATACTCACTAATCCCATTTCCAATTAACAAATGTAAGTGTCCAATGATGGGCAACATGCCAGGGTAGAAAGGTGGCAGCTTATGTCCACTCTTGAATTGCGACCTCCACACCCAAAACGCGTAAACACATATTAAAAAAGTAAATAGAATAGTACCAATCATTGTTGTGTATTTGTTGAGATCTCAAACGTTTTGATGAAATTACAACGTGAAACATTTTTATAAGAACCTTCTTGAATCGCAACCTTCTTATTATTACGTCACCACACATCACACCACTTTGTTTCATGAGTCTGCTCGTTTTGAATTTAAACACACGCTTCCAATTTATTCTGAGTAAAGACACATAGTGCCAAATAAAATTAAATAAATAAGCAAAAGCTCCACTGTTAACA
Source organism: Phragmatobia fuliginosa (assembly GCA_932526445.1). Taxonomy (NCBI): domain Eukaryota; kingdom Metazoa; phylum Arthropoda; class Insecta; order Lepidoptera; family Erebidae; genus Phragmatobia; species Phragmatobia fuliginosa. Next base: position 6,566,258 of record OW052057.1, on the reverse strand, counting down.
ATTGTTACTGAGAAGTTAAATATGTAGGTCAAGTGCCTGTTAAAAATAAATAAAACACTTATTTGTTTTGTGTATTAACAGGTTATTGGAATGTTCAAACAATAATATTTAATAACCTGCAGCTACCGTTATGTTTGCACGTAACGTTGGTTATAATATGTAGTCAAATAGATCTAACAGGTGCGAACAAAAACATACAGTTGCAAAATTATTGGGAAGATACAGGGAAGTTCAAGGTTATTTACATAAGTTCGGACTTCCCACTTTTCTTTTTTTTTGTTTTTTTTTTGTTTTCATTTGTACTTTTATTATTGTACTTTTGTTAATCTTTATCAATTATAGTTACGTTAATATAGAATGAATCAAGTTTACATTAAATATGTCCTAATAAAATGTAAAATTTCCTTTTACAAAATATGTCATTAGTATGTTTACATCATCATATTATATTGTATTAGTGTTTAATACACATATGTATATTGCCCTTTTTTGAATTGTCTTGAAGTGTTTCTTGTGTTCTAGGCATTTCGAAGAGAACTATTTTGTGGAAATGTCAGCTGTGTAAGTATGTGACTATAAAGTCTGAAAAGTTGACCTCGTACAACTCTAGATCGCATGAAATATCATATAAAGCTTATTGTGGAAAAGCCTTATTCTTGCGTTCCAAGCTTGCAGTATAATAATATAATAATAATAATAATTTATTTCAAGTAATGTACAAGTGCACAAATGGATGACTTATATACTAAGAAATTTTAAACAGTAAATTTTCCAAATGGACACCCCATCCTAAATTAGGCAGGTGGAAACCTGTCTGTATCTTAGGAAAAAGTATCCAAATTCTTTCAAATTATAAGTATTTGATATTTGAGTTCGTGCAAAGCGGGGTTGACACATGAATTAACAAAAATTAAGCATTGAGAAAAGAAGAAATATAAAAAAAATGTGTTTGTGTGTGGTGTGTGAGTGTGTATGTGTGGGTGGTGTGGGTGGTGTGTGTGTGTGTGGTGTGTGTGTGTGTGGGTGGTGTGTGTGTGTGTGTGTGTGTGTGTGTGTGTGTGTGTGTGTGTGTGTGTGTGTGTGTGTGTGTGTGTGTGTGTGTGTGTGTGTGTGTAAATAATCAATCTATATGGCAGTGGTTAGTAGTTCTTCGGTATCACTATAGGACAAAGTTAACAGCCATGAGTTGAGTTTGCGTTTTACCTCACATTTAGTTACAGCGTAGATGTTTAACCGCTTATGTACCCTATTATATAATGTCACGTCGTGGACCGGTGGGGTAATTATATTAGAGCGCGAGCTCCCCAACCACCACGCCACAGAAATATTTTTATGATTGTCCTATCCGGGATGCAGGGTTGAGAAATTAAAATCCTTTACTTCATCGGTACATTCAACTTTAATGTAGTCAAGTGTCTTACAGCCTTATCAACTACGAGTACACTAACAGACATTTAGGAATATACAATTCCCTGGGGAGGGTTATATAATTTCTATTTTTAAACCGGTTATGGTCTTATCCAAACTAATACTAGAGATACACATGCTACAATATATTATTATATAACTCTTACAGTTCATTACATTTATCTGTCACAAACCCGGAGAAAACCAGCTCACAGGGCGGTTCTGAGCCCATTTCGCTCTCACTAAATGGTGATAAACTTGTTTGTTCCGACGGCACAGGGACCTATATTTAAAACTTTTATCTTTATTGGTCACTCATTCACCAAACCGATATAAATTTTAGTGGTAGTCCATCATGATTTCAAGAAGTCTATGCTCACGGGAAAGAACTGATACATATAATTTAACGACTGGCCCCACAGGGGCCGAACACGTGCACAGGGCGATCTCATCGACGTCTCGTGACAGCACGGACGGACTCCGATGTCGCAAGCAGGCGACAGATCTGCTGCTAGGTATATTTGGAGCGTAAGGAACTCCATCCACACACAAAATAATATAAAGAAGACCTTACTTTGACATGTGGCGTCGTGGCCGGCACAAGCCCGGCTTAGATTTCTTCCCAGCGGATTCCAGCTCCCGATCGGCGTAAGCAAGCCTCGACAAGGCTGCCAAATCGTTTTCTGATCCCCCTCTTCGGTTGGAAATCCAATTTCTCGTTATTTGTTGGCCACGCGTCTCTCGCGACCATCAGCCATCTTGCCCCAAAACCAAAAAGAAAAAAAAAGAACTCTCCGACCCACCGGAAAGCCCTCTCTCGTCAACTGTCATCTTGTGCGACCTTTCTGGAACCTCTCTATTGGGCATTTGGCCCAATAGACAACTATAATTTGTTTTTGGCGTTACAAAGATTTTTTTTTTTAAATCCACTTCCGAACACTGAGTTTTATCAATATTATAATATATATATTTATCTATTTTATCCCTTTCCAATTCATTTATTTCGAGAATATAAACAAGACCAACACTAACGCCATCTATCGGCGCTTCTAAGAACCACCTCGCGGGACTGACACCCCATACTGCCAAAAGAGGTCGCCTAGGCAAATTTCCCTACGTTACAATACCCCCTCTCCGGGAAAAAAGGTTCCTCGCAGGGGAACCGCTCGCTGCCCCCAGCGATTTACACACAACAACACAACACAAACTTTGCGGAGCCGTGCAGCGGTCCGTCTTGATGTATAATATATATTATATTAATGCTAAGGGTAGTCACCATGTCGACCTGCTTCTGCAAAAAATAATGAACATCCCTTGGGACCCACAACATCCAACATGATGACGCTGCAGATATACATAATACAACCTGTCACTATGGACTATTAGAAACAACCTATTACAACCAAATTCAAGGCAAAACCTATGCTGACTACTCATATGGGAACTATCCCCATCATTAATAAAAAAAAATCTATCCCCAGTAACTCTGTACTGAACCAACTTGATGCGAATCTACAAAATCCCAGACCCTCGACCTTAGCTTTATTACTATAGGCATTTGCAGCTGGATTCTTCGTACAAACAACTCTAAAAAGAAAATATTTTTTTACCATATAAACAACAACCAATCTGATTTACACTGCCCTTGCAGAAACTCACTGCTGATCTACACTGCATTTGCAAATACAGTAAATGTAAAGACAAAACCATAGCTCAACAACATTAAATATAGCTGATTACACTGCCTTTGCAGAAACAAAAAGTGTATAAGATCAGAAATTAACTACTACCAACAACCAAATTTATGTATTACAGAAAAAAAACTATCTAACTTGCATCAACTGATGGCTGATAAAAGTTTGTCGGATGTCTCAGCCTGATCTCCGCATCAATCAGAAAACCCATACAACCTGTCATTCCACCTTTCATACTGCCTTTCATACATCCATTTAAACTTGGTAGCAACTCTCATCCCCGAGTATGCCACTTTCTTATATCTCTGTGATAAAAATAATATAGAATTTTACACTGAGTATTATTTGATGACCACTGATGACAACCTATACTTTTATATCCTTAATATGTCAAGAACCAATATTTGTCCCGTCAGGCCTTTCTAGCTCATAGACTAGAGGCGATAACACCTTGACAACTTTACATTTCTCGTATTTCGGAGCGAGCTTTGCCATCTTGAATCTGGACGCATCACTCTGGGTGTAAGTAGTCTTCCAGATCCAATCTCCTACCGAGAATTTAGCGTTTCTACGCCTAAGGTTATAATGAGTTGCGTTTTTCGCGTGGGCTTGGTACATCCTTTCGCGCACCCCGTTAAATATTTTCTCAAGGCATCCGAATCTCCCAGCGTACTCCTCGCGCGGCATAGCTGTGCTATACTCGTTCTCGGTGTCCTTATAAAAGTCTCCATTTATCACTGGCTCGCAGGCATATACCAGGAAGAACGGTGAAAATCCTGTCGACTCGTTCACTGAACTGTTCAACGCGAACTGGATTTTATGCAAGTTTTTATCCCACGAACGATGATCATCTTCTACATAGGAGGCCACAGCCGTCATTACAGTTTTGTTGTACCGCTCCACCAGGTTCACTTGTGGAGTTTATAGCGGGCAATAGTGTAGTTTCGGTATATTATACCGAGTGATGACTTGTCGAAATTCAGATCCTGTCATTTGAGTGCCGTTGTCCAATAACGGTCTCCGGTGCTCCGTGTACCAGGACTACTCCTTCTTCGAAGTATTTAGCCACTAATGCTAACGTAGCGCGACGCAGAGGAAACAGAAGAGTATATTTAAAGAAGCAACACGTTATCACCAAAATAAAGGTGTATCCTGCTCTGGTTCGTGGCAGCGGACCAACCAAATCCACTGACACTACCTAAAACGGACGTGAACATACTTTAGGCTTTCCCATCAACCCTAGTGTAGCCCGCGTAGAATGTTTGTACGCCTTACAAACCTCACATGCTCCAATAAAATAATAACTCAGGCATAAACGCCTGTGCGTTTTGAAAACACCGAGGTGTCCTGCTGTTGATTCACAATGATTTTCTTTAATGATAGCTACTCTCTTCCCTTTTGGTACTGCTTCCTTCCAGTCAAATTCTGAAGTTAAATTGTATTTACTCTTGCTCAAGCGGAACAAGATGTTATCTTTGAATAAAAAATTTGGGAAATTAGTTGGGTGAGTCCTACAATTATTCACAATCCTATCATACCATTCATCCTTAGTGTTAAATGTAGGCACTTGGGTAGATAAATTGATCCTCTATTTTCATAAGGCGTGATAAGGCATCAGGAACCACATTATCGGTGCCTTTCCTATGTTCAATCTCGAAGTCGAACTGAAACAATCGGCACCCCCAACGAGCCAACCTACCTGATGGATTCTCTAGACTTAAAAACCATCGCAGTGATGAATGATCCGTTACAATTTTAAATCTCCTAGATCCTAAGTAAGCTTGAAACTTTTCTACCGCAAATATTACTGCTAGAGCCTTTCTCTCCGTAGCGCTGTAGTTCCTTTCGTTTTTATTCAATGATCTGCTTATATACGCTATCGGATGTTCGTGACCATCGATATTCTGAGACAACATACCTCCAAGACCATATGATGATGCATCGCAGTGAACGATTAAAGGCTTCTCGAAATCTGGAACTGCGAGTACTGGAGCCGACACAAGCGCGTTCTTTAACTCCGTAAACGCCTCGTCGGCTGCGTCACTCCACCGAAACTTGGGCGCATACTTGCCCTTACTGGTGAGCTAGTTCAACGGAGCTGCAATAGTTGAAAAATTTCTAATGAATCGTCTATACCATGAACAAGTACCTAGAAACACTTTTACCTCCCGTGCTGTGGTCGGAGTTGGAAAATTCAATATTGCTGAGATCTTCTCAGGGTCCGTACGTAGGCCATACTCATCCACCACATAGCCCAAGTATTTGTTGACTCTCTAAAAAATTTACACTTCTCAAATGACACTGTTAAATTTGCCTCTTTTAATTTGTCAAGCACTCTATTTAATAAGCGCAAGTGAGTTTCAAAATCTGACGACGTGATTACAATATCATCTATATAACAGAATACATAGCCATTTTCTATATCGCTACAAAAATTTTGATTTATCAAAGCATCCATCAAACGCTGCTGACGCGCCGGTGCATTACATAAGCCAAACGGCATTACATTAAATTAATATAGACCACGATCCGGAACAGTGAAGCTAGTCTTCTCCTGAGAGCTTTCCTCTAAAGGTACCTGCCAGAAAGAAGAAGACAGGTCGATTGTAGACAGAATTTAAAATTAATTATTATAATAAAATTTAATTTAAATTATTTTAAATAAAATTTATTATTATTATTATTATTCTCTTTATTCAAGTCTATAAACATACTAATTACATTTTTAAATATAAATATAATAAATACATTTAAAAATATAAAAAATAGTAGACCACCGACTTCGGGTTCAGGGACCAAGAAACCGGTGGTTAGGGCTCCAGAGACAGGAACCTCCTCACTATACGTGCCGTGTTAAGAAGAACTGCCTTCTGCATCAGACCCTTGATCCAGCCATCTAACGTGAGCCTCTTAAGGTGTTGGTCGAGGCTCTTGGCTAGCAAACCATGAACAGAAACGACTATCGGAACAATGATCGCCGAATCGACATTCCACATATCGACAATCTCGTGAGATAAATCCAAATATTTTATTTGTTTTTCTTTTTCAACCTTCACGAGATTCTCGTCATGAGGAACAGCGATATCGACAATCATTGCGCGGCGCTCTAATCGATCTATCACCACAATATCAGGCTTATTGGCAACAATAGTCCTGTCTGTGATAACAGATCGATCCCAATATAATGTAGCACGACCATTCTCGAGAACTGGGTCGGGCTCATACCTGTAGTATGGCACCTCCAAATTCACAAGTTTGTATTTAAGGGCAAGTTGTTGATGTACGATCCTGGCTACTTGGTTGTGTCTGTGCAAATATTCACCGTTAGCAAGACGAGAACAACCAGAAATAATATGCCTGATAGATTCCCCAGGACGGTGACATGCCCGACATAAGTCAACCGTACCATCCTTCAGGATATATTTTCGATAATTATTCGTCATGATAACTTCGTCCATAATTGCACAAACAAAACCTTCGGTTTCTCCAAAGAGATCACCATACCGTAGCCAGGAAGTTGATGCTTTAAAGTCTATATCGGGCCCGTTCAAAGCCCGATAAAACCGACCATGAAGCTCTTTACCCTTCCATACCTCCTTGCGATCATCAGTACTAAGTACTACAGGTTTGCGCCAATTCTCTTTAGCCAGAGCGAGTGGAGTGAATCCGTTATCCACTGCAACCACATTGCGATGCACTCCCACATCAGTATTAAGAAAATATTCTCTGAGATTGTATATCTCGCGATTATGCAGGGTCTTGATATTTAAAAATCCACGACCCCCAACCTTTCGCGGGATATACAATCTCATAACCGACGAACGTGGGTGGAGCATTCGAAATGCAGTCAATAAGGTACGGACTCTCCTGTCAAGGGCATCTAATTCGGTCTGAGTCCATCTAAGTATACCAAAGGAATACATCAGAACCGGCATGACCCAACCATTGTAGGCTCGCACCTTGTTACCCCCCGACAAAAGACTCTTAAAGACTTTTTTCAGGCGGCCAAAGAAGCGTTCCCGCGACGTTTGTTTCATATCAGTTTCTGGTATTCCTAAGGACTGCGAAAAACCTAGATACTTGTAGGTTTCGGTGGCAGAAAGAGATCTGAGTTTTGTTGAATCTGAAAGTTCTATTCCTTCAGATTCTACAATCACACCTTTTTTCACATACATGACTGCACACTTGTCTACACCAAATTCCATCTTGATGGAATTACTAAAGTTTTCAGTGACCTTTAGTAACGCTGTCAATTGTAATTTAGTGGAGGCCAGAAGTTTCAGATCATCCATGTAAAGAAGGTGAGATATAACTCGATCATCTTTCTGTAACCTATAGCCTAACCCTGAACCCTCTAAGAGAGTGCTAAGAGGGTTCAAGGCCAGACAAAACCACAAGGGACTCAAACTGTCACCTTGAAAGATGCCCCTCTCGATCTTTATAAGTACGTCGTTTACCGCAGTTTGGCGACATCCAGGATAGCGAAGGACTGTCCTCCATTGCCCCATACATGACTTCAAGAAAGTGCATAGAGTTGTATCAATTTTATACAACTCCAGCACCTTCAAAAGCCATGAATGTGGAACTGAGTCATATGCCTTCTTGTATCCAACATGTCGCCAAACTCTTACGATTACGACGTACCTGTTGGCTAATGGTCATATCCACGATAAGGAGCTCTTTAGTGCCACGGGTCCCACTTCTACATCCATTCTGAAATACGGAAAGTATCGAATTATTATTAAGATGAGTAGTAATTTTGAGTCTCAGAATAGATGTAAGAAGTTTATATAATGTTGGTAAGCAAGTAATAGGCCGAAAATTTTTGGGATCCGTGGCAGCACCAGATTTATAGAGTAAGTGGGTCATGCCAGTGGTCAAAAATGGGGGTAATGAACTCGAATCCAACGATGTCTGAAATTGCGATGCCAAACACGCATGTGAGCTACGGAACCACTTAAGCCAAAAGTTGTGCAGTCCGTCTGGACCAGGTGATTTCCAATTCGGTAATGAACGGACTGCACAACTAACGTCCTCTGGACTGATGGCCACAGGTTCCATGGGTTTTATAGGCTCACATGAACGCTTGACATCCCAAAGCCAATCACCATCTGTATGAATGACAGGCACCGACCAGATGTTTTGCCAAAATTTATTTGTGGTATTTTGATCTGGAAAGTGCCCATCATTCACACATGGATTCGATTCCTCCCATTTTCGGTACACCCACTTCTCATTACTTTGGAACATCCGATTCTGATTATACCGATCTACTCGATTTTTATACCGCCTAATTCTGTTTGCCCATGCATAAACTTTTTGCTTTAGAAAGTCTATGCGCTCTGTGACACATGACATATACCGTTGAGGACTGATAGCAGTCCCTACGAATGCCTGTTTCACAAAGCGCATGACTCTCGGTCGCATATTACCAGATCTAAAACTAATTAGCTTACCAATGAGTGTCCTTGTCTCAGCAATACGACGTTCGATTCTGTACTGCCAAGCTGGCATAGTAGTTTTTGGTCGAGTAGCAGTTATATCTTCTACAAATTTAACACCAGCTATATTTTGGGCAGTTATATTTTGTAAACCCAATGGTTTTACATTTAAAACAATACATTTCTTTAGGTACACACTGCTTGTTCTGTTTGTTTTGAGATGAACTTGCAGTAGGCCGACTGTTATTCTGGGGTGCTGGCTAGAAAAGCTCCCCGTGGTGCACCCTGGGCAACGCTGGCGATAGCGCTGTTCCTCCTTATTTCCTCCGCGTTATCTGGAGGAGAGGATTATCGCCAGCGGCTAATATTCTAGCAGGAGAGGAAGCCACTTCATCGGCTCTCGGGCAACGCCCGGTCCAGCGGGGCGGACGTGTCTGCCGGTTGCCCTGCTGGCTCTCGCTCCTCGGAGCATGGAGGAGGAAACCTCGTTAAAAAACCGAAGGTGGGACCCTGTGGGGTCAGTTTCTCCGCTGTCAGCGGTGGAGAAAGGAGGGCGGGCTCGGCAGGGGGACGTAGTCCTCCTGCCACCGTCGGCATAGCGTAATCCCGAGAGAAGTGTTGTGGTCAAGTCTCGCGGCTTTGATCGGGGACGTGGGTCTTGGCTTAACCGCCCGGACCGCGAGGAAGAAAACCTCTCTAAAAAATTACCCCGAATCCCAAGTTTTGGTGCGTGGCCAGGGGATGCATGGCTGATGGGAAGTTCAGTTGCGAGCGCACCCCAAGCCGAGGTACCTGCGGACCCCTCGGCTGGGTTAAAAAATTACAGGCTATACCTGTCCGGCGATCGCCGATGGTGGTGCAATCCGTCTGCACGTACAAACAGGTTGGTGTCAGGCGTTCAACGTTGCGCGTGTTGGTTTCATATAAATATAATTATTAATATTATAACTAAATACATCATATAAATGTTAATATGTGAAAAAATTGTCAAGAACAATAGTTTATTTTAAAATTAAAAACATACAGACAATAATAAAGTAATCAAAAACCAAATAATTTGATTTAAAAAAACCATTTAATTTTACACAGAACACAAAGCTACTATCTGGTTCTTTAACAGTATACAGAATAATCTATATACTAATCAGGGATGTTGCGGATGCCGATTTTTTTACATGTTTAAGATACTATATAATTAAAGTATATGAATGAAGGAGTGAAACAATGATAAATTAATCATCAACATTTTCACTAATGAAAGAAATGTACTTATTTTTATATTAAATATTCTTCTATTTTGACACGCTTTTTATTGGCTTCACCTGTATGTTTGTTTGTTTATATGTTTGTAACCGACTCCTTTGGGTGCGATTTTGGACCACTTTAAACGACCAGATTTGAAAAAAGAACTAAAGAAATGACTAAAAACGAATAAAAATATTAATAATAAAAAATTGAAACAGATTAGTTTTTTTCTAAAAAAATGTTTTTAAAAAACTAAACAAACATGATTTTAAAGTAAAAAGTAGAAAAATGAAAAAAAACTACTTTTTAGTTTAAAAGCGTGTTTGTTTAGTTTTTTTAAAACTATTTTTTTTGAACTTCACTTACTGGTGCTCATATTAATAAGTGAATTTAAGAGAAGGAGCATTATACTTAATAAAGAGTGGTATTAGCGCCTTTTCTGGTTCAAGGTGATTAAGCAGATGTTCGTATATTAAACCCGCGCTAATAAATAGTTGTTCGCTAGAACACTGTCCATTGGAGTGAACAAAAATCTTCGTTCGATGAACACTCCACCAATTAAAAGGATTCTCTTGTTAACAAAAAGTTAATGTATAAGAGGAACTCTTGTGTAAATGCTATAAAGGTCTACAATAAATTGCCAAATAGGTTTAAAGAGCTACCCATTGATATTTAAAAACCCTAAATGCACAGTCTCAAACAAAAGCGGCATACGAAACTATCCTACTTAGTCATTGATGTATAAAAATATCAATGTGGGTAGTTTTAGTTATGCTATAAACATTTCTTTTGCTAATTCAACCTTACGCGGCTTGTTTAAAGTTTTTATTACAAAGCAGTGTACAATGACCAATCAAATTTTATGACCGAAGCTAGCCGGCAGGACAGGACATGGAGTGAAGAGGAATATTTGTATATTTTTTTATTATAATACATTGAGTTAGTATTTTAAGAGTTAGTTAAATTATGTTCTTAACCCATAATTATACTTTTATCTGAGCGTAAATATGTTTTTGGGTAGGACAGGTGTACATAAATGAAACAAATATTAACTCTTAAAATCATTTATTTCATTTTTTCATATCATATCAGTGACATTCCTGTAAAAAATAATTATATTATTTGCATGTCGGTACGATATTATTTGATAAATTCATTTTTCCGGCTAACGACTACTTACCGTTACACTAGGAACAGCCTTTTTAAGAAGACGTTTTATGCCTTTAGCAGTGACATACATATTTTCGTCCACAAAATGTTCAGAACAAACGACGCATGCACTATTTGGCTTAAAAAAAAATTCACGCTTTTGTTGACTTACAATTGATATCCATTTTCTGCACCGTATTGGGTCACGAGGAAAGCTAAAATATAAAAATTAGAAATAATGCAAATTAAACAACTCGTCTTGTTTAATAGTCACTTAATAGAAAAAAGTGTCATAAAAAGCTAGGCAGTGATGAAGACTGCCGACAGAAGTGAAGTTTTGAAGTTTTAGGCCAGAGTGACACTTCTGTCATTAGCATGCAGTATGTTGCGAACCCATAAGTTGTCCCCTAATTAATCGATATAATAGGTAATATAATAAAACTCTCAAGAACCCACGCCCTAACGTGCTCGTTAACTACCCCTTGTGTTCTGATTATATCTATCTAATTGTATACTGATTGTGAAAACAATAAACTTCTTGTAAACTCTCGTGATTTAGCATATTTCTCTTTCTCCTATCTATCGTGCACAAACCGGCGACTAAAGCCGAGTTGCGTGACATCATTTTGACATAGACAATATCCATGAACAATTTATAATTAATGTACCTAGTTTTAAATATTCTAGAATTTATTTGACGAAATTTTAATTTTCTTCGTTGACTTACCGAAATGATAATAAAATTTTGACATTGCATGAAATAATTAATTTAATTTAATTCATATAGAGAATTGCTAATTAAATAATTTCATTTTAATATACCTAACTAATATTTGCATACTGTTAAATCCGAGATATGCACCCCTAAGTGCTGCCCTGGCTGTTATCCTGCTTAGTCAGCAGCTCTACTCTCCAAGCCCGCTAACTTGTTTACTGGTCTTCGCTAGTCCGTGTCCATCTCTCAAACAGTGCGGTTGCCACTAGATATAATTTAATAACGAAGTGTTGTAATTGACCTTCTAAAATTAAAGTGCTTTTCTTTTAATAAAAACTTTTTTTTTTAAAACCAAGTCGCGATTATCCGCGTAACAATACCATGTATACTGGTAGGATGTTAATGGGACGTGTTTAATTTTAAGATCATACTTTGTACACCTTCATTCTGGCAAATAAATGATTATTATTATTTAAAATTTTATTTATCTCCCTTTTTAGAGGGGTAAAATACGAGTCGTGCTGGCCTGAACCAAGCATGATACGTTAGATTGAATAAGTTGCAGAAATCGAAGAAGATTTTAGAAGTTTACGAGTGATGCGGCTACTTGAGTATGGTGGCTTTTTGGAGAAGATAAAAATAATGTGAAGGCATGTGAAGTAATTCAAGATTTTGAGTGAGTGTTCTAGGTACTATACCTGTTGCTGATAGAACTATTGGGACTATGTGTACTGTGTGAGTTTTCCACTGAGTTTTAAGTTCTATTGCCAGATCTTGGTATTTAGAGAGTTTTTCTGAAATGGTGGATTGAAGGTTATGGCTGTTCGGGATAGCTATATCTATATTGTAAACAACGTTGTTGATTTTGTTATGAATTGTTATATTTGGACGGTTGTAATGAATGGTTTTGTCTGTAATGATTGTTCTGTCCCAATAAATTTTACAAGCTCTGTTTTCTAGTATTGTGTCAGGTTTATACTTTATAGTATGGAGTCTTTTGACTAATGAATTTATAGTTGTGTGCTAAATGTTGGTGAATTATTGAAGCTACTTAGTCGTGTCGATGTTTGTAATCAGTTTGTGCTAGGGATTTACAGGCGCCGGTTATATGTTGTATGATCTCTAGAGCCGAATTACAATGTTTGCATTTGTCTATTGTCTGATTTGGATCTCTAATAATAAATTTCTTATAATTCCTAGTTGTGATTACCTGGTCTTGAATAGCAAGCATAAATCCCTCCGTTTCCGGAAACAATTCCCCTTTCTTTAGCCATTCGTTTTGGCTAAGGTCGGTTCGGTGTCTACCGTGGAGAGATTTATCAGCCCACTTTATTATTTTCTAATCATTAGTTACTATCGTTTCGTTACGCTGAGTATGACGGTCTTGTAAGTTTAAAGGCGTGAGTTTGATATCAACGTCTGTGATTTGTTTATAGAGATGAGATGTGAGTGATTTGTTGTAAAAGTAATTTCTGAGTAGTGTAATTTGCTTATTGTGTAGATTTTGAATCTCAATTAGACCTCTTCCTCCTAAATTGCGTGGTAGTGTAAGTCTTTCTGTTGACGATTTTGGATGATGTTTCCTGTACTTAGTCATTTGTGTGTTATTGTACGTTGCAAGTTTTTAAGCTCTGTTTGTGACCAGTTAAGAATACCAGATGAATAAGTCAGTATAGGAATAGCAAACGTGTGGCTTTAATTATGTTTTTCAAGTGAGTTTTCAAAATGAGGTTTAGTCTGTATTTAAATTTGTTAACTAGATCTTGTTTGGTTTCTTTTTGGAGGATTTTTCTAGACTGTTTAAAACCTAAATATTTATATGTGTTGTAACTATCCATTGGTTCAATGTCCTCCCCAGATTCTAAAATATAATTATTACTTTCAATTATACCTTTATTTACTGATAGAATTTTACATTTATCGACTCCAAACTCCATACATATGTCTTTGAAAAACTGTTGAGTAATATCGGCTAGAAGGAAAATATCGTTTTTATTGGTGGCGAAGACTTTTATATCATCCATGTAAAATAGACGTGTAAGTGAAACCTGATTGTCAGTAGTTACTAAATTGTATCCCGCATTGCAATTATTAAGAAGATCAGAAAGAGGATTAAGTGCGAGGCAAAACCAGAGTGGGCTAAGTGCGTCCCCTTGGAATATACCTCGCATAATACGTATCGGTTCAGTAGTTATATTAGTGGACTTATATTTTAGTTTCAGTATTGTTTGCCAACTCTGCATAGAAGACTGTAAGAATGTTATAATAATTGGGTTTATTTTGTATAATCGGACTACATATAGTAGCCAGCTGTGAGGGACAGAGTCAAAAGCCTTGCGGTAATCTATAAACATAGTGTGTATATTTAGTTGCTTTCGGTATGCTTCGTTAATAGTTATTGCATCTATTGTGAGTTGTTCTTTACATCCTTGGCTATTTTTCCTACATCCTTTCTGTTGTTCGGTAAGAATATTATTCTCTGTTAAATGAGTATAAACTGTTTGACTAATACATGCAGTTAGAATTTTGTAAGCAAGTTATAGGGCGAAACTTTGATGGGTCTTCTGTATTGGGTTCTTTTGGTAACATGTAAGTTACTCCCTGTGTATCATAATTGGGCATTAAATGTGGTGATTGAATAAACATGTTAAGATGGTAATGTAAATATGGATGTATGCAAGTGAATTTTTTGTACCAGTAGTTGTGTATGTTGTCACTTCCCGGTGACTTCCAGTTGTGAGAGTGTTGGATGGCGTATTTAAAGGTGTCTATTGTAATGTGTTCGAATTTCATATCAGGAATCTGACCAGTTATTTCACTAAAGATGTGTATCTAATTGGCGGTTTTATTATGTTGAACTGGATTTTCCCAGATGTTAGACCAGAATTGATGTAAACTTTCGGAGGTTGGTGATTTTTGTTCTTGTGTATCTTTGTTTTAATGATTGGATGTTAAAGTTCGGTTAAATATTTTTTCTGTTTACGAAAATTGACTGTTTTGTTTTTTTCTAGCTGTACATTTAAGATACCTTTTAATTCTGCTAGCTGCTGCGTATAACATCAGTTTAAGCGTATCTAAAAAGTGTTCTAATTCTGTATTTATGTTTTTATGTTGAGCGTGTATTTGATATTTATTTTTTATTTCTTCTACAGTGGTTATGATCCTATTACTTCTATTCCCATGTATGTATTGTGTTAATCGGGCTATTTCAGATCGAAACTTCTCCATTTTGCTTTCCAATCTCCTCTGCCAAGCTGGCTTAAAGTGTTTTGAGGTTAATTTATTGTTAATTTTTATTCCGTTACACACTGTTACTGCATATGCTGCTGAGTATATAATTATCTGAAAGGTAGAGAAATCTTCGTGAAATCTACTAAAAAACTTGGGTAAAATATTGTAAAACATGTTTTACTATTAAAGCTTGCCTTTTTGATGGTTTTTGTCGGGGTAGAAATGGTGTAGAGGTAGGATCAGTGTTTTTAAATGTGTCAAGTGCTGAATGAAACTGTTGAGTAATTTTGTCTTGATCTATTATGTGAGAGTTGGTAGGAACATGACATGGTTCTTCTGTGTTTACGTGTATAGTTATCTGAGAGAGCAACAAATCTACTTCGTCACTTATATTTGTTTGCGTTGGATACAATATGTTTTGAGATGAGTCAGCTTGTGAATATATTGTGTCTAATTAAGCGGTGGTATGAGATGATAGTATTTGTGCTTCAATATCGTTTTTAATTTCTCTAATTCTATCTTCAGATATCATTCTTCTTTGATCGGATATGCGCTGCTTTGAAAGATGTGATAAATGTGGATATGTTTGAATGAATTTATTATGCAAATTTTATCAAGTTCTGTTATTTCGTAATAGATGCGAAGTATTGCTTTTTTAATAGTAGCATGTTTGTCGGTGGGAGCCCGCCTGTTCAACTCCTCACCGCCGATGGTTCGCATACTGGAACATCCAGCACCGGCTCCAGATGCGCCCCGGCGACCCCGGGCAGCGACCTCAAATTATATACTCTACTAGCTGATGCCCGCGGCTCCGCTCGCGTTTTAGAGGTGTGAAAAATAGATGTTGGCCGATTCTCAGACCTACTGAATATGCATATAAAGTTTCATAAAGATCGGTCAAGCCGTTTCGGAGGAGTATGGCACCGAAAACTGTGACACGAGAATTTTATATATTAGACTAGCTGATGCCCGCGGCTCCGCTCGCGTTTTAGAGGTGTGAAAAATAGATGTTGGCCGATTCTCAAACCTACTGAATATGCATATAAAGTTTCATAAAGATCGGTCAAGCCGTTTCGGAGGAGTATGGCAACGAAAACTGTGACACGAGAATTTTATATATTAGATTATTCATATCTCAATTTGAAAGGGTTACCCTTGCCTTGTTTGCTACATAAGTTTAATTAGTATGCGTGTCCGCCCCCCACGTGGCTAGGTGTTCAGCACGGACGTAAGGTGGGATTTTGGGGGGCTTATTATTATTATTAACCTTATAATGTTTTTAACCCCTACTTGATGTGTAAGGGATACCTACCTAAATAAAAGTATTTTTCATAATTTTATTGTAGCACTTTGTCGACGTAACCACAACACATATTAATGCAAAGTTTCATCTATCTAGCACCAATCGTTTGGGCCGTTGGTCGAGGACGGACGGACATGACGAATCTATTAGGGTTCCGAGTCATGAACTACGGAACCCTAACAAAGAAAAAACTGTAAAAAGTTTCTTAATAAAAGCTTAGTAATCACTTAGTAGTATTTCCAATAAGCAAATGTGCATGGCCAAGGATTGGCAATACTCCAGGGTACATTGGAGGTAGCTTTGTTGTAGCCTTCAAACGCTTATACATTGCAGTCCATTTCCACCAGTAGAATAAAAAAATTGCCACAACTCCGAGCATTAAGACCAACATTTTGTTACTCAATTATAAAAATAATTTATAAAATGAAATTAAATATTTTTTCAAATTTAAAATTCGTTTTGCACTTCTTAAATTATTAATTTAAATATTGTCCTTATTTTTCTTAAGGAATGTCTGTCTTTAGTCGAGAAGGCATCTGGACTCTACTAAATAAAAAATTAGAATGTCAGAAGCTTGAGGCTGCAGTTGAACGGAACTATAATTATAACTATGTCCAGCCGTGGACTGCGATAGGCTGATGATGATGATGATGATGATGATAATAATTATATTCTATTGACATATACATATGTAATACCCAACGAAATGTTTTCTCCTCTGTCCTCCAACCGGTTTTCGAGCTAGCAATTGAGGATTAAATTACATTTTTTTTAAATAAAAAAAACTGAAACTTCTTATACCTTAGGAGTCAATTTGGAAATATTATTACAGTTAGTTATTTTTCTGGGCGGTTTCCGCACTTAGTCTTATTAGAGTTCCTAATACTGTACTAATATTTTAATAAAAATCTATAGATTTATTTTTTTATTACAACCAGCAAATTTAGCAACTTTAACAACCTTTAGAGCCAAAATTTTGGAAAAACTGTTTAAATTATTTTTTTAAAAAAAGCTAAGCAGGATCGAAGTTTCTTTCCTTGCTTCGATTTGTGCTAATATTGTTTTTTTTTCTAGGATTGGTCGTGTCGAGTCGCAGTATGTGTGCGGTCGCCAACTCACTAATCATTCTAAATCCCTATTTATATTATGGGGCTGAAAACCAAAATAGAGGTAAATAAAGATCGTTTTGTATAAAAACCTATCGCTCATATCATTACCAAAATCAATGTCTTTATAATTGAACATATTCCTCACATAGTGGTTATTTCCAAAACACGATTTGAAAAACTTCACTCGATAAAAATAATAATCAAAGTAGCCTCTGAAAATAGTTAAATTTTGACTTTACACAGTTGTGCTTTAAGTAATGTAAATGAAATTAAGTAAAATTGTGTATCATATGTAACTGAAGGAAATGGTTAACTTTATTTTTTTTTTAAATTGCAACATTTACAAAAAATAACGAATTTTGTGGTTTGGCACTTACGCCCTTCTATTTCAAGCGCTTTTTCTCTGTCACTCCTATGGAGAACGACAGTGAGCGCTGAGGCGCCCTGCTAAACGGACCTATGTCGCTCGACTCGCGCGCTATATTTAGCTGATAAATCTAAAAAACTTTATTAAAAAACAAAACAAAATCATATTATGATGGAGGCTATAAGGTAAGAATAATTTATTTTATTAATAAACTTATAATTTGATTGACATGTAAGATTATATAACTAGATATCCTTACAAAGACGTAATGTAGTTTCATAACCCTAAAAACTGTCAACTGTGTAGTGGAACAAGCTTAAGCTAGAGACACATTATCGGAAGCGGCTAATGGATGCGGCTGATAGCCGTGATCTAGAGTATGAACATACACTCAGCTGTGCAAACTATAGGACGTAAGTCGTGGACAGACTGACCTTGAGCGTCCGAATGTCCGACTGTGCACACTTATTTTTCCACTAAAATCAATTAATTATCATAAATATGTATATTACTGAGTCAATATTTTAATACATTGAATAAAAATATATTGCCAAGGCACTCTACTAGTGTTTTAATAAAATAATGTACAATTTACAGTGGCGGCTGTTAGCCGTGTCCGTCAGCCGCGTCCGATAATGTGTTTCCAGCTTTAGTCTTGAAGAACGGAACGTACATAGACTTACAAAAGTCGTAGACTCTGCCATTTTAGTTACACAATGTATCATATGATGGCCTTATTTTATGCATAGTCATTTTTGATAGTGTATCTAACCGCATAATATTATCATCATAATAATTAAGTAATAAAGATATTAAATTAAATAAATACTATTATTTAATCACAGGTTGCAAAATGTGGAATTCTCACAAAACGTTCAATGTTCTGAAGTTCCAAGGTAAGAACAGTGTAAAATACTGCAAGTCTTGAAATGTCACTCAAATCTAACTAACAATTCATAGACTATTTATTAACAGCAAAAGAAGACTATTGGAAAATAGCTCTGAAGGAGATGGACCGCAGAATGTAGTTTTGCATCATACACGAATCACATTCTCGCTGAGCTCTGATGGTATCGTCGCGTTCAGAATAGTTTCATATTGTATATATCGGCGCAACACAACATTCAACGAATTACGTCATCGCTGCACGTGTTCTTAAAGACGTAAACAACTCGCAACGGTCGACCGCCCCACTACAATGCCTATAAAAAGCCGCCCGCTGCAGCGGAGCGATGATTCGTTTGTCTGCGCTCGGACAGCAAACACCTAATTTATTGTAAAATATTCGAAGCTGTGTAATCAATACTAATTAAAAGTGAATTTTGGTTGAAGTGAAGTTTATTTTAAGTTATTTCTGTAAACGAAATACTCCAATAATAATAATAGTAATGACGTCACTGTCTTTAAAAACATTACCGGGCACCCCGTTCCGTTATATACTATGACTGTATTGTTTGGCAATAATATTGTTAGAATGTATGTTGGTTAAAAGACAGTATATATTGTTTTGTAAACTTGGATTAATATTAAATAAAAAAATACTATATAAATAAAAAATAAATAAATAATTAAATTGCATAAGTTGATAAAAAATGCTATGCAATAGCTTTACCGCGGCAGTCTCCGAGTGCCACATGACTTTTTTTATCATACCATTACGATAGCATTTTTATTTTGCCCTATCTAAAATATTCTAAAAGCAGAATGCAAATTCAAAGACGAATATTAGTTCTCGGAGACTGTGGTAGTACCGATAACGAACCGCGTCTCAAACGCGGCGCTGCTTTATCGAACAAAAAGGGGTGTATCCATTGCTCAAGGTCATTGGCTGCACTCAGCGTCTTAATATTATAAATGCGAAAGTAACTCTGTCTGTCTGTCTGTTACGCTTTCACGCCTAAACCATTGAACCGATTTTGATGAAATTTGGTATGAAGATAGAACTGAACTTGTGAAAGGACATAGGCTACTTTTTACTGCCATAATCGAGATACAAAGGCCAAAGCTAGGTGATTATAAAAATACATAAATCGTAGATGTCAAAATGTATCACTGTTTATCTCCTGTCAAAACTTCACAGGTTGCTAGGCATAACACACTTGCATGGCAACCATAATGATAGTTTGTAAATGACATATAGACCAGTAGACCAGGGTAGATAATTTTTGAAAACAAGATTATATTACGATGAAACCCATTGGAAAAGGAGGAGAATATTATAAAAATGAAAGGAAAAATAATTTACGGGCGATCTGCGATCTGAGGGGAGTCGGGTAGGGGGGGGGAGGTTTTCGGGTCCTCCTTGGACGGGGCGTGAAAAAGCATCTCACTAAGCCGCCATAGTGTGGGCCGCCATACATTATTGTCTGCATTCGCAGCAAGTGTGGTAGCCCGGACTCTTGGATTCTGCTCATGCTTTAAAAAAGTTAAATGGCAAAGTTGTAGGGAATTAAAAGATCTACAACTTTTTAGGGTTCCGAAGTTTATGACTTCGAACCCTTATAGATTCGTCATGTCCGTCTGTCCGTCCGTCCGTCCGTCCGTCCTCGACTTACCATCCAAACAGTAAGTGCTAGAAAGATGCAACTTTGCATGAATATGTATTGTAATTACGTCTACAAAGTGCTACAATAAAATGATGAAAAATATTTTTATTTAGGGTACCTCCCCGACACGTAAAATATGGATGTTTTTTTTTTCTCGCAGCTACCCCATCATGTGGGGTATCATTATATAGATCTTTTAAAAAAATTAAAGGGTTGTTAAGACGATTTTTTGATTTAGGAATCCGTTTGCGAGAAATTCCACTTTAAACGCCACTTTTTTGTAAAACCGGGCATCCTCCCCCTCTAAAAGCTAAACGGCCGGCTCAAAGAATCTGAAAAAATTTGTGATAGTGGTTCATATTATTAACTTGAAATGAAAACTATAACGAATTAGATGACTTTGTTAGTTCAGGAGTTACAGAGGCTTAACTTCTACAATGTGCTTACTTGGAAAACGTCATACAAAATTAACGCATTAATACGTAAACATAACAATTATCCATTGGATATAATTTTCTAATCCACGTACCATTAAGGGTGACTGAGGAACCCTTTCCTGTGCGTGGCCTGACACGCACTTGGCCGATTTTTTATTTACACTTTTTTTTTACATAACCTCAAATTATATGTGAAAAATTAGTGGAAACTTACCTTTTTATGTCCTGAATACACTGTAATTTTTTTGATTTGTAATATTTAATTTTTTCACCCTATTTTGGCTTAATAGCGAAAATTCACCTGTCAAAAAATCTACTTTTTTCAAAAAATTGGGGTGTTTTCTGTTTGATGAAATCTTTACTTTCCGATGGTGTAATCCCTACTAATATTATAAATGCGAAAGTAACTCTGTCTGTCTGTTTGTTACGCTTTCACCTAAACCACTGAACCGATTTTGATGTAATTTGGTATGAAGATAGAACTGAACTTGGGAAAGGACATAGGATACTTTTTATTGCTAAAATAAAGGTAGAAGGGTTTGAAATAGGGGACGAAAGTTTGTGTCAAAGTTCCTTATTATCAAACATAAAATCATGTAAGATTGTTTAATCTACTCATACCGTGTCGCGCGATATAAACGAATTCCACGCGGGCGAAGCCGCGGGCGGA
Organism: Phragmatobia fuliginosa; assembly: GCA_932526445.1. NCBI lineage: Eukaryota > Metazoa > Arthropoda > Insecta > Lepidoptera > Erebidae > Phragmatobia > Phragmatobia fuliginosa. Next base: position 6,544,944 of record OW052057.1, on the reverse strand, counting down.
AAGCTAGTTCGAAATAATTTCTAAAAATCAATTGTTTTTTTTAGAGGTAAATCCATAGAAGACGAACGACTCTTGCATAATTTCGTAAATGTCATTGTATTATGAAAATATGGCGCCAAGATTGCGCCGAGATTGCAGCAACGTTGAGCCAATACAGGTAGTATTTTATTTTAACTTGTGGAAATCCCCGCGGACCGTCACCCCGTCGGGGGTTACGGCGGGGTGGTGTGTCGAATAGGGCGCGCCTCAGGAATAGGGCGCGCCTCAGGCGGCCGCAGAGAACTCTGGCGGTCAGAGCCATACGGGGTTACCGCACCGTATCGACGGAGGCGGCGTGCGCCCTGGCCGGAACACCCCCGTGGGATTTGGAGGCGGAAGTGCTCGCCGACGTTTATCGGCGAGTGGCTAACTACCGGGCGGAGAGTGGTGGAGTTGGACCTCCGCCCGAGGACGTGCGCGAGTGGCGCGAAGCCGCTCACCGAGCCACGATGGATCGCTGGTCGGTCCGGCTGGAGACTCCACGTGCTGGCCTCGCCACCGTAGAGGTGCTTCAGCCGGTCATCGGCGAATGGGCAGTGCGGCAGCACGGGACCCTTACCTTCCGACTGACACAGGTTCTTTCCGGGCATGGTTGCTTCGGAAAGTACCTGCACTCGGTTGCCAGGAGGGAATTGAGTCCCGCCTGCCACCACTGCGACTGCAGTGAGGATTCGGCTCATCACATGCTGGCGGTCCGCCCCGCATGGGAGACGCAGCGCCGGGTCCTCACTGCAGTCATCGGAGAGGATCTCTCGCTTCCGGCCGTCGTTCGTTCCATGGCCGGCAGCGAGAGCTCATTTACCGCGGTCGCAACCTTCTGCGAGGACGTAATCACGCAGAAGGAGGCGGCGGAGAAGGCCCGGGAGGACGACATCCAATCGGACCAGATTCGCCGCCGGCGACTCGGGTGGCGGAGGCGCGAACATCTGCGCCTCATGCCGCCTTGAGTGTGGCCGTGGGTGGACGGGATGGGTTTTCCCTCCACCCGCCCTATGTGGCCAGCCGCGAGGAGGCGGCGTCGGTGTGTGCCGGACGCCGCCTAAGAGAGGGTCGTCAAACCGAGACGGTGCCCGCATCAGGAGCGGGCAGGCGCTGGAGAAGTTCAGAAGGAGATCTCGCCCTGGACTTCTCCTCCTCCTAAACGGAGAAGCGCGGAGAGGGCACACTGTGTGGTTTTTAGTCGGTTCAAGTCCGACACACCACCCCGCCGTAACCCCCGGTGGGGTGACGGTCCATGATGATTTTCCACACATAAAAAATAAAAAAAAAAAAAAAAAAAAGGGGGTGGTGTGTCGGGAGGCGCGCATACCTGCGTCTCATGCCGCCCTGAGAGTGGCCGAGGATGGACGGGACGGGTTTCCCGTCCGTCCGCAGTAGTGGGCAACCGCGAGGGGGCGGCGTCCGCGTGTGACCGGACGTTGCCCAAATAGAGAGTCGAGAGTAGAGATGGTGCCCGCAACAGTGGTGGCAGGCGCCGGTTGGAGTCCAGAAGGAAATCCCCTCCCTGGACTCCTTCCAATACAAAGGCGCAGAGAGGGTCACACCGTGTGGTTTTAGTCGGTTCGTGTCCGACACACATCTGTCGCTGCCGGCCATCGATCTTATGACGGCCGGCAGCGAGAGATCGAAGGCGGAGGGTGAAATCCGCTCTCCGCCCGGAAGTCAGCCACTCGCCGATAAACTTCGGCAAACACTTCCGCCTCCAAGTCCCACGGCGTTCCAGCCAAGGCCCAAGCCGCCTCTGTGGACACCGTGCGATATCCGCGTATAGCTCTGAACGCAAATATCCTCTGGGGACGCCAGAGACGCGCCCTATTCTGGGCGGTCAGAGCCGCCGCCCACACCGATGAACCGTAAAGTGCCATCGACCGGAAAACCCCCGTGTACAACCGCCTAATTGGGACATTGGCCCCGCCCAGATTGGGCAGAAGTCGCCCTAGGACGGAGGCAGTGCCCACCAACTTAGGGCCAAGCTGTAGGAAGTGCTCGTCGAAGAGCCACCTACCTTCGAGGATCAGGCCCAGATATCTCATGTGGGCCCGGACCGGTACGAGGACCGAGTTAACCTCGATGGAGGCGCCGGCCGGACCCATGGAATAACAGGGCCTCCGTCTTAACCAGGGCCACCCGTAGACCCAGCGCCTCGATGCGCCCGACTACCAGAGAGACTCCTGTGGTGGCTGGTGGCTCGGTCGCGCCGCTTCCTCAAAGTTTGCCTCCCGGGCCGTGACCAGGGTGTCGTCTGCGTAACAGATTACACCCAGCCCGGGGGGGGAGGCCTCGTAGGGCCCACTTGTATCCCATGTTCCACAGGAGTGGTCCTAGGACAGACCCCTGTGGAACACCGCACGACATGGCCCTGCGTCTCAAGGCGCCATCTCGGTCCTCGTACACGACGGTACGCTCCTCTAAATAGTCTGCCACCAGCCGCCTCAGGTACTGTGGCACTCCGTGGTACTGGAGTGCAGCCCTGATGCAGCTGAATGGCAGACTATTGAAGGCATTGGCGATGTCCAAGGACACCGCCAACACCACTCCGCCGCAGCTCACCGCCTCTTTGGTCACGGCCCTCAGGCGCAGGATCGCGTCGACGTCGAACGCCCTTCTCGAAAACCGAATAGGGCGTCCGACAGGTCGGGGCCCACCTCGCAGAGGTGCCGGACGTTGCGGACAGAGAGAACCCTCTCAAACAACTTACCCGCCTCGTCCAGCAACACGATGGGCCCATAGGCCGCGACCGAATCGGCATGCCATCCATGCTTCTGGATCAGTACCAGCTTCCCGCACTTCCAGCGCTCAGGCAAGCATCCGGACGTCAGGCACTTCCTTCCCTAGAGAAGGCGGAGCCTGACGGCAGCGGTACAGGGGCTCGCGACGCGTAAGTGTGGATACCTTTGGTAACTGGCGTCTCCCGTCCCTGGAGGGCCCAAGCTTATTGCTATTGCTCGCCCCCGTATTCATCTCCATCAGCCCTGTACTGGCACGATCGCGCGTGCCAGCCGTGGCCGATCTGTAGCGCAATCGGCCCGATCTTCTTCGGCTCCAAGTCCCACGTGGCTTCCTCTTCTGCTAGAATATTATCCGGAGACGGAAATGCTCTGCAACATCGCCAACGTTTCCAGGGTGCACCACGTGGAAGTTTTCTAGCCAGCACCCCAATACAGCTAGTATTGGCTCAACGTTGCGGCAATTAATAGAGCGTACTAAGAAGCACAGTTCAAAGGAAATAAACTTTTTGCGATCGAAATTGCCACTTGGTGGCATGGCAGTCGCTCTGCGGCAGCTGTTTCTCAACTTAGTCCATGGACACATAACTACACGAGTAAATAAACGTACAGAGACAAAGCTTCAAACAACCGCGCCACTGTAGGTATGTAAGATGTTTAACTAATACGATATTGAACACCACAAATGTACACTTTTTGTTAAATTCCTGCCGTTGCATCGCCCACGATGGATAGCCACAATTGAGACCGCTGTTAGGCTGACGCTCCGATAAACAAATAAAAAGCTGAGAAATGTTTTGTGTATTTATTTCAATCTTCTTTTTTTTAACCTGTGGAAATCCCCACGGAACGTCTCTCTTTCTCCTTCTGGACTCCTCCCAGCGCCTGCCCGCACTGTTGCGGGCACCGTCTTCATTTATACTCTCGATTTGGGCGGCCATTGACCGGATAACCCCCGTGTACAGCCGCCTAGTGGGAACACTGGCCGTACCCAAATTGGGTAGAAGTCGCCCTCGGGTGGAGGCAGTGTCCACCAGCTTAGGACCGAGCTCGTCGAAGTGCTCGTCGAAGAGCCACCTACCGTCTAGAACCAGACCCAGGTATCTCATCTGGGCCCGGATCGGTACGAGGACCGAGTTGACCTCGATTGAGGCACCAGAGGGTGACCACAACGGGGCCCATGAAAGAATAGAGCATCCGACCGAAAACCGAATTGGGCATCCGACAGGTCGTGGCCCACCTCGCCGGCCGGACGATGCGGACAGAGAGAACCCTCTCAAACAAATTACCCGCCTCATCCAGCATCCATCATTAAAGCGCTCAGGGAAGTGCCCGGACGCCAGGCTAGCGTCCAACACTTCCCTGAGGCGGTCCGACATGTAGTCGAGGGCTGTGAGGGCCGACATTGGCTGTGATTTGTAAGCAATGGTCTATGTGGTTTGTAATAAGTATTCATCTCCCTTATGTTGAACTTATAGGTCATATCCTGGGGAAATGTGACCGTTGCAAACGACTCGAGATAGGTGACACCCCCGGTGCGGCCGGGGGGTATCGTCTAAGGCGGTTTGATGTTCCGACTCTTACTGTACAGAGTGGTGAGTGACCCACGAAGGGCATGGTGCGAAAAGCATTCTCCGCGTAAAAAAAAAAGTTCATACTAGTATCATACTTATAACACAATACTTTAAACATAACACTGACATATTATAATTTGTTTTGTCAAGTTACAGTAAATCCATCATTATTGAATAATTAAAAAAGTGTTTGAAATGTAACGGAGAATACTTTGAAAAGCAATAAATACCTTTATTGTTCTACAAATTAATTGTTTCACCTCTTAATGAGCTACGCAAAACTTTTAGTTTTGCCTACGTATGAGCATTATAATATTTGACCACCTTGGTGGCGCACTGGTAGTGTATGCGACTGCTGTATAGGCTGTGCTTGAGGACTCGGTTTCAAATCCTGTGTCGTACCAAATTAATTGTATGATGTATGAGAACAAATAATATATATATAGAATTTGGGTGTACACCATGTAAAGTATTTTTATAGTAAATAAAATAAAATTTGTATAGTCAAATGTTTATTAATATTATAATTCATATGGTTAATTTTTTGTTGTTTTTATGTTTAAATTCGATTTATTTATTAAACATAAAACACCTTTAACCAGTTACACAATACCGACATCCAAATCTACGGCCAGTCTGCTCTAACATCTAATCTAATTTCTGATTCTTCTTTCAAAGTCCTTAAACTAAACTCTTTCTTGTATAGATATTTCGTGTCCGGATACTGGTTTCAGGATGAAGTCTAATCGTAGCTGTAGATTGGAGTCGTCTGCTGTGACCTTGTAGCGACGCAAGAAATGTACCATTGTGGTCTTCATAGATATCATGGCGTAGGTTTTACCTACAAAAGTAATTTATGTAGCTGAATTTAAATTTAATGAATTCATAAAAAATAATAAAAACTAATGATACTAATTAATTGTCAACTATCTCGTTTGCTTATACTCAAAATGTTTACTTTGCCCTTATTATACTTTGTCCATTCGTTCATTGTCTTTTTGACAGGTCACGCCTATAAATTACCGGTATTTTTTTTCGTAGTAATGTACTACAATAATGTCGTACTTTATAGACGGGTAGGGAAGTGGGCAGTGTGCATAACTAAAAACAACATATAAAACAGTTCGTGAAATACGATAAATCGATTAAACGATTAAAATAATCTATCATATTATTATGATCAAAATAATTTGACTTCATGTAAGTATTGTTTCTGTAAATTTAATAAATTTAAAAGGGAATTAAAATAGTATGACTTCAAGATTGATTAATTTGCAAGGAATTAAGTCGAAATTTTGGAATTTAAGTTCAAACTTGGAATTTAAGTTCAAAATTAGAATAAAGAACAATAACTCTGTGCATTAATTAATATATTTTTGGACCACTGACTTAAAATGTAACTATGCACGTGCTAGTAAAATTTAACTTTGAAACGCGTGGTTAATAACGTTTAATCCAGAGTTATGAGAAAATACAATTGAAAAATCACATAATACTAACTGAACCGACCTTCAAGTGACTGTGTAAAAGTTCTCTTTGTTTTTTTCAACCAAACATACTCTTCAGCTTAATAATATTAGTATCGATTGTACATAAAAAAGTATCTAACACATACCATTGTGATAGGTTTAAATGAACTTACCTAAACAAGAGCGTTTGCCCAAGCTGAATCCCATGAATGTATTTGGATTGATTGGCGTATCTTCGCTAAGCCATCTCTCTGGCCTAAAGCTGTCCGCGTCTTTACCCCATACAGGATGGCGGTGAGCACCATGCAAGAGTATTACGCATTCGCTCCCTGCTCGCATAGTATAATTTTCTACAAAGATCAGATAAAGTGTAAATTAAACGAACATGAAATTGTAATGCTTGTATTACTAATGCATATACATCTGGTGTAAGTAAGCATAAACTTATCTAGGGATCAAAGTTATTTACTTAAACATTGACTATACTCTCCACACTTCGCCGTATGCGCGGGAATAACCCGCATAACGAATAGCGCATAACGAAGTGTGGTACCTGCATTAGAATAGAAATCTGCGAGATTGCTACCATCTACCTTTTTGTTAATGAGTAGCCGATATTTCGTCACTGTTGCAAGCGCCATGATCACGGAGTAACTGAAGATCTTACAGGTGGGATGTTATTGGCAGACATATCGGTCTACCCTCTTTCGCAGTCTTGTATTACAATCGCCTACGGTACCACTGCTAACTAACTTACTATTTACTCGTAGCTGTTCTCGACACACAACACTAACACTATCTGATCGCGAAACTATATTGTGTTGCATACGTCGCTTTTTGCACATTCAAATCACAGGATTCCAGACATAATTTGACAATTTAAACCCATTCTCACGATTGAAATTTTTTGTATTTAGTGATTTCAATCGCTTCCGTAACCAATCTAGGTTTGTAGTGGCTTTCATACCTAGATTATGGGCAAGCAAGATTACGGTTCAACAGATTAGTCATATGAACGTTCTTGGGAAGAATGGAAATGTATGATTATCAGGGCTTTGCCTCGACAGCATGATTTCGCCACCTTGTTAGATGAACGTATAGCTAGAAAGAAGTTACAATCGGAATCTATGACTAAATATTATCAAGAGAAGGTAGCTATGTGCTATAGGTGCCATCTGAGTGATCAAGCTGCGGTGTCTTGTATTATAAAGGACTTGCCGTATGAACTGCGAGGAAACGCCCAAGCATTTCAATGTACAAGTCTGGATGAGCTATATGAGTGGTTATTATCAACATTTGATTCTTATCGAACAAATATTTTGAAGACGCAGAATCTGTCTGGTAAAGTATCCGGGGCAATGAGAGCTAGTGAAGGGCCAAGTAGGCAGTAGAAAGATACGTCTACAAGACCACCACCGATCTGCTATCGTTGCAAAGAAGTAGGTCACGTAGCTACGTCATGTAATCTACCAGACAAGCGTAAGTGTTATAGATATGGCCAACTTGGTCATGTAGCGAATGTCTGTACAAGCGAATATGATGTAACAAGTGTTAAGAAAATTCAGTTCTTGTCATACTTGAACGATGTGTACAAGAAGAATGTGAAGGTGGATCAAGTTTACATGAAAGCTTATTTAGATGCAGGTAGTGAACTCAATGTTATTTATGCAGGTGCGGCCAATGCCCTTAAACTTAAAATGATGCCCATTAACGTTGTACTAAAGGGTTTTATTGGTTGCACTGTTCGTGCATTAGGTAAAGTTACATTCTATTTACTTGAGGACAAAGTACAGCTAGCGACCACTACCGATGTGGATTTGGGCGACGTTGTTTTAATCATTGATCAGACCATTGTCAACAGGGATGACTTAATGTTAAGTGTATCTAAACATGGAGTCACTTTGTCTAAAGTTCAAACTACCAACAATGATTTAAAGAATGTCGATATGTGTGATGAAGCGACTTCTTACAGAGTAGAGCTATTTGAAGATACTGTGGCGACTTCTGTTCCACATACAGCGCGACGACATACGACAGCGTCCGCGAAGATTGCTGATGGCAGACCGAGCGGCGCGCGCAGATCTGGTCGTCGTAGCAACCAAAGATTGTTGATTTTTACGTTTTACAATTTTCACCAATTTATATATTTTATCATTTATATTTTGTGCATCTATCATTTATTATTACAACAAATAAAAATAGTAAAATCACACTTCACTGGTGACCCCGACGTGATACGGAACGGGTAAACCTTTCTAAAATCGTAAGTGTTGAAAAATACTCATTCTGTCCAAAGATATGGATGCACAGACAACTGTGAATGATAATTTTGCGGATGCATCAATCGGTGAAGAGGCCGTTAACGCAGGGCCGCGCTCCATTGGAAGCGATATTTGCCGAGTTGCCGCACGACTACCACCGTTTTAGCCTTCAAGGAAGCCGATCAGCAGCGCTAAAATTATTTACTCCCACAGCGATGTATCAGAAACTCCAATTCTCAGAACAATGTCTCAGCCAGCCAGCAACCACGGCCTCAACAGGGACACCACACGCAGGACGCGCCTGCTCCAGCCTGGTAGCCCCTACGGCCTCAACAGCGTCTTGGCACAGCACACTGCACCTACGGTCCACGTAAGCAGAGCATCTCTCTCCCGTCTACGCAGCAGCCAGCCACTACGCAGCAATCGCCCCGACTCACTGGGGACTTCACCGCAGCACCGCACACCGCACGCCACTCACTGGGATCAGCAGACTTCAGCCCCGACTCACTGGGACTAGCGGTATACAGTTCCGACTCATTGGAACTAGCGGCACTCAGTTCAGACTCACAGGAACTGCTCACTCCTGGCACTGGCTCTTCATATCGACCTCTGGTCTTGGAGGGGAGTGATGTGGCGACTTCTGTTCCACACACAGCGCGACGACATACGACAGCGTCCGCGAAGATTGCCGATGGCAGACCGAGCGGCGCGCGCAGATCTGGTCGTCGTAGCAACCAAAGATTGTTGATTTTTACGTTTTACAATTTTCACCAATTTATATATTTTATCATTTATATTTTGTGCATCTATCATTTATTATTACAACAAATAAAAATAGTGAAATCACACTTCAATACAATTATTCGTATGGGAGAGAACTTGATAAAATATCCACTCATGACGCCGGACCGGAAGACTTCTGCACAAAACCCAGGCGCTACAGCATGGGTGGCGTCGTGTATGCCGTGGCCAATGCAGTACTGTGCAACGGTGTTGGCTGCCTACGAGTCTGCAACATCGGCACCGGGTCCATTACATGGAAGAATTCAATGCTGGTCACGCGAGCTGAGAAGTGTACTCCTCATGTTGAGGTGAGTTCAAAATGTTTTACTGTGAGGAGACAATTTTGATAATGTCAATATTGAGTTAACTGAGGTGGATTTGGGAGATGTTAAACTAAATATATCAGACAGATTAATTAGATTATTAAAATCGTACAAGGATTGCTTTGCTAGTGTGCTGTGCTGGTTCAAATAAATGAAAAAGTTGCACAAAAGAAACGTAGGCGTGTTTATTTCATTAATACAAACACTTTATAATGTACGCTAGCTCAGTAAATACAATTAATGTTAATAATTAGCACAACAGCTGCCTTGTAATGTTGAAATATAATAAGTAGCTCACTCCGTTTGACAAAAGGTCGAAAACAAAAGTGACGTTCTGTGGAGGGGTCAACTAGCCTAATTATATTGGAATACATCGTTTACTAAATTCTAAATTTTTCTTCTACTAAAAAAATTCTGGCCCGTGCCAGAATAAAAGTAATAATACTGATAAAAAGGCTAATTCGTCCATGCTCACAACATACAAATTTAACAACAAATTGCACAACCCGCTTTAACCGCTCTTGGCGAAAACTCAATTTTTTCGTTTTCTCGCGTTCTCCGGGCGAGTTCATATTTTATTTTTTTGTCGACTTAATATTGTTACCTGTCGCTTCAAGTGGTGTTATTCTTAAAGGTTATGAATAACGTTATGACGTACGACTGACGGTTTGTTGACATTTAGTTTCTAATTTATTATATACGACGGCAAACATGCATTAAGGTTTAAAAAATCACTATGTGCACTTTGAGCTGAATTATTTTATAAAGTAAATCTATAGCATGCATATTTTATTAATTTTAACGGTGGAATGGACCTATCTACACCTAATGAAATAAAAAAAAAACATACTTCACAGTACAAAAATATAAAATTACAGGCATAAGATTAGCACGAAACATTTTCAAACGGTGAATATTTTTTTACGCATCTTTAGCAATTTATTTTAAGCATACGCTTTCACGTAAATAAAAAATATTATTAATTTATTAAAGCTATGCTCATGTTGTACGTTATTCTGTTGGAATTTCGTTGCTAGGTTTGTAAAATACAGAAAAATATGGAATTGATTGAATCAACTCCGACTTACGAAAAAGCACACTTAACATTACTTGTTTTATTTTGTATGGTGAAGTTTCTGTAAAGACAATATATCATATGTAACTATATTTCACAGGAAATGCCCTTTAAAATGATGTATCACACTTAATATCCCATAGCCATGAAAAAAAAACACATAAAGAAATATCAGAAGTCGATACAACGGACGAAACAGTGTACCAAGCCTTATGTGCAATCTGCATAGGTCCGCCATATTGACCGTTAGGAACTTGCTTTGTGTTCGAACAAAAATTGCAATCCTCAAGTAGATTTTTAACTATCTTATAATGTTTTGACTGAAAAATATTCTTGAATATATATACAAAGCGGTTTATATTACTTTTTAAACAGATTTGGTCATAAACATTATTAAATTACACTTCTAAAACCGCCAAAATTCTCTAACGGTTACAACGCGGACTTAAAACATTTATAAATAAAAAATACTCACTTTCAGCTTCCAACTCGATCACAAAACACAAGTATATATTTTATATAGAAGTAATAATCACTTTCTTGGTTGAAATACAACAGAAAACTACTAAAATATTAATTATTAAACTTCTCACAACTTGCACTGTGACGCGCAACCGCTGACTGACGCTCAACAATAAATTTGAAGTTCATTTAAGACATTTTGAGACACGTGCCAATTTTTTTAACATAGACAAATATATTATGCTGCGAGTAGAAAAGAGACATCGATGACACAGGCACCAGTTGGAAAGAAAAAAATATCTTTTGTAACGGTATTCGTGTATCGACTTGCATGGGCTCTTCAGTGCCCATTCCGATCAACGGGTTTTTTTTTGGGTACTACACTCCCCGTTAGCGATCAAGCGTCCGCTGAGTCAGAGTGTATAGCGATCAACGGTAATTCGCATTTTGTCAATAGCGCTCAAGCGGATAGAGCATGTCTGGGACGTTCTGAAGCGACGAGTGAGATCAGTGCAGCCGGCTCCGCAGCCTATCAGAGAGCTAAAAAATGTGATTACCGTGGAGTGGGAACGTATTCCCCAAGAAACCATAAAAGATATACTCGCTAGCATGCCCAGACGAATGCAAACCGTGATTTCAGCAAGAGGGGGTCACAATTGATACTAAACTTTTATCTGCTTTTAATGTATTCAATACAAACAAAGAAATTAACGCGTAATCATTTTTATTTAGCGAGCAGGTACAATAATTGTGTTTTGAGCTTAAACATCATTTCTCAATAATTTAATCAAAATATTATGATAAAACTGATGAAAACTATGCCTTCCTGATTAATTTATAAAATTCTGAGGATAACAATACCTAAAATTGTCAAACAAACAAATAGTAACTTTATAATAGTTCTTTGCTTAAGTGCCCGTTTTTTTTGCAAAAGAGTTTATTTAAAAAATGAAACTTTAAATGTGAACTTATAGAGAAACTTCTATTCTGTGTTACTTTATATATATAACACACTCAAAGAAATGATTAATGACTATTTGTATTATTTTCTATTGGTAATACACAAACATTATATAGACTGGTTTTCATTAGAGACCCTTTTTGGGTTTTAATATCTACAGCCCTAACTAGACCATCTGCTCCCGGATGCACTGCCATAACTCTGGCAATGAGCCACTTGAGGGGGCTTGTATTTTGATCTCTTACGAGTACCATCGTCCCAACCTGCAGACAGTACAGTGCAGTACAAGGAATACCTTGTACAGCTCCAAAATCGACCCAAATGGCAATCTGTAAGGCAATGGCGTAAACAATAGTATATGCCATTGCTTCCAGAAAGACTGCTGTATTTGTACACACAGCTTCCAAAAACGCAATCTATTGACTGGGACACTGGTAACATCTGGGTCTAGAAATGAGGACAAAGGCGCACCCGTAAGGAAATGGCCAGGCGTAAGATAGGACATATCGTTTACATCTGACACAATCATTGGAGTGAGTGGCCTAGAGTTTAAAATTCCTTCCATTTGCATTAAGACAGTATACAATTCTTCATATGTTAACAACAATGAGTACCAATGGATCGCTTTAAATGATACTTAACACTTTTGATGCCCGCTTCCCAGATCCCAGCCCACTGAGGGTTGTAAGCCGGGACGTACTTATTACAAATTCCCAATGAAGTTACAAATTTATGAATCTTGGCTTGATGCCCATCAAAGTTACATAATTTATAAAGTTCATTTAATTGGTTATCTGCGCCTTTAAAGTAGCTAGCATTGTCACAGAATATAGTAAATGGTATATTACGTCGCGCAATGAATCTTTTTAGACATGCAAGAAATGTTTCAGTTGTTAAGTCTGAGGCTAGTTCGACATGTACTGCCTTGGTCGCAAAGCAGACAAACAAAACAATGTAACCTTTTGCGGTCCCAATAGATGAAAATTATATAAATAAACAAAAATCTTATTATGCAAATTTAAATAATTTTAGCAAATTAGTGTATTGTCATCGTATCGGTCCTCGATAAATCTACAAAGTTTGAAAGAAATCTTGCCGTTTAAAGTGGGTCAAAATTGCGCCCAAAAGAGTCGGCTACAAACATACAGGTGAAGCTAATATAAAGCGTGTAAAAAGTAGCCTATGTGTTATTCTGATATATAAGCTATATTACTTTAAAGTTTCATCCAAATCCATTCAGTAGTTTTTGCGTGAAAGAGCAACAAACATATGTACATACACACATACATACTCACAAACTATCGGGTTTATAATATTAGTAGGATAATAGTAAAATATATTTGGGCTTCTAGGGTTAAACAAAATAATTAAACAATCAATGGAGAGTAATGCGTGCAAGGCTATCAAAAACACTTATACTAGTAAAAATGATTGATTATATGTATAGGAAAACTTTAAATGGTAATAGATTAGTTGTACCAGTATTTGCTAGGTAGAAATTTATGCAGAAATTCCATGACCAAATAAGACACGTAGGTATAAAACGCTGCGAGGAATTAATTAAATCTGACTATTGGTTCCCTAAAATAACACGATTTATGAAAAAATACGTTGTTGGTTGTTTAGAATGTGCTTATGCTAAAAGTAATTACGTGAAGGCTAGCAGTGAACTGCATACTATTCCTAAGCCGTCCTTACCAATGGAAGTTTTGCATATCGATCACCTTGGCCCTTAAAACTAAAAAGGGTTTTCAGTATATTCTAATGGTGGTAAATTATTTTCCTAAATATTTATTAGCACGTCCAACTTAGCTTTTACGAGTAGGACTTTCAAGGAATTTTCAATTTGTTACAATTTTCGTCACACTCTTAATGTCATCGCATGTCCGCGTGCCAAGTGCCAATGGGCAAGTGGAGCGCTATAACCGTACTCGAAATGTAGACCCTAACATGTGGACCGAATGTATACCAGATACGTTTTGAGGTATGAATAATACTTCCGTTCCGTTTCCGTTGATGATAACCTGAACACCAGTTTAGGTTATCATCAACTAAATCATCAAATAAATCAGAAAAAGCTTATCTATATTTTACGAAATAGTTTTACTATATTATTATTTTAGAAGAACACAATTGTTCACCCAGTTAACAATTTATAGGTAAAATATATTATCGCTATTACTATTAAATAATTTAGTTCAAGAAAATTATAATTATAAAAAACCAAATCTTATTGTTATCAATTTGGTTTGATTTATTCAACAACACTAAGAGAGTAAAAATGAAATAACAATTATTGTCTTGCACTCGCACTTGTAACTACACGTTTACCAGTAGCAGCCAATAGCAGCTATTGACGTGACGTATCTGGGCTCGTGCCCAGATTCGTGTACGCTTGACGACCTCCAAGCAAGACCAAGGACACGAGGGCATGTTAACAAATGGTCCATTGTCTGTGGTGACGGGCCACAGTCACATTTATCTTGGGTGTATAAATTCCCACTTTGTCAAATTGTCCCCAGATCTGCCAACCTGGGTACGCATGGAAGTTTATCTCTTGGAGGTAGTTTTTCGACTAAGGGAACGAAATTGCAGAGAGGGAACCTTTTACGATATATGTTTTCTCTGGCTTTGGGAGGGTTGTAGTTACCATATTATTTCTCGAATATGTAAGTATGTATTGATAATTTAGATGACAATGATGTGCATTTTATATGTGATAATTTGAGGAAAAAGTCTCCTTTTCGGTGACTACTACCAAAATATTTCGCGAATCGTCTCAAGGTCGACACGCGAAAATTTCTCCGAATTGCTCTCTCGCCCTGGGCTCACTAATATTCTATTTGTGTCTCTTACCTGTCGTTTTTCCGTTGCATCCCGTTTGAAATCACAACGATACTAAAGAAGTTACACTTCCAAAAAATAAAAAAAATAACAATGCTGTATAAAGTTCCATTTTTTTTTGCCTTACTGATTAGTTGTTGAAGGGTCTGATCCGATCCGTCTTACAGGTTTGATTCTCGAACGTGTTTTGATCTTGGTAGTTGCGTTTTCCTATCGCACACTTGTCTGTTATTCTTACTGATATAAATTACTATTGTTCCTAGTAATTCTTTCTGAATAGTTAATTTAAAATTAAAAAAAAAGTTGAGAGGTGTCAAGGGATACCCAGATGGAACAAAGCTACACGCACGGCTTGCTAAATACACACATCGATGAAATTAAATTATATCTTAATATTACATCGATGTAATATTAAGATATAATTTGCTTTTAACTTTATTTAACTGATGACGCGTACACTTGCTAAACACACAATAATGGAGAGATCATAACGCATATGACTTGGTTAGCACAATAGTAAAGAGAGGTTATAATGCGTACTAGCAAATTAAGTAGTACGTAGCACTGCGTAGACTGATGTTCTTTTACTTTCAACTCGATAAGCATTGTGTCTGCAAGTTGTTTTATTTTCCCCGTTTAGCGTGTGTTTCTTAGGGTCTTGAACAGTCTCTAAACCTGTGCATACTGCTTTCAGGGTACCAGCGAGGGACTACCTGCGGCGGAGACTCCAAGTCTCGGGCGATTTCTCCGCTACACAGAAAAGTGTTGCCTTTCATCTGATTGCATCACCGACCGAACTCTCAAGGACCGCGCCCTGATGTGCTCGCGAACTAGTGTATTGTTACTATTATAAGAGCGCCGTGATGGTCCGTGGTTTACGTTTGTAAAACTTCGGGTATTATGTACAGATGAGTTTATTAAAATGTATGTACAAGGAAATTATAGCGCACTTATTATTTACAATATATTAAGTATAGAAGGTGCTAAGAAGAAAGATTATGTACAAATGAATTACATTAAATAATATGTATCTAGAAACATAGCTAGAAGCAAGACAAGTCTCTCTCGATTTTTTCAAATCACAAAAGTCACACATGACGTTTTATTTTCTCCCAACTTTCATAAAGATGAAATGAGGCGAAGGAAGAAAAGAGTATGTATGTGGATGCGTGAATGATGTTGGATGATGTGTGGAAGAAGGAGCCTACACCACCCCCCTCCAGAGACCGTCAGGGTGATAAAAACCTCACCCGACGTCCGGATCTAGTGATGTACTCTTTATTTTCTTTTTCAGGACTTTTTTTAGTGAGTGTGGTGTCTTCGATTAGATAGGCCGGTTTTAGCCGGTCAATGGACACCGTGACTTCTCTAACACTAACAATAATCCTAAACACCTTGTCACTTCGACTGACAACTTTGTGAGGCCCAGTGTATGCTGACTGCAGAGAACCACGTGATGCGTCAACACGCAGGAAGACGTGATCACTCGTGTGCAGGTCCCTGAATATAAAAACTCTGGGCTTACCGTGGTGCGATGCTGGAGTTGGGCGAACCTTGTTAGCAAAATTTCTCAGCCTAGCAGAAAACTCGCTAATATCAGTAGTGCCTTCCATAGTGGCATCAAAGAACTCGCCAGGCAGTCTGAGAGGCTCACCATATACAAGCTCGGCTGATGACGACTGGAGGTCCTCTTTGAAAGCGGATCGAATGCCGAGTAGAACCCACGGCAAAGATTCAGTCCACTTAACATTCGCATGACAAACGATGGCGGCCTTAAGCTGTCGGTGAAATCGTTCAACTAAACCGTTGCAGGCCGGGTGATACGCTGTCGTCCGCTTGTGCTCGAATCCAGCTAGTTTTGCCAACCATTGAAAAAGAGCGGACTCGAACTGTCGTCCGCGATCGGTTGTTATTACCGTTGGACAGCCAATCCGAGCGAACCAGGACGACAACAGGGCCTTGGCAACGGTTTCAGCTGTAATATCTGCTATCGGTACGGCTTCCGGCCACCGGGTGAACCGGTCTACGGCCGTTAGGCAGTACTTATAGCCTTGTGATACAGGCAGAGGACCGATAAGGTCGATATGGATCTGCTTGAACCGCGATCGTGGTAAATCGAACGATTGCAATGGAGCAGATACGTGTCGGTTCACCTTAGAACGTTGGCACGCAATGCAACAGCGCGCCCATTCCCTGCAATCTTTACGTATGCCAGGCCAGATAAAGCGTTCAGCAACCAGCTTGGCTGAGGCATTTGCGCCTGGATGGCTAAGCGAATGTAAGCTGTCGAATACTTGCCTGCGGTAGGTTTTAGGTACGAATGGCCTGGAGGTCGGTGTACTGACGTCGCAGTACAGAGGAACACGACTTCCAGGTATTTGCATCTTTTCGAGGCGTAAAGAAGAACCCTCCTCGAGAAGCTTGGTAAGTTCGGCATCGGAGGCTTGGCTGAGAGCTAAGTTGGTGAGACTCACCGGTGCTTGTAGCTCTTCGATCCGGGACAGTGTATCAGCTACCACATTGGTCTTACCGGAGATATGCCGAATGTCCGTCGTGAACTGTGCTATGAAGTCCAAGTGTCTATACTGCCTGGGCGAACAATTTTGCTTCCGTTCGTGAAAGGCAAAACTGATCGGTTTGTGGTCAGTATAGACAATGAAGTGACGGGCTTCAACCATGTGGCGGAAATATTTTATCGCCTCGTAGATGGCGAGTAATTCCCTGTCATAGGGCGAGTACTTAGTCTGGGAAGGACTCAGCTTGCGCGAGAAAAAGGCTAATGGCTGCCAAGCGCCGTCCTTCAACTGCTGTAGTACTGCGCCAATCGCTTTATCTGAAGCGTCTGTTACCAAAGCGAGCGTTGCTGAGCAGTCAGGATGCGCTAGTAGGGTTGCGTTGCACAAGCTCTCCTTAGAAGCTTCAAATGCTGCTAAGGCCTCACCAGTCAAGTTGATCGGCTGATTTTTCTTGACCACGCCAGTCAATAAAGCATGTAGTGGAGCTTGGATTTGTGCAGCTTTCGGAAGAAATCGCCTGTAAAAGTTGAGCATACCCAAGTAAGCCCTCAGCTGTTGCACATTAGACGGGGTTGGGAAATCCCTGATGGCCTGAACCCTGGAGTCAAGTGGCCTAGTGCCTCTCTCGGAGATAGAATAACCCAGGAAAGTTATTTCGCTAGCCCCGAGAACGCACTTGGCAGTGTTTAGTTGCATGCCGTACTCCTTAAGCCGGGTAAAAATCTGCCGTAGATGCTGTTCATGTTCGCTTTCATCCCGAGAAAAGACCAAAAAATCGTCCAAGTAAGTATATACAAAGTCGAGCCCACGAGTCATTTCGTCGACAAACCTTTGGAAAGTCTGGCCCGCATTCCGAAGTCCGAAGGCCATAAACGGGAACTCGAACAATCCGAATGGTGTGGTGATCGCAGTTTTCGGTATGTCCTCAGGGTTGACAGGTATCTGATTGTAAGCTTTCACGAGGTCTAGGGTGCTGAAGACCTTGCAGCCAACTAAACTATGTGAAAAGTCGTGAATGTGCTTAATCGGATACCTGTCAGGCACTGTCCGGGCATTCAGCATGCGATAGTCACCGCACGGACGCCAACCGTTGTTTTTCTTCGGAGCCAGGTGAAGAGGTGAGGACCAGGGACTTTCCGAAGGTCGAATGATTCCATCAGCGAGCATAGACTGGAACTCCTGTTTGGCAATTTTAAGTTTATCAGGTGCGAGGCGACGAGGTGATGCGGCAACTGGAGGTCCCGGAGTGGTGCGGATGTGATGGACGGTGTTATGAGGTATGATACGGTGAGTGCCAGCTGATCGGGTTATTTCGGGAAACTCGTCTAGGATGCGATGATACCGACCCGTGCCAGGTAACACTCTAACCGAGAAAATGTTTGAATTTACTACAGGTTTTGCGATGGCTGATAAAGAAGTGACGTTATCGATTAGGCGTTTATTACGACAGTCAACGATGAGGTTATAAAAGTTGAGAAAATCTACGCCAATGATAGCTTTAGTAACATCGGCTACCACAAAACGCCATGTGAAACTTCTGCGCAAGCCAAAATTTAGGTTTAAATGTACAAAACCGTAAGTGAGAATTTCGTTACCATTTGCAGCACTTAGCTTAAAGTCCGTAGAACTACGTCGTTCACGAAGTGCCGACCTTGGGAAGACGCACAGGTCGCTGCCGGTGTCGACCAGAAACTGCATCTTCGATTGTCGGTCGGTGACAAAGAGGCGACCACTCGTAGAGGACGGGCAATCATCGGTCGCCATTACTGATTGCCGGTTGCATTTCCCGCACGGTAGTCGCATGGCTTGATGCATTTGTTCGCCTTCACGCCGAATTTGAAGTGGTACCAGCAAGTAGGTTGCCGCCGGTAACTCGACTGTGATCGGCTGGTAGATCGTTGATGGGCGCGATCAACGGAGCGCTGTCTAGGTCGTGAGTTTATATATGTAGATAGACTATGAACTTGCCGGGTGAGCTCCGTAATCTGTTGCGCAAGACGTAGGAGCGCCATGTCGTCAATAGAGCTATCCATTCTCTTCTTTATGTATATCCTTCGTCGGGGTCACCAATATAAGAGCGCCGTGATGGTCCGTGGTTTACGTTTGTAAAACTTCGGGTATTATGTACAGATGAGTTTATTAAAATGTATGTACAAGGAAATTATAGCGCACTTATTATTTACAATATATTAAGTATAGAAGGTGCTAAGAAGAAAGATTATGTACAAATGAATTACATTAAATAATATGTATCTAGAAACATAGCTAGAAGCAAGACAAGTCTCTCTCGATTTTTTCAAATCACAAAAGTCACACATGACGTTTTATTTTCTCCCAACTTTCATAAAGATGAAATGAGGCGAAGGAAGAAAAGAGTATGTATGTGGATGCGTGAATGATGTTGGATGATGTGTGGAAGAAGGAGCCTACACTATATTATTAGTGGATTATACTGTAAATTCTAAAGTTAATAAATTCCTTGTAAACCCTTGTCTTGCTATTCTAATTTCTTTCTAATTTCATGCACTACGGGAGGACTAAACTCCGGTTACGTGACAACATAGACTATTTTTATCGCGATAATCGACCTACACGTGGGCGGAGCCGCGGGCACAAGCTAGTATTGTATAAGTGTAACGAGAAAAGGCGACCAGAAAAGTCCAGTCGCTTC
Organism: Phragmatobia fuliginosa; assembly: GCA_932526445.1. NCBI lineage: Eukaryota > Metazoa > Arthropoda > Insecta > Lepidoptera > Erebidae > Phragmatobia > Phragmatobia fuliginosa. The sequence continues at coordinate 6,525,240 of OW052057.1, read as the reverse complement.
TTCTCGTTACACATTAAGATAATGTATGTGTTATTAGATAAGATTAATATGATGAATTACTAGGCATGCCTTTTATGTTTTGTCGTTTCCATATTTCCCGGCAATTTTGAATTTGGAACTGTTCTATATTCGAATGTGTTTAAATTTTGAATCTTAAACAGTTGAAAGTATTAGGATTAATGCTATTATATAACGGCGTCGATCGGAATCTGTCAGGTTACGTACGAAAATGAATCTTTCTAAGGGAAATGTTCGTGCAATAATTTTCTACACGCGTCACTGCGTCGAGGACCTTTCGCAGCTGGGCGTCAGGTAACTCGCCGCCAACAGGGGCCCGCTGAGATGCATCAGGCGGGGCCGGGTCCTCTAGCTGAGACGGCCCGGCCCGGGCCGGGGCCTCTGTCTGAGACGGCCCGGGTGGGGCCGGGGCCTCCTGCAGAGACGTCCCAGGCGGGGCCAGGGCCTCTTGCTGAGGCCGCTCAGCCCGAAATTTGGTAAACTGATTACTCAGCTCAGCTACCTAGGACGTCAGACGGCTGTTGGCCGCCTGGAGACGCGCCACATCCCCGCATAGGGTCCCTACGACCTTCGCAATAGCCGAGGAGGAGTCCTTAAGGGCCCTTACAAAAGAGCCCTTCAGGTTCACGGACTTCGTGGCTATCTTGTTCATAATGTCCACTGCCGCTTTCGCTCTCTTCTGCATGGATAAGGGATTCTGTGGGACATCTCCCTCCGCTGGCTCCCTCATCGTCTGCAGGAGACCTGCGAACTCCACCTCCGCTGCAGCCTTACAATCCGCTCACTTCTTTTTGTAGGACTCCACGTTAGAAAAAGCGGAGCCTGATCGAGCCGAGACTGGGGTTCGCGACCTGCGGATAAACTTCAGAGCTGGCGTCTCCTGGGATGTGTCGCTTTCGCCATCCCCGGAAATCCCGCCCTTTTGGCTGTCGCTCGCCTCCGTCTCCATCGTCTCTGGTGTGACCGTGGACGCACTGGCCCCACGGCTCGTGCCTGCCGTGGCGCACCTGGAACGTAAACGCTCCGATGATCTTTGGCTCCCAGTAGCCAGTTTGACTCCGGGCGGTTAAGCCGAAACCCACGTCTCCGATCAAAGACGCGAGACTTGACCACGCGACCTGCTCGGTGGTAGTGTCAGTACACGCCGAGCCCGTCCTCCTTTCTCCACCGCAACCAGCGGAGAAAACTGTGGCCCCTACAGGGCCCTACCTTCTGGTTTTTTACCAAAGTTTCCTCCTCCAGGCTCCGAAGAGCGAAGAGCCAGCAGGGCAACCGGCAGACACACCCACCCCGCTGGATCACGCCTTGCCTGAGAGCCGATAGTATACTTCCTCTCTTGCTAGAATATTGGCCGCTGACGGAAATGCTCTGCAACATCGCCAGCGTTTTCAGGGTGCACCACGTGGAGGTTTTCTAGCAAGCACCCCACAATTAGCCGACCTCAAATAACCTTGGGAATGATAAGGTTAAGAAAATGATTGCGTATAAGCGACATATTTGAACGAGAAGAGGCGGCTGAACTTAAATAGGTTGGCTTAGTAGTCATTACTGGCCAGTAGGGGTCACGCGGCGTGGCGCCCTTCCCGCTTCCCGCGGTGGGCTGTCGCCAAGCTAGACAGGGACCTACTAGAGGAGGCGGCCATCATCCACTCTTGTCTGTCTCCGTAGGCCCCGACCGAGGAGGTCGACGTGGGGTCTGGTTGCTTCGCTGCGGCATTAACGCTGGTTAGCGATGCGGCCATGCCCCGCGTTCGTGGTCGTCGGCCTCCAAGGAAGGAGGTCTACTGGTGGTCCCAGGAGTTGGCGGACCTCCGTGTCGGGGACGGTGAGGAGGTGGATCGGCTTCACGAGGAGTACCGAGCAGCTTGGGAAACTCTGAGGCTGGCCATCTGCCGCGCCAAAGACGCGAGTAGAGAGGAGATGCTGGAGAGTCTGGAGCGTGAACCCTGGGGAGACCCTTATCGTGCGGTGCGTCAAAAGCTACGCACACCGGGCCCCCCCTTTCGGAGACTCTCCAGCCCAGCTTCCTGCAGGAAGTGGTCGAGGGCCTATTCCCTGGAGGTGACGTTCCGCCCGTCAGGGAATCGGAGGTAGGGGCGGCTGTTCTACGGATCCGGTCCAAGAACACCGCCCCCGGGCCGGACGGGGTACCTGCCCGAGTGATGGCCCGAGCCCTCGACTACATGTCGGACCGCCTCAGGGAAGTGTTGGACGATAGCCTGGCGTCCGGACGCTTCCCTGAGCCCTGGAAGTGCGGGAAGCTGGTACCGATCCAGAAGCATGGACGGCCTGCCAATTCAGTCGCGGCCTATAGGCCCATCGTGTTGCTGGACGAGGCGGGTAAGTTGTTTGAGAGGGTTCTCTCTGCCCGCATCGTCCGGCACCTCTGCGAGGTGGGACGCCCAATTCAGTTTCCGGACGGCAATTCGGCAGGTTCGACGGTCGACGCGATCCCGCGCCTGAAGGCCGTGACCGAAGAGGCGGTACGCTGCGGCGGAGTGGTGTTGGCGGTGTCCTTGGACATCGCCAAAGCCTTCAATAAACTGCCATTCAACTGCGTCAGCGAAGCACTCCGCTGTCACGCGATGCCAGGGTACCTGAGGCGGCTGGTGGCAGACTATTTAGAGGGGGGTACCGTCGTGTACGAGGACTGAGATGGCACCTTGAGACGCAGGGCCATGTCGTGCGGTGTTCCGCAGGGGTCTGGTGGCTTGCGCCTTGGCCGGAACACCCCCGTGGGATTTGGAGGCGGAAGCGCTCGCCGAAGTCTATCGGCGAGTGGCTGACTTCCGGGTGAAGAGCGGCTTTCGCCCTCCGCCCGAGGACGTGCGCGAGTGGCGCGCAGCCGCTCGCCGAGCCACCATGCTGAGATTTTCATTCCGGCTGGAGACCGGCCGGTTTTAGTCGGTTTGAGTCCGACACACCACCCCGCCGTAACCCCCGACGGGGTGACGGTACGCGGGGATGTCCACACATTGAAAAAAAAAAAGTTGTCATTACTGGCAATAATGATGGAGTACATTAAGTATATATGGACGCTGTTAAGCATTTGTGTGTTAACCCACACCGAGCTAGTTTTGAGTAATCAGCTGTTAAAGATTTTTAAGAACAATCTTCTTTTTCCGCGTATGTTAAGCAAAAAAATATTGTTAAGCGGTATCATTTTTTTTGTTGAAATGCATAGATTATTAAAATTAATGTATATTTCTTAATAAATTAATCATTAAATAGAAAAAGCATAAAAATGATTGATGCTTAAATTGCTGAAGGGTTTATTTCATTTAGCATTAATGTGTTATGTGACTTATGTGCCTTATGACATTAATGCAAAATTCTGATTTGTTGTTTTAAAATGAATACTCATATTGTACTCATTTAAAAAAAAATTAATAAAATAAACTGCTAACATATTAAAATGTTCATGTACTTATTTATTTAAGTAATTGCTTTAACATGTTTTGAATCACATTTTAAGTTCTGTTTAAAATAAGAAATACAACAAGTTAACGCTTAAATTATTTCAATTGTCCAAAAATGTTAAACTTTTTTTATTATTATTATTTTAATCATATTACTTAAATAAAACCATTTTTTTTTGTATCCATCATATGGTACAAATCTATAATAATATAATATAATAAATAATCCAAGAAGCTATAGCTTTGCAATCTTCTGGAATTAACTTATGAATATTTTTGAGATCTTTTACTTTGCTGCTGGATAATTTCCTACTATTTGGCCATAACAAAGGCAATGTAATGTTTTTAAAATGTTACATATTTTTAATTTTTTGGTTTTGGACAAGTCTACTTACTATCCTAGGGGTTTCATTTAAAGCAGATTTTATATACATCATGGAAGAAGTATCTTTTTAGGTTTAATTTGAAAAATTTTAAGCCAAGAAATTTTCTTCGTAACTAAATATTTTTTAGTGTATTGATAGCTTTTAGCAAAGGACCTTTGCCGTTTAGCTATTGCATAGCTTTTATCGTGGGCTTTGAGCGCGGCGATCGAATCAAGAAATACCGTAACGAAAAGAAAACCTAACACCATGAAAATGTATAGAGATATGATTGTCACTGCAGTGCGACAAGGACGCCACATGCGTCTCCGTGCGCATGCGTACTGCCGCCACTGGCCGTTATCCGTTGCCTTGACAACACAGTCATTCTAGATTCTTCATAGGAACCCCATCGAGTTTGGGCTCGTTTGATTCGTCTTGACGAGTACCTTGACACTATATGGTAACCAGGGTCTGATGATGGAGCTGGAAGGTCGCCATAGGAACCCCATCGAGTTTGGGCTCATGTGATTCGTCTTGACGAGTACTTTAACACTATACGATATGAATGTTATTTCAACAAAGCAAAATATTAAGTTACCGTGCGTGTAACTTCGTTCCATCCGGGTGTCCCTTGACTTGAGAAAGAACTTGAGAGGTGTCCCTCTCAAATTATTTTTATTTATTTAGTTTTTCATTCCATAGATATGCTCATATCACTATTTATTATGTTCTCTGTTTAGTTGTCTTTCGGTTAATAGGATGATTATATTGTTTGGCAATAATATTGTTAGAATGTATGTTAGTAAAAAGACAGTGTATATTGTTTTGTAAACTTGAATTAATATAAAAAAAAACAATAAATAAAAAACAATTAAATTGCATAAGTTGATAAAAATGCTATGCAATAGCTTTGCCGCGGCAGTCCCCGAGTGCCACACGACTGTTTTTTTTTTTACTTTTACTCGTAACTTAATATTTTGCTTTGTTGGAATAACATTCATACCGTATAGTATTAAAGTACTCGTCAATACGAATCAAATGAGCCCAAACTCGATGGAGTTCCTATGGCGACCTTCCAGCTCCATCATCAGACCCTGGTTACCATATAGTGTCAAAGTACTCGTCAAGACAAAACAAATGAGCCCAAACTCGATGGGGTTCCTATGGCCATCTTCCAGCTCCATCATCAGACCCTGGTTACCATATAGTGTCAAAGTACTCGTCAAGACGAAAAAATGAGCCCAAACTCGATGGGGTTCCTATGGCCATCTTCCAGCTCCATCATCAGACCCTGGTTAGCATATAGTGTCAAAGTACTTGTCAAGACAAATAAAATGTGCCCAAACTCGATGGGGTTCCTATGGCCATCTTCCAGCTCCATCATCAGACCCTGGTTACCATATAGTGTCAAAGTACTCGTCAAGACGAAAAAATGAGCCCAAACTCGATGGGGTTCCTATGGCCATCTTCCAGCTCCATCATCAGACCCTGGTTAGCATATAGTGTCAAAGTACTTGTCAAGACAAATAAAATGTGCCCAAACTCGATGGGGTTCCTATGGCCACCTTCCAGCTCCATCATCAGACCCTGGTTACCATATAGTGTCAAAGAACTCGTCTAAACGAATCAAACGAGCGCAAACTCGATGGGGTTCCTATGGCCACCTTCCAGCGCCATCATCAGACCCTAGTTACTAGTTAGTTAGTCCCAAACTAAGCAGAGCTTGCATTATGGGTACTAAACAACTGATATAAATACAGAAACATACTTTTTTTTTGTAAATACATATATATTATACATAGAAAACACCCAGACTCCGAAACAATTATGTAATACTAGCTTTGGCCCGCGGCTCCGCCCGCGTATATGTCGGTTATCGTGGTAAAAAGTAGCCTATGTCCTTCCTCAGACTCTAGACTAACTGTGCACCGAATTTCATCAAAAGCAGTTTAGGTGTGAAAACGTAACAGACAGACAGAGTTACTTTCGCATTTATAATATTATAATAAAATATAATAAAATAATAATATAATAAATAATAAAATAGTAGGGATAATAATCTAGAATGACTGTGTTGTCAAGGCAACGGATAACGGCCAGTGGCGGCAGTACGCATGCGCACGGAGACGCATGTGGCGTCCTTGTCGTACTGCAGTGACAATCATATCTCTATCCGTTTTCATGGTGTTAGGTTTTATTTCGTTACGAAATTTCTTGATTCGGTCCCGCGCTTAAAGCCCGCGATAAAAGCTATGCAATTGCTTAAAAACTTACATGTCGGTGTGGTCAACAAGCCCGCGCAATCCTTACCGCCCCGCCACCGTCCGCGCTCGCCAAATATTGCATTTTTGTTCTAATAACCCACAATCCGATTTACGCATTTCTATGTTAACCGTAGTATAACACATAAATGCTTTTTGTTGTAGTCTCATTAGATTTTGGCATTAATAATGTAAGGCACTTGTGACATAAATGCTAAATACAAATCTTAATTTAGGAAATAAGCAATAACAATTTTTGTACTCTAGAATATTCTGCGATTTGTTTTCAATAAAATGGATTGCACTATCGTAAACCTTATGATCTAAAGAATAAGACAGCATTCATAAGTCAAAACTCGATTTTTTGTGGGGTAACACACGAATGCTTAACAGCGTCTATATGTATACTCACTAAGTTTGACATCCTTTTGCACATGTCTTAGAGTAACCGGTGCAACTGGAAAGACACGTAAACTTTCTTTTATAACAGCTTCTGTATATACAAGCTTACTGAAGTCATCTTTTCCGACATCTCGGTCTGTTCCAAAAATGTCCATTATCCTTGAAAGAAAATTTTAAGAAATTAGAAAGTTGTGTCACTTATTGGAAAAGACAAGCACCCACATTTTTCTACGTATAAGCCTGCCAAAGTAACTGCACTCTGCCTGATGAAAAGTATGAGTAGAATCAAATATACTGCCTAATTGCGAATGAAGAATGATGACTCACACTATGGCGGCCTATGAAAAGCATCTTAAAAGGCCGCCGTAGTGTTTATACAGTTATACAGAAGTATCTGTAGAGCCTACGGTCCTCCTGTAGAGCCTCGCCAATGAAACACGACAGTACGATTGTGTCGGCATTCATTTTTGCTTTATCTTCAGTAAGAACACATAATCTTTGTACATTGCCATAGCTTTAAATATAAATAAATGTTTCGGAAATTTTACATACAACGCCATCTAGTCCTAAACTAAACAGAGCTTATATTATGGGTACTAGACAAATGATATAAATACATAAACATACTTAATTTTTTTGGAAAAACAGACATAGAAAACACCCAGACTCCAAAACAAATATTTGCGGATCACACAAATAATTGGACCGACCCAGGAATTGAACCCGAGACCTCAAGCACAGCAGTTGCATATGCTACCAATACGCCACTGAGGCAATCAGTTTGTGGGTACCATTTTTACGCTTAATTTTGCTTATGCAGTAGAACACTTTTTCCAGAATCTTCTAAGGCTTGATACACTCTGGCATCCATCGATACCTAGAGATCGAAATCTAAGGAAGTTACTATAACTTTTAACAAGTTCATGGACTGCCAAAGAAAAGTGATCATTTTAACAGTTAAGAAGTCTTATATAGGAAGAATGGAACTGCCTATACTGTACTTTTTCTTCTTCAATCTTGAAAACGCAACATACATGCAGACCTTCAAATCTTTGAACTAGTAAGAAGGGCATCCTCAAGGGGAGCTTTTCTTCGGGAGTGGACACAGTGTCCAAGGAGGTCGTGGTGGCAGTGGCGAAGGTGCCAGTACGCAACCGATGGAGACGGAGACGGGAGCGAGCGAGAGGAACAAGCGCGTTTACACAAGGGATGCAGACAGTGACTCATCCCTGGAGACTCCAGTTACCAAAGGCACCCGCCTCGATGGGTCGCAAGCCCCCGTGCCGCTGCCGTCAGGCTCCGCCTTCACCAGGAGGGAGTCCTACAGACGCGCCACGGCGCGTCCGCGATGCGCCCGTAACAGTGCGGGCAGGCGCCGGGAGGGGTCCAGAAGGAGAAAACAGTTCCCTAGATCCCTTCCTAATACAGGCGCAGAGAGGTCACACCGTGTGGTTTTAGTCGGTTGGAGTCCGACACACCGCCCCGCCGAGAGCCCCGAGAGGTGGGGTGACGGTCAGCGGGGATTTCCACACGTTAATAAAAAAAAAATTGTCAGTATACTTTTGATCGCATTGACTTCCCAATTAACGATTGCCATAGACAATCGGAACCGACGACTTAACGTGCTCTTCGAGGCACGGGCGTGAATCACCACCAAACTTCCATACTCCGGGCTGTTATTAATAATTTCCTGTAAGAAAAATTCACTAACACTTTTGGTTCGCCCGGGATTTGAACCCGAGACCTCTTGATCGGCAGCCGCATACGTTAACCACTTGAGCAACGAGGCAGTCTTATAGTACATTTAGTGTTAAATTTGTTCCAAAACTTACTCCTTATACATTTTTTCTTGAACTCTTGGATGTGTCCCCAATAGTATCATGATGTAACTTAATAAAGTCGAAGTAGTATCGAAACCGGCGACTATTGCTGTATCTACTTCTTCTCTGATTTCCTTGTCTGTCAAAGACTTATCTTCTAACTCCAGTAGAAGATCTAAGAAGGGTTTGTACTTAATATCTGCAACAATATTATAATCACTGTGATAGTAAAGTAGCTTGTAGTATGGGTACTAGACAATGGATATAAATACATAAACATACTTTTTTTAGTACATACATATTATAGATAGAAAACACGCAAACTCCGAAACAAATATTTGCAGATCATACAAACATTTGGTCCGATCCGGGAATCGAACCCGAGATCTCTTGATCAGCAGCCGCAAATGCTTGCCACTAGACCAACAAGCAAGTCTGAAAGTAAAAGAGAGTTAAAAATATCTTCATATCACTTTCCTGCGAGATCGTTGGATCACCACGGTAGAGGCAATTTGATTCTAGTATGCATCTCCCACGGTAATACATGGTGATATATACCTACTCTGACCATAGCCAAGTTACCCTAGGTGCACCGACGGCGCGGTCAGTACCTGGATGGGTGACCATTTGTGTGGTGGATACCACAAGTGTGTCCGTGATTAGCTGAACAGTCGGTCCCGGTTGTTTTCATAGGATAACAGTCGTGAAGCGTAATTAGAGAGATTTGGGCGGTTTAGAAACATTCAACGGATAGGTTACGTAGCTACAGCTTGGTCTTGCACGTCTTGGCCTTAACTCTCTTCTGAGCGAAGATCCGAGCCCAGTAGTGGGACATTATAGGTTGTTGATGTTAGTAGAGGATACGACTAGACCTTCACACATAATATGTCTGTTGGATGAAAAGTATTTTATATGAAATTTAATATATTAAATACCGGCCAACCCAACGTAAGTATATTCTAAAGACTTCATACTTTAGATTGGTATTAAATATATTCTTTTTGTCCGTGTGGTGACGGATTAAGAATACAAAGTGTCACCACCCCTATTCATTCCATGGGTGTCGTAAGAGGCGACTAAAGGAACAAAATAAGCAGCTAACATCCTGCCAAGAGAAGGAAAACTTGAAACAAACCCTTTACCAACCCGTCTGGCCAGCGTGGTATAGTAGGCCAAAACTTCCTTTCAAAGGAGAGGCCTATGTCCAGCAGTGGACTGTTAAAGGCTGTTGATGATATTCTTTACTACATTTCGCCTGCGGCTCCGCCCGCGTGTATCTCGATTATTGCAGTAAAAAGTAGCCCGTGTTATTCTGATATATATACTATACCAATGTAAAGGTTCATCCAAATCCATTCAGTAGTGTTTGCATGAAAGACCAACAAACATATACACGGTTAGTTTTTAATTACCAAAGAAAAACTAGGGGCAGATACAGAACTTATATACTAACATAAAACACCATAGAACAAATACCCAAAAAACTAAAATAACTGAGTTATTATGGTTTTTAAAATGTTAAAATACGCCCATAATTTATTGTCACCCAAATATTTTACACACGCGTATTTTAATTATCAATGAATAACATTTTCTGTTTCAATGTGTGCGACGCATCGCCCAATAATGTCAAATCAGTTCAAAGTTCAAAGCATGCCGCCATTAGGCGCACGCGGCGCATCGTAGGTATTAGGTACCCCGCTCGCACCCGCAACCCGCAGGCTAGGACATTGACACTTTCTTGTTACGTAATATCATGTCGTGAATTATATCATGCGTTATGAACAAAAATTTGGTACTGGGCGGGTTTTCTGTTACGCAGATGACACTGCGCTAGTTTACTCTGGGTTATCATGGAGGGCTGTACAAGCTGCCGCTGAACAAGGTCTGGCGAGAGTGGCTGGTTGGCTAAATGAAAATCTCCTAACCCTCAATATCCAAAAGACTAATTTCATTTGTTTTACCCCTAATCAAAGAACACAGCCTGGCACCGATTTTACAGTCATTGTCCATAAATGTATCAATGGGTCCGTTGCATGCAGTTGTAAGGGTATTCAACAAGTACAGACAACTAAATACCTAGGTGTAACTGTTGATCAACGGCTCTCATGGCACTCTCATATGGAAGTGATTATATCCAGAGTTAGAAAACTTGTATGGATATTTAAAGCACTGCGTCATGTAATGCAGGCACAGATGCTAAATAGAATCTATACCGCTCTAGCGCAGTCTGTGATAACTTACTGCATTCCAGTATGGGGAGGGGCCACTAAAAGCAAATTTTTAGATTTAGAAAGAGCCCAAAGGTCTCTTATTAAGGTTATGTACTTCAAACCCTATAGATACTCCACGGAAAATCTGTACAGGGACAGCAATCTTTTGAGTGTCAGAAAACTATACATTTTGAACATAACCTTAAATCTGCACAAAAAAATTACGTACAATCCTCCCGTTTTCCATAAAAGACGTAAAGATATTGTGGCCCTTGCCCCCAGAGTTCATTCTGTTTTTGCTGGACGTCAATATGTAACACAATCGGCCTACATTTATAATAAGTTAAACTCAAAACTAAATATATATCCGAGATTACTCTATGACTGTAAAATAACCATAACTGAGTGGCTTAAAACACTAACGTATGAGGAGACTGAACTTATCTTAGAGAGAATTTGCTAAGCACCCAACCACTTGCAATCGAACATATGCATACACACACCACAAAGCACGCACACACACACACACACACACACACACACACACACACACACACACACACACACACACACACACACACACACACACACACACACACACGCACGCACGCACGCACACGCACTACGTATCCATGTATACACAAAGCTGTTCCATTATTTCTTTATTTTTCGCTATTTGTTTTGTATTAATGTAATAGTACCTACTACTAATAACTTTTAGACATTGTTCATCTAAGAGATACGATATTGTAACCTGTATAATACGAATAATGTCTTTCTATTTCAATTATTATGGTCTCATCATTGTGTAATTGTAAATCACGGGAAGAAGCGAGACAGCCCCGATACAAGTATTTCAAATAACTTACTGGGGCTTGTCTCAATTTTTGTAATGTAATGACAATGTATGAGAAACAATAAAAACCTTTTTATTTATTTATTTTATGTTCAGTATCGAAAGCTGAATACCACATATTTTTTTCTCCGGACATTAAAAATTAGTCGTGTATTATTATTCATACATACACACAAACTTTCGCGTTTGTAAAATTAGTAGAAAACTCATGAGTACCATGTTTAGCGCAGTCATTTTTTATTAATAAGAAAACGTTTGGGCACGAATTTTTTAGCCAACCCACCCGTTATATATTTTAATTAATATTTTAAATTTTATAGAAAACACTTTTCATACGGACGGGGAAGGTTGTTTCAATTCGGATCTTAGACCATATATCTACCTGATGTGTTTTTCTCAGTTCCTATATCGCTGTTGACTATAGCTGCTTTTTTCATTTGAATCACCTGTAATAAAGTAATAATAATTGCATTAATAATAACAGAAACTTTGTTTTACAAGAAAATTATTTAGATAAGTGGTATGTAAAGACAGTTATTTTTATGCTAAACTAGTTGTGTCCCGCGGTTATTGTTGTAAATGACGTGTAAATTTAGTGTAATTAACTCCATATCTCATCAGCCATCCGCCAGTGAAAGTCCCGTCACAATCAATCCGGCCATTCCAGACATTACCAGGAACATACAGACAGACGGACAGACAAAAAATTTAAATATTGCAGTAAGGATGTCAGTACTGTAGTACTTTCATATGCGTTTAGTAAATGACTGTTAATTTTATGTTACATGTAGACACTCCAATTTTATTTAAAATTTAAATAAAAACGCTTGTTCTAAGTTACTTCGTTGTTTCCGTAGTCATCTGTTACAGGGATCCTACTATCTTCTTCTTTTGATGAAATGGCAACCAGCCAAATATCAGCTATTTCTGCCAATGTCAAGTAATTAAAGTTTTGAATTGTAAAGTCCTCTAGTCTTCAAGTCGTCGTCGTAATGAATTTGATCAAAAAAAATCTGGATGAGATGAAATGAGGATCGTCTTCCGAAAAAACTAAAAATTGGCCAAGTTCTTGTCAGGCCACGCATAAAATAGGATTCCGTAGTCACCTATAATGATAGGTCGATTTAAAATCGAGTCCAATAGATAATTGTTATGTTTACATAATATTTCTTTATTTTTTTTAAGTTGAAAATCTCGCAAACAGATACCTAAATCGAAATATGGCCTTAGCAACCTCACAATGATTTAAAAGACCTATCCAAGGATACCCCACATGATGGGGTAGATGTGAGAAAAATAAAACATACCCACTTTACTTGTAGGGGAGGTACTCTACAACACATATTTATGCAAACTTTCATTTTCCAGCACCACTAGTTTGGACGGTGTTGGTTTTTAGGTCACAAATTGTAGCTGGATTATTGCTGTACACTTTTGATTTGACATAACCCCAAAGAAAGTAGTGTAAAGGTGTTAAATCACACGATCTTGGTGGCCAATTGATCGGTCCATTTCTCGAAATTAACGAGTCACCAAACTTTCCACGCAGTAATTCCATGTTCACTCGAGTAGTGTCAGGTGGTGCACCGTCTTGTTGAAAATAAAGGTCGTCCGCATCAATATCATCAAATTCCGGAAAGAAATAATCGGTTATCATCGAGTTATAGCGCTCGCCATTCACAGTAACAGGGTTTCCTTCGTCACTTTCCAAGAAGTACGGACCGATGATTCCACCATACCATAAACCGCACCTAACTGTTGAACCACATGAACCACACGTGGATTTGACTCACTCCAATAGCGACAATTTTGTTTAATAACAAATTCATGTAGCCAAAAATGGGCCTCATCTGAGAAGATGATTTTACGATGAAAATCATCATCAGCTTCCATCATTTCCAGTGCATAATCGGCAAATTCACAACGTATACGATGGTCGGAAGGCTTAAATTCTTGTGCCAATACAATTTCGTAACGGTGTAGGCCCAAATCAAATCGCAAAATACGCCAGGTGGTCATTGTAGAGAGCCCCAACTCTTGTGAAGGGCGTTGAACTGATCGATTTGAATTCGCATCAACACTGGCCTGAACGGCTGCGACATTCCCTTCACTATGGGCATTTCTTTGTCTCAAAGGCACAGCATTTTCTTGGAGAGTGAATTCACTTTCAAATTTTGTTATAAGATAGATAGATAACTCTTTATTTGTACACCTTATCACAGTTTTACAACAGAGAATAAAAAAAGAAATAATTTAAAATTAATGTACAAAGGGCGGCCTTATTGCTAAAAGCAATCTCTTCCAGGCAACCTTAGGATGGAATAAAATGATTCGGAGAGACAGCGGTTGTTGACGGTGCGATAAGTTTTGTACAATTTGAAATTGCCAATAAATATATTTCATACACATACATATACCTACACAAATACATATATACGACATATATAAATACTAATACACGCCAATGTGAATACACATATACGTAAATAAATAACTATTCAATTATATTACAATTTGGAAAAGAAAAACATTCACATTAAACCATATGCTGTGACTGACTCTGTTGTGACATATAAAACTCTTGAACCATTTACTTAAAGGCATTTACTGTTTGCGCTTTCCTAATTTTTATTGGCAATGCATTCCACAAGCGTACAGCTTCAACCGTAAAAGATTGATCGTAGAATTTAGTGGAATGCAGAGGCATCTCCAGTCTCAAATCTTCAGATGACCTTAGACATTTGTCGTGTGTGTCATTAAAGAACTTAAATCGTTCTTTGAGGTAAAAGGGGATTAAACAAGATGTTGTAAAGGAAAATGAGGATATGAGTATTCCGGCGAGAACGAATAGGTAGCCAGTTGAGCAATTGACGAAATTTAGAAACGTGATTATGCGATTTATTGCGCGCACAGAAGGAGCACTATGACGACCGTCTTTTGCGCGAAGCGCTCTTACTCTAGCCGTAGGAGACCGCGAATTTGCGTAAAAATTTTGGATAATTTCCAAACGTTGGTTTAAAATAAAACGATTAAATGGCAAACCTTACTGAACACAAATATCAAGAGAAGTCAAAGATCATCAAACATGGCCGATATGAGCTGTCAAAACCAGGTCATCCCTATTGGTAGACTCTTTAGTTATAGGTATATAGTAGAGCCACGCTGATTTCAGTACGAATGGGCCGGCTCGACCGGGGTAGTACTACCTTCACACAGAAACCATCCTAATAATGACAGCATTCTTGCTCCGGAGATCCAACCATTATTCTCCCAGAATCTCCAGAATGGTGCAGAATTATCTGCTAAGGCACCATGGTATGGGTCACCATGCTGCAAACCCTCACAATGAGGATGGTAACCCCTACTCCTGGGTTCTACTCATGCTTTCCATCAGGCAGAGTAGAGTCACTTTGATAATCTTAAACATAAAAAAAATGTAATAAAGGGAGTAATAATAGTAAAATATATTTCTAACCATACTTGCTACCACCGCTAATAATACTTGACTTACTTTATCCGACATATCGCTAACAATTTTCAAATATTTGTCTAGTTTTTTCTTGAGTCCACATAATTTAAATATAAAATCGCTTTGGAGCCAAAAGTTTTGAAACCTTGATGTTACGATGCTAAGAATTTCTTCCGTGGCGTCCATATACTTTTTTATGAAATCCTTGTCTTCAAAGCCACTTATCCCGAATGCAGTTACTGTAATAAAAATGTGGTTTTATTTCATTAAAATCCAAAACTTTTCTTATTTTCTGTTTTCATACAGTAAATGTTTCTCGCATCATAACCTGGGAGTCAAGCCACAAAACCTATCTATCTACCTCGGCAGTCGGGAGGAGCTCCAAGAACGCATTAGCGGCTTCAGAAGTACCTCATGCCGTATTTCATGATTGAGATACATCCCGGGGTGACCAGTGTCTCCCTTGGGGCTGTAGTCTAGTCGTAGAAATACATTGCTTTAATTCAATTTAATTAAAGGAAAATGAATGAATACGAAAAAAAAGATAAAAAAAACAAACTTTACGATTTCAATAATTCATTTTTAGGGTTTCGTAGTTCATGACTCAGAACCCTTATAGATTCGTCATGTCCGTTCGTCCGTCTGTCTTCGACTTACCGTCCAAACAGTAAGTGCTGGAAATATGAAATTTTGCAATATTTCTATCACGTCGACAAAGTGCTACAATAAAATCATTCCCTACACGCAGCGTGGGGATGATTTTTTTTCTCGCGTCTACCCCATAGTGTTGGGTATAATTATATAGGTCTTTTGTAACCAATGAGAGGTTGCTCAGTCGATTTTGTTATTTAGGCATCCGTTTGCGAGTTATTTAACTTTAAACAAAACTTTTGCAAAAACAGGGCGTTCCACCCCTTTCAAAAGCTAAGACCGACTGGCTGGAAAAAAATCGTGATGGTAGTCTATGTATAACGGCTTAGTTAAGCACAACACATTAACAAAAACACAAAAAATATCAAAGTGACTTAAAACTTGCACAGCTGTACAAGCTGTCACCTTTTAAATTTTTTGTTCTAGACTTTTACCAAACTTTCAGACAACAGAACTTCATTTGTTTTTAAGTATTTTCATATATTTTGAAATTTTTGAAACTCCAGCATTAGGAATGTATATCCTATTTCGCATAAGACTTTATAAACATACATGAAACGAACGCAAAGAACAACTCGAATCAGAACAAAAATTTAAATAAAAAGTTACGTTTATGATGGATGTACCGTATTTTATATGCATTACATAAAAAAACTGTTCAACAGATATTACAAACACACATTTCGTTTTAGTCATGTAATATGGAACCCTAAAAATGAGTCGGAGAATAACAAATATTAGATGTTATTTTAAAAATATGTAGATTGTATCTTAAAATACAGGAATTGCTGTCAGGAAAACCATGGAATTTTTTTTCTAAGGTTTGGTTACTTACAATAATTGTAAAAGAGCAGGCAGCGGTAGACATGAGCTAGCCTCGACTAGATTGATACCGTGATCACAGATATTTACTTTATACTACTTATTTATTTTACACCGAGTCAGTGGGGTTAACGGACTCCAAGCCCTCCCTTTTCATTTGATTCTGGTAAAAGGGAACTGTAAGGGCTATGACAGCAGTTGTCAATGACTATGATTTACTTACAATTAACCAACTTACTTTTTTTTCAATAATATCACACAAAGTAGATTTATGTATGAAAACTATTTAAATAGGGTTATTTATTGCTTACTGGTACTTTTTTTTCTGCCTCATCTTATTTTTACCAATCATCATCATCATCAGCCTATCGCGGTCCAGTGCTGGACATAGGCCTCTCCAGCCCATTACCACTTCAGCTTGCTAATCCTGTGGGCTATGTCGATAACTTTAGTTCTCTGCCGGATTACCTCGTTTCTTACACGATCTCTTAGAGAAACTCCGAGCATAGCCCTCTCCATAGCACGCTGCGTGACTTTGAATTTGTGGACCAGCCGTGCCGTGAGTGTCCACGTTTCGGCTCCGTATGTCATTACGGGTAGGAGGCACTGGTTGAAGACTTTCGTCTTTAGGCACTGTGGGATCGATGATGAGAAGACCCGACGAAGCTTCCCAAACGCCGCCCAACCAAGCTGAATTCTCCTGTTCACCTCGTCCTCGATGTTGTTTCCACCCAACTGCAAAGTCTGCCCGAGGTACACATATTTTTGAACAACTTCGATAACGGCACCGTGTATCGCAACCGGTTCCGGTAGTACATGTTTGTTGAACATGACCTTGGTTTTGTCCAAGTTCATCCGTAGGCCGATGCGTACAGAAGAGTCAGCCAGGTCATTTAGCATCTGTTGTAGGTCCTGCAGCGTCTCCGCCATGATGACGATTCCGTCTGCAAATCGCAAGTGAGAGATGTGTGCACCATTGATGTTTATGCCACGTCCTTTCCAGTGCAGCGTCTTGAACAAGTCCTCCATTGCATTTGTGAACATTTTCGGGGAAATAACATCCCCTTGTCTCACTCCTCGATGCAATGGTATGGGCCTTGTTTGCTGATTCTGTACTTGAACGGACATGGTGGCGGCCTCGTAGAGACATCTGAACACTTGGATGTACCGCCAGTCTACTTGGCAACGCTGCAGGGACTCCAGAACAGACCAGATCTCGATCGAGTCAAAGGCCTTCTTATAGTCCACAAATGCTAGACACAGGGGCTGATTATATTCTTCGGTCTTTTGAATAATCTGCCGCACTGTGTGGATGTGGTCTATGGTGCCATATCCGCTCCGAAACCCAGCCTGCTCCGGTGGTTGGAATTCGTCGAGTCTTCGCGCAAGACGGTTCGTGATGACTCTTGAAAACAGCTTATAGACGTGGCTTAAGAGGGAAATGGGTCGATAGTTCTTCAACCTGGTCTTGTCACCCTTTTTGAAGAACAAAATGACCACACTTCTAGTCCACGCCTCTGGAGTTCTCCCTTCGAACAGGACAGCGTTGAAAAGCTTTTGGAGCTCCCTCAGTACGGGCTTACCTTCCGCTTTCAACAATTCTGTTGTAATGCCGCCCTCTCCCGGGGCTTTTCCATTTTTCAGCTGACCAAGGGCCATCTCGATTTCGTCAATGCTGACTTCTGGCAGATCTTCGGTGTAGTGGCGTGTTAATTTGGCTCTAGGATCCTCATTTTCGGGATCAGGTCGAGATGCATGCGAAGCGTACAAACCGCTATAGAAGCCTTCCACTTCCGAGAGGATGGCCGGCTTGGAAGTAACGACTACTCCACTTGCTGTGGTCAACTTCGTCAGGTGGCTTCTTCCGAGAGATTGCACGAACACTTTTGACCCTCGATTCAGCTCGATTGCTCTTTCAATAAAAGAGTATTGGAGCATCGGAGGTCATGTCTTACACGCTTGCTGATCTCTCGGTTCAGAGTACGTTTTCCCAACGAAGTGACAGGTGGGTTCTCACGTCGTTCCTTCATTAACCTAAGAGTCCCCTCTGAAAGCTTTAACTTCCCGCTCTTACGATGCATTTTACAGAATCTCGAACCTTCTTCCCTGATGATCCGAACCACATTATGGAGTTTCTGGTTAACGTCTCTTATAACTTTCTCTATGTCTATGTAAGAATACTGCAAGTAAATGACGGCTTTATCGCTGAAAAGTAGTTTCTGGATTTGTTAGTAGTTTTGTTAAGTAGTGACGTCACTGTATGAACATTCGATAATGATTCGCGGCTTCAAACAAAAAGACAACATATGATTATATTGTACTTACAACAAAATGTCTCCAAAGCTATATTTCTTAAGTAGACAGTGTGATCGAAGCGTTTACCAATTTCTTGCTTCAAGTTTTCGACCAATGATCTTGACTGTTTATTGAATATATCCAAGAATCCGTAACTCACCGGGAGACTGAATGCAGGAGTGAGTAGTTTACGGTGACGTTTCCATATCTCACCTGGTTTGAAAAGAATCGGAATAGTTAGCAATAAAAATACGACTGCAAGAAAGTGTTACTTCCAGCTGACGGCGGCGGGCAAAAAAAACCCTTATGTAGAAAAGAATATGCTGATGTCACAGTAACTAACTATCATAAGTCTGATAGGAATAATAGCAACAAATCACCTCAAAATACTTCTTATAAAAAAACAGTGTTCAAGAAACCCCGTCCACCACCAATTTTACAAAAAGGTTATGACCAATTAACTCACAATACAATAGTAAAAGATTATAATATGCCTGTGACATCAGAAAATGGTTGTGCACTTAAAAATAAAGTGGATGTTGATAAAGAGGACAAAAAAATTATTGAAACCATCATTGCATTACTGAATACATTATTATCAAATAATCTTTTAAAACCGTCCAACGCTGCCATTATAACTGATATTATCTCTAATTTACTCCCTAATAATGGATCTAAAAATTCTACAGTGGAATTGTAGAAGTGTAACATCAAAAAAAAGTGATTTAATTCATATTATTAATAAATATAATTGTTCAATGATAGTACTATCTGAGACATGGTTGAAACCAGGTATTTTATTTGGAATTCCTGGCTTTACTTGTCTTAGAGAAGACAGAGTAGAGGGTCGTGCGGGTGGAGTGGCCATTCTTGTTAAAAATACATCCTCATTTAAACAACTGGAACTACCTCAACATGACCTTAATAGTCTTAATATGATAGGAATTAAGTTACAGAATGGAATCTCTATTGTATCGGCATATATACCCCTTACAACATCAAACATTTTAAAGAATGACATTGACCCATTAATCAAATCTTTGTGTAGTCCTTTCCTTTTGTTAGGTGATTTTAATTCCCATCATCAGGCCTGGGGTAGTGGTATAACTACCAATACTGGTGAACAATTTTTAGAAATTTTGGAAATAAACAACTTATGTTTATTAAATACTGGAGCACCAACCCGTCGCACAGGCCCTAATGAAAATGCCAGTGCTGTAGACCTGTCTATTGCAACTCCTGGATTAGCATCTTCAATTAATTGGTTTCCCCTTGCTTCATCTTATGGAAGTGATCATTTCCCTTTAATTATAAGTACTCCAATCAAAGTAGTTTCTAACCCTAATCACAATCCTCGCCTTAAATATGTATTATCCCAAACTGGTTGGACTAAATTTAAAACTTTAGTCGATTCAAGAATATCAGACCTACCAAATATTATACATTCTGGAGTTTCAAATTGTTCTGAAGCATTAGCTAAATGTTTAGTTGAAGCTGCTGATGAAACCTTTCCAAGAAAGGGGAAATTTTCCAACACTATCCCTTCCCCCCCTTGGTGGGACCGAGAATGTACTGAAGCAGTCAAAAAGCGTAAGGCGGCAGAAAAACAGTACAAGTCATGTATGTCATCTTATAACTATGAATCGGTTTGTAATATAACTAAAAACACAAGGAAGCTCTTGAAACAAAAAAAAAGAAACGGATGGATGTCATTTTGTGCATCTTTTTCTCCCAGTTCATGTCCATCTGAAGTATGGCGTAACATTAAAAGATTTAGATCAGCATTTAACTCTCTTACATACACTATCATTCCTCCTTCTATTACCGACACTTTCATGGATCAGCTAGCTCCACCGACAGTTTCAGAATCAATTCATCCCCATATTCCTATCCCTCATTCAACGAATCTTTCTCTTGATTGCCCTTTCTCCCTCGCAGAACTGAAAGGTGTACTGAGTACCGTAAAGGACAGCTCTCCTGGTGAAGATGGACTGCCTTACTCGTTTTTTGTAAATTTAAATGAAATAGCCCTTTCATATTATTTGGATTTAGTTAACAAAATCATTGCTACGGGAGAGTTGCCCTTGTCGTGGAAGTCACAAATTATAGTTCCTATTTTAAAACCGGGAAAACCCTGCTCAGACCCATTATCATATCGTCCAATAGCACTAAGTTGTACTCTCGCTAAATTAGCCGAACATTTGGTAAAGAACCGTTTAGAATGGTTTATTGAAAGTAATAATCTATTATCAAAGAGCCAGTTCGGATTCAGGAAAGGTAAAAGCGCAATAGATAGTATTGGTATTTTAATTTCGGATATAAGAGTAGCATTTTCTCGTAATGAGTCTGTGTTAGCGGCATTCTTAGATATTCATGCTGCCTATGACAATGTTATTGTGTCCAGGCTTATACAAAAATTAACAGAGCTTAATGTACCGGTCACATTCATTAAATTAATTTTTTACATGTTATCCGAAAGATATATACATTTAGAGCTCAATGATGGCACAAAAATATCCAGGGTGGTCCGGAAGGGGCTTCCGCAAGGATCAGTTTTGAGCCCATTGCTGTATAATATATACGTTTACGATTTAGAAAGCTCTCTAGATAATGTTCAAATCCTTCAATATGCTGATGATTTACTTATATACTCTGTTAATCGCAGTGTAGAATCCGCTAACAATACCGTAAATAACGCTTTAAAACTACTTAAAGTATGGCTTGAAAATAACGGATTGGAGCTATCAGTCGGTAAAAGTAGTGTAGTTTTGTTTACGAGAAATCGCATCTCACCATTAGTAAATGTTATTTATGACGAAATATCGATCCAAAATAATCTTCAGGTCAAATTTCTGGGCGTTGTATTAGACTCTAAACTCTCTGGCAAAGAGCATTGTGACTATTTAGTACCGAAATGCGAGAAAATACTCAATATGATGAGATGTTTATCTGGGGTTTGGTGGGGAGCGCACCCATCTGCACTTAAACTAATATATAATGCCCTGATTAGAAGTCTACTTGACTATGGATCATTTTTGCTCGAGGGAGGTAATAAAACTGCCTTTAAAAAATTAGACTTAATTCAACACAAAGCGATGAGACTTATTCTCGGTGCAATGAAATCATCACCAATAAATGCAATGCAAGTCGAATGTGTAGAACCCCCTCTAAATTTTCGAAGACAATTTCTTAGCGATAAATTTTTGTTTAAAGCATATCAGTTTTCTGATCACCCCATTTTTCAAAAACTTAAAACTCTCAATGATAATATTAGTTTACATAATTACAACAGATGGAAACCTGCAACTTGTCTCATCATTAGCTACAGAAAACTTTTAGCCATCCAGGCTCCTATTTACCGCTCGTCAGTCTTACCTATATTCAATAACACTTATGATTCTCTGTGTATAAGTCCTGATATTTGCTATAACGTTGATTTTGATCATAATGATGTCGAAGTAAACACCATATTTAACTTTAATGTAGATGAAAATTGGAGAAATTTTAACTTAATTTTTACAGATGCTTCTAAACCATCTGATATTGAAAATGTAGGTGTTGGAGTTTTTCACGTTCAGTATAATATTGCACAAAAGATCAAATTGCCACCAGAAGCATCTGTGTTCACAGGCGAATGCTTTGGAATCTTTAAAGCCTTAGAGTATATTATTTTAATGAAACTTAAGAATACAGTCATAGTTACGGATTCTAAAAGCTCATTGGAAGCTATTCAAAAGTTTCCATTTAAAATGAAACCGTTCTATCCAATAATCGGTGACATCAGGGCAAAATATCTGGTATGTAAATCTTTAGGTTATTCAGTAACTTTAGCTTGGATTCCAAGTCATCGTGGAATCAAAAGAAATGAAAAAGCCGACCAGTTAGCAAAAGATGCGGTGAAGTGTGGAGACATCCATCCTTATTTAAATTACTGCCATGATCTAACTTCTCTCCCCAAGCTCTACTTATTACATTCTTGGAGAACTTTGTTGGTTGAAACCTGTCAATTTAAAGGTGTACAATATTTTAAACTTCAACATAATATTCC
This sequence comes from Phragmatobia fuliginosa, assembly GCA_932526445.1. Classification (NCBI taxonomy): domain Eukaryota; kingdom Metazoa; phylum Arthropoda; class Insecta; order Lepidoptera; family Erebidae; genus Phragmatobia; species Phragmatobia fuliginosa. The sequence goes on along the minus strand of OW052057.1, from coordinate 6,502,601 downwards.
CACTAAACCTTGGTTTACTAAAACTGAATATAACAAAAAATGTGTTAGCATCATTACACGTATGCGTCTTGGTCATGTGTGCACTCCTGCTCATTTGGCCAAATTGCATATTAAAGACAGCGACCTGTGTGAGTGTGGAATGGAGGCGGGAGATCTTGACCATATTTTCTTTTCTTGTCCTTTAAATGATCGTTCCTTTTTCCTGAATTCTCTTATAACACAAAAAGTTCCATTCCCTACCCGTATGACCTGCCTGTTATCCAATCCATCCTTATTTTATGATATAATATCTTCCTTTATTCATTTAAATGATATTAAAATTTAATTATATTTTTTATTTATAATATTTAAGTAAATATGATAAATATACATTTACTGCATTATTTTTATTTATTAGTTAAGCAATCATAACTCATAGATCCTTTTCCAAATTTCATGTTTATTCCTATCTTTCCTTAGTCCTTGTTTCCCTACCTTTTGAACTTGACATTGGCAAAAAAGACGAAACTATATTGCCAAATTATGAGAGAAAAAAAAAAAAAAAAATATATAATTTCGATCTTTCTGCTTTTGACTAGAAGTCAAGCAAATGGTTAAAAAATACTTGAAGTAACAAAGACGTTTTATAGTAGGTACTTCAATAACTGCAGTCACACTGAGGCGGAAAGTCATCATCATCATCATCATAAACAGTCTTTAACAGTCCACTGCTGGACATAGGCCTCTCCTTAAAAAGGAGGTTTTGGCCTGCTATACCACGCTGGCCAGACGGGTTGATATAGGGTTGGTTTCAAATTTTCCTTCTCTTTGCATCGATGTTATCTTGCGTAGTTTATCCCTTAGTCGCCTTTTACGACACCCGCGGGATTAATAGGAGTGGTGACACTTTGTATTCTTTATCCATCACCACACGGACGGAAAGTGATTGTAAGAAATATAAGAATTTTAACACACACACATGCAAACTACACTACTGTATCACCGTCACAGAGTGAGTTTATTTCACATCCACTCCGTCGGTGACTGTTCAACGTTGCGAAAGGCCCGTACTGAAATCATTCTGAATCGCAATATCAAACGCGATTGACTTTGCAAACAAGCTTTTCTTTTTGTTCATATATGATCCTGCCAAAGTAACTCTACCCTGCCTGATGGAAAGTTGATTATCTAGTATCTAAAAGTTGTGGTCACCATCCTCAATGTGAGTGTGTTTTTGATAAAATACTAACCTGAAGCGGTGATTAATCCATCACCTAGCCAAGGTTTTCCAAAATCGTATGCGAAGTGTTTCTGTAGGCATGCATTTGCAGCTGTCAATGCATCATCCGGATCTGAGATACCTGCAAATATACGTAATGAATTTTGTATTCATCAGTAAGTAAAAAAGCGGCCAAGTGCGAGTCGGGCTCGCCCATGAAGGGTTCCGTATCAGCAATTGATTGAATGAAAGGTAAATTGCGTGTTACGATTTATGACGTATTAAAAAAACTACTATACTATCACTAGATCTCGTTCAAACCAATTATCGTTGGTAGTTTGCATGGTAATGTACAACATATATTTTTTTTAGTTTTATCACTCTCTTATTTTAGAAGTTAGAGGGGGGGGGACACACTATTTCCACTTTGGAAGTGTCTCTCGCGCAAACTATTCAGTTTAGAAAAAAATGAAAATAGAAATCTCAACATCATTGTGATGAAAAAAAAAATGTTGAGTTTCAGTTCCAAGTATGGGGACCCCCAAAATGTATTGCTTTTTTTCTATTTTTATGTAAAAATCTTAATGCAGTTCACAGAATACATCGACTGACCAAATTTCAACAGTATAGCTCTTATAGTTTCGGAAATAATTGGCTGTGACATACGGACGGACAGACAGACAGACTTGACGAATCTATAAGGGTTCCGTTTTTTACCATTTGGCTACGGAACCCTAATAAAGTGGATATATTATTCATATATGGAAACTCTTTCTATCTTTGTGTGGTGTGTTCATTATCATGTATTTATAATTTCATAGTATTATTTTAATCAGTCATCTCATTTTGTGTGAAACAAATAAATAGCGTTAAAAAAAGTTACGTCTATCAATTAAAAAGCTGTGTACGCAAACTGTTTAAATATTGATAGTTTATTTTTACAGTTATTTTTTAATTTTTTGTTGAAATGTATAAGAAGCCATAGGATAAAACTTACTATAGTATAGGTTACTTCCAAGGAAACCGCACATAACACCTCCACTTTTTATAGTATTGTCTGCAATACTTTTAATAGTACTCCATAAACCTGTAACAATTAATAACAATACTAAAATTATTTACTAATACATACACAGGCTAACACTCACTCACAAACGCGCGCAGACACATACACACACACACAAGGTAGGCGCTTTTGACATACAAACCTTCACGGTGGCCCTTGATAACCGGGAAATTAATGATGAAAATGCCGACAAACAGGCACGACTTTTGATGAAAAGACTTACAGAAGCCTGTGACGCTACCGCGCGCTGTGACCCAACCGCCGACGATGTACTAGGACTAGAAGGGCATCACAACGCGGCAGGAAATGACCGAACTACGAAGAATTAGTGGCAGAGTATAAAAAAGCATGCCAAAACCTGAACAAAGCCATCAAAAACAGCAAAAGACAATGTTGGAACGAGTTGCTCAATGAGGTAGAAAACGATCCGTGGGGAAAGCCATATAAGGTAGTTATGACTCACCTGAAAAACCAGCCAATGCCATCGCCTACATAAATATATTTATGCTTCTGGATAAAATTGTTACTGCTCTGTTTCCTAGCCAACCCGAAATGTGCCATCCGACGGAAGAGTACGAAGAAGAAAAAAATCCAAGCATGAACTGGAAGAACTGTTTGAAGCATGTGATAGAGTGGGGAACGCGAAAGCTCCGGGCCTAGATGGAATTCCAAACATCGCATTAAAAGCCGCTATCAGAGATGTTCCTTCACTATTCCTGGATGTCTACAACGAATGCCTTAACCCTCTGGCTTGTTCCCTTCGAAATGAAAGCAACAAAGGCTAGTTCTCGTCCCTAAAGGAAAGAAAGCCCCAGAAGAACCACCTTCATATCTTCCACTCTGCATGTTGGATATAGCTGGAAAAGTGCTGGAACGTATCCTACATAGGAGGATTGAAAAAGCGGTCGAACCACTTCTTGCCGACAGCCAATATAGTTTCCGGAAGGGTCGAGCCTGGACGCAATTGACCTCGTCATCGGTACTGCCAAGGAAGCCATTGCAGGAACCATATGGAAGGGAGGTATGAAGAAATACTGCCTAGTTGCAACGCTAGACATTAAGAATGCCTTCAATACTGCTAAATGGGACTGCATCATGAAAGCTCTTTCTGATATGAAAGTACCAGGATACCTACGAAGGATGGTAGTGAGCTACTTTACTGATAGGGTCCTGAAATACGACATAAAGACTGGTCTAAAAGTATATGGGGTCACTGGAGGGGTGCCCCAGGGCTCCGTTCTGGGCCCTCTCCTGTGGAACATTATGTACGATGATCTATTAAAACTTAACCTACCAGCAGAAGTCAAACTCATAGCATATGCGGATGACGTAGCAGTACTGATAGTCGCCAAACATCTAGAAGAGATTAATTTTGCCTTTGACACTACCATTGAGAAGATCGGGCACTAGATGGACACAGTCGGACTACAGCTAGCAGAACATAAGACCGAGGCAGTACTGATTACTAGTAGGAAGCAGGTGGAAACCATCACATTGCGAGTTGGAGCACACGAAGTAGAATCTCAGCCGTCACTTCGATATCTGGGAGTGATGATTGATGCTCGACTAAACTTCAAGCATCAGGTACAGCATCAGGTACAGCACGTCGGTACTAAGGCGTCGGTGGTAAGGGTGACCTTATCGCGACTGATGCCCAACATATTTGGACCGAAACAAAAAAGGAGGGAATTACTAGCGTCCGTAGTAACATGTGTTCGTATGGGGGTATGTTTGCTGGGATGCTGCTAATCAGACTGCTAGCCGAAGAACGAAAAACCCTTTACCGAAGAAAAGGAATAACAACGCTAAGCCCTGAAGAACTTATGATGAATGAACGACGCAATAGTATACGACGTTGGCAGTCAAGTTGGGATACGTTAGCGAATGGCAGGTGGACGTACAGACTTATTCCACAAGTGGACGTCTGGCTGAATCGCAGTCACGGCGAGGTGAACTATTACCTGACGCAGATGATTTCGGGACATGGGTGCTTCCGAGCTTACCTATATCGCTACAAGCACGATGTCTCCCCAGATTGCCCGTCCTACCCGGGAGTTAATGAAGACGTAGAACATGTGTTTTTCGCGTGCCCTCGTTTCAATGGGACACGCAAGCATTTAGAAGATGCTCTCGCGCAACAAAAACAGTCAGACACCTTTATAAAAGCTATGGTTTAGTCGGCGGCAGCCTGGCCTTTGCGACAAAAGTGCTCCAGGAACTCCGGAGTATAGAAAGGAAGCGGACTGAAATAAGACAACTAGAAAGAAGCTAGAAAATACCAAGATGGAAGAGCAATATCTAGAGCCTACCCCTGCGAAGTAATGCCTACCAGCCGTCCCGCGGGGGAAGTAGAGGTTGAGTACAGAGGAGGTTTTAGTCGGTAGTGATACGTATTGAGTCCGACATACCCAGGCAAGGCCTGATGATACGTAAATGTATTTTCTCGAAAACCCCTGTATAAAAAAAACACACACACACACTCTGAGCAGGGTTTGGGGTTAAAAGGATAAAGGTTGTCTTATACACAAACCCCATTCTAAGACTATAAATTTTGTTGTAGACCTGAAAGCCTCCAACTAAGCTTCACGACTGTTATCTTAAGATAACAGCAAGGACCGACTGCTTAACGTGAATCACGGACACGCACATAATATATCAAGCCACAAACGATCAGTACGTAGACCGACGGCGCCGTCGTTGCTTACCCTCGGTAATTGTTTCCAATCACCTAAGGCACGCTTGGCTATGAGCACTTCTGTCTTGTTATCTTAGCCTGTCTGGACATAGCCTTCTCGTTAGGAAGGAGTTCTTGGTCTACAATTACATGCTGGCATGACATGCAATAGCAATTATGTCAGGTGAAGTTGCCATAAGTATTATTAAGAAGCTGAAAAATTCGTCTGACTACCCAAACTGGAAATTCTTGGTGCGAAATTACTTGGAGAATAAAAACTGGTGGGGAGTAATTTCTAAAAATGTAGTAAATGCTGAAGTAGACCGGCAGGCACGAACGACAAAATGCTTGTTGTGAGAACCAGAGTGCTTTACCCATGTCTACAATGCAAAGACTGCGAAAGAAGCCTGGAATAGTTTACAGAAAGCGTACGAAGACAAAGGCTTGTGAAGACGTATATGTATTCAGCGAGAGCTTTTCAACTGTAAGTTAGAGAATTTTAATTCTATGGAAAGCTACATAACCAAAATTTCATTCCTGACACAACAATTGTCAGATATTGATGCTCAAATCCCTGATAATTGGATCATAGCGATTTTGCTTGGTGGATTGACCGCTGAGTACAGCCCTCTCATTATAGCTGTAGATGTTGATTGGAGTAATCTCAGATAAGTAACCTTTTTGGATTATGTTACTGGCAGTTTTTTATTTATAGCATTGAATTATTTTTGAAGAAATATTTGATTTTAACCCTTCGGGTGCCTGGTACCTAAAAATCACTTCGCATGCCTGGTGGGTCTGTGAGACCCGTAAACAAAATACTTGGTTTTTACCTACTTAACGAGTCAGAAAGCTAAATACAGGGTTTTTATTAATTTTAACTGACTTTTAAATTATATGATTGGAAAAATTAAAACTAAAGTTGTTTTACAAAATGTTTATTACCTAATTTAAAATTCTCATACTTTACGTAACAAAAATTCACAATTATCCAATTATCTAACCAGGCCGCCATGGTAGAATGGGTTTCAATGTTACTTTGCCTACCCTCACAATGAGCATGGTAGCCCTTACACCTGGATTCTGCTCAAGCTTTCCATCAGTCAGAGTAGAGTCACTTTGGTAGGCTAAATTATAAAAAGAAAAAAAAAATCGACGCGTGAGACAAATTACACAATGGCTGAGACATCTGAACATCACTGTCATCACTTTTACTATTATTGGGTTCAGCATGGACTTCTGCTACTTCCTCAGCACTATCTTACCCATGAGGTACATCCAAGTAGACTGATTCATCTCCACTATCATCAAAAACCACATCTTCGTATTCATATTCTTCTAAATCTCTCTCCAAAGCTTGACAGATTTCAAAATTCGTTACTAACCATTTTTAACTAATGAAATATTATTTTCGTAAACAATTCACCACACAAAACATAATAAAAAAGAAAAAACAAAAGTAAGTACTTACGGAATAAAAGTTACGCCGCGTGCCTGGTTGGGTCCCTGAGACCCGAGCGCACATAAAACACCTCTTAACTGAATGCGTGTGCGTCGCGGATTACGAAAGAGGAGACAAAATGGCTGCTAGTTCATATCGCGAAGCTACTGAGAAGCGCAGTGCGTTAGGTGAAAAAAATAAAAAAATATCGTCGAAGTTTTGAAGTGACGGGTCTGTCAGACCCACCAGGCACCCGAAGGGTTAAACTGGAAAATTGTGATTCATAAATTATTGATTTCGTTCTTAGCTTCTGAAGTTTAAACATGTCTTTGTAATTAAATATAATATTCTTTTTCCATAATGTAAATGTATCTAAATTGAATTATACTCTAAAATATGAAATCTATTTATCAAGTTTATTATTTTATGAAGTGACCGTTTAGTCCGATACCAAAAATGATTTAGTCACATCTCTACCGTTCAAGAGGTTATGGGCCCAGAAGATCCTAAAAGATACCAGAAGATCCCAGCATGAATGAGAAAAGTGAAAAGCCCCTAGAACAAAATTGAAAATGAAATTATGGTATTGAAAATGAACAAAGTGAAGTAATGTGAGTTTTGAGAATTTTATTGAAGAAGATATAGAATAGAAAGGACAAATTATTTTAAAAACAATTAAAAAATGTGACAAACGAGGATGATGGAGGTTATTGAAGGTTTTGGTGAAGCTGATAAGAAAAGAGAAGGAGACGGAGGTTGTTGTTTTTGGTGAAGCTCATGAGATAAAGGAGGAGACGGAGTTTGTTGATGCTTTGGTAAAGCTGATGTTTTTTTTTTAATGATCATGATGGAGGTGATCATGAAGTTGTAGAAGTGATGATGATGGATGTCACGATAGTGATGGTGGAGGTAATGGTGGAGGAGATAAAGAAGATGAGATGTAGATTGTGATGTTGTTGGAGGTCACGATGGAGATAAAGATAAGTGATGATGGAGGTCACGATGGTGTTGATAGAGGTGATGATGAAGATTAAGTTAGTGACTGGATTCTTTAGAGTGATTTGGTGTTATTCTCTCGTCATAATATATATGTATGTTATTAGGTCTTTTAGGTATTTGAATTCTAAATATTTGTGTAAGTATGCTAGTATAAGGGGGTGAGAAATTATAATAATAGATTCGCGCAGTGGAAGCGTGTGTGTGAAATTGTTGTAAGGAGAAAAGGATTTAATATTTTGTTATTCAATTATTTTAAAAAAACTGAATATTTTAGATAAATTTTTCACAGAATTTTTGACAGAATTTTTGACATCTAATTTTTTACCTTTATAGTGTATTGTTTTTCTGTATATTTTAAGGTTTGTTATTATTATAAATAGTTTTTGGTTTCTGTTGAAAGAGAATGTCATGGTCTTAGAATAATAACACATAGAAACCTAGTCCGCGCGCCCTTTTGAAGCACTTTAAATGGTGCCATATAGCACCAAACGCCCGCGTCGCAAATGTTTTGTTTCATTGCTCAGTGTTGCCCGAATATAAAAATATTTTCCCATTTTAACTGACTTTATTGCTCCGACTAATTAACTCTAGAACAGTTATATACGGTTTTTAATGTAGGTGTTTGTATGATTTAGCGATATTATATAATACCTATATAAACGAATTTTATTTTCACACTTGTTAAAATGATAACCGACAGAAGTATTACGTGTTGTTTTTAATAAAGAATAAAGAATATACATAAGATTTTTTTTCTTGATTGGATTACTTAAGTTACACAGTAAAATAAATAAAAAATTGTATACAATCTTAAAATCCAAAAAAATAATTTTTTTTCACGTGTTGTTATTTTCCTTTATTCATTATAAAATTAAACATTCTCGTATTATAACAACTAAATTACCAGACCCATACTTTACCACACATAGCTTTTTATGTATTATTGCAAAAACAAACGATCATTTCCCTACTATCGGGAACTGGACCATCACTGACAACATTACTCAAGTGTATGTGTGCGTGTCGCCGAGCGTTGGCACGTAAACGTCAAGCTGAGTGAATCGGTTCAGTGCATTGATGTATTAAAAAACCCTAGATACACACTCAGCGTCGCAAAACCGTCCTCATAAAATAAGCGCACTATTGAAAATGATGCTCATATTTCAAATAGTCTCGCGTCGCTCGCGTCTCTGTGCGCTCGTTAAAAATGCCTAAGTGTTCGATGCGGAATTGTAAAAATATTACGTCAAGAACGTTAAAAAAGGATGGGATATCGTATTTTCGGTGAGTAAAAGAGTTTGTTAATTTGTTTTTGTTGTTTTTATGACTAAATATCGGAAGCAATATGTGATTTTGATTTAATTTGTCTAAAAACTTCACTTAACGGTCCAAGTATAATACGACAAATTTCAATGGCCGCTTTTTCAGTGTAAGAACGACTATTACACAACCTTTTATTTTAGTCGCATAATCCAAACGACCCTGTTCTGAATTTAATGGAGTCGATTTTTTTTTATTGTGTTTAATTTTTATATATAAGTTTATTTAATTTGAACTTTTTTGTATTTAGTTTTTAATAAGTATGTATACGTTACAAAATATATAATAATATTATTATAGTTATTAATCGAATTTCAAAAGGAAAAGAGGTCGTCCAAACGGTGTTATTATTAAAGTTCGTAAATATTATATTACCTATTATATCGATTAATTAGGGGACAACTTATGGGTTCGCGACATACAATTTTTTTAAGCCAAATAGTGCATGCATCGTTTGTTCTGAACATTTTCTGGACGAAGATATGAATGTCACTGCTAAAGGCATAAAACGTCTTCTTAAAACGGCTGTTCCTAGTATAACGGTAAGTAGTCGTTAGCCAGAAAAATAATGAATTTATCAAATAATTTCGTACCTACATTCAAATAATATAATTATTTTTTACAGGATGTCACTGATATGATATGAAAAAATGAAATAAATGATTTTAAGAGTTAATATTTGTTTCATTGATGTACACATGTCCTACCCAAAAACATATTTACGCTAAGTATAATTATGGGCTTAGAACACAATTTAACTATACTCATGTTTTTACTGTAAACGGGACTTATTCGCGATAATATTATAAAGGTTACGATACCTTATATATAATATTATACTGATACCTTATATATTATATAATATTATCGCGAATAAGTCCCGTTTACAGTAAAAACATGAGTATGTGTAAAAGTCGCGAAAGTCTAAAAACAACAATTTAACTAACTCTTAAAATACTAACTCAATGTATTATAATAAAAAAAATATACAAATATTCCTCTTCACTCCATGTCCTGTCCTGCCGGCTAGCTTCGGTCATAAAATTTGATTGGTCATTGTACGCTACTTTGTAATAAAAACTTTAAACAATGCGCGTAAGGTTGAATGTGCAAAAGATGTGTTTATAGCTTAACTAAAACTACCCACATTGATATTTTTATACATCAATGACTAAGTGGGACAGTTTCGTATGCGACTTTTGTTTGAGACTGTGCATCTAGGGTTTTTATATATCAATGGTTCAGTGCTTCACTTTTGACACAGCGTTTGTATGTAGACTATCTTTCTATGTGTTATTATTCTAAGGTCATGGTTTTGATTGGTGTTTAATAATTTCTAAATTAAGGTTTGTTATTATAAAAAATTTTTGGTTTTTGTTGAAAGAGTTGAGATATGATGAATGTTAATGTTATGAATGGTTGATTTGATTTGATTAGCTGTTCGTTGGAGCTGTTCGTTGGAGCTGTTCGTTTGAGCTGCTGTTGGAGCTGGTGTTGAAGTAGGTGTTGGAGCTGGTGTTGAAGTAGGTGTTGGAGCTGGTGTTGAAGTAGGTTTTGGAGCTGGTGTTGAAGTAGGTGTTGGAGCTGGTGTTGAAGTAGGTGTTGGAGCTGGTGTCGAAGTAGATGTTGGAGCTGGTGTCGAAGTTGGTGTTGGAGTTTTTGTTCGAGTTGTCAAAGGAGTCATTGTAGTTGTTGTTCGAGTTGTCGAAGGAGTTATTGTAGTTGTTGTTCGAGTTGTCGAAGGAGTTATTGTAGTTGTTGTTCGAGTTGTCGAAGGAGTTGTTGTAGTTGTTGGAGTTGGTGTTGTAGTTGTTGGAGTTGGTGTTGTAGTTGTTGGAGTTATTGGAGTTGTTGGAGTTGTTGTAGTTGTTGTAGTTGTTGTAGTTGTTGGAGTTGTTGTAGTTGTTGTAGTTGTTGGAGTTGTTGGAGTTGGTGTTGTAGGAGTTTGTTGTTATAATTTCTAAATTGTTGTTGTCAGGATATAGGTGTTTGTAGTTGTGGAAGTAAGAATGTGTAAGAATGTGTGAAATGCTTTTCGGTACTTATCTGAGATTAAGGGGGTGTGTTGATTGGAGTAATCTCAGATAAGTAACCTTTTTGGATTATGTTACTGGCAGTTTTTTATTTATAGCATTGAATTATTTTTTAAGAAATATTTGATTTTAAACTGGAAAATTGTGATTCATAAATTATGGATTCCGTTCTGAGTTCTTGAAGTTTAAACATGTCTTTGTAATTAAGTATAATATTCTTTTTCATAATGTAAATGTATTCAAATTGAATTATACTCTAAAATATGAAATCTATTTATCAAGTTTATTATTTCATGAAGTGACCGTTTAGTCCAATACCAAAATGATTTAGCCACATCGACTGTTTCCAAGAGTAGATAACAGTGGACAAGAAATCACGTGAGAGCAAATTAAAATGAAATTGTTACAAGAGGGAAGTAGACAGAGTAAGTTCCACGCAGAGTACGAAAAGGCTTAGTTATACGTAAAGTAACGATGCCAGATCTAATACTAAAACTAATGATCTTAAGCAGAAGTTCGTCTACAAATGTTTTAAGTGCCACAAGCAAGGACACAAGGCGTCCGAATGCAAGGAGCGGATCAAAACCGCGAATATCTGCCTGAATACGAAGGGGGCGATAAACAAATGTAAGTGGTATTTAGACAGTTGGTGCTGAAATCATATGACACACGATAAAAACAAATTGTTGTCTTACACACATGAAAAAAACAACATGAAGATCGCAGTAGCAAACGGCGAGAAGTTATTGGTTAAAGGACGAGGAAATGCTGAGCCACAAGTCAGCGAAAACGAAAAACTAATTTTAGCAAAACGTTTTACATGTTCCTGATTTATCCATGAACCTAATTTCTGTGAGCAATTTGACCAAGAAGAATTATTACATGAATTTTGACAATGAAGGTTGCATGATTCAGAATAAAAATCGAATTGTTGCAAGATGTCAAGAAGTCGACGGAATTTATGAGTTGACAGAAAATAATAGTAACGTCGTGAATGTGACACTGTTAAAACCATTGATATATAATCCCTACTAATATTATAAATGCGAAAGTAACTCTGTCTGTCTGTTACGCTTTCACGACTAAACCACTGAACCGATTTTGATGAATTTTGGTATAGAGATACTTGGAACCTTGGGAAAGGACATAGGCTACTTTTTACTGCGGTATACGACATACACGCGGGCGGAGCCGCGGGCAAACGCTAGTATAATATAGTTAAAACAAAATGAAAATATTTCGAACATTTGGCATAAAAGATTAGCTCATTTATATGATTAAAATGAAAGTTTTAGTCAGCGGTATGGAATTTAACAGTACCGATTAAAGCGAGCCGTGTATTCCATGTATCGAGAGAAAGACATGCAAAACTTCCTTTAAAAATAAGGAACGAGAGCGAACGAGGTCTTACAGTTGGTTCATAGCGACGTTTGCGGACCAGTGGAGGAGCTGTCGTACGGTGGTTCGAGGTATGTTCTTCTTTTTATCGACGAATAAGTATACTCGAAAGACTTACGTTTATTTTTTGAAGAACAAAAGTGAAACTTTCGACAAGTTTCGTGAATACAAGGTGGAAGTTGAGAACCAGACAAGTAAATCTATTAAATGTCTGAGATCTGACAACGGCACAGAGTACTGTAATGGTAAATTTAAATCATTTTTGAAGTCTACAGGCATAAAACACCAGACGAATGTACCGTACACGCCGGAACAAAATTCTGTCGCAGAAAGAGCGAATCGCACTATAATAGAAAAACCAAGAACATTACTGTCAGAATCGAACCTGTGCAAGAAGTATTGGGTCGAGGCTGTAAATACTGTTGTTTACCTAAAGAATAGAAGTCCCACAAAAGCATTGAAAAATGTGGGACCAGAGAAGCTTTGGACTGGAAAATATGTGGATGTCAGTCATCTGAAAATCTTTGGTTGTTTGGCATCTAAATTGATACCAAAATAAAAAAGACGCAAACTGGACATGAAGACGGAACCGATGATTTTTATTGGATATCCAGACAATCAGAAGGGCTATCGTCTGATGAATCCTAAGACAGGTGAAGTGACGACTGCGAGAGATGTCAAATTTCTGGAAAACGTCTTTTTCCAAAAGGAAAATAAAAAAGAATTAGAAGTAATCATAAACTTAAACAAAGATTCTGTTCTTTCCAGTTTACCCAACGAATCTAGAAGCAAATCTGAACTTATAGTACCGGAACGAGTACCTGATGAAGTATTGACTGCAGAAGAAGTGCCAATACCTGAATCAGAAAGAAGATATCCAGTAAGAGAACGTAGACAAGTCGATCGGTATGGATGTAATGTTATGTATGCCAAGGAGAGCAATCTTAATGGTGATCCATTGACTGTTAATGAAGCATTGGCGAGACCAGATGGTGACTTATAGCAAAAAGCTATAGATGATGAACTTATGTCACTAAAGGAGAACCAGACTTGGACGTTGGTGGATCTTCCAGCTGATAAGAAGCCTATCCAATGCAAATGGGTGTTCAAAATCAAGAAAGATAGCGATGGCAAGGTAACGAACTACAAGGCTAGACTTGTAGCAAAAGACTTTATACAGGTATGTGGTGTAGATTATACCGAGACTTATTCTCCTACAGTTAGAAGAACTACTCTAAGATTGTTGTTCTTGCTAGCTGTTGAATACGATTGGTTTGTTGATCAGTGGGATATCACGACTGCCTTTTTCAATGGTAAAATTAAAGAGGACATTTACATGCTTCAACCAAAAGGAGCAGTAGTCAAAGGTCAAGAAACCAAGGTATGCAAACTGCAACGTTCTTTGTATGGATTGACACAAGCTTCAAATGCCTGGTTCAAGGAATTAGATAAAGAGATGTTGAATTCAGGCTTTGTACAATCACAAATAGAACCGTGTTTGTATCAAAAGCAACTTAAAAATAATAAGAAGTTGATTGTCGTTATTTACGTAGATGACCTTTTTATTTTTGGAAATTGTAAACAAGAAAAGCAAAAATTAAAAACCGATTTGCTTGACAAGTTTAAAGTGAAATATTTAGGGCCAGCTAGGCATGTTTTAGGCATAAGGCTAAGGAGAGATAAAGAAGTTATTTGTCTAGATCAGCAACAGTTTATTTTGGACATTTTGAATGATTTTAACATGACAGACGCTAAGCCAGTTTTGACCCCAATGGAAGTCGGTATGAAATTAGAAAGATCGACAAATTCCCAAAGCAATCTGCCTTATCAAAGCTTGATAGGGTGTTAAAATAATTTGGCCTGTAATACGCGACCAGACATAGCACATGCGGTAAGTGTACTTTCACAATTCAATTCGTGCTATGATGAAATACACTTTAAATGTGCGAAATGGGTATGGGTACGGGTATAACGGGATATTTAAAAGGTACGTTTAATTTTTAAAAAGTTGGCAGATTTAGACTTACGAGGCTACGTTGTTGCAGATTGGGGTGGGGCACTTGATAGAAAGTCTTTCACAGGGTTAATTTTCAAGATAGGTAAAAATATAGTGTCATGGGAGAGTAGGAAGCAAGCGACAGTATCCTTGTCCTCCACAGAGGCAGAGTACGTAGGATTAAGTCAAGCTTCGAAGGAAGCTCTTTATTTACGTAGTTTACTGAACAGTTTGACAGCTGTGAGATGGCTCTTAAACAGCTTAAAAATGGAAAAGCCCCTGGAGAGGATGGCGTTACAACAGAGCTATTAAAAGCTGGAGGTAAACCCGTACTGAGGGAGCTCCAAAAGCTTTTCAACGCTGTCCTGTTTGAAGGGAGAACTCCGGAGGTGTGGAGTAGGAGTTTGGTCGTGCTTTTCTTCAAAAAAGGTGACAAGACCTTATTGAAGAACTATCGACCCATTTCCCTTCTAAGCCACATCTACAAGCTGTTTTCAAGAGTCATCACGAAAGACTCGACGAATTTCAACCACCGGAGCAGGCCGGATTTCGGATCAGATACGGCACCATAGACCACATACACACAGTGCGGCAAATTATACAGAAGACCCAGGAGTATAACCAGCCCCTGTGTCTAGCATTCGTGGACTATGAGAAGGCCTTCGACTTGGTTGAGATCTGGTCTGTTCTGGAGTCCCTGCAGCGTTGTCAGGTAGATTGGCGATACATTCAAGTGCTGAGATATCTCTACGATACCGCCACCATGTCCGCCCAAGTACAGAAGCAGCAAACATGGTCCATACCATTGCATCGAGGAGTGAGACAAGGGGACGTTATTTCCCCGAAATTGTTCACAAATGCAATGGAGGATATGTTCAAGACGCTAAACTGGAAAGGACGTGGCATTAGCATTAATGGCGAATACATCTCTCACTTGCGATTTGCGGACGACATTGTCATAATGGCAGAGACACTGCAGGACCTGCAACAGATGCTGAATAACCTAGCTGATTCTTCTATGCGCATCGGCCTACGGATGAACTTGGACAAAACCAAGGTCATGTTCAATGAACATGTTCTACCGGACCCGTTTGCAGTACCCGATACTACCTTGGGCAGACATTGCAGTTGGGTAGAAACAACCTCGAGGATGAGGTAAATAGAAGAATTCAGTTGGGTTGGGCAGCGTTTGGAAAGCTACGTCGAGTCTTTTCGTCGTCGATCCCACAATGCTTAAAAACTAAAGTTTTCAATCAGTGCGTCCTACCTGTCATAACATACGGAGCTGAGACCTGGACACTTACGGTACGGTTGGTCCATAAGCTTAAAGTTGCTCAGCGTGCTATGGAAAGGGCTATGCTCGGCGTTTCTCTGAGAGATCGTATCAGAAATGAGGTGATCCGTCAGAGAACTAAGGTCATCGACATAGCCCACCAGATTAGGAAGCTGAAGTGGCAGTGGGCTGGCCATATTAACCGCAGAACTGATGGCCGTTGGGGCAGAAGAGTTCTTGAGTGGAGACCGCGTCTCGGTAAACGTAGTGTAGTACGCCCACAGGCGAGGTGGAGTGACGACCTGCGTAAGATGGCTGACAGGAGCTGGATGCGAGAAGCCCAAAATCGATCACAGTGGTGTGCAATGGGAGAGGCCTATGTCAAGCAGTGGACTGCGATAGGCTGATGATGATGATGATTGACAGCTGTGGATAGTTAGGTGGTAGTCATTTATAATGACAATCAGTCGGCGCATAAAATTGCAGTTAACAAAATGATGCATAATAGAACAAAGCATACAGACATCAAGTATCATTTTATTCATGAGTGTGTACTAGCGAACTTAATTGAAATAAGGTACATGTCAACTAATAAAATGATAGCGGACATTTTAACTAAAAGTGTACACAGCCCCGAGCTTAGAGAATTTTTAAATGATTTATCTCTGTCAAATTATTCTATTATGGGGGCGATGAGTAGTTAAATGTTTTGTTTTAAGTTTTCTAGAAGTGCTTTGTGTAATAGATAATTTTCTATATGTTGTTATGTTATTATATCAGACGGCTGGCAGGAGCTGGATGCGAGTCGCCGAGGATCGAACTGAGTGGCGTGCAATTGGAGAGGCCTATGTCCAGCAGTGGACTGCGATAGGCTGATGATGATGATGATGTTATGTTATTCATATTTTATTTTGTTACATTTTTTCTGTTTTTGTACTATACTTATAGATACAGCGCAGTACAGTTGAACACAGAAGTGCTAGTGATTTATTTGATTTTATATACCGAGTACTGACAAGTACAAAAGTGATGTTACACATGTGTAATAGATTAAGGGGAGGTCGTATATTGCATTTGAAATATGCATAGTTACGGTTGTTTATGTTCTAATATACTTTTGTAACTTGTATCTTTTGAACCACGAATAAATATATTCTAGTATTATATTTATATTTATATAATTCCGCCTGGAAGTGGCCTTAGCGAATCTCAGCCAAATCTTTCAACGCTAACAGATACATCCCAGGTTACATTTCGCAATAAACGAAAGTTTGTCGAAAACGACAATGATATCAAAACTGAGCTTAGTGAGCTAAGAAAGCAAATGAGTGAAATGATGCTTGTTATTAAATCCACTAATGTTGAGCGCACACAAAGTATAAATAAACTTTGTGAAGATGTGAACACCATCAAAAACCAAGTTAGTATCACCTATGGAACAATTGAAAGAGTTGTACAAGAACAAAAACTGCTGCAAACAAAGGTAGAAAATTTAGCCGACGTTAGTAATAAAACAGAGGAAAGGGTTAACACACTTGAAACTGAACTACAACAACTTAAAACAGAAAATGATTCGTCTGAGCGTACATTGAATATCACACTGGAAAATTATGAAAAGGTTTTTGCCGAAATTCAAGAACGTCATTATCGAGGCAAAAATATCGTAGTTGTTGGTGTTTCAGAGCCACAACACGATAATTCAGAAGAAAGGATGGCCTATGATAAAAATGAAATATCCAAAATAATAACAAACATTATTCCAAACAATCCTTCTATTGTCAAAATATTTCGTCTTGGGAAATTTAAGCCGGGAATAACAAGACCAATTAAAATATGCTACGACACTGAAGAAACAGTTAAAGCTATACTTCGGAATAAAAACAATGAGAAAACTACGGTAAAAAATTTTCCTGATCAGACACCATTTCAACGAAAATACCTACTGGGTTTAAAAGAACAGCTAAAAAATCGAATTGCGAATGGAGAAAAAAATTTGGGCATTAAATATAGTAAAGGAGTACCTAAAATAGTGGAAATGCTTCCAAAAAAGTCTACAACACTGCTGCAGACACCAAAACAGTAGTGTCTGATAAGAATATTTCCTACCAAATTACTAACACATATGAAAACGTAAAAACAAGTAAAAAGTCGTTAAAATTTCTGTATGCCAATGCGCGTAGCATAGTCAAGCCTGGTAAGTTCGATGAACTCAAATGTGTTGTACAGTCCTTTCAAGCTAAAATTCATATAATTATACTATGTGAGACATGGATTAAAAATGAAGATGAAGCATTGAGTCTACAAATCCCTTGTTATACACACTATTATGACTACAGAACTAATATAAATGGTGGTGGTGTGTCAGTTTTTGTGCATAACGATGTGGAACACAACCTTGTTGAACACCAAAACAATGATGATAACCATTTCCTGTGGGTTCATATCTCAAAGTTCTCTTTGGACATTGGTGCAATCTACAAACCAGGACGCACGAACACTGATCTCTTTTTAGAAATTCTTTCGAACCAACTTCACTGCAAGAAGAGGGCAGTCATGTTCAGTGACTTTAACTTTAATCTTCTGAATACAGATAGCTCTACTGAAAGATATAAAAACGTACTGAAAGAGAACAATTTTCGAATTCTAAACAAGGTTCACAAAAATTACTGTACACGTGAGACCTCAACAACAAAAACCATCCTTGACCACGTCAGTTGGAATCTTAAGAATACAGATTTTCATTTTGCTATTGTTGAGTCAGCCATGTCGGATCACAATCAAATTTATTTCGAGGTCAAACAATACCTACCATCACCTACTAAAAAAGTAAGCTATAAAGCGATAAATTACAATAGACTGTACAAGAATGTGGAAAACTTTATTGAAAATAAACATGTTAAAGACTACGAGGCTCTTGAACGCATGTTACTAACATGTATAGAGGAAAGTAGCAATATCAAGAACAAAATATTAAACAGACCAAGCCAGGAATGGATAAATAAAGACATAATAAGTAATATAAACAAACGTAACACATTGTGGAACCTTCATAAAAAACATTACGAAAATAAAACTCTTGAAAAAGATTTTAAGCAAGCTAGAAATTTAGTGTCACGTCAAATACTACAATGCAAAAAAGAATATTACTATAAATCTTTTAAAAACTGTGAATCCAGTCCTGCAAAGATGTGGCGTCTGATAAACAACTTAGCCAATAATAAAATTGTCCATGCTATGACACCACAGAAACTTGAGATTGAGTCAGGTATAATTACAGACCAAAAAGCAATTTGTGAGTGCTTTAATGACTTTTTCTCAACCATAGGGGATACTCTGTCTAACAAGATCCCTAAAAAGTTCCACGAGAGTCAACAATACTTTCAGGAAAATGAAGTGAAACCATCTACTCAAATTAGTCAATGGGAGCCAGTGACAACGAATGAGGTCCTGAAAATAATTAATAATCTAAAATTGAACACCAGTTCTGGCATAGATGGAATCACTGCAAAAACTATAGTCTGCGTGAAAAATTTAATAGCTGAAAAACTTACTCAATGTATAAACACCTGTCTAACGATAGGAGTTTTTCCTGATAATTTAAAGATAGCTAAAGTGGTCCCAATTTTTAAAACTGGAAGTAGACTTAACCCTAGTAACTATCGTCCAATATCAGTATTACCCATTGTATCTAAAATATTTGAGAGAGTATTGTATGACAGGTTAAATAGATTTCTTATGTCCGTAAACTTCCTCTATCAAAATCAATACGGATTTAGAGGCAAATCGAATACACTATCAGCAACAATAGACCTAGTAACAGAAATCAAAATGCAAATAGATAAAAAACAAATTACGCTGGGTGTATTTATTGATTTACAAAAGGCATTTGATACTGTCAGTCACAAAATTATGCTACGCAAGTTGAAAAATATAGGCATTGTAGGAAACGCCCATAAAATATTTGAATCGTATTTGAGTAACCGTCTTCAAATAGTTAAAATTAAAGATGTCCAAAGTACTCCTAGATTTATTACATATGGTGTACCTCAGGGATCAATCTTGGGACCGCTCTTGTTCTTGATATACATCAATGACATTTATAAAATTGGTCTTAAGGCAAACATAACTTTATATGCTGACGATACGTGTCTTTTTTACTTTGGTCAATCAATAAATAATATGATTGATGATGTGCAGAGTGATTTGGACTTATTAAATAATTGGTTTCTTCATAATTTACTAACCATTAATGTTGATAAAACAAATTATGTAATATTTAGTGCAAAAAACAAAAATTACCTGATTTTAAAGAGCTATCCATAAATAACATTACAATTAATAGAAAATCGCAAGAAAAATATCTTGGGTTGATGTTGGACGATCGCCTTAGCTGGAAGCCGCATATCGACAAGGTGAGATCTAAACTTGTATCTCTCACTGGTGCAGTTCGGCGAATTGCAAGTTGTCTACCTCAAAAGGTGAAATATTTAATATACAAATCACTTATTAAATCACATATTGACTATTTAATCGAGGTCTGGGGCACAACTTGCAAAACAAATCGTAATTTGATACAGACTGCACAAAATAAATTAGTTAAAGTGTTATTTAATTATAATTATAGAACCTCAGCAAAAATATTATACAAACAGACTAAATTATTGAATATCTCACAAATTTATA
The DNA here is from genome assembly GCA_932526445.1 of Phragmatobia fuliginosa. Taxonomy (NCBI): domain Eukaryota; kingdom Metazoa; phylum Arthropoda; class Insecta; order Lepidoptera; family Erebidae; genus Phragmatobia; species Phragmatobia fuliginosa. The sequence continues at coordinate 6,482,520 of OW052057.1, read as the reverse complement.
CTTACAGTACATGTCTTCTTATAAGAAAAATATTGAACAAGGATGTTCATTCTAATATAAGCTTTTCTAAAAGACACACGGTACATAAACGTAATGCTAATAACCTTGTTTTACGTCCACCCCGTACAAACTATGGCAAGAAAAGTGTATTGTATGAGGGTGCACAACTTTATAATAAATTACCAAATAACATCAAGGACTCAAAGTCAACAACTACTTTTAAAAAATTATTGAAACATCATATCCTAAATAATACCTAGTAATATATATAAAAATAATAATATAAAAAAAAAAAAAAAAAAAAAAGTATACAATAGCTATAAACTTACTTTAAACTAGAGATTTATTTTTTAATGAAAATAGAAATTAATAAATGAAAGATAAATAAAACAGTGAATCCATCTATGCCACATCTAGTGAAACACATCCTTGGCCTACGCACACACATCGGCCCGTCCTAAGCTACCGGCCGGTGCAACTAAAATAAATAATTCTTTTCATACCCTCGTGTGTGTGTTTCTGATAGTTTGAAGAATTATTTTATATAATTGTGATTAATTAAGGTTTCTGTGCGTTCTCTTGTGTTTTGTTATAAGTTATGTAAGTGTTTTTCTCATGTAAGTGAATTTATGTTAATTCTTAGTGAGAAATAAAGATCTTAAACCGTAAACCGTAGTACACTGCTGCGCCTCTTATCATTATTCCAATAAAAACAACACGTTTTGAGGGTCCCCATACTTGGAACTGAAACTCAAAAAAAAAAATCTCATCAAACTCATACGTGTATCTATGGATAGGTCTTCAAAAATGATGTTGAGGTTTCAAATATCATTTTTTTCTAAACTGAATAGTTTGCGCGAGAGACACTTCCGAAGTGGAAAAATGTCCCCCCCCCCCTGTAACTTCTAAAACGAGAGAGTGATAAAAGCAATAAAAGTATATGTTGTACACTACTATATAAACTACCACCGGAAATTGGTTTGAACGAGATCTAGTAAGTATTTTTTTTTAATACGTCATAAATCTTAAACCGCATATTACCTTTGATTCAATCAATACACTATTATAAGAACTTATAAATGATGTTACTTGCTGCTACGGAACCCTTCATGGGCGAGTCCGACTCGCACTTGGCAGTTTTTTATCATTAAATTCATTCTGACGCCGAATTAAAGACTGGAAGACTTGAGAATTGAAGACTATAACTTCATTGACTGAAACAGACTAGACTTCTAAAGACTGAATAAACAAAAAGAGAAAAATAATGCGCCGATTGGCCTACTATTTGCTGTCAGCTATCCCACCACGGCGGGTGGATGGGTTGGCATATCTATGTCGTTGGCAATAAAAAAAGAAGAGAAAAATAATGCACCGACTGGCCTACTATTTGGTGTCGGCTATCCCACCACGGCGGGTGGATGGGCTGGATGTCTATGTAGTTGGCAATAAATAAAACGAGAAAAATAATGCGCCGATTGGCCTACCATTTGGTGTCAGCTATCCCACCACGGCGGGTTGATGGGCTGGCATGTCTATGTAGGTGGCAATAAAAAAAAATACTCAACATTTTTTTTCAGTATGTGATAGAGAATTTAATTTTGAATGATGTCAACCAATTGAAGAGTATTAATATTATAATATATAATATATATAATATATAATAAATTAAGTATGTAAATTAAACTATGTTGGAAAATGGTGTCCATGGAGTTTCTTATTTGTTCTTCTCCATAGGATCTACGCCCTGGAACAGACAAATAGAATCACGACTAGTGACTAGTAGACGTTGGTTTATTTTAAATAAAATAGTTTAATATGATTTGATTTGGTTTGATTTGATATACTCAAATTCCTGATGTTTATTCTAATTATTTAATATTCTAATGCTTTTACATAAATTCTGACACCAAACTCCTTTTTAAGACTATGTTTATTTGACCAATACATAATTAATTATAAGAGATGCTAATGCATCTAGTGTGGTTAAACATGCGGTCATCGATCTGACGTGAATAAATTCAGTCAAGTCCTTCACGGCATTCCTAAGCTGTGCCTAACCTAAGAAAACTGAGTGCTTACAAGCGTATACACCTTGTATGGTGTTCCCCTTTGCGATTTAGAACCTAACAAATTACCTAAGAAATCGTACGGTGAGAAAGCGTTACGCGAAAGACAACAATTTAGACTAATAACCATCAATATTTTATGAATTATTAAGACAACCTAGGTGTATAAATAAAGGTAAAGAAGGTTGTTAATCTTTGAATTAACCTTCTTTACCTTTATTTACATCAGCCTTGCATTGTAACCCTTAGTTTTTTTGGTGTTTTTCTATGTTTAATATGTATGTATTTATAAAAAAAAGTATGTTTATGTATTTATATCAGTTGTTTAGTACCCATAACACAAGCTCTGCTTACTTTTGGACTAGATGATGTTGTGTGTAAGATGTCCAAAATATTTATTTATTATTTTTTGTTGCTTCAGTTTTTTGTAAATATCATTAATTATTGAATTTTGCAGCGCCATCTTCATAAGATTGTGGCTCTCTGTTTGGTTGTCTGAGCAAGTGCAATGCAAATAGTTCACGGTATGCGCCAGATGGCGCTCACTTCTAAAATAATCTGATTTATTTGAAACTCGTTAAGAAATGTCATTCTAAAATATGCCATCTGTGGCATGTTTTGGTTTTTTCGTTTGACGTATAGGTTGAGTGGGGTGTGAATGTTCTGGAAGTTTCGAGTAATTGTGTATAAAATGCGGTCTCCCGATCTAAGAAGATTCATTCTTTGCTTTACCTGTCGTAGTGCTGAAGTTTTTAATCTAGAAGTATATACTTATTTGATGGTCTTCAACATGGGGTAAATCCATGTTTGTTTGAACCCATATATTGTGGTGAACTGAACTTTGTGAACGATTTTAGGAGCATTTCTTTTGTTCGTAGGGCTCAATGCTAAGGCTGAAGGAGTCCCTTCAGCCCAATTTCTTCTTCTGTGTCGGATCTGTCTGAGGGGTCGGGCGACGCTTCGGTGCAGTGGTGAGGCCACTGTGGCACTCAGCTGTGCGTGGAGGATCGCGAAACTTAATCTTCTTTTCTTTATGGCGGCTGCAGTTCGATTCCCTACAGACCATCTCGGGTCTGCAAGGCGATTAAGTGTATAAATCTGATTCAACCTGTCTGACCTTCAGACAGATATATTTATTTTATTTTACATTTTGGTACAAACTGTACTTTGTACCTGATCCAGCTTTATTAGCGCACCGAGGTTGCGATCTTGGTCGCTGGATAGGATTTTCCTCACTCGGGCTGCTTCATTGTTTGATTCGATTGATTCGCAGAACTTCCTCCTGGCTAGTCTCCTGGCGTGTCTGATTTATTTTTTGAAGGTATATTGGGTTTCCTTGTAGAGTTCCCAATCATCCGGATGTCTCGAGTTTTTGGCTCGATTGAATTGTTTACGTAGTGTATTTCTGAGTTATCGAGTTCAGCGTTCCACTATCGGTTGGTTTTACACTTAGTGTACGGAACTCTTAATTTGCAGCATTTGTGATATGCCTCTTTGATGTAAAGTGTTAGCTTAGTCACTGTATGCTCTATCTGTGTGGTGTCTGTGATTGATGTGCGTGGTAGATTACTAGCTATTAATGAAGCGAGAAGACGCTTGTAGCCTGGTATATCTGTCCAACGCGGATTTCTTTTCGGGGTTGGCTCTATTGTGTTTACTGTTATTGTGAAACGAATTCTCCTGTGATCTGAGCAAGAGAGTTCGTTTGATACACGCCAGTTTGATATACGATTTGTTGCGTTATCTGTTCCTAGCGTTAGGTCAATGATGGATTGTCCCCGGGCTGTGACCCAGGTAGGCTCTGAGCCCTGAATGCGGGTACTTCACACTATGTTTCTGTTTGTTCGTGTGTATAACGCTTTCTTTCCAGCTAGTAAACATTGCGCCAAGCGATGGAATCTGCATCCGTGCTTTGTACGGGATCGACAGAAAGTGCAATGTGAAAGAGGTGCAATGCAGTTCACCAGTGCCGACACGGTAATGAGTGAGGTTACTGAAAAGCTTGTGAGTTGTAATTAACGCTACACTGGTAAGATCGAATCATATTTTCATATCGCGTTTTGATTTATTTTTACGTAATTTTGGTTTGTGGTGTAGGAAAGTGAATCGTGTGCGCAATTTAAAGCGATAAACGGTCGATAACGCGTGTAAGAAATTGCCTAAGGCTGGTGTAAAGCTGTGGCTTAACAAAGGGGTTAATAGTAATTGTAGTTGATTGAATTTTAAGACTAAACTTATGCTCTGTTTCTATCATGGTTTTATATTGTGAATATTTTTTTTTGACGTGATTAAAACGAATTTTTATAACTACCTTACCTGTGGATAATAAACTACGTTCCTTATTACGATTACGCATTGTTTACCGAATGGGTGATGAATTAATAGCAGTAGCAATTATAGTGTCTGTCTAATGCAATGCTAACCTTTTAAGTCTAACTAAAGTAACTTCTTAATCGATTTACGTAAAACCAAACAAAGTTTCACTAGCACCAAGTATGCCAAGACATATCCACCACGTTGTGTGATTTGAGTTATTTTAGAACGAGAGAGACGGAGACAATGTGTACACCTATACGAACAGGTAACCCACACTGTTAAGTATTGACAGCGGTAAAGACTGCGTTGTCTATCGATCTTAGTAGCACGTCTATTTATCCACGCTAATGATGTGGTTAGACATTACGAAAGATTTTAAAAAAACCCTTAAGGGGCAAATTTTCAATGAACTTTTAAAGTGTTAAGTTAGCTATACAGCAGTGTTGTTTGTGAGACAATTTATAAGGGTCAGGTTAGGCCGAGCTTATAAAAGGCTTAAGCACTAGTCAGTGCAAGAATGCTAAGGCTCGCTATTTTGTATTAAGTTTAATGGCCTTAAGTTTTGACTATAGGGGATGACGAGCAAAGGTTTGTAAAGACATTATTGAAAGCTTGACAAGTGATCTATTGCTGGTTATTTTAAATCGCTCCCTCCTCAGTGTTTGGGTGTTTACACATACTTGTGTACTACGGTGTCTATTGAGTAAGTGGCTTGTCTCCGTTGAGACTAGCCGCCGTGACAGAGATTAGTCATCATATTGTCGTTCTATTGCAGACTATGGACGGTAATCGTAAGCAGCCTAATGCCTATCACAGCATCTTCTCGCTGTCTACGCGAGCTGAGCGCGTGCTGTGATCTGCTGTCTGCTGCTGCCTGGTGAGGCGCGGATCTCCGGTCTACTCGCCGCCTGCTGAGGTGCGGACCTGCGGTCTGCACGCCGCTCCGTGAGATGCGGACCTGAGGTGTGCGCGTCATCTGCGTGACGTGCGGCATACGGCATGCTCACGTTGTGCGCGAGGTGCATCCTCCTGGCTACTCACTGTCTGAGGGAAGTAAAACCTTTCTTCTGTTCACCGTCTATCAAATGAAAGCTGGATGCGTACTCAGCCTTCTTCGAGAGAAGTGAGTTACGCCAGTGGTACTAATGTGTTCAAGCCACATAGAGAACATACAAGGATTTGGGTCTGTTTCAACAGCTTTGCTGTTATTGAGAAAGTGTATAAGTGTCGCACATTCATAGTTTGCAATCGTTAAAGTTTGTGCTATGTATGCGTGAAAACGACAAGTAAACTTTTGGCCTCTGTCGTGTTGCAGTGTATGGCGGGTAATGTAAGTACGGAATCTATCGTTCACCAAGTTGCAGTTGAAGTTGCTGTCGGCAACGGTGAAATGTCACAACTGCGATGCGGCAACGCCTCACATTTTGCTACGAAATGTCTACGTGGCAACAGTGGAGGAGCTGGCGCGGCAGGAAGTGCAAGCAGTTCCAAAGCAGCGCCTGCAGCAGCGGCGAACAACGCAATCCCAGCGGTACGCTGATGATCACTGGTGGGTCATATCCATTTTATTACGATTGTGGTGCCGAATGCTCTCTCATGAAAGATTTTGTTGCGTCAAAGCTTAGTGGAAAGCGGGTAAATAACACTGTCATTTTGACAGGTATCGGTCATGGTAGTGTGAAAAGTACGTAGTGGCATGACGCCTCAGTTGGCTATTAACTCTACTATTAATAGGGTGACTAAATCTAGCCCTCTCGAGTTGATGATTGGAAAGGTAGCACGCACGCCACTTGGTTTAGTGACCGCTGATGATATGAGTGACGTTAATTTAGATGAGATTAGAGAGCAACCTACACAGAATATTGAGAAAAATGCCAATTAAGATAAAAATCGATTTGATCAAAGTAAGGCTCAGGTTTCTAAGCAAGCGATCAATGATTGTGTTTTGATTGAAAACGAGGAAAGGAATCAAACATTCCAGGTCCATTTAAGATTATTCATGTAGGGGGACAGATACCTACTAAAGGCGATTGACTCTAAGCGAACGTACTAAATACCCCCATAATCGTGTGAGAAAGATCCCCGATCACCAAGTTCTTCGAGAATTAGATGTCATAGTTGTAAAAATGGCTTGTATACTCATACTCGAAATCTACAAGGAATCGTTGGTGCGATTTCTGTCTGTGTTGGTGCACGGAGCGTTTCATGTGTTGGAGCACATGTTGCGTGAGATCTTTAAGAGTCGTTGGTGCGATTCTTGTCCGTGTTGGTGCAAGGAGCGTTTCATGTGTTGGAGCACATGTTGCTTGAGATCTTTGAGAGTCGTTGGTGCGATTCTTGTCCGTGTTGATGCACGGAGCTGTTTTGAAGTGGACTGTAAATAGGTATTTTGCTGGTCATCTACCTTAAGGAAACCACGAGTAGAAATTATACTTGTTTATTGCAGATCGGGTAAAACGCAAGTGAAGTTACAATGTTACATTGTCGTTGGCAGCTATAAAGGATATACAATGCAGCCAACATAATTAAACTAAGATATTGTGTTACAAACATATTGGCCAGGGCGACAAATGGTTTAATAATAATCCTATAATAAAGTTTTTACAAAGTACTTAAACGAGTACAATACGCTTAGACAAACATAAGGCTCGGTTTAAAAAGGATTACATAAAAATATTATTACAGCTACTCAGCCACTAAACTCAAATTGAGAGGCTAAACTTGTAACAATTTGTATATAAATAGTTCTTAAATACTACACAACTGATATGTGTTACATATTAATTTATGTTCAAGAGAGCATTTTGTCCTTAAACTTGCGACCTTAAATTAGAAGTTTAAACTTTATAAGTGAATGAACTAAACTATAGGGCTAGTCTTCTCAGGGCTAGTCCAGTTAGGAAAGGCCGAACTCATCTGCTCAAAAAAAAGTTTAACTTGCAAAAGTGTTCATGTAACCTAATTGCAGAATAAATTATTTCATTTCATTTCATTTATAGTTTTAAAAAAATATTTATGCTTACCTATACATCTACACTCGGTTCCAAAAATAACGGGTCAGTCACATAAACCCGAATATCTCCCGAACTACGTATGCCATCCTAATGAAACGAAGACTGTTCAATTGAGAATTTAATTATACAGATAAAAAATAAAATAAAACTTAGTTACACCCACAATATTAATCTTAAATTAAAAAAAAACTAAAGTAGTCATATTTTTCTTAAGATTACATTTTTTTTATGATTGTTTTTTTGCTGTTTTTCATCACTTTCTTCATTTAATACTTTGTATTGCCTCCACGTGATGAAGCCTCCAGTGATGAAAAACAGCAAAAAAACAATCATAAAAAAAATGTAATCTTAAGAAAAATATGACTACTTTAGTTTTTTTTTAATTTAAGATTAATATTGTAAGTGTAACTAAGTTTTATTTTATTTTTTATCTGTATAATTAAATTCTCAATTGAACAGTCTTCGTTTCATTAGGATGGCATACGTAGTTCGGGAGATATTCGGTTTTATGTGACTGACCCGTTATTGGTTTATGTGACTGACCCGTTATTTTTGGAACCGGCTATACAAAATAATATAAGTAGATAACGTATATGACAGTCAGTCTTGCCACCAGGAAAGAAACAAGTACCAAGCAACTTCAAATTACAAATGTTAAGTACCTATGTATTAAACATTGGTAACAATTCATATGTATTATAAAAAATAAATTTAATTTAACAATTTACTTATTTTAATTGAGTATGCACCTTATTGTCTAAGTAACGCTAAAACAAGCATCTGTTGACATTTAAACACTATCATTGTCTACAGGCAGTAAATATACCTTAGTGATAGACCGTTTATGAGTTTTACCATTAGAGGTCATGACTTCTACTACTCTAACCCTCTTATCAGTAGTCCCTGGAAAGACTTGCGTAACTCTGGCCATAGGCCAATACAAAGGGGCTAGATTATCATCCTTTAATATAACAAGAGAGCCTATCTTATTATCCACTCAACAGTGGATGTCAAAAAAGCAAAAAGTGACACATCTGTGGCGTTCTCCTCAGGGACAATGAACTAACAAGGCTTTTTGAGGTTATAATTTTAGAAAAACATGATTTCCTCTGAATCTATTGATAAATAATATAATAAAACAACTAATAATTTAAGTTCTAGTTAGATTTCTTTATGGCTGTGTTTTAGCACATTTAAATGTTGATGCGTTATCTGAATAAATATCAGTAGGTAGTCCTCTACCAGAAACAAACCTTTTGAGACAAGCAAAAAGGTTTCAGTTTTTATATCTGAGGCTAACTCAAGGTGTATGGCCTTTGTCACAAAACACACAAAGAGGCAAACATAACCGTTTGTAGTGATTGGCTTTCTGATTCTAGCTACCTTAACTGAAATAGGACCTGCAAAGTCCATGCCTATCTTTTGAAAAGGACGACAGATATTTACTCTACCTGCAGGTAAACTGCCCATCAGTTATTTGGCTGATTCTGCCTTTAATCTAAAGCAAGTAATGCATTTAAGTAAAACATTTTTTACCTGTCTCAATCCCTGTACAATCCAAAATCTTTGGTTAATTGATGACAATACTAGTCTAGGTCCAGCATGCAGATTTTTAACATGTTCATTTTCAATTATTAACTCTGTCATCCGTGACTCTCGAGGTAAGAGTATTGGATGTTTCTGTGAATAGGAAATAGAAGCATTATGTAACCTGCCTCCTACTTGCAGAAGACCATTGCCATCAACAAATGGACTCAAAGGCTTTAAATTACCTTTAACAATTATATTCTTAGAATTTAAGGCATTAAATTCATCTTTGTAATATTTTAGCTGCTCATGTTTAACAATTAACAACAATGAGTTACTTAATTCTTGACATGTCTTGATCTTACATTTTGAACAAAGCGTAGTACGCAAGCTTTTAGCTAAGACCCTTTGCATCTTATTAATATTAGAATAATTATCTAGAAATTCTAACGTTAGATTCTGCTCATCAGTAGAAAGAGAACAAACCATAGCACTGAAGGATGTGGAGGCCTCTTTGGTTTCAGGTGAGTGGCTTGGAATAGCTAAATTTAACTCCGGCTCATACTTACATGTATGCAACAACTTTGGACCCTTCCACCATAATGGATGTTGCTCTAACTCATGAGGTAAGACACCTCTGCTAAGACAGTTGGCAGGGTTCTCGTTAGTACCTATGTAAGCCCATGTGAATTTATGAGATAGCTCTAAAAGTATTTTTACTCTATTTGCTACATATTATTATGCACTGAGCTTTATCAATGGCGTTTTGATCCAAGCTAAAACAATTTGAGAATCGGAGTGCAAAATAACTTCATCGATTTTCAGTTTTAGTGATAATGTATCATGGACTCGGGTGACTAATTTAGCCAACAATACTGCAGCATTTAGCTCTAGGCGTGGAACAGTCAGTCTTGTTTAATTAGATTGATGCGACTTTTTGAGCAGAGTAAAGAAACTTTTATACTACCAGTTTCATTGACAACTAGTAAATAAACACAGCAACCATAGGCAGTATTTTTTGATGCATCTGCATAACCTATGACCTGTATCAAATTTGTGTTGTGTAAATTTATGTATCGTAGCAAATTTATTGGTCTCATGTTATGTAAACTATTATAAAACTCTCGCCATGAATGCGAAATCTGTCCCAATCAATCTTTGCTAGCCATAGCTGCTGCATAATTACCTTAGCGCATACTATGACTGGGCCTACCAAACCTAGCGAATCATAGAATTTACTGATAAAGCTTAAAATGCCGCGCTTCGTAACTGGAAAGTCTTCGATTGGTTTGGGACTTGAAATTATATATGAATCGGTTTTAACATTGAAATTTATACCTAAAGTTTTAAAGGATAAGTTATTTTTTTTGTAAATCAATGTCATCAAAATGTTGTCTTGATTTAGGAATATCATGTAATAATTCAGGCAAATTAGAAACCCATTTATGTAACTGAAAACCCCCTAATTCTAAAAGACCACAGAGTTGCTCCTTTGCCTTTATCAAAAGCTCTGGAGAACCTTGGGAACAAATGGCGTCATCTATATATGTACAGTTATTTATGATAAAAGCACCCAGAGGGAAGTTTTCTCCATACAGGCTTACTAGTTCCTTTAAACACCTTGTGGCTAAGTAAGAAGAAGACTTCATGCCATAAGTAACTGTATTCAACTGAACATATTGCAAACATTGTTCTGGGCTGTCCCGCCATAGAATGTTTTGTAAGGGCCTATACTTTGGATCTAATTCTACACATCTGAACATACTTCTGATATCAGTTACAAAAATATATTCATCTACTCTAAACAGCAACAAAATGTCTATGAGTTCCTTTTGAGTAACAGGGCCATTAAGCAATAAATCATTTAGTCAAATCTGATTTGTTGTCTTCATGGATCCATCAAAAACAACTCTGCATTTAGTGATTTTTCTATCAAGTTTTAAGACAGGATGATGGGGCAAAAAGAACACAGGATCTTTTTTGAGGTCATATTGATTTATGTCCATTATAGTTCCATGACCTTTTTCAATATATTCATGAATAAATTCCTTATAAAGACTATGCAAAAGAGGATCTTTTTTGAATCTAACTTCTAAGTCGTGAAATCTTTTTGAAGCTAAATACAATGAGTCTCCAAGGGTCTCTCTGATAGAATCTAATGGCAGCTTTAAGGGCAAGGCTACTTGAAATTTCTTACATTTTGTATCTAATTTGACAGTTTCACAGAAAAGTTTTTCACAAGTATCATGTTCACTAAGTTTTTCTGGAAAATACTCAGGGTCCTTTTCTGTTTCAAAAAAGGTTTTAAAATTTTCATTCAATGTATGCAGGGTAATCTTGGGATTTACAAAAAAATGTTGCCGGTATGTGTGAATGAGCAGTGATAATCCTGGATTAAAGAGTGGATATCTATGTTAACACATTTTGATAGCTTAGCTTTGCTATTGCCTATGCCAGTAAAAGGTGTGTTAAGTGATTTAGGCTGTAAGTCAAGTAGTTCAGTTGTAATGAATGATGCTTGAGAACCACTGTCAAGTAAAGCCTTCACATGCACCTCAGTCCCATTCCTAGCAATAAGCTTTATTCTAGCCGTAGGTAATAATACCTGATTGATTGCTTGAGAAGCCAAAATAACTGGTGATTGTGCCTTATCACCATAAAGTAGTGTGTTGTGACCTTGCTTGCAAATGTCACACTTAGAGTGAAACCTACATTTATTATTATGTTTGTTGAGGCACACCTTAAACAACCCATGCTCTTCTGTAAATTGAAGCCGTTCTGATGCATTTTTTAATTAAAATTGTGCACATAAAAAAAGCTTGTGAGCAGACTTACATACTAAGCAGGCAGGTTGAGATGAAGTGGATGTTGAAGCTTGAGGTTTTTCTTTCCTACCTTTTATTAATATATTAGCTACCCTTGGACGATCCGCCACTGGTTTCTCCACATTCTCCAATGCTTGGGCTCGCCTATCTTTTAAAGCGCCACGCTTCCTTATGAGCGACTGCATGGCGTCGCCTTTCTTTTCTTCTAGTGTCATTTTTACAAGATTTAAACTTATGTTACGATAAAATTATACACACACTTAATATTAAGTGCAACAATATTAAGCAGAACACAGTTTACAAACTTTTGCTTCAATTTTATTTGTCGTCGGCAGTGGCCAGTGTGGCAAGATGGCGTCCGCGGTCCGAGCCGCGCCAGCGCAGCATACAGGAAATTTGCGTGCGTTATGTTGGCTATAGTGCGATGCTCGTCCAATCACGGTGCTATCTACATGCATCATCCGCCCGGCGAACAAAATAATAATCTTCGGAAATACTTTCAATCGAATAAGGAAATGATATATTTTTACCTGAAAAGCTGAAAAAACAATAAGCTGAGATAAAATATACGTGCGGAATGCGTTGATTGCCACTGCTTTTGTCTTTTGTTTTACGAAAAAGTTGTCTTGCGTAATGTGGATAAAATTATTGAACACGATATTGCGTAGTTTACTGCAAATCTCGGTTTTTTATCCTCTTCCTCGTTGACCCAATCCAAACTGAAATTCTTTTTATCGAGACAAGTTCTTCGCCGAAATGTCGTTCAAAATGGCTGCTTCTTGCAAATTGGTCGAAACAAAACACTGTCGACGCGCCGAAAACTAGAACTGTCACGGTAACACTCGCGATACTAGCGGTGAGATAGGACCATGTTTTGAAGTGGACTGTAAATAGGTATTTTGCTGGTCATCTACCTTAAAGGAAACCACGAGTAGAAATGATACTTGTTTATTGCAGATCGGGTAGAACGCAAGTGAAGTTACAATGTTACTTAGTCGTTGGCAGCTATAAAGGATATACAATGCAGCCAACATAATTAAACTAAGATGTTATGTTACCAACAGGAGCCCTCATGTGTTGGAGCATATGTGGCGGCAGATTTGTAACGAATCGTTGGTGCGATTCGGATCTGTGTTGGTGCACAGATGATAGTGAAAATTTCATGAGTTGAGTATGCATTGCTTATGAATTATGGTAAAGAATAACAGAACTGTTAGAATTACCTTGTTTGGTCATTTTGACTTGTTGGTCGGATGTTTTGCAATGAATGATATTGTGCAAGGAGCACTGTGTAGTGTGTATGTAAACTTAATTGTTTTATGTCATGAAAATTGATGATTGTACCTAGATTTAGGAGAAATAAAGTACCAATGAGAAACCTTTGGTTCTATTGGCAGGATAGCCGAGCCAGTTTACTCTCTGAGCATTTTGTCCACAGGTACTACACCCGAGGACGGGTGCTAGTCAGGGAAGGCCGTGTCGTGGATTGATCGTGAACTAATAAATCGTTACCGGAAATGTCGTGGATTGATGCTATGGCGCGACGGACAGCGCCATCTAAGAATTATTTCAGTGAATTAATAAATCGTAAATAATATGTATTTGTGATACTGGTCATAGCAATTGTTTTCTTTAAAGTGTTCCCCGAGTGCCCCATCAACATATGCACACACACACCTTTAGCTTCTATTTCTTTGTTTTTTTATTATTATCATTTACTTTATTACAACTTAGTTGTTGATTAGTTAACTGAGTTAACTTAATAAAGCATTACATTTGGATGAAACAGTCTAAGCTGTTCTTTTGTAAACTTGAATCTTTTGTTATTATTTTTTCTAGGGCACTAAGAAAAACTTAGTGCATCACTTTAACATTCTATACTTTATATTGTTTATAGTTATACACGGTGATTTTATAGACGTTTTGAAAACGAAACATTTTAATTTGGAATCATCTATAGTACCAATAAAAATGGATAAATCAATTGTAATGTTGACTATAAAAAAGTTTTAGTTTTAATTTTCATTTTTTACTCGATCGACTTGGAAAGTAGTAATGCACTGCAAAGTAGTATGAATGAAACACGCCGCTTGCCGGTGACGCTAACAGCTGATTTACAAGTTTACCTATAGGCGCGAGCTAGCGAGTAGGTACTTCGTAGATTGACTCCAGTTTGTCCTTCATACTTAACACGGGCTTAGGACTGTCGGAAATACCCATTTTATTTAAACTTATTTTCGATTATTAACCACGTCAGGCGTGTTAAAAAAATCGGAGCTATCTACAGAATAATTCTTACATACCTATTTACAGTTTATTTAACACTTCTCTGTATCGAAGCAACTGGTCAAAATGTAGTCTGCGTTCAACACACAATCGTCCACTTTTGACACAATTGTCTTTTAATTTTCTTAATTCGTCTCTATCGCTTTTCACTTTATCAACTTTATCACTTAACAATTAATATCTCTAAGTACGAGTTGCCGGTTAGATGACCTTTGGTCCGTGGTTAGATGACCGTGACCGACTAACGCCAAGGACGCGTGACGATTACAGGTGAGTCCCGCGGCGCCCGCGGGGCACAGTCAATGCAATGCCGTGATTGGTTGAAAGAGGAAATCGTTGATTTTATTGGCGATTAACGATTTACGATTTAAAACGCATAGTATTTACTTTTGTAGTATGTACCTACGTGTGATTGAATAGTGCTACTACTGGTTCTCACTTTTTATCTGTAAACGATATGAATATCGACTTTGATGAAAAAAATTATATATATTTTATTAAATTAACGTTATATATAGCTTCTGTTATTGATTAATAATTTAAAATTTTCGGTTTCAAAACGCTTTCAAATTCACCGTGTATACTGTTGATGCTTAGTTTAACTCTTACTGAATATTGTTAATAGTGAGTTACTATATACTTTATGTACTGTTGTTACTTACTTTGCCTCTAACCTTATATTGTTATTAGTGAGACATGCAGCTGGTAGATTCTTAGTTTGATTTACTTAGTCGTTTGTCTTTGACATGATCTAACTGTAAATTTTTCAATTTTTTTAATTTTTTTTAGCATATTGTATATAGACGGCTGATATTTTGTAGTTGGTGACTGTGTTTGTATATGACGAATTGAAACAAGCCTACACGATTTTGATGTTTTGATAGGGAGTTGTTCTTTTTTGTGGTAAGTCCCTTGTAGACTTACACACAACCTTTTGATGTTTTGTTTGGGAGTTCTTTTTTGTGATTGTAAGTCCCTTGTAGGCTTACACACAACCTTTTGATGCTTTGTTTGGGAGTTCTTTATGTGTGTTGTAAGCTCCTTGTAAGCTTACACACAACCTTTTTATTGCAAGTTGCAATCCTCTTTTGTCTTTAGCGGGGTATGACTGGCATAGGTCTAAATCTACCCGTTTGCTGTTTTTCTTTTCGTTACAGCGGGTCGTGACTGTAACTAATTCATCAAAGACAAGACATACTTATTGATCAAGCTATTACTCCTACTACTAGATTACGCTTCGTTTTATGCTACCTACGAATAAATAATTAGTCAGGAAGTCTAACTCGGAACAAATTTCATACAAAAAGTGGCCCGTCTTGAAACCAAAACGACGTATGAAACAAAAACCAATCACAACCGAGTTTAAAAATAGATATTGTTTGTGATTGGTTTGAATTCAAAACAAAAGGAGGGATTTGTTCATGTGCTTGCTGCAATGTCTGCTATGACAGCAGCGTGGACGATGTTATGTAATAAGTAGACCCGACAAAGTTAATAATAATGCAATTTAATTGTAAAATGTTTAAGTTTAATATATCTGTTTTTTTTTGTGAAAAGTGAATTTTCATCAACCTAAAAAAATAAACATGCTTTAATTCGAATAAACAATGATCTTATTGTTTTCAATGCTATAGTAATTCTCACAAGTCTAAAAGGCCGGAACGGCATTACATATCGATTGTAATCTTTCATTAGTGTTGTGTTCATTTTCTGTATTCCTTGAAGATGTTGGCGTTTCTTCAAGAAGAATCATAAAGCAACAAAATATAATAGATATTATTCCTTTTGGGTTGAGAATACAAATGTGTCAAAAGCAAAAAAAAAGAAAAAAAAAACTAATAAATGGTTACGATCCTGGGATTGGGTTTAAAAAATGTTGAAAGCAAATAATAAGTAACATAAAATTGAATTGATTTTCCACGGGAAGTAGCCTCAAGAATCAAAGTATTGCCATGCCAAATTTCATAGAAATGTATGTAGTGGCTTAGCCATTAAAGCTAAAGATATCAATACAACAAATATTTTACTCGTCAAATTATCAAAATTTCAGTAGTAAATATTTGTCAACCACATATGTATATGTTAATTATTTATGCAGCAATTAGGCAATACACAAATTTACCTTCATCTACATATTTTTTTTATAAAAGCCTGCTAAATTACTACTCTACCTGATGGAGTGGAACTTAACAGTAGTGGTCACTGCTCTCATTGTAAGTGCAGACAATGCGGCATGGTGACACTATGGCGACCTAGTGAAATCCTTCTGAATCAGACCCCTCCCCTAGTCTTGCTCTCATTAACGAAATACGAAAGCACAAATGCTGTCATTTTAGGTATGTTTTGGATATGGGAGTAGCACTGCTCCGGTCGAGCCAGCCTGATCATACTGAAATCAATGTGGCTCTACTGTGGTAGAATATGCGACTGCTCATCTCTAGTAACAAATGATTTTTTTGCGGTAGTTAGTATTTGTTAGAGGTACTGCTAAGGGTGGATTGTGTCAAACACGTAAATTATGTGGTACTCTGATATTAATTTTCTCGAGAAGAATCGAGGAATCTATGATTCCGTTTATGATTTTTAGCAAAGTTATAATATCAGAAACAGTACGTCTATTCGCTAAAGGTAAAAAGTGATACTTTTTGCATCTTGTCACATATCCATGATCAATAGACTTACACTTAAACTGCAAATATCTCAAGAACTTCTGAAGAACGAACGAACGAAAGAACGGACTCAATAACATCAACATATTATACAGCATAATGCGAGCTATGAACATATACTTTTCAGTATTTCACTAAGAAGAAAAAATAAAATTAAAACTTTTGTGACTTCATGTTGCATAGTGTTAACTATCTCGGTTTGATAACATATTTGGAAATCATGAATTATAATTATAATTTTGATACTACTTAGGTACTAGTGGAAAGTGATCCCTGGACATTTTAGCCTTGTATGGCTCCTGCACCACTTCTCAAAACACGCTGGCATGATTATTGACAACACAATGATAAATCACAATAGGACATGTGCTCGCTTGCAAGAATAATATCCGACTAATGACGCGGTGGAAACGACTTTTAAGCACCGCCTACTTGGACACGACTTTTGTTGGGTCATTTTTAGAGCGTAGTTACATTTCCTAACTTATTATTTATTCGTAGTATACTACCTATTACATGTCCATGTGTTTATGTCAGGCCTTCTCTCTATCGGTTTTAGATCTTTCTTTTTTTGTTAGATTCATTTGTTCTTTAGTACTGTTTTGGTTATTCCCTTCGCACTCGGCTCGTGGAATTCCGCGGGTGAGGGGGTGTGTAACACTTAATTTTTTGTTGCTTAAGTTTTTTGTAAATATTATTAATTATTGAATTTTGCAGCGCCATCTTCTTATGATTGTGGCTCTCTATTTGGTTGTCTGAGCAAGTGCAATGCAAATAGTTCACGGTATGCGCCAGATGGCGCTCACTTCTAAAATAATCTGATTTATTTTAAACTCGTTAAGAAATGACATTTTAAAATATGCCATCTGTGGCATGTTTTGGTTTTTTCGTTTGACGTATGTGGTAAGTGTTTAAAACCTTTAATCATTTTTGTCTGAACTTTGTGAACGATTTTAGGAGCATTTCTTTTGTTCGTAGGGCTCAATGCTAAGGCTGAAGGAGTCACTTCAGCCCAATTTCTTCTTCTGTGTCAGACCTGTCTGAGGGGGTCGGGCGACGCTTCGGTGCAGTGGTGAGGCCAGACACTGTGGCACTCAGCTGTGCGTGGAGGATCGCGAAACTTAATCTTCTTTTCTTTAAGGCGGCTGCAGTTCGATTCCCTATAGACCATCTCGGGTCTGCAAGGCGATTAAGTGTATAAATCTGATTTAACATGTCTGACCTTCAGACAGATATATTTATTTATTTTACAATTTGGTACAAACTGTACTATGTACCTGATATTTTACTAACTTACCATTTGTTTGTAGTGTGGAGGGTTCCGAAAAGACCCAAAACAATAATTTTCTTGAATTGTATAAGCCATACCTTACATTTATTTTATTTTTTTGACAACCTACATTAGGTTGGTTAAATGTAACTATAATTCTTTAGTTTAAAAACATATATATATTTGTGATACTGATCATACAATTGTTTTCTTTAAAGTGTTCCCTGAGTGCTCCATCAACATATGCACACACACACCTTTAGCTTCTGTTTCTTTGTTTTTTTATTATTATCATTTACTTTATTTAAATCTATTTAAAGGCGCCCTGGGTTCATGTTCGACTGCTGTTCTTGCCGGTGTGTGACTCCCCCTAACAGGGCAAGGGGTTACAGCATATTTTTTTGTTTCCTTTTCTATACAACCATAGTTACTACAACGACTACTTTCTTAAATTCTAACCTTATCTGTCAGATTAACAAGTCTACATAAAATAATACTACTGAAATTCTATTTGTGCATATTCTATTTAAAGAGTCATCCTCTAACCCTTATGGGATCCTCATCAGGTTAACCTGATGATGGAAGGTAAACTCCATCATCAGTTCATGTAAAATAATACAAATTAAGGTTCAATCACTTCCTCACAGTCACCTCACCTGAATAGGTTGAGAGTATACGACTAAAAGTTTTATTACTCATAAACTCAAAACGCCAAAACCTAAAGCAAAAATTATGTATAGACGCTGTTTCAAATGCATGAATTTGGAGAGACTTCAAGAGGATGCTTCTCATATCAACTGGGAGCCTTTGGTGGCAGCGGGTACCATCGATGACAAGATTCAAATACTCAACAATATCATCTTGCACCTATATGACGTTCATGCACCAGCAAGGAAAGTAAAAATAAAGCATTTTCCCACACCTTGGCTTACAGACAACATCCGCAACGGGAATAGAGATCGTGCATATCAGTGCTTTAAAAGAAATCGTTGTGATGACAACTGGCTTGCCCATAAGACTGCTAGAAATAAGTGTAATCAAGTGATACGAAACGCTAAACGCCGTTATATCCTCGATGGAATTTCTTCATCCTTTTCAATTGATGTTTGGAAGTTCTTAGGGACTCTTGGCATTGGTAGAGAGCACCATGCAGACTTTCCGAGGGCATTGCTTTAAATGATCTCAATCGCCATTTCACCACGACCATGAATCATCAAAGCAAAGTCCAAACTATGGACTGTATTGGCCGTCTACCAAGGCCTAACACAGACACGTTTGATTTTTCTCCAGTTGCACCAGAGGAAGTTAAACAATTTATCACATCCATTAAATCTAACGCCACTGAGTTAATTAGCCGCTTTATGGTGACCGCTATTCTGGAGCAGCTCCTAGGCGCTATTAATTATTCCATTGACTCCAATATTTTTCCTTCCATATTTCGTAAAGCTTACGTACGTCCATTAGCCAAAGTACCTAATCCCTCTCTTTCTATTCACTTTTGTCCTATATGTATACTTTCTTTTCTAGCCAAAGTCCTGGAAGCTTGCGTACATAAGCAACTGTCAGAATTTATTTACAACAATAATATGCTCAATGCACATCAATCCGGATTTCGACCTGGACACAGAGACGGCGTTACTCAAAGTGACTCTCGACATCAAGGAGGCGGTAGAAAATGGCAAAATCACTGTACTAGCTCTTATAGACTTTTCAAACGCCTTCAATACCGTGAGCCACGATATCCTGCTAACTATACTTTAACACTTCATGATTTCTGATGGCGCACTAGAATGGTTCTCATCCTATCTTCGGGGACGCCAGCAGTCCGTTCGAACCGATGAATCTTCATCGACGTGGGCAGAACTTGACTCTGGTGTACCTCAAGGCGGCATTCTTTCTCCTCTTCTCTTTTTTTTATTTATTGATCTCGTGACTCGTGAACTTCAGTGTTTGTATCACTTGTATGCAGACGACTTGCAGATCTACTCACATGCCAGAGTAGAAAATATGGATGAAGCTATAGGTAGTGTAAATAAAGACTTAGAGGCCATAAGAAATTGGTCCAGTAGGTTTGGTTTAAAGGTGAACCCACTAAAATCCCAAGTAATCTTCATAGGCAGTCCTAGAATGATGAGCAGAATTGATCCAGATGGTACCACTGACATAATTTTTATTCAGACTGCCTTACCTATCAATTCAACGGTCAAAGATCTGGGTCTGCACATCGACTCCACTCTCAACTAGCAATCTCAAGTTACTAGCGTCTGTAAGAAAGTTATAAATATATTGCGTGGTTTCTATGGTCTGAAAAATTTCCTCCCAATAGAGACAAAGAAGATACTCGTGCAGACTTTAATTTTTCCACTAATCGACTATGGTAATGTGTGTTATCTCGACCTGAATGCAGATCTGCTCAATAAATTACACCGACTTCTCAACAATTGCATTCGATTCATATTTAATTTGCCAAAGTATGATCACATATCTGCTTATCGTAACCAACTAACCTGGTTACTTAGCAGACAACGCCGCAATTCGAGGGCTCTGACTATGCTATACACCCTTCTCAACTCACCAAACTCGCCTACCTACTTGAAATCCCAACTAGAGTAGGTATATCTCCGCAAACCATTCAAAAAATCTTCGCTCTTCTAACAATCTTCTCCTTCGTTATCCTTCTCATACTCCCAGTATCATTCATTCATCCTTCTTAGTTCAGCTATAATTCTATGGAACACAATCCCACTAGAGATCAGGATGGCCACCAGCCGATCCACTTTTAAGCTTAGAGGACGTGAGTTCTTCAGGGACTTGTTGACGGAGTCATCAGAATAATAACATAAATTATATATGACATAAATTATGTTATGTATGACATAAGTACACCATTTTACTTATGTGTTAAATCGTGTATGTGTGCATTCTATTGAGATATTTTTAACCAAATTTTTATTGTATCAGTGTACCTAGTATGTATTTGTGTTGTGTATGTAGATATATGTATGTTTATGTAAATAAATGTATTTATTGGTGAATACATTCTTAGAACTCTTGTAATATTTACCTTACCTTTTTTTTGTCTAACTTATTGTTTCTCATAATTATCACACCTGCTTTACATACTTTTGCAACACCCAAAGGTTTGGTTGGAAGAGAATGCCTGTGGCATTAAATCCGCCTTGTGCAATATGTTTGCAGGAAGTTTAAATAAATAAATAAAGGTACATTATACATATAAAATTGAAAACAATATTCTCCAACTCCTAACCGTTAAGGAGTTGTACCTTCGATCATCAGCTCACCTGAATGAGTTCAAAGAAAACAACCAAGGGTAATATACATACGATATCATATTTAAATAATTTTCTTTCAACTCCTAAAAGTTAAAGAGTTGTATATTCGATCGTCAACTCATCATCATCATAATATCGTCCCCGAAGTTGGAAAAATAAATAGCTCTGACTTTGTGGTTCTGAGATAAACGCGATTTAGTGGGTTTTTTTTTCAGTTAATGTACATTTGTTAAAAAATGTGAGACAATTTTACAGTCGGTAATTTTATATGTTATGTACCAGATTACCTTTCACATTATGCTTTAACAAACTAAACTCTATCTTTAACTATAACAAAATAAAACATAAAAAATCAAGTTATTTAATTTTGCCACAACTATTATTGATAATGTAACTACAATAAGCTACTTATTTCGGCTATTCATTTAGTTTTCCTACAAGCTAAATCCATTTGGTGGAGTAAAGTTTGGTGAAATAAATGCAGTTATTGAATTTATCAAACACGACATATTTTTAAATGTAAAACTTAGTGGCTTTGTACGTTACATTATTTTGTCATTTTTTTTAACTATTATTGGTCTCATATAAAATAAAAGCTGTATTATGATATTAATAAAGTTATATTTTGGAAGAAATATAAAAGTAAAATAAAATTGAGAAAAAGTGCATTGTAAATGTTATACAGATATTTATCTTACCACAAACTTTAAAAAAATAACTCAAATCATATCAATTATAACAAGTGGAAACAAATTAACTTGAAGTATTATTTCAAATCAAAACAGAAACTAATTTGAACTCAAAAAATAACATTATGTAACAGTGAAACAACTTAATAAATCTCAAAAAATTATATAACACTAATCAGGTACATTGATTTCACCAATATCAATTTACTTAGAAAGAGAATACCTTCTAAGCAAAATAAAACTATATTTTAAAATTTAAAACAATGAAATGACTGTATCTAATCAATATTTAAATGTAAACTTGTAAAAAATACAAACATAGGTACTCATAAATTCAAACACAGCGTAAGTATAATTTAAAAATAAATAACAAATTTATTAAAAAAACATGACTTGAAAAATCAACATCACGTTAATTTAACGATGTAAAAACCTTGTAAAATCATTTTACCCACTACTACCCAATATAAATACCAATATATAGAGCAGAGGGCCTAAATAAGCTTACTCATCGACTTCAGAAGGAGTGGAGTAGAGCGTGGTGTACTCATATTCATTATTCCAATCTGTCCGACAAATTGACTATACTTTTGGAACTAAATACGAAACGACAATGACTGTAAGGCTCAAATATGCGGCATGTTTTAAGTGTTTTTGAAATAGGGAAAAGTCACTTTCTCCAAAACCGGACTTATTTAATTTTCCAACTACGGAGACGATTTATCGACTATCAGACGCAAATACTTGATTAGATTTAGAAAATACGTAGAACACAGTATGTCCCTATGAAATTTAAGAGTTGCCCTCGATTTCCTTAAGATTCCATCATCAGACCCCGACATGGTGACGATGGGACCATCTATAAGCTATGCCAAATTGAATTCAGAAAGAATTTTTGAAATCGGTTCATAAACGACGAAGTTATCACTGAACATACTACGTCAGCTTACTAGTTCAACCGGTTTTATCTGAATTTCAGTTTCTACACAGAACCCTCCGGACCCTAAGGAAGAACTGAAATTTGAAGGTTGAACTAGTTGTCATCGTGGAGGGGTCCAGAAGGAGATTTGATCATTGGACTCATTCTAAAATTTCAGGTGCGCCTGAAATTTCAGAAGACACACCGTATGGTTTTAATCGGCTCGAGTCCGACACACCGCCTCGCCGCAATCCCCGGCGGGGTGACGGTCCGAGAGGTTTTCCATACGTAAAAAAAGTTGACATCATATTTGAGGGTACTGACTTCCTAATAATAATTGCCATAAATGTTCATGACAACAGAGACAGACGACTTAACGTGCTTTCGGAACACGGGCCTAAATCTCCGCCAAACTTCCATACTTGTCATCACATTATTCTTTAATTTGCAAAAAGGTTAATTTTTTTCAAGGAGAGAAGGAATTATTTTAAAGTATATAAAAGATATGATCAAACTATGCAATATTAAATAGTAATAACTTTTAAAAATATTTTGATTTTGAAAATTATGTAAATTACCTAGATCTATTTTTTAAAGATGTAAGTTTAACGTTTCAATTGAATCAATATCTAAGAATTTTATAGAAACAAGAACCAAAAAATATAAATAAATAATAAATTAATTACCTTTAAACATTATATTTTTAGGGGCCTAATATTTTAAAAGTTGAAAGCAAAACAATACATATAAATTTTACACTTAGACATGACTTTGCTTACAAATTAGGCAAATCCTGTGTCAAACTTAGATTGCCCATAAAGTTATCGAACAATTCCTAATTATGAATTAAAATATATAAATTGCATCCAAAACTTAGTGACTTCTAATAAATAATAATTTTCATTAAATAAAGCTTTAGAATAAATACTAATAAATAAATAAGAACAATACTCACTTATCGAATCGCCAGCGAACAAATGTAAGTGTCCAATGATGGGCAACATGCCAGGATAAATAGGTGGTAGCTTATGTACACTCTTGGGTTGCGATTTCCACACCCAAAATGCGTAAACACAAATTAAAAAAGTAAATAGAATAGCACCAATCATTGTTGTGTATTTGTTGAGATTTCAAACGTTTTGATCAGATTACAACGTAAACCTTTTTATAAGAGCCTTCTTGAATCACAACCTTCTTAATATTACGACACCACACAATGTTACTTCCGCCTTACGGCGGGCACAAAAAAAACACTAAGGCCTCATTCGCACGACGAGAGTTCTTTTAAAGGAAGTTATATATTTTGCATCCGTAAGTTTATTATTTATTACTCATCATATCATCAACAATCACCCTTATCATCCATCTTTCACATATTTGAGTGAATAAAATCAACAAAGTGAGAGCTCAACTTATACGGGACGGAAAGCTTTATTGTTCGGAAACGTCGATCGACTTCCAATTTAAAGACCCCTCACGAAGTGGATTGCCTACATTATATTGTATTGTTAATGTATAAAGTTATCAAGCACAGCAAGTTTTTTATATCTACCTACAACTGTCTACAAATAAAAATTATAATGCCGCTCAAAAGATCACCTCCGCCTAAAGCACTTAAGCTCAGGTGCAGTGACGGATGTGGAATATGACGGCTCTAGCCACACTACTGCTCGTACTCGAATGCGTAAGCGACAGCACGATGACGAATTAACATCTTTCATGAATTATATGAAATTAATTATGGATACTTTCAAGAAACAACAAGAAGACAAGTACTGTTACACACTTATATTTAACAAATATTCTTTCGTTCCTGAATTTTATTTATCCTGATTTTAATTGTTATATTATTAAGGAACATCTGCTAATGTCACTCCTGATGTCCCATTTCTGTACACGATTTTTTTATAGGCTCCGTAGGGATATTGTAGTGCCATCAATAATACTTAAATCCGTACTTTACTCTTACTTTAAAATATGTCAGCACTAGTAGATATATCTTCAGACATCGACACACTCACATCATCGACATCAATGGTTTGCCATCCTGAAAATCTAGACAAACACAACAACAAAACAAATCACCCCACGACAATTTTGCATCTAAATATTCGAAGAATAGAAAGAATAGAAATATAATAATTAATTGTAACTTCGATGGTCTTACAGTTTTATTTGATTGAGTAAAATAAATAAACCACCTGAGATTCAAGGATATACCTCTTTTATGTCTAGTTTCCTTAATCAAAACGATGGTGTTATCGCATATGTGCGTTATGATATTGATCACAAGGTAACGGAAACTCGACTTAGTGATGGAAACTGCCTAATGATTGCATGTGGTCAGGAATTAACAGTGCTTGCCGTCTACCGCTCTATAGTACAAGATCCCACTGCTCGATTCTGCAGGTATCTGTTTTTTCGATGAAACTAATTTTAAATGAATGTTTATAAAGTATACAATGGATTAGGTATAGGTTGCCTATAACAAATTAGCCGCAATTACCTGCAATTAATTTTAGTAAAATTGTTTCACTGATGTAATTTGCAGCTATATGTTTTTTTAATGAATTTTACGACATTCGAAAGAAAATAATGTTACGAATTCAAAAAGAAATGGTTGCCAGCTCTCAGTCAGCCGCAACATTAGGGTTGCCAGGTGTAAACAGGTATGTTAGTGTTAATTATACACACTCACTTGCTTTTTTTAAATCTTATTACAAAATAAATACATTTAATATTTGACAGGTACCTGTCACCTTCCATCAAACATTGCGAACGTGAAAATTTGGAAAGAATTAATGTTCCATTTATTGTTCCGTGAATTGTAATTCACGGGCCTCTAGACCCTTGGCCTAAAAACTTCAGCGACAGTTTAAAAAAAATCCGTTTCCTCGATTTTTTTAACTGTCAAATTTTTAGCTACATTCTGGGAAAACGATTGTTTTGCTTCAACATAACTTCATTAAAACTGTTTTAACAATGTTGGAGAACAGTGCTTTTCTTATCATCTATAATGAGAATCTCTGAAGAAAATCGGCGTGTCTTTGTTTATTTCTTCCATGTTCATGTATAGTAATGATTCTGATTTCATTAGATTATACACGGCTTGTTTCATTATTAATCTTATCAATATTATCATATTTAATTTGGGATAATTACTACACATCAATTCACACTATTTTTATAAGTCAATCACAGCAATGACTAACGTCATCACTTTATGTTCCACTTGCTCTGACTTTTATTTCAATTTTCTTTTATTAAAAAAGTAAAAAAACATTTTTATTACAAATTATGTGTTCAAAATTATACTTATTCTATATGCAAATCTTATAATTATACATGTCTTTATTTTTTCTCATTCATTGTCTATATCGGTGTCGATATTACCTGAATTATTAGATTATTGAATTATTAGATTTATAAGATGTTGTGTCTTATCGTATATGTGTCAAAATAAATATTATTTTCTTTCTTTCTTTTCTGTTCTTCTTTCGTCTTTTCTGTTCTTTCCTTTATTATAAAACGCAGCTAAATAATCACAGCTGGTAAATGCATGAAATGATGCAATGCACGACATAAAATTGGGCCTAACTTCGCCGTTAGTTGCGTATTGCGTACAATTTATAAAACCTTCATCTTTCTTCGTTTTATTTTGTTTTGTACCAGCCCGACCAATTTCCATATCTGGTAGGTAGGTACTTTGTGAATATTGCCTGATAAAATAATTAAGACATCGTTGTCATTAGCATTTAGTAAAACTTTTGTCTCTGGAGGTGCTTTGTTTATGTGAAACATTATGCATGTGTCAGCTTCCTCATGATGACAACTTAAATTAATGTCTTCAGTGTTTATGACATGGTCTCTTTCTAGATGATAAGAAAAGCACTGTTCTCCAACGATGATAAAAATAGTTTTATTAAGTAATGTTGAAGCAAAACAATCGTTTTCTTAGAATGTAGATAAATATTTGACAGAGGCTTCTTTGAAACGGATTTTTTTTAAACTTTCGCAGAAGTTTGTAGGCCTGGGTTGGAGAGGTCCGTGAATTGTGTATGAAACATTCATTTCTTCTTGATTTTCACGTTCACAATGTTGAATTGAAGGTGACAGATACCTGACAAAAATTAAATGTATTTATTCTGTATTAATATTTAAAAACAAAAACAGGTGATTAACAATTATAAACTATATTATTATTAATTATAAATAATTATAAAAATAATTAAGACTAATATACCTGTTTACACCTGGCAACCCTAACATTGCGGCTGACTGAGAGCTGGCAACCATTTCTTTTTGAATTCGTAACATTATTTTCTTTCAAATGACGTAAAATTCATTAAAAAAACATATAGCTGCAAATTACATCAGCGAATGAATTTTACTAAAATTAATTGCAGGTAATTGCGGCTAATTTTTGATAGGCAACCTATCCCTAATCCATTGTATACTTTATAAACATTCATTTAAAATTAGTTTTATCGAAAAAACAGATACCTGCAGAATCGAGCAGTGGGATCTTAGACTACTACGTCTTACAGAACAATTGACAAATTTACAGAAAGTCTAGATAAAATCTTAAGTTCTTACTCGTCGATTAAAACGGTGGCATTGATTGGAGATTTAAATATTAACATTTCAAAAAATAAAAATGATACATTAGCAGATAAATATTTAGATTTAACAGCCTCTCATGGTCTTCTCCCTGGTCATCTTTTACCGACGCGAATGAATAGATGTCTCGATCACGTTATGTTACGTTCAGACAAAAAATCCGCAATCTTTGTATTGGACTCTCATGTAACCGACCATGCTCCTGTCGTTTTTTCTACATATCCTCAGGTATCACGGCATAATGACACAAAGAGTTGTACACGAATAAATTATCCTAAGCTAATTAAAGAATTATCTGATATTGACTATAGTTCGGTTTACTCCACTAAGGACGCCAATCTTGCAACTCACAGCCTAATTAATTTAGTTTCTAGCGCAGTTCACAATAATGCTAACATAAAAATAACTCCTAACCGAAAACGTGAACTGAGTGGCGTGCAATTGGAGAGGCCTATGTCCAGCAGTGGACTGCGATAGGCTGATGATGATGATGAACCGAAAACGTTGTATTAACGTTGTACGTTGTTTGGATCACACCGGGTCTACTGAGATGTTTAAGACATCGTGATCGTCTTCATAATAAATCTAAAATGTCCCCCACTAACATGATTTTACAAACGTCATACTCTAGATATCGCAATTTCTGCAATAATTTACTCAAAAAACTCAAAACTCAACATGAGAAAGACGAACTACTCAAAAATAAAAACAATCCTAAGGGTATGTGGCGAACCATAAAGACGATCACGAGTATGAGAAGTGTTAACCGGCAACCTCTCGAGTTATTAAAAATATGCGAAACTCCGCAGTTATCTTTAAATCTTCTCTTAATTTTTTTGCCAGTGTTGGTGACAATCCAGCTCAGAAAATACAAAAAATGCAATCTGCACCCGCCCCGTTTAGTTGTAATCTACCACGAAATCCCCTGGGCAACTCAATGGGGTTGTTGGATACTAATGAAAGTGAAGTTGAGGCAATTGTCATCGGCCTACGAAACAACATAGCTGTTGGTATTGACAATATACATGCCTCTGTAATTAAATCTGCAAAACACACTCTTGTTCCACATATAACGCATGTGTGCAACCTGTGTCTGAGAACTGGCGTTTTCCCAAATGTCCTAAAGAGAGCCCTGATTAGTCCAATCTTCAAAAGTGGTGAAAAAGATAATATTAATAATTATAGGCCTATATCTGTACTAACCACTCTCTCGAAAATATTGGAAAAGATTCTAAATAAAAGACTTATAAATTACCTAGAAACTAACCACCTACTCGCGGAAACACAGTTTGGCTTTAGACAGGGCATGTCAATTGAAGATGCTATAGTTGAACTCACTGAAACGATTGTACGGCAGCTTGACCGAAATTCTAAAGTTATTGGCTTATTTCTAGACCTCTCTAAAGCCTTTGACACTGTTTCGATTCCCAGACTGCTAACCAAAATGTTGTTGACTAGACAAATATTTTCTAAAATAATTTTGGAGAAAGGGACATATCAATGCTTCAAAGGTTTTGGCCAACATTGATAGAATTGATATGGGCCTATAACTGCCAACTAAACCAGCTTTAGCATTAGGTTTAAGTATAGGAACGACTTTCGCAAGTTTCCATCTTTCAGGAAAGATGCCTGATCTAAGGGACTGATTACAAATTATGCTTAATGGCACCGCTAACTCATTAGCACACTCTCTTATAAAGTATGGAGGAATGTTATCAGGTCCCTGTCCTTTTGATACATCAAGAGTTTTAAAAAGCTTGACTATTGCCTCACAGTCAATACTTAAATTAGAAAATGAGTCGGAGTGATTCGATGACGAATGCAAGCAAGAGGACAATGAAGACGAGCTATATGGTTGATCCATCGGATTATATATAGAAGAAAAGTAGCCACCAAACAAATTACATATATCGTAGCCATTACTAGCTACAGTCTCACCATCTGATAGGGATGCGGGATAAGTACTCTTACCATTCCGCTTAGATTTAATAAATGACCAAAAGAATTTAGGGCTTATCTTAATTTGACTTTCAATGTTGTTAATATAACCATTCAACTGTTAAAATACTAGATTAGTATTCAAAAAAAATTTAGCTAACTGTCGTCAACCTCGATTAGGACATCCGTCCTCCTTGATTTTAAAGTCTATTTTAGTCGACAATCTGATATTCTCGATTACCGGTTTTTGTTTACAATCGATCGTTAATGAACAGGTCAACCCTATGGCATTGAATTTGTTTAGTCTATAGTACAAATTGTTTTGACAATCGTCGTCGCGCGTCAAGTGGTCTCTCATCAGAGGCGAAACAAAAAGTAAAAGAGTTGACAGACGATAATAGCAGAATGACTTCTGTAATTAATGTAACTTAAATAATGTTTGTTGAGTGAGCGAATCCCTCTCGCATAAAAACCTACACGGTTTAAGCGAGTGATTGTAATAAATATTATAATATGTATACTGTAATGCCTTGTCCATAATAAATAAAAAAAAAAAAAAAAATTAGAGATATGTCTGTACGGATCAATGTTTTGGAGCAGAATGCTCGCTCTAGTAACGTTGAATTGCAGTGTGTCCCTCAGAAAAAGGATGAGAACTTATCGAAAATTGTAAAACAACTTGGTAAAGTCATAGATTGTGAGATTAAAAATAAAAATATATTGAATTGCACTCGCGTCATGAAGTTTAATACTGACAGCCAGCGACCTAAAGCCATTGTAGTGCAGTTCAACACACCATGAATGCGTGATACTTTTTTGGCTGCTTCTATTAACTTTAATAAGAAGAAAAACTTTAATGACAAATTAAACACTTCGCATCTTAGCTTTCTGGGCGAGAAGTCACCTATTTTCGTCACTGAACACTTGAGTCCTACCAGCAAAGCCTTACATGCAGCAACGCGCCTTAGAGCAAAAGAGAAGGGATACAAGCACGTCTGGGTCAGAGGCGGTCGTATTTACATAAGAAAAACGGATGACTCGGAATATCGTATTATTAGAGACATGGACGCGCTTAACAAAATAAATTAATCTCACTCATCACCATTATATATTTATTTTTTGCATGTAATTTTTATTTTAATTTATTTTAAAAAAATCAATTAGGTATATTATCAGTTAGTAGGCCTATATTTGTGTACATACAACAAGTAAAGGAGAAAGTAGGAGTCGTTGCCTATCAAGAGGTCATACGGATTGCGGAAAATAGACAGGAGTGGCGATTGCTCCACCGACAAGGGACTGATCCTTAAATTGAGAAGGAGATTTAAAAAATAAATAAAGGATTCATACTTAAAGACTAAGTAGCAATGCTATTAATACACATTATAGATACGGATTCATATTTATACACATTCGAAAGGGAGTACGTTCCACAATAGGGCAGATTGTACGAAGAAAGTTGAGTAGAGGAAATCAGAACAGTATGTGGGGGGCAATGAAGAAGTGACTTAGAAGATCTAAGACTTAGAAGATCTAAGATTTTTAGTATGGTTTGCAACTAGATACTGTAAGAACTTGGAGAAAAGAGTATTTAATAAAGGGTAGTTAACACCCGTATCTCTCTAAGTTGGCGAATCAGAAGCCACTTCAAATGAGAGCGATACTCAGACACGTGATCATATTTACGTAAATTATAAATGAAGCGAATGCAATTGCATTGAGAAGACGGTCAAGCTTATCAGCAGATTTGCATTCAGATCAAAGTAACACACATCACCATAGTCGATTATGTGGAATATTAGGGTCTGGATTTGCAATACCTTAGTTTTCACTGGCAGAAAATTCTTAAGCCTATAGATCCGCAACGAGAATGTGACCTTCTGACACACAGATGCAACTTGTTTTCGCCAGCTGAGAGTTGTGTCGATATATAATCCGAAGTCCTTCACACTTTCGCAGAATGGTGTAACCATACCAGTAGATCAGTGGTGGGAGTGTGTCCAGGTCAAGCTGGCTCATACGGCGGTTACTTTTGATGATAATACTCTGATATTTATTCGGGTTCATTGATACGCCAAACATATCGGACCAGTGGGCGTCAGGTCACTATTTACCATGGAGACCGCGGACGATACATCGCACAACTCTGATTGATAATATAGTTGCAAGTCATCAGCATAAAGATCACAAGAACACTGATAGAGGTGATAAGCTTAATGAAGATAGAGATAGAACAAGTGCAAGAATACCGCCTTGGGGAACGCCAACAGCGAGACCACATCAGCCAGAGGAACAATCTTCCACCTTGATTGACTACTGACGATCCCGAAGGTAAGACGAGAACTAGTCTAGCGCTTCTTGAGAGATCGAGAAGTGGTATAGGATAGCAAGGAGGAGTTTTAAACTGACAGTATTGAAGACATTCGAAAAATCAACCAGTACTACGGTCGTAACCTTAGCTTCTCCATTCCTACTTAAATATCGCCAGTCCCTTTCAAAAGAGCAGAAGCCGTGCTATGGCCATCAGGGAAGCCAGTATCACCCGCGAAACTAGCCTATATTCAGTCCATATTACACCTCATTCCACAAGATGCACAGACTTTTTATTGGTCTCAATTGTGATGATACAATAAAAGATGACATAAATAGACAAGACTCGGTGGATTTCGGAATCTAATTTGATGATAACGTCGAATAAACGTGTATTTTTGGTGAATTAAAGATTTTTTTTAAAGATAGAATTAAAGGTTGATTTATATTTTGAAATCCCTGGGTTGTGGTTCTTTTTTGTATATGAGAAAACATATAAATTACTGAATGTTAAAAGGAACCACATGCACATTTTCTTAATTATCTAGAAAGTTTAACAGGAATCAAATCAAATTTAAATACAAATACTTATAGTAGTAATATATCAATAAATCTAAATAAAGTTAATAGTAATTTTACTTAATCTAACAGTGCTGCACATATTTTTGTAAATCCTTTGATATCTCTAAAGTGTGTTTTTGCTGGGTGGTTCCTTTTTGCATAAATACGGACATATGTTTGTCAGGTATTAATTTTTGACTGACGTAGCCCAATGACTGTTTAATTAAGTTGTTATGGATTTTAGACATATCCAACAAGATTACTGAACGGGATACGATCTGAATTCATTCATTTTTTTAGATCCATAATACTTATTCTCATAAGAATTTGGAGATTCACTTACATAAGAATATATATATAAATATCTTAACTATATCCCGATGAACATGCATTAGTATCAATTAAACATTCCATGACGGAAAGAGAACCTCGCAATATGTTGAGCAACAAAACATTATCTATTTACCGAAGCTTCGTAATTATTATTTGTTCTCAGTTATTGATTATAAATAAGCAGCCAATGAAGTGACTAATTTTAGTTGTTAAATGTTTCATTTTATTATACATATATTATTAAAACACACTTGCATATTTACAATACTGGATAATTTCTAAATGGTTTTATACATACACATTACTATGAAATTCCTACATATTTTTAATTACTTTCATTTAGTGGTGGGCTTTTTAATGTTTTTTAATATATTTAATATTGCTGCTTCTTTAATAGATTGTTTTTTGACTTTCGCGTTTTTTACACATACTCATGTTTTTTACAGTATACGGGACTTATTCGCGATAAAATTAAAAAGGTTACAATACCCTTTTAATTTCCTTCCTTAATAGAGTTTGGTAAATTATTATATAGTTGAGCACTCGCATGGGTTATAATGTCTTTGCCATGGTTACTTCTAGGGGTCGTAGTACTAAATAATTAGCGCGCCTGAGTCGCCTTAAGTGATTGCCATCACTTCTTAAGAGGGGGTATAAAGATAAATTGCCGATCTTAGATTTAATTTTTACACTCGAAAATAAGCCTCAAATGATCTGTTTATATATATATATATATTATATTACATAATATTTGAAAGGGGCTGGTGTAAGTAAAAACATAAAATTGAAATATTTTGTCGATAGAAAATAATTACAAAGTTACGTCTAATTTTCCACTAAAATCAATTTATTATCGTAAATATGTATATTACTGAGTCAATATTTTAGTACATTGTATAAAAATATATTACCAAGGGACTCTATTAGTGTTTTAAAAAAATAATGTACATTTAACGAGAAATTACAATTAAATTAATGCGGCGCTTACTACATTCTTATTCCGTGCAGAACGCTCCCTTTCTATCGCACCTGCCCGAGGTAACGGGCATGTTTTGTTTCATCAATCAGTCGCGGTTCGCGGTCGCTCCGTTGATACGAGAAGAAATCGCGGGTGAAATCTGATATTTTTTTAGGTTTATGCGCGCTCTTAAAATTGAAATGAGATATTATTATGTATGTCTTTTGTTGAGAAATCCTTTATTGTTTTTAAAAGATCTATCTAATGATACCCCAAACAATGGGTATCTAATAATAAAAATAAATCATCCCCACTTTACGTGCAGGGGAGGTATCCCAAATAAAAATATTTTTCATAATTATAATGTAGCACTTTGTCGACGTAATAACAACACATATTCATGCACAGTTTCGTCTTTCTAGCACTAACCATTTCGACGGTAAGTCGAGGACGGATAGACGGACGGACGTTCCGAGTCATAAACTTCAGAACCCTAAGAAGGTTACAATACCTTTTTAATTTCCTTCCTTAATTGAGTTTGGTAAATTATTATAATAATATAGTTGAGCACTCGCATAGGTTATATTGTCTTTGTCATAGTTAGTTCTCGGAGGTCGTAGTACTAAATAATTAACGCGCCTGAGTTGCCTTAACTGATTGTCATTACTTCATAATGGAAATGAGATATTATTATGTATGTCTTATGTTAATATTTTTTTAATTAAGATGCATGTGATGTATTTGTATGTGTCATTATTATTCATTAACAAACTTCTTTATACAGCTTTGCCGAAGGTAAATTCATTACAAAATCAATATAAAATGGAAGTGTGTGCTTTTTAATAAATTGATCTCCGGGTTAACGAGTAAGCTGATCGTTGTCGTTGGCTAAACTAGCATGTACAGATGGAATAAACTATGAAATTTAAAGCTGCCAAGTACGAGTCGGACTCGCCCATGAAGGGTTCCGTAGCAGCAAGTAACATTATGATGTTACTTGCTGCTACGGAACCCTTCATGGGCGAGTATTTTATATGTAAAACCATAGTTTTATACACCACTTTTATATGTAAAAGTTCTTGTAGTTCGTTGTAACTTTGATTGATGTATCGATAAAAGTGTATTGATTGAATGAAAGGTAAATTGCGGTTTACGATTAATGACGTATTAAAAAAAACTACTAACTAGATCTCGTTCAAACCAATTTTTGGTGGTAGTTTACTTGGTAATGTACAAGATATTTTTTTTTGCTTTTATCAATCTCTTATTTTAGGAGTTACAGTGGGGGAGGCCACACATTTTTCCACTTTGGAAGTGTCTCTCGCGCAAACTATTCAGTTTAGAAAAGTTTTTTTTTCTATTTTTATGTCAAAATCTTAGTGCGTTACATCTACTTACCAACTTGCAACAGTATAGTTCTTATGGTTTCGGAAAAAAGTGGCTGTGATATACGGACGGACAGACAGACAGACAGACATGACGAATCTATAAGGGTTCCGTTTTTAGGGTTCCGTAGCCAAATGGCAAAAAACGGAACCCTTATAGATTCGTCAAGTCTGTCTGTCTGTCTGTCTGTCCGTCCGTATGTCACAGCCAATTATTTCCGAAACTATAAGACCTATACTGTTGAAATTTGGTCAGTCGATGTATTCTGTGAACCGCATTAAGATTTTTATATAAAAATAGAAAAAAAACAATACGTTTTGGGGGTCCCCATACTTGGAACTGAAACTCAAAAATTTTTTTTTCATCAAACCTATACGTGTGGGGTATCTATTGATAGGTGTTCAAAAATGATGTTGAGGTTTCTAATATCATTTTTTTCTAAACTGAATAGTTTGCGCGAGAGACACTTCCAAAGTGGAAAAATGTGTGTCCCCCCCCCCCCTCTAACTTCTAAAATAAGAGAGTGATAAAACTAAAAAAAATATATGTTGTATATCACTATGAAAACTACCAACGAAAATTGGTTTGAACGAGATCTAGTGAGTAGTTTTTTTTTTAATACGTCATAAATCGTAAATCGCAATTTACCTTTCACTCAATCAATATACTAGTATAAAAACATCGATGAAAGTTACAACGAACTACAAGAACTTTTATATGATGTTACTTGCTGATACGGAACCCTTCATGGGCGAGTCCGACTCGCACTTGGCCGCTTTTTTGCCATTTGGCTACGGAACCCTAAAAAAATGTGCTATAGACATTTTAAAGAGTATTTTGATGAGAGAAGTAAGGTAAAGACCTTAGGATGGATTAAAATGATATAGACAGACAGTAGTAGTTGAATATGTATGTTACATACCTATAGCCGGTTCCAAAAATAACGGGTCAGTCCCATAAACCCGAATATCTCCCGAACTACGTATGCCATCCTAATGAAACGAAGACTGTTCAATTGAGAATTTAATTATACAGATAAAAAATAAAATAAAACTTAGTTACACCCACAATATTAATCTTAAATTAAAAAAAAACTAAAGTAGTCATATTTTTCTTAAGATTACATTTTTTTATGATTGTTTTTTTGCTGTTTTTCATCACTGGAGGCTTCATCACGTGGAGGCAATACAAAGTATTAAATGATGAAAGTGATGAAAAACAGCAATAAAACAATCATAAAAAAAATGTAATCTTAAGAAAAATATGACTACTTTAGTTTTTTTTTAATTTAAGATTAATATTGTGGGTGTAACTAAGTTTTATTTTATTTTTTATCTGTATAATTAAATTCTCAATTGAACAGTCTTCGTTTCATTAGGATGGCATACGTAGTTCGGGAGATATTCGGGTTTATGTGACTGACCCGTTATTACTGACCCGTTAGTTTTGGAACCGAGTGTAGTAACTCTCTAATAATTCGAAACACACACAGACAAAATCTATTTGCTTCTTAATCGTATAGAAGTAACGCTGGAGAACGAGCTATCCTGAGAAGAATTATGAAATCTTATAATGATAATTTCACAGACATACAAGTTGATACATTTCGCTAGTGTCAAAGTATAAAAATACTATTTTAAAACATTACCAACATGTGAATTAATCTCGGTTTTTTCCTTTTCATTTTTGATTTTGTTATCTTTATCTTTTTATAATTTACTAGAACGTTACCAT
The DNA here is from genome assembly GCA_932526445.1 of Phragmatobia fuliginosa. Classification (NCBI taxonomy): domain Eukaryota; kingdom Metazoa; phylum Arthropoda; class Insecta; order Lepidoptera; family Erebidae; genus Phragmatobia; species Phragmatobia fuliginosa. Next base: position 6,445,806 of record OW052057.1, on the reverse strand, counting down.
TATATTCAAACCTACTGTGTAGTTTTATTTTGTGGATAAGTATGTTGGTTGTTTAATAAATATAATTTAAGGAAGCTCTTGGAAATAAGATATAATTATTATGTAAGTTGTTATTACGCAGTTGTTTGCTGTCCGGAATAAAAAAAAAATATCTAGAACGGCTGGACCGATTATGAGGGGACTTGCACTAGCAGATAGCTAATGTTGAAAGGAGTAACTTAGGTCATTTTATAGACCAACTTTGCCACGTGGCGCTACTAGCCCATTAATAATACTAAGGCCATCAAAAGTTAAGGAAGAAAAGAAATCAGTGTAGCATTGCAACCTTCAAAACTTAACATAATGCAGACTTTCAAATGTTTGAACTAGTAAGAATTCGCTTCAATATCAACTTCACTACGTGCCCAAAAATTATTACATCATCCTTATTTTTCTTCTTAGCCTTTATTCCCAATATTATTTGCGGTCGGCTTACTAGTTCAACCATTTAACCTGAATGTGAGTTATCTACATAGTCCAGTCATTTAAGCTTAAATTAGGTAAGAATCTCGGAATTCGAGATACCTAGCTGTAAATCTGTAAATACTTGTATATTGACACGCTAAAAGGTGTCTCAAAACCTACATATGGTAGGGTGTACGCAACTATTAAATTTCAAGGTCAAAAGCCACAAAATCGGTTTTTTGCGTTTTTTTTGTAAATATCTCATTTCCTATGGGTTTTTTGCTATTTGTATTCATTATCAATATTGTAGAATACATTTTTTTTTATAAATTTTGTTTAAATTTTTTTTTATACGGTGAACCGATTTCGGAATAGAGGGCGGAGAGCGCGCGGTCACAGCATCACTTCAGATCAACAAGTAAATATTCAAATATATGGTCAAATATTCCACCAACAAGTGCAGCTGCTCATCAACATTTCAAACCTGTATATTATCAAGTTCAAACTTGGTTAGGGCATGGGATTGGGCAATGCGAAACGATTTTCTGGAGCCTATCATTACAATTTTACCATCTGCTCCAGAAGATTAGCTAAATACAATTTTCTGCAACTGCAAGAGTGGTTGTTGTTGCAGGAAAGCGGGCTTGCAATGCTCTTTAGCTTGTGGCCAATGTAATGGGCAAGCTTGTCTCAATGCTCTGCTATATCAGAGCTACGTTAACGACGATGGAACCTTTGACCCCGAAATCATGGAAGAACTTGAGACAAATGTCGTTGAAGACGATAATGAAGAAAAGTTTGAAATTTACCAACAGCCGGAAGACGACGATGAAGAGGAAGAAGATGAATAAAATTATAAATTGTAGTTTTTGTACCCAATATTCCATTTTTTTACTTTTAATAAAAATAAATGTATTGAATAATATTTTTTTTATAAAAATATTAATTCATAATTTATTTGTTTTTATTTCATCATGTAAGAAGTTATTAATACTAATTAGGTTAAAATTCAAATATAATTGCTGTATTTTCATTAACAATTCTGCAATTACTTGGGCAGGTTAGTGTTGTTAAATAAATTAATACTGAATAAAAAGTGGATAGGTTAGGAAAAAAATTTTAAAAAAATATTATAGTTAACAAAAATTGACAAATATCTATAATCATTGATTTATCGATAGTTCATCAACTATATATGGCGCGTTTTCGACCGGAGGCACCGGTTGACCTGAAGTGATGCTGTGACCGCGCGCTCTCCGCATTACATCTCGAAAACGGTTCACCGTATATAAATTTTTTTAAACAAAATTTGTAGAGAATTTTGGCTACAATATTGACATTGATTACAAATAGCAAAAACCCATAGGAAATGAGATATTTACAAAAAAAAGCGCAAAAAAACGATTTTTGTGACTTTTACCTTGAAATTTAATAGTTGCGTACACCCTACCATATGTAGGTTTAGAGGCAACTTTTAGGGTATCCATATACAAGTATTTACAGCTGGGTATCTCGAATTCCGAGGTGAACTTACTATAATGACTAGACTAACACTGAACGACTGGCATCAGACCTTCGCAACCCTAAGGGAGAAGTGAAATTTGAAGGTTGAACTAGTTGTCAGCGTATTTCATGACAACCGCGATAGACAAACTTCCATACTCCTCATCACAGCATCCTCTGATTGGCAAAAAGATTATATTCTTTAAGGAAGGAATTAAATATTTTAAAATAATTCAATTTGAAATTAAGACCAAACGATGCAATATTAGATAATAACTTTTTTAAATATTTTGATTTTTAATATTATGTAAATTACCGAGATCTAAAATTTTTAAGATGTAAGTTTAACGTTACATATGAATCAATATCGAAGAATTTGATGTATACAAGAACCAAGAATTATAAATAAATAGTAACATTACATTAAAACATTTTATTTTTAGATACTTACAAATTTAAAAAGTTGAAAGCAAAACAATGGTTATAAATTTTACACTTAGACGTTTGATTTCAAATGCAAAATCCTGTGTAATGGCACGTAGATTACCCATAAACTTATCGATATAATTTCTAATATTAATATATATAAATTGGATCGACAACTTAGAGACTTCGAATTAATAATGTTTTTTTTATCGAATAAGGCACTCGAATAAATAATAATAAATAAAAAATAACAATACTCACTGATCCCATCTCCAACTAAGAAATGTAAGTGTCCAATGATGGGCAACATGCCAGAGTAGAAAGGTGGTAGCTTATGTCCATTTGAATTGCGATTTCCACACCCAAAACGCGTAAATACATTTTAAAAAGCGGCCAAGCGCGAGTCGGACTCGCCCAGGAAGGGTTCCGTAGAAGCAAGTAACATCATATAAAAGTTCTTGTAGTTCGTTGTAACTTTAATCGATGTTTTAGCAATAGTGAATTGATTGAATGAAAGGTAAATTGCGGCTTACGATTAATGACGTTTTAAAAAAAACTACTTACTAGATCTCGTTCAAACCAATTTTCGGAGGAAGTTTGCATGTTTGTACATCACATACTTTTTTTTAGTTTTATCACTCTCTTACTTTAGAAGTTACAAGGGGAGGGGGGCATACATTTTACCACTTTGGAAGTGTCTCTCGCGCAAACTATTCAGTTTAGAAAAAAATGTTTTTAAAAACCTCAACATCATTTTTGAAGACCTATCCATAGATACTCCACACGTATGGGTTTGATGAAAATCTTTTTCTTGAGTTTCGGTTCCAAGTATCGGGAACCCAAAAATATAATGTTTTTTTTCTATTTTTGTGTGAAAATCATAATACGGTTCACAGAATTCATCTTACCAAGTTTCAACAATATAGTTCTTATAGTTTCGGAAAAAAGTGGCTGTGACATACGGACGGACAGACAGACAGACATGACGAATCTATAAGGGTTCCATTTTTTGCCGTTTGGCTACGTAACCCTAAAAAGTAAATAGAATAGCACCAATCATTGTTGTGTATTTGTTTAGATCTCAAACGTTTTGATTAGATTGCATTGATGAATGCAATGCAAATGCATAGCATGAACATTTTTATAAGAGGCTTCTTGAATCACAACCTTCTTATTATTACGTCACCTCACACCACACCACATTGTTTCATGAGTCTGTTCGCTTTCAATTTAAACACACGATACCAATTTATTCTGAGTAAAGACACATAGTGCCGAATAAAATTAAATAAATAAGCAATAGCTTCACTGTTAACAATTGTTGCGCAGAGGTTAAATATGTAGGCCAGTGCCTGTTAAAATCAAATCAAATTAAACCATTTTATTTGAAATGAACCATACAACGGCACTTTTGAATCGTCAAGTAGTCAGTCAGTAGTCAGTCGTATATCATATCACTTCGTAGATCCTATGGAGAAGAACAGACAAGAAACTCCATGGACACTCTTTTCAAACATTGTTTTTACAATTTTTGGTTACATTGTTAAAGGCATTTTATTGAATGTGAGGACAATGTAACGATGCTGATATTTATACAGGTAGTGTCCAAAAATAATCAAACAATAAAAAGAAGTTGTGAGTGGACCTGGCTGACGGCGCCTGTATCACGAGCATGACCTATACACCAGCCATCGTCTAGTTCAATCATATCGTAGGGAGCCGAACGACCCACTACATACGCCACCGCCAGCAGGACTTTTGAGCGAGCATGACATACTCACAACCGCCAGTCAACAAACAAACTTAAGCTACTAGTGACTACAAAGTGCTCATCATCATCATCATCATCAACAGCCTTTAACAGTCCACTGCTGGACATAGGCCTCTCCTTGAAAAGGAGGTATTGGCCTACTATACCACGCTGGCCAGACGGGTTGGTATAGGGTTGGTTTCAAGTTTTCCTTCTCTTTGCATCGATGTTGTCTTGCGTAGTTTATCCCTTAGTCGCCTTTTACGACACCCGTGGGATGAATAGGGGTGGTGACACTCTGTATTCTTAATCCGTCACCACACGGACATCACACACAAACAAACACAAAGTGCTCACATGAACAATATAAATGTTCGCAGTTATACAATAATAAAACCATTTATAAATATGCTACTCTCTAAGAGTGCGATAAATATTTGGAACATGTCAATAAAAACTAACTTATTATGCAATAACGTTAATATATATATAAAAAAAAAGAAATGTCAAACAACAAGATACAATTACATTATCAATAATACATGTCAGAAATATGGTTATCCAATGTCAAAAAAATATAACAATGTCAATCATTAAGATAAAATTAACATATGTCAAAAATACAAACTAACTTCTAAATTGCTACTTCCTTCTGCAGAGTACATCGTGGAGGCGGAGGTGTATGCATTCTTCTGGACGACGATTTAGAGTATGTAGAAAGAGATGACATAGCGGAAATGTCAATAGAATATGTTTTAGAAGCTTGTGCAATCGAATTACCTAAAGAAAATATATTGTTACTAGTGATATACTGGAATAGAAGGGAAGAAGAAGTATTCTATAAACAATTAAAAGTATTATTGAATCACATTAATAGAAAGTATTCGAAGTGTAACGTTATAATAGGAGGAGACTTTAATGTCAATATTTTAGAAAATAACACGAAATCGGCTGAATTTTTAGACGTAATGTTAGAATACAAATTTAAACAACATATAAAAAAGCCCACACGAATCACGAAAAACACATCTACTTGTTTGGATCTAATATTTACCAATTTTCATAATATTAACACATATACAAAAGTTGAAGAGTTAGGCTTCTCAGATCATTGTGGTACCGCAGTCTATATAGATCTACCGCAACCTAATAAAAAAACCTGGTATATCAAAAAGAGACTGTATAACAATAAAAATATAGAACTATTCAAAATGAAATTACAAAAAATAAAATGGAAAGATATCATAAAAACTAATAACATTAATATAAATGAAAACTACAACGCTTTCAACAAAACATTGATAAATATTCTCAACGAATGTATACCACTTCAAAAAATAAAATTAAAACATAACAATAAAAAATTTTGGCTAACAACGGGTATAAAAAACTCTAGTAAAAATAAAAGACTACTAAAAATACTTACACTTAAAATAAATAATCCAATAATAACAAAATATTACAAAAGATACGAAAAAATGTTAAAAAACGTAGTTATCACATCAAAAAAATTACATTACATAAACCAAATGAAAAAGTCTGAAAACAAGGTTAGAACAATGTAGAGTGTTATTAACGAAAGAACAAATAAATTAAGAAAAAAAGAAAAAACTAATATAAAGTTACAAATAAATAACGCTACGACCACCGACCCAAAGGAAGTGGCTAATATTTTTAACAACTTTTTCGCATCCATAGGGGAACTAAACACGCAAACATCAGTTAATGTATCGCGAGACAATTCAGTATTACACCCCACTGAAAACACAATGTATCTTAGCCCGGTCGAACCTCAGGAAATAAACAAACTCCTTAGGAACTTAAAAAACAAAAAAAGCCATGGATTTGACGAATTACCTCCTTTACTAATGAGACAACCAGTCGTTTGAGGAGGGTACTTTCCCTGATACATTAAAAAAAGCAATTCTGAGACCCATACACAAAAAGAACACTAAATCCGATCCAACTAATTATCGCCCAATAGCCCTTTTACCTACTGCCTCTAAAATATTTGAAGGGGCCATGTGCGACCGTGTTTATAACTTCTGCGAAAAATACAAAATATTTGATGATTGTCAAAATGGTTTCCGAAAGAACAGATCCACAACATTAGCAATATATAAATTTATACAGAAGGCCATAGATATAATAAATAACAAAAAATATGCGGTCGGAATCTTGTTGGACATGACGAAGGCCTATGATAAAGTACAATATAAAATATTGTTAAAAAAATTGCAAGGCATAGGAATCCGCGGTATCGCCCATCAATGGTTTACATCTTACCTAAAGGACCGAGAACACATCGTAGAAATTGAGTTTCACAATCACACAACCAAAGAAATACAAAACATCAGATCTGAAACTAACTTAATTAACGCCTCTATCCCTCAGGGCAGCGTAATTGGATGTCTTCTATTCTTAATTTACATAAATGACCTTCCCAAATACATAGATGAACATTGTGTTCTATTTGCGGATGACGTCTCACTCTTAACTTCTTGTCAAAATAATACAGACCTCAACATAACTTTAACTTCTACGCTCGATAAAACAATCGCCTGGCTCAAAGACCACAACTTAGAAATAAACTTCTCAAAAACTAAATTAATGTGCTTCCATCCCTTCCAAAAAGCCCCTTTAATCTAACATATAACAATCTTAAAATAGAAACCGTCCCTGAATTCACTCTACTTGGTATTTCAATAGACACAAACATTAACTGGAAATCTCACATCGCTAAAATAAAGTCAAAACTATCAAAATTTATATATGCCCTCCGTGAAATAAAAACAACGACAAATTCTGAGACAGCCCTCGCCACGTATTATGCCTATGCTTATGCGTGGCTGAACTATGGCATTATCCTGTGGGGTAACAGTATAGATGCGCCTTTGCTGTTACTAATGCAAAAGAAATTAATAAGAATAATAATGAACATAGACGATACAGAAAGTTGCAAACCTCATTTTCAAAAATTAAAAATACTTACTGTCCCTGGAATGTACATTCTGGAAACATGCAAATTTGTAAGACAACACAAAGATTATTACACAACCAGGGAGGCTACTAATACAAGATATACATGTCGACATAGGGATAGATTAAATTTACCAATGTCTAAATTAAAAATGCATGCATCAAGCCCATATGTTATGTCTATTAAATTGTATAATAAATTACCTAATAACATTAAAAACGAAGAAAAATTGAATACATTTAAAAGTAAATTAAAAGACCTTTTATTACAGCGATGCTACTATCACATTAACGAATATTTATATGACAAATTCTAATACTTAATTCAAAAGCTTTTTACTGTAAACATGACTTAACATAAAAATGACATACTGCAAAATTGACAAACCTATTCTAAAAATGACATACCATAAACATGACATACTTGACATAAAAATATTCCACTGTAATAATAATATTCTATATAGAAATAATAATGACAAAATAAACTTATAACATATGTACTTACACTATAAACGTGAACAATAATGTGGTTCTAGATGTATTTAATGTATCGTATCTGAATAAATTTCATAATGTGCTTCTTTGATAGTGGATGTTCCGTCTTCTCTTCCAGTTGCCGTGCCCAACAGGGTCCATAATTGTTTCCTCTAATATGTTGTTAACACCTTATATACATTATGGAGTGCAATAAACGATTTGAATTTGAATTTGAATTTGAATAAATAATTTGAGAATTAATCATGTGGCTGTGGAGCAGGACCAGCATTAAGCCAAGCATTCTTGTCGGCAATGTAATCCTCTAATTTGTAATAAGCTTGCTTACAGTGTGCGTTTTAAATCGTTTCTCTGTTAAATCTAGTATGTTTTGAGGTATTTTATTATAAAATTTGATTCCCAAAGTGATTCCCAAGAAAACAGTTTGGTCTACCAATTCTAGCTTCTCTTTGTTCACTAAAATGTCACATTTACTGCTTTTAACATTAGGCAAAGAAAATCTAATGCATTTGGTTTTCTTTCCATTCAGCAATAAATTATTAGCAGTAAACCAATGATCTACGTTATTAATAGTATTATTTATATCAACAAAATTTGCAGCCCGCCTATCAACTTTAAAGATTAATTATGTATCATCTGCAAATAACACAATGATCGGTTGATCTTGCAATATGTGTGGGAGGTCTCGTCGGTGAGTGGGGTACTAGAAATAGGCTCGGATTCTTCTCTTCTAAGTCATCCACGATGACGCTAAGGGGGAAACTCCAGCGTCCGCCCACCATCAGATTCGGTGGTGAATCGATACGGAGCATTGCCTCAACCACGGTCTTGGGGGTGGTAATAGATGCGAGTCTATCTTTTGCGCATCATGCGACGTCAATTGGGAAGCGAGCGGCGAATTGCTTTGGTAAGATGTCCCGAGTATCGGCGAGCTCATGGGGGGTTAAGTATAGGGCACTGTGCGTCCTGTACCGGGGAACATACGAGTATGTAGCTACGGTTGCATACGCTACCGTTTGCTGGTGGGAGCGTGCGTCCCTTCACGTTGTGCGGAGTGCGCCATTGCGCACACAGAGACCAGCCTTGATCCTTCTGATTAAGGCTTATCGCTCGACGAGCAGTTCCGCCCTCCCGGTGCTGTGATAGCCGGTGTACTACCAGCCGATCTGGAGGTCCTCCGTGCAGACAGACATCCAGGCCGCGATCCGTATCCTGCAGAAAGTGATGACCGGAATAAGCGAGGAGCGGGATATGTCGACGATACTACAGATTACTCTCAAGGGCGTGGCGGATCTGATCACCCGCCATGGATAAGCCCTTGAGAGTACTACACTGGAATGCCCGCGGCCTGGCATCCAAGGTCGCGCTCCTTCGCCCTTTAATGCAGGATCAGGACATCGACGTAGCGCTGATAAGCGAGACGCTCCTGGGACCTGCAGTCAAAATTAAATTCCCGAGTTACCTCGTTCGGAGGGACGAAACAAATGACTTCAACACCGCCTATCGTGGTCTGACGGTACTAGTAAGGCGGCGAGTCGTACACCAGCCAATTACACTGATGCCGGTCAACGCCACCTACAAGCTGTTGGGTGTTGAACTACACTTAGGTGGCGCGCCACTACAGATGTACGCCGCCTACAGGCCGCCCGGGTGGAGTTCGGAGACCTGTACAACCTGCTACAGGAGGACCACCCGGTCGTCATCGCGGGAGACTTCAACGCCAAACACCCAGGGTGGAACCTTGTAGTTCCCAACCGCGCTTGTGTGCGACTCCACAATGACGCCGAGTCCCGGCGGTACATAGTCGCCGGTCCGGAGGTACCTACACATTACCCGGACTGCACTTCGTTCACCCCCGATGTGTTGGACATTATCGTCCACAACCGCAGGTGCCCCTAGATCACACAACAGGTCTTGGACGACGAGCTACGGTCTGACCATCAGCCTGTGCTCGTCGTGATTACGCAGCAGCCGACGCGGGTCGTCCCTCCCGCACCACCTTAGTAAACCAACTGGGACACTTTCTCAAGGACACTGGAGACCACTACACCGTCTCGGCCAATCAACTCAGCGGACGACGTCGAGAGGCTGGCAGCCGAGCTTACGGATAGCATCAGAGGCGCCCTAGACTCGGCCACGAACTTATCACCCACCCAGGGGCGTTTACCACACCTGCCGGCACACCTCAAGCAACTACTGGCCGATAAGCGGCGCCTCCGAGGACAGTGACAGAAGCATGCAAAGTTGGCATGCAGTATGTCGCGAACCCATAAGTTGTCCCCTAAATAATCGATATAATAGGTAATATAATATTTACGAACTTTAATACTATTGACGACCTCCTTTCCTTTTGCAATTCGATTAATAACTATATTATTATTATTATATATTTTGTAACGTATAAATACTTATTAAAAACTATATACAAAAAAGTTCAAATTAAATAAAGTACCTGCGCCTACTTAGCCCAAGTGTGCGTGGGTCCCCGCGAAGAACAACGTGGCCCAAAATCCCATACAAACCAGTAAATTTTTTAACGCCTGAAGAAAAACGACCCGCAACGACTAACGCCAATGCGGGTCGTCACCCGGACTAGACATCGGGAGAGATTAGCGTGTAAGCCGCCGTCTCTGTCGCTGGTCGCTCGGAGCTGGGACTCCCCAGGTGTCGCCTGGGGTCTCACCTGGCTTGGGTTTGACCGCCGGGCAGCGTGAAGAAGCGTAAATCTCCCCCACGAACCACGAACACGAAAACAAACCTAGAGGAGTCATCCCACTGACATGAACTGCCCCTTTTTAGGGGCAGCGGTATGAACACTGCAGGCTCCACGCATCCCGTGACGGTCATAGTCGAGCGAGGCAATAAAACATTATAATTTAATGTTAACAAGTTGCCTTATATATCAATTACTTTCAAATAAATCAGTTATTAGTGTCAGTGCTGTGTATTAGTTCTTAAATTAGTATCGTCCTTACAATCAGAAGTGGTATACGTAATATTTCCGTGTGGTGACGGATTAAGAATACAAGTGTCACCACCCCTATTCAGTCCATGGGTGTCGTAAGAGGCGACTAAAGGAACAAAATAGGCAGCTAACATCACTGTCAAGAGAGGGAAAACTTGAAACAAACCCTTTACCAACCCGTCTGGCCAGCGTGGTATAGTAGGCCAAAACCTCCTTTCAAAGGAGAGGCCTATGTCCAGCAATGGACCGTTAAAGGCTGTTGATGATGATACGTAAAATTTGTGTTAGAATGAAGAGATTCCGTACTACTTCAGGCAATCAGCCACAATCGGAACTAGTCTAGTCGACAAGTTGTTTTTGCCAATGTTTCATAAACTATTAATATTTAAGAAATTTCAAAAAAATATTCTGAAAGAGAAGGAAATTTTCTATAAAAAAATCCTGATTCCCGGAACTCTATCTCCATTATTTATAATTTTATTTTAACGGTAAAAATAGGTCTGTCTCTAAAAATATTACGTTAAGAACGTTAAAAAAGGATGGGATATCGTATTTTCGTTAAGTAACAGAGTTTGTTAATTTGTTTTTGTTCAATATGTGATTTTGATTTAATTTGTCTAAAAACTTCACTCAACGGTCCAAGTATAATACGACAAATTTCAATGGCCGCTTTTTCAGTGTAAGAACGACTATTACACAACCTTTTATTTTAGTCGCATAATCCAAACGACCCTGTTCGGAATTCAATGGAGTCGATTTTTTTTATTGTGTTTAATTTTTTATTAATAAGTTTATTTAATTTGAGCTTTTTTGTATTTAGTTTTTAATAAGTATTTATACGTTACAAAATATATAATAATAATAATAATATAGTTATTAATCGCATTGCAAAAGGAAAGGAGGTCGTCCAAGCGACGTTATTATTATAGTTCGTAAATATTATATTACCTATTATATCGATTAATTAGGGCACAACTTATGGGTTCGCGACATACTCCATGCTAACTTTCACATGGATTAGAAGATTGAGGTTTGTGATTAGAAGCCATTGTGGGTCGAAAAGTATAACGGCGGCTCCACATTAGTGCCGTGAATTCAGAGTGACGCCCCCCTGGTAACAATATGATCTACTACGAAAAATTGAAATAAATGATTTTAAGAGTTAATATTTGTTTCATTGATGTACACATGTCCGACCCACAAACATATTTACGCTCAGTTAAAAGTATAATTATGGGCTTATAACACAATTTAACTATACTATGTCCATTCCTTTATTATCTTTTTCACAGTTCAACAAATTTCGAAATTAGTGCCCTCACACGTCACCAATTCGATTTGAAATCAAAATCAATCGATATTAATTTCTTTAAGTCAGTATTGTAAATTAATAAAATGTGCACTATTATGATATGTAATTGACCCGGAACAAAGAAAACTTCCTTACACAGTCACTTGAAGGTCTATGTGCTTTTTCAAATGTACTTTCTCATAACTCTATATTTAAACGTTATTAACCACGCGTTTCAAAGTAAAATTAAAATTTTCAAAGTAAAATTTTACTAACACGTGCATAGTTACATTTTAAGTCAGTGGTACAATTATAAATTAATTAATGCACAGAGTTATTGTTCTTTAATCTAAGTTTGAAGTTAAATTCCAAACATCATCATCACATCATCAGCCTATCGCAGTCCACTGCTGGACATAGGCCTCTCCAATTGCACGCCACTCAGTTCGATCCTCGGCGACTCGCATCCAGCTCCTGCCAGCCGTCTTGCGCAAATCATTACTCCACCTGGCCTGTGGACGTCCTACACTACGTTTGCCGAGACGCGGTCTCCACTCAAGAACACGTTTACCCCAACGGTTGTCGGTCCTGCGGCTAATATGGCCAGCCCATTGCCACTTCAGCTTGCTAATCCTGTGGGTAGCTAGACATAGCCCACAGGAAATTCCAAAATTTCGACTTAATTCCTTGCAAATAATCAATCTTGAAGTCATTCTATTTTAATTTCCTTTTTATTTTATTAAATTTACAGAAACAACACTTACATGAAGTCAAATTATTTTGATCATATTAATATGATAGATTATTGTAATCCTTTAATCGATTTATCGTATTACAAGAACTGTTTTATATGTTGTTTTTAGCTATGCACACTTCCCACTTCCCAACCCGTCCATAAAGTACGACATTACTGTAGTACATTATTACGAAAAAAAATACCGGTGACCTGTCAAAAAGACAATAAACGAATGGACAAGGTATAACTCTTAAAATACTGACTCAATGTATTAAGTTATAATACACTATACAAATATTCGTCTTTGAAGGGTATAGGGATAGTCTGGAGACACACACTAAGGAGCAATGAAACGGCGGCTTAGCTACACGACGTATATTTCCCGACTGGTTCGCTATTACAATTGACCGTTGAACAACGAGTCACGATTACCCACTATTTACATATATCACAGTCTTCACTCCATGTCCTGTCCTGCCGGCTAGCTTCGGTCATAAAATTTGATTGGTCATTGTACACTGCTTTGTAATAAAAAGTTTAAACAATGTGCGTAAGGTTGAATTTGCAAAAGATATGTTTATAGCTATAGCATAACTAAAACCACCCACATTGATATTTTTATACATCAATGACTAAATAGGACAGTTTCGTATGCCGCTTTTGTTTGAGACTGTGCATCTAGGGTTTTTATATATCAATATATTTATATAATATAATTAATTTATATAAGGTATTTATTTATTTTTTAATTAAAAAAAATATGGTGTGTAACACTAAAATTAATTTATTTCCGTTGGAAATTTTATTTAAAGTTAATTTTTCAACAATTTAAACAATTGTTAACTTACAAAATTTTCTCGAACTACCGTCTTAATTGTAAGTGAAAAAAAATGTTTATATAATTATCGTGAAAACGTTTCGCTTCATAGAACCTTTTTACATACATACTTAACAAGATCGCGCCATAAAAGTAAAAAAAATATTTATACTTTGCTTATAATATTTTTTTTTAACTTGAACAAAAACTGAAAACGCCAAGTAATGTAGTAAAGTAAAAAAAAATAAACAATTTCAAATAATTAAGTATAGAGTACGAAAGCTCTTTAGGAACTTCTTGACGAAGTCATCAGTTATACATAAATATGTTTTTTTTACTTATGTACTATAGCTTTTTTTGAGTGCATCGCAATGTAGTTGCTATGAACACTGGATTCACTTCACTCACTCTAGCTAAAGAGAACTGGCTTAAACCTGAAGTACATAATACTAATGATCGCAGGGAGGTATGGCAGGGCAAAGAGCTTCATGGTCGGGCTTATCGGGCCCTAAATAGGCCTGATATAGAATTCAAAGCATCTACGTCTTGGCTATGATATGTTAAACTCATGGAAGATACCGAAGGTTTTATTTGTGCGATTATCGACGAAGTACGACGAAGACGATTATTACTAACAACTATCGGAAATATATCCTGAAAAATGGTACGGTTGACATTTGTCAGGCATGTTACTGTGAGTTGCAAACGTTTTCGTTTTCTATTCTATTCTCTAATCTATTTATGTATTCTCTTGTTTCATTGGCTAATATTTAGTTTTGATTACGTGACTGGGTGACATTCACCTAATTTTACCTACCCTTTGGCCCGACCCAAAAATCGTACCCGAAACCTTTTGATTGGCAGTCAATCAGTAGTGATTTGCTTCGCCATCCGTGCTTAATTAACTATATTCTAAACTAAGCAACTTACTTATTACAACTAACAATTTATTTAAATAAAACATGTAGTAATTTTCATTTTCAATTAATACAAACAAGCTATATGTTATCAGTACGTGCAATATTTAATACTTGTAATAGCGATATCTGACACACCCACAAAAGAAATGTAAAAGTCGGTAATTGAGCTCTTGCTTTCTATATAATATTTCTATAATATATAACCTGAACGTGTGCATAGAATGAATGGATAACTTACTAATATTATCTTACTGATATTCGTTTTATAAATGCAAACGTTATAATGAATTTTGTTACATAAACATGCCAGAATGTCTCATCCGAAATGTCTGAAATATTTATGGATAATGATTAGACCACTCTTTCTCTTTGTAATTAGTTAATTACTTACCAAAGAATATTATTACTGACGCATGCAAGGAACAGAAGGTGGTAGTTGAGTTTGAAATTCAGAAATATAATTATTTTTCATTGAAAATACTAAAATGTTATGTAATAACTATGTTTCCATAATTAAAAAAAAAAAAATTTGTAAACACTAGGATCAACAAAATGTAAATATCGTAAAATATCGGTTTTGAAGTTGATAAATTCATGCATGACGAATCCTTGGATAGATCTAAGCTATAAAGAAAATTCTTCCATCGATAAGAATACCGAAGTAAGTTTAGCATCTTAATCTTACGTTGTCTATTAGTTTCTTCTCTCAATGCTAATCAATGACCCTGAAACTGGTTTGAGCAGAACCTCGATTTTGAGTTTCACTTGACTGATATCTGCCGTGATCTTGAACCTCCGGAGCACGTGAGAGAGGGTTGTCTTCATGGATAAAGTTGCAAATGTTCGACCTGCAAAGGTTTGTAAGAGATCTATGTACTTAAGAACCAAATGTTTAGATTTAGGTAATACATATCATAATTTTTGCGAATACATCACAAAAGTACGTTGTAGACATATCTTTATTGTAGTTACTTATGAATCAGTACTATGATGATACAAAATACACTATTCTAAGTAAATAATATTTGATACTAATATCGATTTGTGGACTTGCATTTGTTGGTTGGTAATAATTTTAAAGATTTATTTATATGCAAAAAGAAAACTTTCATTCATTTAGTTCAATTCGATTCAGTTCTCAGAATCTTTATTGTCGATCATTATTATACAAAATATAGATGTTATCATATAAATTATTTTCCATTGCGAACAGCCATGTCTCGCCCAATAGGCATAAAAGAATAATTCAAAACATAGTTTCATTATGGTAATATGCTACCAAAGTAAAATAATTCAGAAAAATAACAAACCCATGCAAGCTCTCTTTCCAATACTGAATCCAGCAAACATGTTGGGGTTTGGCACATTGTTAGGGTCGAGCCATCGCTCTGGTCTGAATTTATCCACATCTGGGCCCCAACTGGGGTGGTAATTGACACCGTAGTTAAGTAATGCACAATGACTGCCAGCAGGCATCACGTAATTCTCTGGAATTGATTAGAACACATGTAAGTGAATATTATATTTATATATATATATATTTAAAAATAATAATTAATTTTATCCAGATCCTCAAAAGGATCTGTATGAAAAGTTGAAAGTTGCTAGTCCCCCCTGGACTTAATTATAATTGATTACAAAACTATATTTGATTTATAACATTACACATTACTAACATTGACATACTTTCACCTAACAAAAATTCATTCAAATCTGAGGTACCGTAATAATTAAGACATAGGAGTATCATCACTTATTATTATAATCGAAAGTAACTCTGTTTGTTTATCTGTTTGTTACGCTTCCACAGATAAGCCACTACACCGGTTTCTATGAAATTGGCATGAAAATACCTCGATTTTTTATAAATTTATAAAATTACTACATACAGTCAAGTCGTAATATTTATTAGGTCTTTACCTATGAAATTGCCTTTCTTCAGTACTGGTCATTTCAAAAAAAAAAAAGTTTGTAATGGCTCTGTATTCTAAATTCAAATTAATTTCGTTTTAAAACCATGACATTCTATTTACAAACTCAGTCTTTTGTTTTTTGTTTAGCGTTGTATTTTCATTACATTTGAACATTTTTCGTCTTAATGGATACTTTAAAAATTCGTGTTATTATGGAATATGAGTTCCGTCGTGGCACCAACGCGACACAAACGGCACGTAACATCAAAAACGTTTACGGAGAGAACTTTTTTTTTTTTCTTTTTCTTTAAAAAGACAACTCCCGCATTAGGAATATAAATTCCTGTGTCGCGGGGGACTTTACAAACATACATGAAACGGACACAAAGAACACCCAGACTCAGAACAACAAATTGTGAATCACACAAAGTGTTGTCCTACGTGGGATTTGAACCCACGACACTTGGCGCAGTAGGAAGCGGCGTGGCGACCGCTTAAGCCACTAGGCCAACCGTGCAGTCACGAACTCACGAACACCAACTGTACAAACGAACGCACAACCCGTTATTGGTTTTCCCGGTTCCGTTTTGGAAATTTTAACTTGAAAAATGAAGCTCGTGGTCATCCGGAGACTTTGGTTATCAATAATGAATTAAAGGTGATTGTGGAACCTGACGAAACTCAATTTATAGCTGAGCTAGCAGCAGCTTTTAACGTAAGCATCAAAACAATATTGATCCAATTGCGACAAATTGGCAAGGTAAAAAAGCTTGATAGATTGGTGCCCCACGACCTTAACGATCGCCAGCGCAACGTACGTGTGCCTGCTCAACAGGCAAAGAAATGAAGGAATTTTGAAACGAATTGTTACGTGCGACGAAAAATGGATTCTGTTCGACAATCGAAAGCGCTCAGCAAGTTGGTTAGACCCTGGTTCAGTATCAAAGCAATGCCCTAAACTAAAAATGACCCCTAAAAAGGTGATGGTCACTGTTTGGTGGTCTAGTGCGGGTGTGATTCACCACAGCTTTTTACAAAACGGCATGAGCATTAATGCAGATGTGTACTGTGAAGAACTGGAGAGAATGATGGAGAAGCTTGCACATCTGCAACCAGCTTTGGTCAATCGGTCGTCCCCACTGCTCCTTCACGACAACGCGCGACCCCATACTGCGCAACAGATAGTCTCCAAGCTGCAAGAGCTGGGGTTGGAAGCTCTCCCTCATCCGCCATACGCACCAGACCTTGCACCTACTATTACTTTTTCCAAAATTTAGACAACTTTTTAGTGGGTAAAAAATTCAATTCCCGGGTAGTACAAAATGCCTTTGAAGAGTTTGTTGCCTCCCGTCCAGCTAATTTTTACAAGAAGGGCATTAATAAACTGCCAATGCGTTGGCAAAGATGCGTCGATTGCATAAGTGATTACTTCGAATAACAGAAATAAAAAAGTTTGAAAAAATAAGTACTTTCACTTATTGCATACCTACCTATTATTGGAGGTAAATAAACAAATGGGTAAATGAGAAGAAACTTACTTAGTTGCACATCTTTGTCAACGTATCGTAGAACCACAGGCCCAATGGGATACAATCTCAATGTCTCTTTGATGACAGCATCGGTGTAAACCATCTTTGATAAATCATCTTTCACCATATCTCTGTCTGTGCCTTCAAATATTTCTACCAACCTGATGGGTTAGAAATGAATAATTATATAACAAGCCACTTTTCAATAGCGATAAAGTGAATCAGGAATTAGTTGCATTATGTTTATTTTCTTTAGTCGTGACTGGTCCTGACAAACTGATTAAATGAAAACAGTTGAATGCGACTTAAGCTAGGTTTAAATAATAATCACAGATATAATAATAGGACAATTGGGTACCCGATTTTAATAAGTTTCATTAGCTATTAGCTTCTCTAATGCTTTTATTTACATTAGTATTATACTTTATTCACTAAAAATGAAGATTCTACAGCCCCTTAGCCAAAATGTCATTCAAGATAAACCTGATTAGAAAACTAATAAATATGTTGTCATAACAAAATAATAGTCAGTAATACAAGAAAATGGAGTTGTTTAATTAACCACTCCATTTTCTTGTATTGTTCAATCAGTGTGTGCATCAGTTGTACTGAGCAACTGTTATTGTTCAAAAATAGATTTAACTTACTCTTTGTACATCTTCCCTTGAGCTTCAGGGTACGTTCCTAATAGCATCATAATATAAGCTAGAAGACAAGAAGTAGTTTCGTATGATGCTACGATTGCCGTATCAACTTCTTCTCTAATTTCTTTGTCAGTAAGAGTATTCTCATCAGATAGTTCAATCAAAAGGTCCATTAGAGTTTTACATTTTATACCTGAAAAAAATAATTTTAACAAAAAGGAACCGACTTCAATGAAAAACTATTCCGAGTACCCAAATCGCGACAATTGTGCCTATGATATTTGAGGAGTTCTCTTGATTTCCTTGGGATCCCATCATCAGATCTCGATATGGTGACGATGGGACCACCTGTAAGCTACGCTCATTCCAATGCAAAAAGAATTTTTGAAATCGGTTCATAAACGACGAAATTATCGCTGAACATACATTAAAAATTCACCAGGTAGTAGAGCCACGCTGATTTCAGCACGAATGGGCCGGCTCGACCCGGCCAGTACTACCCTCACACAGAAGACCATCCTAATAATGACAGCATTCTTGCTGTCGTGTTTCGTTGGTGAGTGTGAGACCGGAGGCCCAATCATTCTGCATCATTCTCCCGCCCTTCGAAGGCCGGGAGAATGATGCAGAATAATCTAACCAGGCTGCCATGGTAGGGGTCACCATGCTACATTGCCTACCCTCACAATAAGCATGGTGACTCCTACTCCTGGATTCTACTCATGCTTTCCATCAGGCAGAGTAGAGTCACTTTGGCAGGCTTAAATATATAAAAAAAAAAAAAAAAAAAAAAGATTTCGACGAATTGAGAACCTCCTGACCGCGTCTCGGTAAACGAAGTGTAGGACGCCCACAGGCGAGGTGGAGTGACGACCTGCGTAAGATGGCTGGCAGGAGCTGGATGCGAGAAGCCCAAAATCGATCACAGTGGTGTGCAATGGGAGAGGCCTATGTCCAGCAGTGGACTGCGATAGGCTGATGATGATGATGATGAGAACCTCCTCCTTTTTTTGAAGTCGGTTAATAACAAGATATGAAAATAATTTAAATCTGTTTTGGGATGTTTTAGTTTCTAACTCCCGTAAAAAGGTGGGGTGTTAAAAGTTTTGTCAAATGAAGGGTAAAATGTAATAAAGTCGACGGGTACAAAGTAAATAAAGTTATCGACAAAATAATGATTTTTAGTTTATTGTACAATCGTTTTAATAAAACAATTCTTTACAATATGACATATTTTTTTTTGGAAATATCACATTATTTCAAGAAATTTTCGTACGTAAAAAAAGTCAACTACGTATGTTCTTTCAAACACTACGAAGTAAATACGACCAAGTAACGTTGGCCGCATTTACACGGGGCCGCGGGACTTTCCCCGTCCATACACAAAAGGACATCAGTCAGTTGACATGCGCTACGTCGGCTTGATTAGATTTTTGTTATTATTTATGTTAAATGAGGTTTTGTGTCTGATATCTGTGATATTTCGAGGGTTTGTTGTAGTCTTCATTTGAATTAGTAAAATCAATAAAGAACGACGGCAACTGTTGAAGCAATTAAGTAGAACAGGAAAATAAGTTACTATTATGAAAACAGAAGATCTAATAAAACTCACAAAATTAAGTGATAATCGTGAAACTGCTGGTGTGAATTAATTTTGTTTAGTAAATATTCAAAGTTGTAAATGTGAAATTCTTAGATTTGTTGTTTGTAGAATAATAAATCTATAAGAGAGGTCATATTTTAAAATACCGACGCATAAACGACCATCTGCCACCTGAATCATTTTACTTCGCTATCATCGTAGATGTTACAATTTACTTCGGTTAATTTTGTGGAAAATGAAGTACCTACCTATTTGTAAGGTGTTTTTTAAGAATGTTAGGGTTAAATAGTCCTTACAAAGAACCCTTATAGTTTCACCATATCAGTTTGTCTATCCGCAGCTTAGCTTAGAGACGTTTGTTCCTACAAATGTCTGGAACGGCGAGAACGATTTTGATGGGACTTTCACTGATAGGTAGCTGATGATATAAGGAGTAATTTAGGCTACTCTTTTAGACTAGCTTCGTACCGCGGCGTTACCCGCGGTACGACAATAACCACGGGTAACACCGCGGAGTTAAGCTAGTATAAAATATAAAGAGAAAACATAACTACCCACTCGTCAGTCGAGTCCGCTCTGTGGACTTTGCCGTGTCAGTCCAGTCAGCTCTGTGGACGCTAACAGAATAAGGGAAGGTCAAAAAAAAAAGATGATTTTCTCTAAATCTATCTATTCTATCTATAATTAAAAATATAAATTGAATGCCTATTACATTTCTTTATGTTTTTTTCTAACATTTCAATGGCCTTTGAAATGCCATTCAAACGTTATGCCATAAAAACCGACTCACCTGGAACGGGAGGGGCCCCATTTGGGGGCCGATTTTATTTTCCAATTCTTGAAAAATTACGATTTTGCCACCACTATATACACAATTTACACATTAAAACACTAAACACTTAATAACATAAACAAAACATCTTAATATCAACTAAAAACTAAGATAACTAAAATTGGCGCCAAAGTACGCGATCAAAAAGCCGTTGAACGCGGCCACATTCCGACGCCGACTGTCAAATAAATTTCTACTAACGAAAAATTGAATTAAATTTGGTTGGATGGACCGGTTCGTTCTTGTTCATTCGTGAACGACAACCGTACAGTAGAAATGGTAGATTTCGCCAAAATAAACCATAAACAAAGGACTTAAAAACGTCCACAGAGCTGACATCAACAGATTTATCCAACTTTTTGGTGTCCGCTGTGTGGACGTCGACTGATGAGAGGCTACACGCAAAGTGGAGGTGATTTTGTTTCTCGTCTAGGCTATATTATATCGTTGGAGAGGTATTTCAAAAATGTACAGAGTAGTTATAGGACATTCTTTTATTCAGTGCTCCGTTTACGAAATATTAAACTTTAAAGTGCAAATGTTTGTAGAGTCAAAAACTATCACGGCTAAGTTACTTGAGAGGCCGACTTGTGGTTAAGCACAAGTCGGCCTCGCAAGTAACTTAGCTGTTTGACTGATAGCTTTTGACTCTACAAACATTTGCACTTGAAATGCAATTGCAAGCGATGATGATGGATTCTAAATACAATGATTTGATAAAACTTTGTGAGCAAAATTTAATACTTCCTAGGTATCACGAATTTTCTTTTATGAATCACGAAACTATAGAGAACGAGATTAATTTATTGTTACTTTTTTATTATGTATCGATAATAATATTTAATTAAATAGCTACGTAAGTTTAAATGTTGATTCAGGTTTTGGTTAATCATCACATAAAAAGAGTTATATATTTTGTTTCTGTGATTATTGTTTGACAGGCTAAAGTAAGTAAAATATGTGTATTTTTTTTATCTAAATGTAATTACGTAATTTCTATTATTTTCAAACGTAATTGGAAAAAAAATATCCTAATAAAAAATATATAACCAAGTTAGAATATTTCATTTGACCGCATTGTGTGTCATTTATTACTTTAGAAATACGACGCATAAAAAGCTATCTACATTATTATGTTCTGTAATAGATCTATTATTAATTAAAGGTTGTTGGGTAGTATTTACCATTAAAATTAAATGTTTCAATAAAATCTTAATACAGTAAATTAAATCAAGTTCAATTTATACACGAAATTTAAAGTCCCTCGTATATACGACCAACTGGCAGTTAACACAATTAGTATTATTTATAATACAATGTAGATGCGAACAACTGCAAAATTTCGTGAAATAACAAGAAATTCCTGAAATAAATATCATATATAAATGTGTAAGAGTGTAAAGATGTATTAATAAAATTTACAGAAAAATCGATTCATTAATTTAAAAAAAAACACACTTTTTAGATCTTTTCGCTCTCCTGTAAAGTAGCTATTTTGCAGATAACTCTTTTTACTTTGCACCCGTCGAAGTAATGTATAAAATCAGATAAATGCAAGTTTTAATTTTATTTTAGAATTTTAGTTAATTCGAGAACATGGGTGGGAGAGTAGGAACGACCCTGTGAGCGTTTGCCAATAGACCTAAATGAATTACCTAGTATATGATTTTGTTTTAATATTTATATTATTTAATAGTTTCAATTCTATATGTTTTCATAGATTGTTTTATTTACATCATTGATTCTCATTCGTTCATTTTGATCAAAGATTAATGTTCGTGCTCTTAATCCATGTAAATAGATTGAATTGTAATTGGAGAATGCAATTCCTCTACGAGTACAATTCTGATATTTTGTTTATGAAATAGTAAGCAGCATATTTAGATATAAATAAATAAATAAATATTTTGGACATCTGACACACAACATCATCTAGTCCCAAGCTAAGCAGAGCTTGTGTTATGAGTACTAGACAACTGATATAAATATATAAACATACTTTTATTTTTTGTAAATATATACATATTATACATAGAAAACACCCAGACTCCGAAACAAATATTTGTGAATCACACAAATAATATTTGGTCCGACCCGGGAATCGAACCCGAGACCTCTTGATCAGCAGCCGCATACGCTAACCACTAGACCAACGAGGCAGTCTATATGAATTCATAACCCCTTTTTTGTTACCCCCCCCCCCCTCTTTATCGTGATTATTTTTGAGTTGCCTGGTACTGACTTGTATACTATGTATGCAAAATACCTGTAGTTTTTCTTTGTTCCTCCCATTCCGCACGTGGTATAGTTTTTATTTGTTCTTTTTTCCGTTTAATAACCTGTAAAACGAATTTTAAAATATTATTACAAATCGATTTCTGAATAACAATGCTTTTATTTCTTGCTTATTGTTAAATACCACTGAATAAAATATGCATGACAGCCTTTGCATTAGGAACCAAATAAGCTTCATATTTATTCAAATTCGAGTTCATAGTCGTAGTTCTCTAGCTTTTGTCCGCGACTCATCCCGCGTGTAAATCGGTTATCGCGGTAAAGTAGCTCATATTTTTTTTCGAAAATTAAAGAAACTACGCCACTGCCTTGGTTGTCTAGTGGTTAGCGTATGCGGCTGCTGATCAAGAGGTCTCGGGTTCGATTCCCGGATCGGACGAATTGTTTGTGTGATCCGCAAATATTTGTTTCGGAGTTTGGGTGTTTTCTATGTATAATATGTATATATTTACAAAAAAGTATGTTGATGTATTTATATCAGTTAACTAGTACCCATAATACAAGCTCTGCTTAGTTTGGGACTAGATGGCGTTGTGTGTAAGATGTCCGAAATATTTATTTATTTACATTACATTGCCATCGGTATAGCATTTTAGCCGTTAGGACTAACAGATAAAAATCCTTTTTTTTTAAAGACAACTCCCGCATTAGGAATATATGTCTTGTGTCGCGAGGGACTTTACAAACACACATGAAACGGACTCAAAGAACACCGAGACTCAAAACAATAATTTCTGGAACACATTAAGTATTGTCCTACGTGGGATTTGAACCCACGACACTTAACACAACTAGGCCA
This sequence comes from Phragmatobia fuliginosa, assembly GCA_932526445.1. Classification (NCBI taxonomy): domain Eukaryota; kingdom Metazoa; phylum Arthropoda; class Insecta; order Lepidoptera; family Erebidae; genus Phragmatobia; species Phragmatobia fuliginosa. The sequence continues at coordinate 6,421,862 of OW052057.1, read as the reverse complement.
ACAGTGCAGTGAAAATTATAAATAAATTATATTAAGATATAAGAGTGTCGTGTGTGAGTGAAGAGTGTTAAATATTGCAAATATTTCAAAATAAATGTGCACTTGTGTTGCTTAATGTCGTATTATTTAAACATCTTACATATTAACGATTAATAAGATTGAAATGAGATAAGAGCCAATAGGTTAGCACATGTGCACCTTGCAGTAGCCGTCACTAGAATGACCGACCGCCATTACTAGTGGCGCGACATAAAACTACTCTATTCGAAAATAATCCGCTCTTATTTAAATGCATTCAATATCGATTACAGAATCGACTAAAACTAAAACAAAACTAAAACATTGAGTTATGATTTCAATAAATCATCATTAACAGTAATGTAATTTATGGTACATAATCACGCGCCGTCATATATATATATATATTAAATTAGTCTTACACTGGAGAAACTTTGATTTGTAATTCAAATATCATTCTGATAAATTAAAGATATAAGTAAATGTATAGTTGGTTAAAACTTCCCTTCTAACAAGTGAGTGAAGTGGACTGTTAAAGACTGTTAATGATGCTGATGATGATGAAAAGTTAAATTAACAACTCACTGTGTTAGACATAGCATTCAAAACTTTAACGACTCGATCCTCGCGTTTTTTTAGGCCAGTGAAACTGTAAATGAATTCACTTTGTAGCCAAAAGTTCTGGAACCTCAAGGCAATAATATTGAAGATTTGATCTACCGAATGCATGTATAGTTTGTTGAATTCCTTGCCTTCATCAGTTGTGATTCCGAAAGCCGTTACTAAAAAAAAGAAACAGTGTTTGGTGAATTGCTTTTAAGAAAATATTGCTCAAGGTTACGTAGAAATACAGTCTTCTAATAGTAGATTTTGTACAAAATCATTCGATTTAAAAGTATTTTTTTATGTTATATCTCAGTCACCTAGGTTCAACATACAGTATAAATTACTTTTTTAATAAAAATAATGTAAATGGCACTATTTATATTGGGTATTACTGATAACTAAACTAACTTTTAAAAAGAAATGGTAAGTATATGCATGAATTCTCTTTTTCAGAACCTTACAAACTTAGTGGGTAAATAGATGTGTCACATGACGGAGATGCCCCGCTGCGTGTGCCTGGCCCCACGCCGCTCTGCTCCGCGCCCCAGCGATTATGAAACAACGCGCGGTTGAAGATCAGGTCCTATCGACCGATCAATCTGCCTAAAGGTTAAGGTAAGATTTACGAGCGCTTAGTGTACAATACACTGGAAGTATATGCCGATGACAAGGGTCTCATACCTCATGTGTTTATCACTGGTGATTTCAACAAGTGCACCGCATTGTTGAACTCACCGGTGTTAAACTCCAAAGAAATCTATTCGTAGGAGCACTCTTCTTCGACGCAGTGAAAGCTTTCGACAAAGTGTGGCACAACGGCTTACTCTATAAGCTTTTCACCTTGGGAGTGCTACATAGGCTCGTGCTCATCATACGAGACTACTTTTCGGACTTTTCGCTACCAAGTGGAAGGCTCACTGTCCTCCCCACACCCCATTAGTGCGGGTGTCCCGCAAGGTTCAGTGCTCTCCCCTATTCTCTTCAAGTTCTACACCAGCGATATCCCACGTCATCGGCTCGTACCGACAGCACTTTTCGTAGACGACACAGCTATCTATTGTGCAGGTCAGAACCCTAAGACAGTAGCCAGGAAACTCCAGACCGCAGCCGATTACTTCAGTGCTTGGTTTTGGAAATGGAGAAAAGAGCTCAACCCCGAGAAGAGCCAGGCGGTGCTGTTTCACAAGAGACGGCTAAGCCTGTATTCCGAGCACACAGATAACCGACCACACCTAGAAGACCTTACAGATAAGGATGTTTGGCACGACTATCTCCTGCGAAAGGCAGGCTAAATATCTCTTGACGATCGTCTGAACTTATTCCACACAGAAGGGCGGTTTGTAATAGGGCCACTTTCGTATTAGGACGCTTACACAGTTTAGTTAACTCACGCTCCAAATTATCATTTAAAAACAAGGTTAGGTTATAAACGTCATGCGTTAGGCCGATCATGACTTACGGTAGTATAGTCTTGCAATACGTTCATAAACACAGGATCTAAAGGTTACAGACAGTACATAATAAATTCATGCGCCGAGCTACGGGAGCAACGTGGTATATGCGTAATATCGAACTTCACATCGACCTACGACTGCCGACCATCAGGCAGTTCATAAAACAGTGCTCTCTTTACTACATTGACTCTGCTTCGACTCACCCCAGCCCTCTAGTGGCTGCGGCTAGTAAATATACACCTAGTACTATTTCACGTATACGTAGGCCTAAACACGTTTTAGTAGACCTAGACGACAATATTACACTCGCTCAACAAAGAACGTACACAGCTAATTACGGTTAGTTTGCCTTAGTTTGCCAGTAACGCCTCAAGCCGAGGTTCGTATTCCACATGGGGTGCTCTTGGGCGATGTTACTTAACAAATGACCGGTTAAGAGCCCTCAGCACTCACAGAAAAGTCCGCGTAAAACTGTAGAGACCATCTGAGGCCAACAGTCATATATCTTCCAAAAAAAAGATCAGTTCCTTTTTTCCCGGAGCGCGGCCTAAGCGCACGTCATTCTCTGCGAGTTGAGCATTTCTTTCACCTTGGAGGCGTCATCGCTGAAGGAACTCTTTAGAACCTCGCCCTGACTGTAATCTGTGTCTACTGTGCTCGCGATCTAAATTGTTCACATCATTGTAATTGTTTTCGTAACAATAAACCATCCTGACCTAGTTCTTGATTTCTCTCATATTTTATTATAACATGGCAACTAAGGCCACCTAAACGCGATACTGGCGCCCAACGTGGGTTGGGTACAAATGGGGTGGTGACAAAAAATAAATATGCATTCTTAAATTTATAAAACCCGTTCCGTATGTTTCCATATAAATCTTACATACATTGTATATTTCTGTCTTTTTTAATTTCTTTATTCTATTTGCATTTTGCAAAAAATTAATACCGATAGATTTAATACCTGCAGCTATTTCCTTATAAAGATGAATGATACTTAGATTTACAGATATGCGACCCTGACCTAATCGAATCAATATTGGCACAGCTATATCGATCGACACGAGTAGCATATCTCTGCTACAATTGTCATTTTTTTGTCGTACTTACCTTTCGATTACATTGGTGCTAATTTTGTTATTGACATCACTAAATTAAAATACACTGAAAGTTATTGTTTGATTATATACTTTATGTAATTTTGCTTAAAGTTCATTTTCCAATAATCTTAGCGTTCGCTATGTTTAGTTCAGAACCAAATAAAAATTACCAAAACAAAATGAACAGAAACACATGCTTGTTTATTGGTTAAAACAATAAAATTTATTTTAACATGAGCAAAATTAGTTAAAGTACTTAACTCAAAACATAATTCTTCATTTGTGTGTTTATCCATATTTTTGTGCAGTTGACCAGATCAACCTAAAAAATTACAAGTACCCTCCAAAAATACTACAAGTGGTTATATTTTATAATGTTTCATAAAAATTATGGTGTGTATTTTGGATGTATTTTAAGATTTATCAATGTTATTTTACGCTAGCTGAGGCAGAAATATACCTATATTATTACTGTAACATACTACAATACTTACAACAGATGGTCTCTAAAGCTATATGCTTCAATGTGGCGAGATGATCAAATTCCCCTCGTCCGACTTCAGCATCGAAATGTTTGACTTGTCTTCTAGCCTGTTCATTAAATACTCCCAGAAAACTGTGGAGTACTTGAAGACTGAATGCTGGGTTCAGGAGCTTACGATGACGCCTCCAAGTTGGCCCTGTTCAATAATATAAACTTATAATGTTATCGGGTCCTATAAGATGGTGGAAGAACGGCGCTTATGCAAGAATAAGTCAACTCGATTGGAGTGATCGGGCTGTCTTACAGAAAACCGATGTTTAGATTAAATTCATGTCGTTGCTTTGCACCGATTGGTTGAATTTACCGGCGATTCAAATGCCTCCTCTTTAATACGTGCTTATTTTGTTTTGGGATGGGAGTAAATAACTATAGTTTTACGGAAGTCCTTTAATTACTTAAGAACTTCCGTTAAACGAATGGAACTAGTTGAGCTCGCTATCCAACTGATATTAAAAACACGAAATTATGTGAGTTGGGCGGTATATAGGTTTCACAAATCTTGAGGACTTCCTCATCGTGCCAACAGAAGGACTTAGTATCACCATTTTATCAGCATATCTGATGTTGTTTATACAAACACCATTTACGTGACATCCTATCTTAGTGCTACCAAGTGCCTCAATCAGTTTGTTTATATGGAGATTGAACAAACGAGGGGAACTTAACCAACCTTGCCTCACCCCACATTCCAGACCATAAAAATCAGAATACGCGCCCGCCCATTTCCCATTTCCCAATGTGTCTTCAACCCTGGGTTAAAAGTTAGTACGGCGTCGTCGCAAAGATGGTTTAAACCTTCAGATTCCTCACTTATTTTGTCTTGCTTGTTCTAATCAGATTCATGATATTGCTATTCCAATTACTATTCCAAATATAATATCCAAAATACACTATTATCTGTTACTAAACAATAAAATCGATAATTCGAAGACGTTATCTCGTTATAAGTTGTTGGTACCAAAACAGTATACCCAGCTACGCTCGTGCCGTCTTCACAATACGCTCCCACTAGCCAGGCAGTCAGTCTGCTCAGCTCTCTGAGTGCTCAGTATCCGGATGTTGACTTATTTTTCATCAAACTGAATGCATTTGTTAAATTTTATATGTTTTTCCTAAATGGTAGGTATTAATATTGATATGCATACATGAACATGTTACTTTTATATTAATTATAATATCTTACTTGTAAGTATGCCTCACAGGTATGGAACCCTATTTACGCCAGTTACATTTCTCGAATTGAAAATATGCAGAGCAAATTTTTGAGGTATATTCAGTACAAATGCCAAACATATCTACCAAATTATCACACTTGCTGTAAAAAGTTCCATTTGCTTCCTCTTTAAGAACGAAGAAAATTAGCAGACCTTTCCTTCATATTTAGCATAGCAGGCGGATCGACTGACGTGACCGAGTTGGTGAACAGGATAGGTCTACGAGTGCCTTCGGCGTATTTTCGGAATTTTAACCTTCTTCACGTCCCTATCTCCCAAACCACCCACAGGCAAAACTTATTTATGATTAGGGCGTGCAACTCGTACAATGCTGCGTGCCAGAGAGTCGACATTGATCTTTTTAACACAAGTCTTACGCAAATGAAGAAGATTTTGTGTAATGAATATTTTGATCACTGATTCCATGTGATGTCGTGCTTGTTGTGTCGTGATTTCATTGTCATCTCTTCCTTGTTTGTGAATGTGTTTATTAAGATTAACTTTATATTATATATCTGTAACTGCCTCGTTGGTCTAGTGGTGAGCGTATGCGACTGCTAATCAAGAGGTCTCGGGTTCAAATCCCGGGTCGGGCCAAAAAGTGTTTTTGGGATTTTCTTAGGAAATTCCTAATAGCAGCCCGGAGTTTGGAAGTTTGGCGGTGATTCACGCCCGTGCCTCGGAGAGCACGTAAAGCCGTCGGTCCCGGTTGTCATGAACATCTATGGCAATCGTTATTGGAAAGTCAGTGCCCTCAAATATACTGACAACTAGTTCAATCTTCGAATTTCAGTTCTCCCTTAGGGTTGCGGAGGTCCGATGCCAGTCGCTCCGTGGAAAAACTGAAATTCAGGTAAAACCGGTTGAACTAGTAGCCGACCCCAAATAAACTTGGGAATAAAGGCTCGGAAGATGATCTGTAAAAACTTTTAATTGGCCTTCATGTAGATTATGAATAAATATTTTTATGATGTAACTAGCTGTAAGTTTTCTAAATCTTAAAATAAAATATAATAAAAAATGAAAAAAATACCACTGTATTATGTTGTAATGGCTCGCTGTACGTGTTGGGCAAACTATAAGTGCAGTGAGCAGTTGAATGAATAAATAAATAAATAAATGATCGATTAGCGTCTAATGATAACGAGGAGTTAAGTAGGTTTGTGCAGGCAGGGATAAGCAGGTTTGTGTGTAATTTGCATGTTTAAAACGAGTTTCGCATTCATGAGTAAATATAATATATTTAGTTAGCGAAGTTTGCATTCCTAATTAATACATAGGTATTTTTATAAAATGTCTTATGACAACTACACTCAGTTCCAAAAATAACGGGTCAGTCACATAAACCCGAATATCTCCCGAACTACGTATGCCATCCTAATGAAACGAAGACTGTTCAATTGAGAATTTAATTATACAGATAAAAAATAAAATAAAACTTAGTTACACCCACAATATTAATCTTAAATTAAAAAAAAACTAAAGTAGTCATATTTTTCTTAAGATTACATTTTTTTTATGATTGCTTTTTTGCTGTTTTTCATCACTGGAGGCTTCATCACGTGGAGGCAATACAAAGTATTAAATGAAGAAAGTGATGAAAAACAGCAAAAAAACAATCATAAAAAAAATGTAATCTTAAGAAAAATATGACTACTTTAGTTTTTTTTTAATTTAAGATTAATATTGTGGGTGTAACTAAGTTTTATTTTATTTTTTATCTGTATAATTAAATTCTCAATTGAACAGTCTTCGTTTCATTAGGATGGCATACGTAGTTCGGGAGATATTCGGGTTTATGTGACTGACCCGTTATTGGTTTATGTGACTGACCCGTTATTTTTGGAACCGGCTATAGTTTTCAAAGTATTATCTATGCCAAATTTCATTGAAATCGATGAGCGGCTTAGCCTTGAAATTGTAACTAATGAACAGAATTACTTTCTAGTTGCATATAGAAATTGTATGGTATGAATGGTATGGGTAAATGGCGTGAAAAATAGATGTTGGCCGTTTCCAGCCGTTTTGTAACACTTTGGTAAGAAACACCGCAATTCAAGAATTTTGCGCGTTTTAATCTTAAAGGATGCAAACTATTAGTATGTTTAACTGTTTTCAAAATTATGTATTAATTTAAGTATGTTAGATTTGATCAATAGAAATGTAACTGATAGAAGTGAAACGGTAACATGATTAAAAACGCTGTGAATTTTAATAGATCCGTTTGGTTAACGGATACAGATGTCAAAAGAGATTATTATTTCAAAATGGAATCATTAGAGCCATGTCCCTAATTTTTTACGAGTATACATAATTTTTAGAGGTTATTATACAAGATGGACCACAAGTTGGTTTAAATTTGAATCGGTAGCTACGACGAGCAGCGACGACGGGTTGGGATGGGGTGGAGGGGCTACGAAGCGCAAGAGCGGCCGATGGGAAATTAGTAACATGGCGTCGTATAGTGATAAACAACGTGTGCTTTGTGTACGCGAGTACTACCGCAACAACGATTCTTTTACTCTATCGTAACGAAAATTTTGCGCTCATTACAACATACAGGCTAAAAATGAAGGTTCGTCGATTAAATTAATTAAAAAATGGGTATAGGAGACAGGTTCAACAATGAATCAACCACGATCTGGCCAACCTAGAACATCAAGAGATTCTGAAAATGTCCAGCGTGTAAGAGCGTCTATTTTCAAAAATCCTGGACTGCCTACTTGGAAGCAATATAACGATTTAGGTGTGCTAAGAATATCTTTGATTTGTGTGCTTCACAAAGATTTAAATTTATATCTGTACATAATTCTAATGGTACAGAAATTAAAGCCTGAAGTTCGTGCTTAAAGGCTCCAATTTGCAAACAAAATTTTAGAGGTTCACCAGCTTTACTGACCACCTCGTAGCCTGGACTTAATGCAAAGTTTTTTACAGTAAATATTCGAGAGGAAATACAAAACCTTTCCCATAATACTTGTGAGACCGTCATTGAAATTTTTTGCTACAGATTGCAGCACTGTCAATAGTCAAGGATCAAATATGGATGATGTGATAAAAAAAACCCGTTTGTGAACTTTAATAATAAATAAACAGTTTTTATCTCACTTATCTAATTTCTTTTACCCACCCTATATAAATCGACTGCCTTGGTGAAAAAAAGATTCAATATGATGTATTAAATGTTACCTGAAGCCAATAAAAGTCCTTCACCCATCCAAGGTTTTCCAAAATCATATGCGAAATGTTTTTGTAAACAGGCATTTGCAGCTGTTAGGTTGTCTTCTGGATCCGAGATTACTGGAACAAAACGACAATAAATTTATGAACACTTCTGTACAAGAGTGTACGTACGACTACTAGTAAGATACAATTGAAAGAATACATAGCCAAGTGGCCTTAGGTGATTGGAAACAATCACTGAGGGTAATCAACGATTGCGCGGTCAGTACCTAAATGGGTGACCGCTTATGGCATGATATGTTATCAGCGTTAACGTTAACGGAGGTCACGTTGAAAGTTAATTGGAGGCCTTAAGGCGGCTTGCCAGACCCCAACCCGCACTCGGCCAGCGTGGGGACGCATGACCTTAACCCTCTCCGGAGAGGAGACCCGGGCCCATCGGTGGAACGTTATGGGTTGTTGATGAGACAATACAAGTAGCTGGAATTATGAACTCTAAAATTATAATGTACTAGCTTTCGCTTGCGGCTCGTCGTTTCTCAGGCTTCACGCCACCAAATTTCATTTAAATCGGTTCAGTAGTTTTGGCGTGAAAACGTGACAGACAGACAGATAGAGTTTCTTTCTCATTTATAATATTCGTAAGAATAAATAGATTTTGTTTTTATTCTACTATGATATTCATTTCCCTGCTTGCTCTTGTGGAGGAACGGGAATCGTGTTCCTCCAACACAAAGGGAGGATCCTCCGACCAGGCGAGGTGATCATGCCTGGTGGGCCACTGCCCAACAGTTGATGTTGGGATGTTGTATATATGCTAATCGAGAATTTCACTTTTGTGATTGAGGATTAGTAGTTACTCCGTATAGATCGTTACGGGTTATTCTTCGTAGTTCAATATTTCTTCGATAGATGGCGCTGTTTTATGTTTTTCGCTTGCACTGTATGTGGAAAATAAGAATCACTGCCAAGAGAAGGAAAACTTGAAACAAACCCTTTACCAACCCGTCTGGCCAGCGTGATATCGTAGGCCAAAACCTCCCTTCAAAGGAGAGGCCTATGTCCAGCAGTGGACTGTTGTAGGCTGTTGATAATGATGATGATGTATGTGGAAGTCGCCACACTCTTCCTAGCCTATCTTTTTGTATTTATATTCAATCCTACCAAAATGAAATGCTCTGTCCGATGGATGGCATGAGTAGAATCCAAGCGTAGTGGTCACCATCCTTATTGTGAATGCAAACAATAGAGCATGATGACCCACACTATGGCGACCTAGTGAGATAGACACACATCATTGGGCCCCCAGTCTCATGCTCACCAACGAAGTATGATAGCATAAAATCTGTTATTTTAGGTTGGTCTTGTATGCGAAGGGATTAAGAATTGTAGTTCGAGTCGGCCGAGTTCATTTTATTGTTACTAAATAAATAAATAAATAAAGTCCGGATTAAGAATACAAAGTGTCACCACCCCTATTCATTCCATGAGTGTCGTAAGAGGCGAATAAAGGAACAAAATAAGCAGCTAACATCACTGCCAAGAAAAGGAATACTTGAAACAAACACTTTACCAACCCGTCTGGCCAGCGTGGTATAGTAGGCCAATACCTGAGTGGGGGGACGCCTGTTTTAACAAAAAAGTATGGTGATGATGAAATAAATAAATTATCGGACATCTTACACACAACATCATCTATCAACATACATTATATATCCACTGTGTTAATTTATGTAAATACAAGAAGCAAATAACTGGTAACTAATTTATGTATATATTTATTATATAGATATTAATTACTTACCAGGTGTAGTAGTAATTAATGTCTGTATGTATTCATTAGAGTTGACACGTCGTCAACGTTTTCCTACCTATTTATTTGTTCAATGAGGAAAAACTATCCTTATAGTACTTATTTAGTTGACTGCCTTGTTGGTCTAGTGGTTAGCGTATGCGGCTGCTGATCAAGAGGTCTCGGGTTCGATTCCCGGGTCAGACCAAATATTTGTGTGATCCACAAATATTTGTTTATAATATTAACTTAGCTGGCATCATCTAATATTATATTAGAATTTAGAGTTAAAAATGTCCTAAGGCGAGAACTTAAACATTTTACTAGGCCGCCATGGTGTGGGTCAACATGCTGCGTTTCCTCCACTCATAATCTACGTAAAATCATTCCATCAGGCAGAGTAGAGTCACTTTGGTAGGTTTAAATATTAACATATATATGTATATATAATACTAGTCACGTTTTAGAGGTATTAAATTTCATAAAATTAAATTGAAAATTAACTGTTTCTTAAAGATTCAAAATAAATGTAATAAGCAAATTCGCATTCTAATAGATAAAATATGCAAATCAAGCATTTTGCATTTATTGTTTTGATGCCCTCAAAAGAATATTAATAAAGCGGCCAAGTGCGAGTCGGACTCGCCCGTGAAGGGGAACCAAGTACACCATATAAAAGTTCTTGTAGTTCGATTATGACGTATTAAAAAAAATACTTACTAGATCTCGTATAAATTAATTTTCGGTGGAAGTTTGCATGGTAATGTACATCATATATTTTTTTAGTTTTATTACCCTCCCTTATTTTAGAAGTTACAGGGGGGGGACACATATTTTACCACTTTGAAAGTGTCTCTCGCGCAAAATATTCAGTTTAGAAAAAAAATTCATTAAAAAACCGTAATATCATTTTTTAAGACCTATCCATAGACTACGTACCTATGGGTTTGATGAAAAATAATTTTTTTGAGTTTCAATTCAAAGTATGGCGAGCCCCCAAAATTTTTTTTTTTTTTCAACTTTTGTGTGAAAATCTTAATGCGGTTTACAGAATACATCTACTTACCAAGTTTTAACAGTATAGTTATTATAGTTTCGGAAAAAAGTGACTGTGACATACGGACGGACAGACAGACAGACATGACGAATCTATAAGGATTCCGTTTTTTGCCATTTGGCTACGGAACCCTAAAAATAACTAAATAGGGTAAAAACATAAAAAAAACAATCAAATTAATTTATTGCTAAGATGTAAACGCATTTTAAAAGTTAACATGATATTTTTAGTCATTTCAGAATGAACATCAGTGAAAAGCTACTATCAGACATAGAGTTTAGTAGTAGAATTCTGTAATATTTATAAGACCTTCTGTATCTTGGACACACAAATAATGATATGAAAAATATACTTACAATAATATATGTCACTTCCAATGAAACCGCACATAACACCACCTTTTTCTAGAGAGATCATTATGGACTTCTTGAGAATATTCCAGAGATCTGTAAACAATAAAAAAAAAATTTTGTCACTATAGTTACATTTAGTTATACCTTTATTCTACCGTGTGGTGACGGATTAAGAATACAGAGTGTCACCACCCCTATTAATCCCGCGGGTGTCGTAAAAGGCGACTAAGGGATAATAGACGGAGAGCCAGTGCGCAAAAAACTGTTTGAATTTACTAAGGCTAATTTTTTTATAGTTCATTACAATGGTTGCGTACACAAACATACTGCGGTCAGTCAAGCGCACCCGAGAACAGGTGACTCAGGTGCGCTATCAAAGATGTCGTACCTGCCGGGGAAAATAAATGAATTTACTAAGGCTGAAAATTGTTATACAACTTGTATATTGAATATAAATTAAAGTTTTAATGGTCAGTCAGCAGAATATGGGGACAGAGCTGGTCAGTCAACCGTAATGTATGTGCAATAAATAAATAATGTGCAATTCATTTACTACACTTCAAAATTTTTGTAAGCTTATTAATTAATGTTTTAAACATAAAAAAAATAGTCAGTCATCGATTTAACGGGACAAGGCCCGTCAGTCAGCAAAAAAAGAAATAAAAATTTCGCGCGCGCGCGCTCGGCGTTGAAAGCGATTTGAACAGGTAAGAGCGCAGGTATATTCGCACGGAAGAGGTCGAAGGTATACACAATAAATGGGGGTCATTGTACCTCTAGTATAGGGATAGATAGACTTTTGTACTGTCTCCAATCGATCACGGGTAGAAAATAAGCGAGGAAAAATATGAATTCGATTGGTTTCAAGGTGATCATTTACCACAATTGGTCAACGATGTCGTCCTTCAACCTCCAGACGAAAATTCAGGTATGCAAATAATAGTTGGCAAAGTAAAAAATAATTATTATGTATTATATATAATTGCATCAGTTATATTAATTTTTCATATTCTCGATCAGAAACTCAATCGGAAACAACCGATATTGACATTTCCGATCACAATGACATCAATGAATTTGATGAGTCGGAGGAAGAATTCGATAATGAATGATTCAATATTCATTTTATTGTATATTTTGTATTTAATAAAGTTATAATATTATTAAATTATAATTAATAATTTTTTTTATTCAATCTAGTCGGTTAAAGTCAATAAATAAAGATTATAGTAAAAAAAGAAGCAAGCCGTCACCTGCGATGCCGAGCGCGCGCGCGAAATTTTCATTTCTTTTTTTTGCTGACTGACGGGCCTTGTCCCGTTAAATCGATGACTGACTATTTTTTTTATGTTTAAAACAATATTTAATACGCCTACAACAATTTTGAAGTGTAGTAAATGAATTGCACATTATTTATTTTTTGCACATACATTACGGCTGACTGACCAGCTCTGTCCCCATATTCTGCTGACTGACCATTAAAACATTAATTTATATGCAATATACAAGTTGTATAACAATTTTCAGCCTTAGTAAATTCATTTATTACCCCGGCAGGTACGACATCTTTGATAGCGCACCTGAGTCACCTGTTCTCAGGTGCGCTTGACTGACCGCAGTATGTTTGTGTACGCAACCATTTTAATGAACTATAAAAAAAATAGCCTTAGTAAATTCAAACAGTTTTTTGCGCACTGGCTCTTGGACCATAAACTTAGAAAGACAACATCAATGCAAAGAGAAGGAAAACTTGAAACCAACCCTATAAGCCGTCTAGCCAGCGTGGCCAAAACCTCCTTTCTAAGTAGAGGCCTATGTCCAGCAGTGGACTGTTAAAGGCTGTTGATGATGATGATAATCTACAATTTCCGTGATTTCACTTCGAAACGTCTATCTGATAAAATGTGATAAAATAACTATCTTTGCAAAGTATATAATTTTAACAAAAAGAAACCGACTTCAAAAAAAAACTATTCCAAGTACCCAAATCGCGACAATTGTGCCTATGATATTTGAGGAGTTCCCTCGATTTCCTAGGGATCCCATCATCAGATCCCGATATGGTGACGATGGGACCACCTGTGAGCTACACCCATTACAATGCAAAAAGAAGTTTTGAAATCGGTTCATAAACGACGAAATTATCGCTGAACATAAATAAAAAAATAAAAAATAAAATAAAAGATTCCGACGAATTGAGAACCTCTTCCTTTTTTTTTTGAAGTCAGTTAAAAATGAAGTCACTTCGGATATTACTTTGACTACCTCGGAGGCTCAGTGGTTACGTATGCGACTGCTGTAAAAATGTTTGTATTTACAAAAAAGAGTTTGTTTATGTATTTATATCAGTTGTTTAGTATCCATAATACAAGGCCTGCTTACTTTGGGAATGGATAGCGTTGTGAGTAAGATGTCCGAAATATTTATTATTATAGTTAATTAATTATTTCTCTATATCTGTTCGTTATTATCTTTTGAAGTACTTAACATATTAACGCAGTTTTCAGCATTACATAAAGTGATTCAAGTGGACGATTTATTTGTGTTTAAAAAAAAAATCCGAAAATTTCAAAGACCTCCGTGCGAAGCCGGGTTGGGTCGCTAGTTGAATATACTCGTGATTCTCTTAATACGTTGTTGCTCATAACGAACTTCGAAACTAACTGATTTTTGTATTTTATTATTATCACGTTTAGATCAATAGATTTGGACAACATATAACAATTGGATAACAATAGAGAATGATCGAAAAGAGATGAGCCTAAACCGCGAGACCGGAGGCCGAATGATAGTGAAAATCTTACTAGGCCGCTATAGTATGGGTGGCCCACGTGCTGCATTGTCGGCATTCACAATGTGTCACTCTTAGATTCTATTTAAGGTCATCATCAGAGTAGATTCATTCGGCATATTCATCATCATCACTACATATTATAAAATAAAGTCCTCCAACGCGTCTGTGTGTTCGCGATAAACTCGAAAAACACTACAGTGATTTAAATGAAATGTTGTAGGTACATTATAGGGTTCCTCGGAACATCTACATACCCAGTATATTACCAGGTAAAAACTAGTATTTTGGCATTCTAAAACTGTTCTCAAAATTCACATTTAATTAAAGTTATAAATATAAAGATGGATAAAGTTTTAAAGGTCAAAAGTTACAAATATCTTTTGTTTTTTGAAATGTTTATTTATTTAAAAAACTTTATGCACTAAATTTGTACATCGGCGGACTTAATGCCTAAGGCATTCTATTTCAGTCAACCTTCAGGTGGTGCAGAAATCTCGATTTTTATGGGTTTTACGCTATTTGAATTTTAATCAATATTGTAGAGAATTAAATTCTTTTCAACTTTTGTATTAAATTAATGTGTCATTTTATAGATTTATTACTGTCAAAATTAATAAAAAATCCTTTTCATTACCGTCTTCAACAAGGTTTGTCTCCAAGTGATTCATGATTTCTGGGTCAAAGGTTCTATCATCATTAATATCGGTCTGATATGCTAAATCATTGGGACAAGCTGCTTGTCCATTAAGTGTTTTGGACAAGCTTGGTCAGTGGGCCGCAAGCTAAAGTGCACCGTAACCCCAGTTTCCTGCATCTACATCTTGAACCACAGCCAATCTTGCTGTTACAGAATATTGTATTGACTAATTCATCTGGAGCAGGTGGTAAAATAATCATGATATGTTCCAAGAATTCATTACGCATTGTCCAACCCCATTATGAAATAAATTAAGAGTTAACGAATTTTCAATAAGATGTACTTAATTATTTTTTACTTTAAATGCAATTAGTGTCCATGAGAATAAAATTAAAATGTAAATAAAGAATATCCCTTACTAATTTTGCAACTACCCATAGAAATGAATATTTTGAGTGTTATTTAATTGATAAATTTTAGAATTATATTATAAAGAAAGATTGAATTTCAGGTAAAAGTTAATAATAATTGATAGTTATATATTCTATAACCATAATACTACGAGTTTTGATCAGGACTACCAGTAGACCCACATGATTCTCTGACCGCGTGCTCTCCGCCGTCTATCTCTATCTACTAGTTTACTTTGATCTGGCAAGGCATGAAATTTAAAGGAAACTAAAATCATTAAAATAAATAAAAGCATTAAACCTCTGAAAATAAGTCGAAGTCGCTTATACTAATATTTACATACTTTTATATGGTCTTAAATTAGGTCCCTATAACTCCTGAAATAAAAAAGTTATTTAAAACGCTATAGTTTTCCTTTAAAGTTCAATATATTTACTACTATTTTGAATTATTTAAAAATTTTTTAAGGCAGCCATTTAGATTTTAGAGGGGGGACGGGATGCCCTCTTTTCATAAAAAAAGTGCTTTAAAGTTGAATAACTCGCAAACGGATACCTAAATTGAAAAATGGTTTTATTAACCTCAAAATCTGTAAAAAGTTTCTTGATAAAAGCTTAGTAATCAAAGTAACTTACGCGTAGTACTTCCAATAAGCAAATGTGCATGGCCAAGGATTGGCAGAACTCCAGGGTACATCGGAGGTAGCTTTGTTGTAGCCTTCAAACGCCTATACCTTGCAGTCCATTTCCACCAGTAGTATAAAAAAATTGCCACAACTCCAAGTATTAAGACCAACATTTTGTCACAAATTTATAAAAATAATTAAAAAAATGAAAATTCGTTTAGTGCTTCTTAAATTATTAATTTAAATATTGTCCTTATTTGTTTTAAGGAATGTCTGCCTGAATCTGTGAAAATGAATAAGGCATCTGGACTCTACTACAGGTTGGATAAGAATGTGAGAAGCTTGAGGCTATAGTTGAACGGAACTATATAATCTATTGACATATTATATATATATGTAATACCCAACGAAATATTTTCTTCTCTGTCCTCCAACCGGTCTTCGAGCTATATCGATTGAGGATTAAATTACATTTTTTTAAATAAAAAAACCGAAACCTGTCATACCTTAGGAGTCAATTTGGAAATATTAGTACAGTTAGTTAGTTTTCCTGGGCGGTTTCCGCACTTAGTCTTATTAGAGTTCCTAATACTGTACTAATATTTTTATAAAAAGCTATAGATTTATTTTTTTATTAGAACCGTCAAATTATGCAACTTTAACAACCTTCAGAGCCAAATTTTGGAAAATTGTTTAAATTCTTTTTTTTTTTTAAATGCTGAGCAAGCTCGAAGTTTCCTATCCTTTCTTCGATTTGTGCTAATATTGTTTTTTTTCTAGGATTGGTCGTGTCCAGGCGAGTGTCGGTGCGGTCGCCAACACTATCTTTCTAAATTCGAAATAATTTCTAAAAATCTATTTGGTTTTTTTAGAGGTAACTCCACAGTAGACACTGTAATGGCTCTTGCATAATTTCGTAAATGTCATTGTATTATGAAAAGATGGCGCCAAGATTGCGCCGAGATTGCAGCAACGTTGAGCCAATACAGCTAGTATTGGCTCAGGCTCAACGCTGCGGCAATTAATAGAGCGTACTAAGAAGCACAGTTCAAAGAAAATAAACTTTTTGACTCCGACAGGCCGTGGCCCACCTCGCAGAGGTGCCGGATGATGCGGGCAGAGAGAACCCTTCCAAACAACTTACCCACCTCATCCAGCACCGTGTTGGCAGCACTGGATGAGCCTATAGGCCGCGACGGAATCGGCAGGCCAGGCTTCTGGATAAGTACCAGCTTCTCGCATTTCCAGCGCTCAGGGAAGCGCCCGGACGCCAGGCTAGCGTCCAACACTTCCCTGAGTCGGTCCGACATGTAGTCGAGGGCTTGGGCTATCACCAACCCTATCAGAATAGGTAACAATTTTGCTCGCTCTTTAGGAGCTTGGTCGTACGTTTATTTACTCATGTGATATAACGGCCTTTTGTAAAACCAACCAATCAGAGAGAGCCTTCGGACAGTTGACGATTTGACGCACGATAGATTGTGATTTAACAGTTTCACTTCGATAGATTTTAATCTACCTAAAACAAATGCGTTAAATTATAAGCTGTAGTTATGGTACACAATCTTTCGACAGTTTACAATCTCGAGAGATAGATTATAATCTAACGGTGTTTACAATTTCACGGTGAATATAGTCACCGTTCTTGGAAAGTAGACTGAAGTAGGCGGCTTACTAAACAACGCATGGGTTTATATAGTTTGTTTTTTTATTTAAGCTTAACAAAGTGACTCTACTCTGCCTGATCGAAAGCATGAGTAAAATCCATTAGTAGAGATCACCATCCTCATTGTGAGGGTAGGCAATGAAGCATGGGTTTAAGGAGAACATTTAATAGGTATACTGTTTCTGAAAGTATGTCGTGACCATTGATGTATTAAAAAACCCAAGATACACACTCAGCGTCTCAAAACCGTCCTCATAAAATACGAGCACAATTGCTCCTTTTTCAAATAGTCTCGCGTCGCTCGCGTCTCTGTGCGCACGTTAAAAATACTGAAGTGTCCGTGAGGAATTGTAAAAATATTACGTCAAGAACGTTAAAAAAGGATGGGATATTGTATTTTCGGTAAGTAAAAGAGTTTGTTAATTTGTTTTTGTTGTTTTTGTGACTAAATATCGGAAGCAACATGTGATTTTGATTTAATTTGTCTAAAACTTTACTCAACGGTCCAAGTATAATACGACAAATTTCAATGGCCGCTTTTTCAGTGTGAGAACGACTATTACACAACCTTTTATTTTAGTCGCATAATCCAAACGACCCTGTTCTTATTCAAAACTTCGATAGTAAAATTTGATTGGTCATGGTACACTGCTTTGTAATAAAAACTTTAACCAATGCGCGTAAGGTTGAATTTGCAAAAGATATGTTTATAGCATAACTAAAACTACCCACATTGATATTTTTATACATCAATGACTAAGTGGGACAGTTTCGTATGCCGCTTTTGTTTGAGACTGTGCATCTAGGGTTTTTATATATCAATGGTCGTGACACATTTTTGAGTTCTCTAAATCTTTAATCTATTGAGTATGCTCGTATATCTAATAAACTCAAATTTTAGTCTATTTTGGTTAATCTATGGAACGTCTGTACCAATTTTCACGAGACTTTCACTAACAAATATGTGATTCTTTTAATAAGTAACCTAGGCCACTTACTTTCATTTCATAAAAAAAATTAAAGCTAATTAAATTGTGAACAATTTATCAATCCATCCAAGCGCAGCTAGTATTCAATAATTTTTATCATCATCATCAACAGCCTTCAACAGTCCACTGCTGGACATAGGCCTCTCCTTAGAAAGGAGGTTTTGGCCTACTATACAACGCTGGCAAGACGAGTTGGTATAGGGTTGGCTGAGTCCAGAAGGAAATCCCCTCCCTGGACTCCTTCCAATACACAGGCGCAGAGAGGGTCACACCGTGTGGTTTTAGTCGGGTCGAGTCCGACACACCACCCCGCCGTAACCCCCGACGGGGTGACGATCCGTGGGGATTTCCACACGTAAAAAAAAAAAAGGGTTGGTTTCAAGTTTTCCTTCTCTTTGCATTGATGTGGTCTTGCATAGTTTATCCCTAGTCGCCTTTTACGACACCCGCGGGATGAATAGGGGTGGTGACACTCTGTATTCTTAATCCGTCACCACACGGATAGTTATGTTATCTATAATAATTTTTATATAATAAAAGTTTTTGCTTTCAATGTCACTTAAGACTACAAAGTAAATATATGAATGCTTAAACACGTGTGTTAAAATTGTTGGCATAACAGTAATAACTACCTAACTAAAATTGGCTGTGGTTTGTAAACAATGTTCTACCTAAGTAATAAATATACATCTTCATTATGTTGAAGTTATATGTCATATCCTGGGGAAATGTGACCGCTGCAAACGACTCGAGATAGGTGGCACCCCCGGTGCGGCCGGGGGATGTCGTCTAAAGCGGGTTGATGTTCCGCCTCTTACTCGACAGAGCGGTGAGTGGCGCAACAACGTCCTGCCCCGGGGTTGAGTCCCATCACCCCGGGCTGTACCCCACTAGCAGATTCCGGTGTCCCAAGAAGCCGCTGATGCGATCCTGGTATTCCTCCTGACAGCCGAGTTAGGCCCACACACGCCTTTCGTTTACCCCACGAAGAGCATGGCGCAAAAAGCATTCCCCGCGTAAAAAAAAAGTTCATTCTAGTATCATACTTTTAACACAATACTTTAAACTTAACACTGACTTATTAAAATTTGTTTTGTCACGTTACAGTAAATCAATTATAATTGAATAATTGAAAAAGTGTTTGAATGTAACGGAGAATACATTTATTATTCCACAAATTAATTGTTTCACCTCATAATGAGCTACGCAAAACTTTTAGTTTTGCATACGTATGAGCATTATAATATTCGACCACCTTGGTGGAGCACTGGTAGTGTATGAGACTGCTGTATAGGCTGTGCTTGAGGACTCGATTTCAAGTCCTATGTCGGACCAAATTAATTGTATGATGTACGAGTACTTATATTTGCTTTGGAATGTGGGTGTAAACCGTGTAAAGTTATAGTAAATAAAATAACATTTGTATATTCAAATATTTATAAGTATTATAATTTAAATGTTTATTTCTTTTTTGTTTTTATGTTTAATTTCGATTTTTTTATTAACCTCGTAAGGCCCAACCTAAATTTAGGACGATATACACTGCGACCCAATGTACTAAAAAAAGGCGCAAGTAGTTGCGGCCCAGAACTTTGGTTTAGTAAAAAAGTGTTAAAATGTAATGTTTTTGGCAAAATTATTTTAGGGGGTATTTCCATACCAAAAGTTAACTATTCCATGCAAAAAATATGTAGAAATAATTTGTCCTTTTTTTAGGTTACTGGGTCATAGTTTTAAGTATAATTGTTCGAAAAAATCAAATTTAGTAAATTTTTGATCGAGTCATAATTTTAGGTCGCTGGGCCGTAATTTAATAATTTTAAAAACTGTCTTGAGCCGGAACGTCAAACAATTTTTGTTATTAAATTAGGTCGTTGGGCCTTACGAGGTTAAACATAAAACACCTTTAACCAGTCATACAATACCGACATCTAAATCTAAGGCCAGTTAAATACTTCTGATTCTCCTTTCAAAGTGCTGAAACTAAGCTCTTTCTTCTATATATATTTCGTGTCCGGATACTGGTTTCAGGATGAAGTCGAATCGTAGCTGTAGATTGGAGTCGTCTGCTGTGACCTTGTAGCGACGCAAGAAATGTACCAGCGTGGTCTTCATAGATATCATGGCGTAGGTTTTACCTACAAAAGTAATTTATGTAGCTGATATTTAATGAATCCACAAAAGATGTACAATAAACTGATGCAGGTATAAATAATTGTCGACATTCTCTTTTGCTTCTACTATATTACGTGTGCTCTCCTAGCTAAGTTGCATTCTACTAATGTCGGGATGACGTAATGTCAGCACTAAGTCACGTGGTTAAAACAAAACAGCCATTAACTATTGTAGAAAAAGTATCGACGCTAAACCTTTTCAGCTTGGGTTCTTACCCATTTTTAGTAGTATGTAGCATTTACCTACTCTTAGTGCGTTCACCTTTACGCATTTAGCATCTTTAAGATGTTAAACATTCGACATGTAAAAATATATAAATATACAATATATATGTATGACTAGCTAACCCACATAGCCAGGCTCGACTACGGCTGCTGTTGCCCGTTGCGTGAAGTTATACCGCGTTAGCAAATTTGATTTCCATGAGATATGCTTTTTTTTTCGTGTGGAAAATCATCACAGACCGTCACCATACCGGGGGTTACGGCGAGGTGGTGTGTCGGACTCGAACCGACTTAAAACACATGGTGTGCCCTCTCTGCGCTTCTCTGTTTAGGAGGAGGAGAAGTCCAGGGTCAGATCTACTACTGGACTCCTTCCAGCGCCTGCCCGCTCCTGATGCGGGCACCGTCTCTGTACGACGACCCTCTCTTAGGCGGCGTCCGCCCCCTCGCTGTCCATAAGATATGCTAACGCAGCCTCTTTTTTGAACTTTTAAAGGAGAACAATTATGTCGTACATGGGTTTTGCTTGTAGCGGATCCTAATTTAATTATATGTATTATTGAGTTATAATATTGTGATTTGTTTGTTTTGTTTGTGTTCAGTAATTAATACTTTTAAGTCATTTAAATATTTAATTTATAGTGTTCTATGTTTTAATATATATATTTGTTAACATTTGTTATTACTATAACGCGCACGGAACCCTATACCTATTTCGAAACTTCAACCGTCTACGCAGCACAGGCAGCGAAAGCTCTCAAGAGAAAAAAAAACCGATTTTGAAACATTTTTCATCTGTGCTCAGTTCCTATTGGTCTTAGATCGTATATACCCTTATAGCCTTTCTCGATAAATGGTCTAACCAACACTGAAATAATTTTTGAAATCGGACTAGTAGTTAGACCACTGCTGGACATAGGCCTCTCCTTAGAAAGGAGGTTTTGGCGTACTATACCACGCTGGCCAGACGGATTGGTATAGGGTTGGTTTCAAGTTTTCCTTCTCTTTGCATTGATGTTGTCTTGCGTAGTTTATCCCTTAGTCGCCTTTTACGACACCCGCGGGATGAATTGCGGTGGTGACACCCTGTATTCTTAATCCGTCACCACACGGACAGTTTAAATATTTTTACCGATTGTATATAAAAAAGTAACACATATAATTGTGATAGGTTTATATGAACTTACCCAAACAAGAGCGTTTGCCCAAGCTGAATCCCATGAATGCATTTGGATTGATTGGCGTATCTTCGCTAAGCCATCTCTCTGGCCTAAAGGTGTCCGCATCTTTACCCCATACAGGATGGCAGTGAGCACCATGCAAGAGTATTACGCATTCGCTCCCTGCACGCATCGTATAATTTTCTACGAAGATCAGATAAAGTGTAAGTTAAATAAAGTTATAGTTATAAATGTCATCCTTTTGTTACTAATACATACAATTCTGGTGTAAGTAAGCATAAACTTATGTAGGGATCAAAGTTCTTTACTTAAACATAAATTACACATTCTTCAATTCTCTATCAACCATTTTCAAAGAAACAATGAAAAGATGGCGCAATGTCCTAATATCGATTAATTTATAACATAGCTTGACTGCCTTGTTGGTCTAGTGGTTAGCGTATGCGGCTGCTGATCAAATATTTGTGATCCGCAAATATTTGTTTCGGAGTCTGGGTGTTTTTCTATGTATATTATGTTTACAAAAAAAAACATGTCTATGTATTTATATCAGTTGTTTAGTACGGTTTCGTACTTACAGTTTGGAAAGGAAGATACTGATTTGAGAATGGTTGAGGCGTTCGAGCACTTTAGATAGGAAAGGGCAAAATAGTTATGGGTCGAAAGTCAGAAAAGAAGTGGCTTAATAGTGGCTATTATTACTGTCACTAATGATGGATAGTACATTAAATATATGTATACTCACTAAGCTTGACATCCTTTTCCACATGTCTAAGAGTAAGCGGTCCAGCTGTGAAGACACGTAAACTTTCTTTGATAACAGCTTCTGTGTATACAAGCTTACTGAAGTCATCTTTTCCGACATCCCTGTCTGTTCCAAAAATGTCCTTTATCCTTGAAAACACAATTTATAAACTTAGAAAGTTATGTCACTTATGGGACAAGACAAGCACTCACATTTTTCTACGTATGAGCCTGTCAATGCAACTGCACTCTGCATCTCTGATAAGTAGAATCAACTATACTAATTCCGAATGTAGAATGATGACCAAAACTATGGCGCCCTATTGATAAGCAGCTCAATAGGACATCATAGTGTCATACAGAAGCACGGTCTCTCACTCATCAACGAAACACGACGTACGAAGTCTATGACTCGGAACCCTTAGGCTAAGTACACATGAAGCGTTTTTCTCCCGTGCCCGCTGCGGTCGTGGAACTGCGGTTTTTTTTCTATACACACGAAACCGGTTATTTGCGCGGTTACGCGGCCGTCGCGGTTGCGATCTTCGCCCGCCACGTTTGCGGGCAATGATCGCAAGACAGGCGGTTGAGGTTCAGACCGCCATGGACACACACCAGAAACGAGCTGTTGCGATATATTTACTTCACAGAAGAATTAAAAAAAGAAAGACCAGAAGGTTTTGGGTGCATCCACTAATTCAAATATATAAACATCCCGAGGTATACAAACATGTCACGATGCGGTCGCCCGCCAAGCGAACGAAGAGCGCGCGGCCGCAACCCGCCGAGCAAATAACCGGTTTCGTGTGTATAGAAAAAAAACCGCAGTTCCACCACCGCAGCGGGCACGGGAGAAAAACGCTTCATGTGTACTTAGCCTTATAGATTTGTCATGTCCGTCGGTCCTCGACCTACCGTCCAAACGGCAAGTGCTAGAAAAATGAAACTTTGCATAAATATGTGTTGTAATTACGTCGACAAAGTGCTACAATAAAATTAAAAAAAAAATAAAAATATAGGGTACCTCTCCTACACCAAAAGTGGCGATGTTTTTTTTTCTCGCGGATACCCCATCGTGTGGGTTATCATAGGTCTTTTAAAAACAATAAAGGGTTTCTAAGCCATGTTTTTGATTTAGGTATCCGTTTGCGAGAAATTCCACTTTAAAGGACACTTTTTTGTAAAAACAGGGCGTCCCCCCCCCTCTAAAAGCTAAACGGCTAGCTTAAAAAACTTGGGAAAATTCGTGATGGTGGACCAGACAATGAACTTTAAAGGAAAACTGTAACGGATTAGATGACATTTTGAGTTCAGGAGTTATAGAGGCTTAACTTGTATAATGCGCTCACTTGGAAAACGTCATACAAAATTAACGCATTAAAACGTAAACATAACAATTATCCATTGGATACGATTTTAAATCCTCGTACCATTATGGGTGACTGAGGAATCCTTTTCTGTGCGTGGCCTGACACGCACTTGGCCGATTTTTTAGGTTTATTTTCAGTAAGAACACACACATTATCTTTGTATATTGACATAATTTTAAATATAAATTAATGTTTTGGACATTTTACACACAACACCAACCAGTCTTAAACTAACCAGAGCTTATATTGGTACTAGACAAATGTGATAAATCCATAAACTGGTTTTATTTTGAAAATTCATACATATTATACATAGAAAACACCCAAACTCCGAAAAAAATATTTGCGGATCACACACACGCATGAACACTAGGTCCAACTCGGGAATCTAACCCAAGACCTCTTGATCAGCAGCCACATATGCTACCACTACGCCACCGAAGCAGTCAGTTTTTTGGTACCACTTATACGCTTAATTTTGCTTATACAAAAAACATTTTTTTCAGAATCTCCTGAGGCTAGATATAATCTGGCATTCAGCAATATCTAGAGATCGAAATTTAAGGAAACTACTATAATTTTTAAGAAGTTCATGACTGCCAAAAGTAAGTGATCTGTTTTACAGTTAAGAATTCTTATATAGGAAGAATGGAGGTGCCAATTATAGCACATAGTGTGTCTACGTGTTCTAGAACTTACTCCCTATACATTTTTTCTTGAACTATTGAATGTGTCCCCAATAGCATCATGATGTAACCCAATAAATTTGAACTAGTATCGAAACCGGTGATTATTGCTGTATCTACTTCTTCTCTGATTTCCTTGTCTGTCAAAGCTTTATCTTCTAATTCCAGTAGAAGATCTAAGAAAGGTTTGTACTTAATATCTGCAACAATATTACATTTACTGTGATGGTAAAGGTCTCGAGAATCTTGTGATCATCTTTCGTTGATTTTTTTCCTGATCGATCTGATTTAAATAAATAAATATTTCGGACATCTAATCATGAGGCATACTAAGCGGAGCTTTTACTATGGGTACTAGACAATAAATTGATATAAATAAATAAATTGATATAAATAAAAACGTAGTGTAGTGTAGGACGTCCACAGGCCAGGTGGAGTGATGATTTGCGCAGGACGGCTGGCAGGAGCTGGATGCGAGTAGCCGAGGATCGAACTAAGTGGCGTGCAATTGGAGAGGCCTATGTCCAGCAGTGGACTGCGATAGGCTGATGATGATGATGAAATAAATAAACATAATTTTTTAATATATCCATATTATAAATAGAAAACACGAAACTCCGAAACAAATATTTGTAGATTATACAAACATTTGGTTCGACCCGGGAATCGGACGTGAAACCTCTTGATCAGCAATCGCATATGATTATAACTAGACCAACAAAGCAGTGTAAAAGTAGTATCTGATTCTGTCTGATCAAAGTCTATGTCTGATTTAAAAAATATCTTAGTTCCAGTTTCCTGCGAGAGCGTGATATCACCACGGTGGAGGCGTTTTAATTCTAATGGTACGTTTACACGCTTGCCGAGCCTTGGCAAACTGCAAACAGTCTCAAGCCTTCACAAATCTCGTTTGGCGTTTGAAAGGCGTTTATACGCTTGTGAATTGTCAGTCTGCAATATACATCCAAGCATGGTGGACACCGAACTTCTGACGGCTATTGCACTTGGTTCAATCTCTCTTTTTTGGTCATGGTCATCAATATCTCTTTTTTATTTTTTATTGCCTTTACTGGCCTTCCAGTAAGTTCAGCAAGACGAATCCATGCATCTGCTTGTTTCTTCTTATCTTTATGATTTTCATCTTTCGGATTCCAGATGCATGGTTCCATTTGGTAAGGTTCTAGAAACGAAAGACTCTCCTCATTCGACCAGCAACTCATTTTTTATTTATTTTTTTGTAAAATAAAGCAAGCGTGTACTCGCCTCGAGATCACAATGGCTACTAAACGCGAACCAACATGTAAATGCATCGCAAGCGCTTGCCACAATCGCCCTTTGATCTGCGTAAAAAAAACGACACTCGACTGGATCGGAAGCAAGCAGGCACAAGCCCACGCAAGCCAAGCCAAACGCCCTTTTTACATGCTTGCGATTGTCGATCCTTGCCAAGGCTTGGCAAGCCTTTAAACGTACCATTATATGTCACTCCCATGGTAATACATGGCCATATATACCTACTTTGATCATAGCCAAGGTGCCCTAGGTGATTCGAAACAATCACCGATGGTAAGCACCGATTTCGCGGTCAGTACCTGGATGTGTGACCGATTGTATCTTATACTTATACCATGATTGTATCCATGATTCGGAGCTCACGCTCAACAGTCGGTTCCGGTGGGATAACAGCCGTAAAGCGTAATTGCAACGTTAAAAACGTTATACGGTAAGATTACATGCAACCACAGCGTTGTCTTGCCAGTCCTCAACTCTACCAACATGGGGACATATGGCCTTAACCCTCTTCTGAGCGAAGACTGGAGACTGTAGTGGGACTAAGAATAGATTTTTATAACACCTACCTGATGTGTTTTTCTCATCTTCTTCATCGCTATTAGCTATAACTGCTTTTTTCGTTTGAATGACCTGTTATAAAAATAATAATAATCATAATATATATCTATTTGCAATATAGAAGTACAAGTCTGTGTATTATAAGCTATAACGGCGGTAGTTGTCATTTTTTTGGCGCCATCGCTTCACTGCTCTAGGGCATAAAAAGCGGCAAAGTGCGAGTCGGACTCGCCCATAAAGGGTTCCGTATCAGCAAGTAACATCTTATAAAAGTGCTTGTAGTACGTTGATTGAATGAAAGGTAAATTGCGGTTTACGATTTATGACGTATTAAAAAAAAACTATTTACTAGATCTCGTTCAAACCAATTTTCGGTAGTGGTAGTTTACATGGTAATGTATAGCATATAGTTTTTTTAGTTTTATCACTCTCTTATTTTAGAAGTTATAGAGGGGGGGGACACATTTTTCCATTTTGGAAGTGTCTCTCGCGCAAACTATTCACGTTAGAAAAAAATGATATTAGAAACCTCATCATCATTTTTGAACATCTATCCATAGATAGCCCCACACGTATGAGCTTGATGAAAAAATTTTTTTGAGTATCAGTTCCAAGTATGGGGACCCCCAAAATGTATTGTTTTTTTTTTCCATGTTTATGTGGAAATCTTAATGCGGTTCACAGATTACATCTACTAACCAAGTTTCAAAAATATAGTTCTAATGGTTTCGGAAAAAAGTGGTTGTGACATACGGACGGACAGACAGACAGACATCACGAATCTATAAGGGTTCCGTTTTTTGCCATTTGGCTACGGAACCCTAAAAAGGGCAGCTCCGTTGTGTCTGAATTGCGGTAGGTGCGTGGAAATCTCTGTCTAACAGCTAGTGCTGCCCTAAGTGACCGCCCTTGCTGTAGAACTAACTGTATTTTTTTTAGATTCGTTACTTTATTCACGGTTGTTTGTGTCTAATTGAATTTCTAAGTTTATTTTATATTTAATTAACATAATAATAAATTGTTTAGAATTATAATTATTTTTTATTATTTTTCACTTCTGAACGCTAAGACTATATACATTAGGAATCACAGCATATTCTACCACAAGTGGCGTAAAAAAAAAAAAAAAAAATTAAAAAATCACACATGACAAATTTACTGATTTATTTTTGCGGAACCCTCGTACACAAAATAGTTTTAAGCTATTGTATAGCTTTTATCACGGGCTTTGAGCGCAGCGACCGAATCAAGAAATTCCGTAACGAAAAAACCTAACCCCCTAAAAAAGGATAAAGAATATGACTGTAACTATAGTGCGGCAAGAAAGTGGCGGCTCTGTGCTCTATAGGCAGATTAGCGCATGCGTGCTGCCGCCACTGGCCGCGGCCGTTATCGGTTGCCTTGATAACAGTAATTCTAAATTCTTCTTCTTTTTTTTATTTGGTTCTTTTATTCCATAGATACGTTGATATTACTATTATGTTCTCTGTTTAGTTGTCATTGTCTTTCGGTTGATAATTATATTGTTTGGCAATAATATTGTTAGAATGTATGTTGGTAAAAAGACAGTGTATATTGTTTTGTATACTTGAATTAATATCAAAGAAAAAAAATACCTACTGCTTAGATAAAAAATAAAAAAAGAATTAAGTATAATTGCATTAGTTGGTAAAAAAAAATGCTATGCAATAGCTTTACCGCGGCAGTCCCCGAGTGCCACAGGACTTTTTTTTGAGAAATGAGTATGTCAGCGTATTGATTATTTTAGCTGGCAACACTGTTCTATCTGAAGTTAAGACACTGACGCAACACCGGGCACTGGCGCGTAGGACTGGTGGGGCGAGGATAAATATCGTGAGCACTACGTGTTCGATGGAGTGTATTATTTAATATTATTAATCATGGGCTGCTATTCAATGTCCTAACTGTATTTTGCGATCGAAAGCTACAATAAAGTGATTGTACGCGAATATTATCCTCGCCGTTATCCAAAATCGTAAAATGTACCTCGCAAATACAAAATTGAAAGAATAGCATGCTTACGTTACTATTTTATGTAGCACTGGATGGAACGATAAATGATGATGTAATTATAGGCAGTGATTTTTAAGAATCTGATCTTTGTTTTGAAACCAATTCCTCTTTGCTTCCATGGATGTTGCCAGAACAATTGTTTCGTCAGCATATCGGAGATTTGAAAATCTTTTTCTACCTATAGGAAAACCTGTCTCCCAGTTTGTGTATAGTATATAGTGTGCAATGCTTCGAAAGACTACTCCGTGGCCCAACAAGTTTCGTCAGCAGCCCGTGGTGTTCCGCTGCTTGGTTCGGTTCACTTTCATTTTCAAACGTATACGAAAAGAATGAATTGCAGGAAGCGTTCAATGAATTTCATGGGACTTTTAAGTTGTTTTTTGATCTGTGTTTTCCAATCATTACAAGAAAGAGATCGACTAAAAATAGCAATAATAAATGGTTAACTAAGGGAATCAGAGAATCCTGTTTGAGGAAAAGATATCTATATCTCAGCCAACTGCAAAATAAATCGAAAAACATAACATTTAATAAGAAATATAAACTATATAGCAATATTCTCAAAAAGTGCATTTATAAATCCAGACTACTACAGAGTGGAAGATATATAGCTCGTAAAAAAAATAAATGTAAAGCAACTTGAACACCCCAAAAGCTAAGAGAACTGCCCTTAAAATTGTTTAAAGCACGCCTAAAAAAATGGCTAACTGAAAAATGTTTCTACACTATCAAAGAATATTTAGAGTCTAGAATTGTATAAATAGTTAGGAATCTATTCGTAATATTTATTTAGTTATTGTTTCCCTTAGTCTTCCCTTTTTTTATTTTTGTTAGAATTATATAAAGATAACAAATTTAATGATATAATAAATTTTAGTCTTATGTTAAGTGACTTCTAAACTATAGCCGGTTCCAAAAATAACGGGTCAGTCACATAAACCAATAACGGGTCAGTCACATAAACCCGAATATCTCCCGAACTACGTATGCCATCCTAATGAAACGAAGACTGTTTAATTGAGAATTTAATTATACAGATAAAAAATAAAATAAAACTTAGTTACACCCACAATATTAATCTTAAATTAAAAAAAAACTAAAGTAGTCATATTTTTCTTAAGATTACATTTTTTTTATGATTGTTTTTTTGCTGTTTTTCATCACTTTCTTCATTTAATACTTTGTATTGCCTCCACGTGATGAAGCCTCCAGTGATGAAAAACAGCAAAAAAACAATCATAAAAAAAATGTAATCTTAAGAAAAATATGACTACTTTAGTTTTTTTTTAATTTAAGATTAATATTGTGGGTGTAACTAAGTTTTATTTTATTTTTTATCTGTATAATTAAATTCTCAATTGAACAGTCTTCGTTTCATTAGGATGGCATACGTAATTCGGGAGATATTCGGGTTTATGTGACTGACCCGTTATTTTTGGAACCGAGTGTAGTTAATCTAAATGTAATATCTAATTAGGAATATTTTATGTAGATTCCCTTTATCAATTATTAAATATTTGCATGCTATCTATATATGGCGAAATGTGTCTCGCACTTTAGACATTAAAAACCACCTATTATAAAAACCACATTTTTTGCAAATAAAGATTTATTATTATTATTATTATTATAACAGATATAAATGAAAATATTAATGACGGAATTCCAAAAACCCAAATTGACAGTATAACTAAAAATAATAGGACATTTGAAGACCCCAAGGAAATAAGTGACATGTTTAATGAATATTATATACAATTGACAAATAGTTATGATTTTAAATATAACGATGACGAGATCAAGTAGACCATTAATACTGAAATAAGACAAACAATTTTCCTTAAACCTACGGATGCTATGGATATATTTCAAGTTATTAAAAATCTGAAAAATACAAGTACATCAGGAGTAGATGAAATAACGACCAATGTTATAAAATTATGCGCTAAGTTAATATGTAAACCACTGTCTTACCTAATAAACTTATCTTTTGAGGAAGGCTAATTCCCAAAGATCTTAAAAAACACCGTAGTCAAGCCTCTTTTTAAAAAAGGATATCATAGTGATATGGAAAACTACAGGCCCGTGGCACTAATACCAATAATGTAAAAAATCTTTGAGAAGATAATGCTGAAAAGACTTCAGGATTTTACTACAAAACACCATATACTTAATGATAATTTGGGTTTAGACAGCAGTACCACCTCGTTGGCCTGTTTTGATTCAATCAAAACTGTTACCCAAGTGGATCCACGAAATTAAATTTTATACTGCTTATGCACAAACTAGAAACCTGTGCTATAAGGGGTAAAGCGAACGACTGGCTAAGAAATTATCTACAGTGTAGACAACATCTACAGCTAATGATACGACTCTTATAGTAAAGCGTGAAGGCAGTGACTATGAGAACGAAATAACTGAAGCTTTTAATGATATAATAAACTGGTTAAAGACAAACAATTTAAAAATTAATGTGAATAAAACAAAATTAATCCAATTCCAAACGTACAAAAATAACCAATATATTTGAACGTTAAATATAACAATATGAACATTGAAAAAGTGGTAACCACAACATTTCTTGGCTTAAAGTTAGATCAAAATTGTGACTGGAAAAGTCACGTAGAAGGCGTCTGTGATAAACTCGACAGGTTTGTTTATGCATTAAAGAGTGTGCGGGTTACAGTATCGGTCGAGGCTGCACTCTGTGCATATCATGGCTACGTTTCGTCTGTTCTGTCGTATGGTCTTTTGTTGTGGGGCAATTCAGTGGACGTCATCAAAGCATTTAAGGTGCAAAAAAATTGTGTGAGAGCAATTTGTGGAGCGGGTTTTATGGATAGTTGTAAACCTATATTTAAGAAATTTAACATTCTGCCATTACCGTGCATGTATATTAGAGAGCTATGCATATTTGTGCGATAACACCCGAAATATTTTTCCAAGCATGAAGATGTTTCCAAACGAAATGTAGCATCTAGAGATAGACATAAGTTACATTTTCCTCAATGCCTCAATGTAGGCTCCAAATGTATAAGAGGAACTCTTATGTAAATGCTATAAAGGTCTACAATAAATTGCCAAATAGGTTTAAAGAGCTACCCCTAATTAATTTTAAAAAAGACTTGACGCAATGGTTAAAGGAGAAATGTTTTTACGATTTGACTGAATTTATGTCATATCGTGAGGAAGGGAAGTAACGGTATAGAGTATTGATATAATTATTTTTTAAACCAATTTTATCATTTTGACATAGACAATAGCCGTGAACAATTTATAATTAATGTACCTAGTTATAAATATTCTAGAATTTATTTGACGAAATTTAAATTTCCTTTGTTGGCTTACCGAAATGATAATTTTGACATTGCTTGTAATAATTAATTTAATTTAATTCATATAGATAATTGCTGATTAAATAATTTCATTTTAATATACCTAACTAATATTTGCATACCATGTATACTGGTAGGATGTGTTTAGGTAAATGGGACGTGTTTAATTTTAAGATAATACTTTGTACACCTTTTTTTATGGAGAATGCTTTTTGTAACATACCCTTCTTGGGGGGACAAGAAAGGGGGTGTGTGTGGAACTCCCGAGCAACCGGTCTACCCCATTAACCCTGCAGCGGCCTACCTCGGCAGTCCGGAGAAATACCAGGATCGCAACAGCAGCTTCTGGTGTCCCCCCTGCCATACCCCACAAATGGGGTACATCCCGGAGTGACTGGACTCAACTCCAGGGCAGGGCGCTGTTGCGCCTCTCACTGCGCTGTGCAGTACGAGGCGGAACATCGACCCACCTTAAACGACACCTCCCCGGCCGCACCGGGGTGTCACCTGTCTCGGTCACATCTCCCCAGGGTGTGACCGCAGCGACCGTTAAGCGACGATTGAAAAATTGAAAAACGTGCCGTACGAGCCATTTATAAATTAGGCCCTCGAGTTTCTCTCCGCTCCAAATTTAAAGAGATAAATATTCTGACTGTATCTTCACAATATATATACGAAAATTTAATTTATGTTCAAAGAAATTTAGCAAAGTTGCCTAAGCTCAGTGATGTTCATTCGGTAAATACCAGAAACAAACATAATCTTTGTGTTCACGTCACTCGTCTCCACAGAGTAGGCAACTCGTTCATGGGACAATGTATACGCTTTTACAATAAACTCCCTATTGCTATTAGAAATTTGCCATTACGGAAATTTAAGAATACCATTAAATCTAAGTTATCCGCAAAGGGGTATTATACCATAGCAGAATATATTGATGATCAAACCGCCTGGGATTGAGCTGCCCATTCTGCACATGCTGTTTATTTTGAATGTGTGTTGAATGTGTTGATGTGACGATAATTTATAGTTAAATTTACATTATATATTTAAAAAATATATTTTAATTTGTTGCTATTGCTGACATTTTTAAAATTATTATAGTTGTGACATAATTGTAATTATCGCTTTTATATATGTCTTTTGCATTTAAGAATATTGTCTGGACTTTAAAAAGACTGTGATCCCTGAGTTTGTTTCGTCCTTTCTTCTCAGGGCTAGTCCAGTTAGGAAAGGCCGAACTCATCTGCTCAAAAAAAGTTTTACTTGCAAAAGTGTTCATGTAACCTAATTGCAGAATAAATGATTTGATTGATTTATTATTATCTACTGCTGGACATAGGCCTGTCCTTAGAAAGGAGGTTTTGTTTGGCCTACTATACCACGCTGGCCAGACGGGTTAGTACAGGGTTGGTTTCAAGTTTTCCTTCTCTTTGCATTGATTTTGTCTTCCGTAGTTTATCCCTTAGTCGGTACGATACCCGCGGGATGAATATGCATATATAATGTAATAAAGGGAGTAATATTAATAATTTGTATTTCTAACCATGTTTTCTATCACCGTTAATTATATAATACAAAAATTACCTTATCAGACATATCGCTCATAATTTTCACATATTTGTCTAGTTTTTTCTTGAGTCCACATAGTTTAAAAATAAATTCGCTTTGGAGCCAAAAGTTTTGAAACCTGGATGTTAGGATGCTAAGAATTTTTTCCGTGCCGTCCATATACTTTTTAATGAAATCCTGGTCTTCAAAGCCACTTATCCCGAATGCAGTTACTGTAAAAAAAATATGGGTTTTATTATATTAAAATCTGAAGCTTTACTGAATTCCACTTCTGTTAGGGTGTAAGTGGATTAAAATGTTAGGTTTTAGTGTTAATGATTGTTTTAGTTAGTCCGATTTCAGATGTGATCGATAAATTAAGTGTTTATTGAACGAGTTTCTCGATGTATTTACTGATCGGATTGGTTCCTGTAATATTCGAATTTACTTTTGTCGGATAAAACACCGCTATTTGTGAAAGCATGTCCCTAAGCATTAGCTTTATAACTCGTGTTATTTATACCAAGTGCAAAAAACTTTAACATTTGTTTTACACTAAGTAGTTTCTCATAACATATTACTTTATCTTAAGTGGTACTTTACTACATGAGTTAAGAAAATATACATGTATACCAATAGAAAGCAGGCCTCATTCATCATTTACCCGAATGCATTCTTCGTGCAGAGATTTAAATGATATTAGGTAATACCTAATATGATCCACGGTTCCATTGGCCACGGCCAAACATGCAACGACGAATGAGCGGGATAATCGCGTTGGGAAACGCACGCACTTCATCCTCCTAGCCTTATTCCCAAGTTTTATTTGTAGTCGGCTACTAGTTCAACCGGTTTTACCTGAATTTCAGTTTTTTCCACGGAGCGACTGGCATCGGACCTCCGCAACCCTAAGGGAGAACTGAAATTCGAAGATTGAACTAGTTGTCAGTATATTTGAGGGCACTGACTTCCCATTAGCGATTGCCATAGGTGTTCATGACAACCGAGACAGACGGCTTTACATGCTCTCCGAGGCACGGGCGTGAATCACTAATAATCCCTTCCACCAAAAAATATTTCTAGAAACGTGTTTCATTTTTAAAATGCCAATATTGTGTAATTCCCATTGTGTAATTTTGATAAAATATTTTTACGTAAATTACTAGGTATAACGGTTCGATGTTTTTCTTTTGAAAATAAACCTTAACAAAATCGCTATCTATTCAATCTGGGCAACGGAACTTAACATATTCAAGTATTTTATTCAAACTTTTATCTTTAAATGTTTCTCTTCGTATTTCGTTAAATGTAACCAGGAAATTCTATGAAATTTAAATAACTGCTATCCGAAAAATTATTATCTAAACTATTTCTATTGTGTAGGTATTGTACAACGCGTTTGCAAAACAATTTTTCACAAACGGTATAAACTCAACATCGAAATTATAATACGAGTCAATAGTATATAGTCTAACTGCATGGCTCTCTAAGCGACTCGCTGCAGTCTGAGGAATGTAACTAAAAAATAATAGATAAGACTAAAAAATATAAAACTTGTGCACAATATAAATATTGACGGTGCTTAGTGACACCATAAACAATAGTTGTTTCTATATCGAGTTGTGAATAATTTCGTCTAGACCATTGAAACGTTACATATGGGGTTACGTTTTTAGAGACCGCCATTTATTTATTTTTGATCTGTAGGGGGTATCAGTGTAAAGCTAAAACGAAGTTTGTGGGGTCGCCACCCTTATCCCACGGCCACCATCTTGAAAATAGGGGTTGAAATGGTTTTTACGATATATCTCTTATATTATTTGTTTGATAAAAAAAAAATTCTAAGTTTTTGTTGCAAATTAATTCTCTACAACTTTGGTCCAGTAACTTTCTGTCGTAGAACTATAAATTAAAAAGTTAAAAGCGAAAATGTTCAGAAATTAAAAAAAAATAATTGTTTTTCGATATGACTTTCTTATTTTAGGAAAAAATGATATCAGACTATTTTTGGAGATCGTTTTTTGAGGAACAACTTTTAAATGCAAAATTTTTTCATTAAGTTAATAGTTAAAGTTATACAGCGCTTCGAAAAGAGAACCATTTTTCAGTACCCAATTCAGTACCTTTCAGTTCCTAATTTACCTATAATTTTATCGGTTGTCAGTAGTGCCTACGGGGAGGGAGCTGTATTGATGCAAAGATGTAATGACGGTACAGAACGCGCGATTAGCTATGCTTCCCGCACTCTCAATGAACACGAACTAGTCCATTTAAATATTATGTTTTTTAGGCTCTACCTTGCATTTTTTAGAGCACGCAATTTTATTTTTTTTGTATGTAGGGAGGTCAGTGTACAGCTAAAACTAAATTAAACTAAAGCAAGGCAAGCTAGACTCAACTAGATTATCTGTTATCACAGATAATCTAGCGGTTCCTTCATTACTTATTTACTTTTCACCAAGTCAGTGGGGTTAAAAGGAGTGTAAGCCCTCTCTTTTAATTTGATTCTGGTAAAAGGGTATATCAGTAAAGGCTATGGCAACGGTTGTCAATATTGTATTGCGGAACGGTTGCAATTACGTATGAAAACTATTTAAATAATGAAATAGTTTTATTTATTGTGTAGGTAGTAACAATTTTTTTTCTGCCTATTCTTATTTTTAACAATTGGTTTTAAGAATACTGCAAGTTAATGACGGCTTTATCGCTGAGAAGTAGTGTCTGGATTTGTTAGTAGTTTTGATAAGTAGTGACGTAACTGTATGAACATGTACTCAGTAACTGGTTTAGATAATTTGCGGCTTAGAAAAAACTTTTTTAGGTATTTCATAACAAACATTGTACTTACAGCAAAACGTCTCCAAAGCTATACTTCTTAAGTGGACAGTATGATCGAAGCGTTTACCAACTTCTCGCTTCAGGTTTTCGACCAATGATCTTGACTGTTCATTGAATATGTCCAAGAATCCGTACATCACCGGGAGACTGAAGGCAGGAGTGAGAAGTTTACGGTGACGTTTCCATGTCTCACCTAGTTTAAAAAAAATCGGAATAAAAATGCGACTGCAAGAAAGTAATCGAGATATTTTACTTTGTTAAGCTTCCAGTCAGTCTATGTAAGAAATATCCTAAGGTTATTTCCGCACTGCACTGCACTGCGCACGGGAAGGCGTGTTCTTACGTTGATTGAAAATATTTTTTTGTCGCAAGAAAAAAAAAAGAATGCAATTAATTATTATATTGGTTTTTATACGTTTGACTACAAGTCAAATGGATCAAAAATAGTTGAAGTGACACAGACCTTTTTTAGGGTTCCGAAGTTCATAACTCGGAACCCTTATAGATTCGTCATGTCCGTCTGTCCGTCCGTCCGTCCGTCCGTCCGTCCGTCCGTCCGTCCTCGACTTACCGTCCAAACGGTAAGTGCTAGAAAGATGAAAGTTTGCATGAATACGTGTTGTAATTACGTCGACAAAGTGCTACAATAAAATTATGAAATATAATTTTATTTGGGGTACCTCCCCTACACGTAAAGTGGGGATGATTTTTTTTTCTCGAGGCTACCCCATCGTGTGGGGTATCATTAGATAGGTCTTTTAAAAACAATAAAGGGTTTCCTAGACGATTTTTTGATTTAGGTATCCGTTTGCGAGATATTTCACTTTAAAGGGCACTTTTTTGTAAAAACAGGGCGTCCCCCCCCTCTAAAAGCTAAACGGCTGGCTCAAAAATTTTGAAAAAAATCGTGATGCTGGTCCATTTAATGATCTTTGAAGGAAAACTATAACCGATTAGATGACTTTCTTAGTTCAGGAGTTATAAAGGCTTATATGGTAAAATGCGCTCACTTGGAAAACGTCATACAAAATTAACGTATTAATACGTAAACATAACAATTATCTATTGGATACGATTTTAAATCCACATACCATTATAGGTGACTGAGGAACCCTTTCCTGTGCGTGGCCTGACACGCACTTGGCCGATTTTTTAGTACTTCATTAACTACACTTCACACCGGCCTAACACGCACTTGGCCGATTTTATTGAATTTATATAATGAGTCATGACAATTATCCAACTGGTCAAGTTTACAGTTCAGCCTATTGTATTCACTACACGCGCACACTACTAAAATATATTTATTTATTTTATTCTTCAATGTCACCTTGCATGCCAAAATATGGTAAACTGTTTAGTTAGATAATACAACGTACAATACAAGGTACATAAACACACACACGAAAAACATAACCATTCTTCCAAGGAAGTCGAAAACAGCTCGCAATAATAAATATTTCAGACATCTTACACACAACGTTATCTAGCCCAAAACTAAGCAGAGCTTGTATTATGGGTACTAAACAACTGATATAAATAACTAAACATACTTTTTAGGTAAATATATACTGACTGCCTTGTTGGTCTAGTGGTTGGCGTATGTGGCTGCTGATCAAGAGGTCTCGGATTGGATTCCCGGGATTGACCACATATTTGTGTGATTCACAAATATTTATTTCGGAGTCTGGGTGTTTTCTATGTATAATATATACACATGTACTTATTTACATAAAAAACATGTTTATGTATTTATATCAGTTGTTAAGTACCCATAATACACGCTCTGCTTAGTTTGGGACTAGATGACGTTGTGTGTAAGATGTCCGAAAAAAAATAAAAAATACATATTTTACATAGAAAACCACCCTGACTCCGAAACAAATATTTGTGGATCATAAAAATCATTTGTCTGACCCGGAAATTGAACCCAAGACCTCTTGATCAGCAGCCGCATAGACCACTAGATCAACAAGGCAGTCAAAGATATATCAATGTTGCGTTTGGAGAGGGGACTGCTAATGAACGCAATTTCGATTTAAACGCTTTCGTGATGGAAATTTTGATTTGAAGAACGAACCACGTGCAGGACCACCCACACATGTGAATAACAATGGATTGACAGAGATGGTGGAAGCCGATCTGAGCCAAAGATGCAATGAGAGAAAAATGCAATGGCTGACCCTAGGTCAAACGCCACAACAGTGTCCTAAAGCAAAGCTTACCAATAAAAAGGTAATGGTAACTATTTGTTGGTCTCAGCATGGTGTTATTCACTATAATTTTCTCCAATTTGGTCAAGTAATAACGGCAGATGTTTACTGTGCCGAATTCCGAAAAATGGTAGCAAATCTTGCAGTGAAACAGCCCCAACTCATAAATCGATCTTAACCATTATTCCTCAATGATAACGCGAGACTTCATACAGCACGAGAAACCGTTTTAACTCTACAGGAAATGCAATTAGGAACCATTCGTTATGCTCCATATTCGCCAGACCTTGCTCCAACGGACCACCATTTTTTTTGTGATTTGGCAAATTTTCTACGTGATAAAAGTTCTCTTTTCAGGAGGCAGTACAAAATGTTTTCAAACAGTTTGTAGAATCTAGATCACTAGAGAGAGAGAACGAATTTCAATTTTTCAGTACAAATCAGCAAATGTAATTAAAATACTAACTACCTAGTTCCAAAATTATATCATTTGTTTACTTTGTGAACTGTTTTGTTCGTTTTGGTATAATTCATATTTTGTTTTTCCTTTTATTTAAAGTTAATTTGGTTAATTTTTTTAATCAAATTATGTTTATTAGTAGGGGTCAAAATATTAAATTGCCGATTAGTACTGAAAAATTGAAACCCATAACATATTTGATCAAAATAAATATGTTAAAGAGCTATATGCTATGGCTATAATGAGTGCTTAAGAGGTAGTAGAGCCACGCTGATTTCAGCACAAATGGGTCGCTCGACCGGGGCAGTACTACTCTCACACAGAAAACCATTCTAATAATGATACCATTCTTGCTGTCGCATTTCGTTGGTGAGTGTGAGACCGTAGGCCCAATCATACTGCATCATTCTCCCGACCTCCGGAGGCCGGGAGAATGATGCAGAATTATCTGACCAGGCCGCCATGTTATGGGTCACTATACTGCATTGCCTACCCTCACGATAAGGATATATACATATACACACATTATAACTACATAAATGCATCAGCGTGATAGGGCTAGTTTAATTCACATCTACTCCATCGGTGACTGTGTTCAACGTTGCGAAAGGCCGGTACTGAAATCATTCCGAATAGCAATACCAAACGTGATTGTCCACCCAAATGAGCTTTCCTTTTCTCAATATATGAACCTTCCAAAGTAAGCCTGATGGAAATATGAGTAGAATCGAAATGTTGTGGTCACCATTCTCATTGTGAGTGTGGTTCTGATAAAATACTAACCTGAAGCGGTGATTAATCCATCACCGAGCCAAGATTTTGCGTAATCGTATGTAAAGTGTTTTTGTAGGCACGCATTTGCAGCTGTCAATGCATCATCCGGATCTGTGATGACTGCAAAAATATGACAATGAATCTTACATTCTATTCAGTAAGAAAATAAAGTGAATATTCCTGTACGGAAATTCTTTCTATCTTCTGTGTTTTTAGTTGAATCATGTTCCTTGAAGACTAGAAGTTTTTGAATTCATCTTATTGTATTTAGACTGTTTCCGGCATGTCTTTTCAAATATTGAACGGAGTCACAGCACTACATTTTGGCGTGGTTACCGTTTAACAATCATTGAGCCAATTTTATAACATTTTCGCATCAGTTCACCTTATGCAAGTGTAAGATGCGCTCATTAGCATATATTCATAATTTCATAGTATTATTTTAGTCAGCTGTTTTGTGTGTGTTAAAAAAAGTTACATCGATCATTAGAAAGCTGTGTCTGCAAACCGTTTAAATATTTATAGTTTATTTACACAGTTTTTTTTTTATTATATGTTGAAATGTATGAGAAGCCTTAAGAATAAACTTACCATAGTATAGGTTACTTCCTAGGAAAATGCACATAACACCACCACTTTTCGTAGTTTCTTCTGCAATACTTTTAACAGTACTCCATAATCCTGTAGCAATAAATAACAAGACTAAAATAATCTACTAACACACACACAAATTCACACACTCACACACGCATACACACTCTCTCTCTTTCTCTCTGACTAAGGTTTAAGGTTGAAAGGATAAAGGTTATCTCATACACAAACCCCCATTAGAAGACTATAATGATTTAGTGGTAGGCCTGAAGGCCTCTAACTAAGTTTCACGACTGTTATCTTATTATGACAACCTGCTCGTTAGGAAAGAGTTTCTTGGTGTACAATAACATTCTGGCATGACAGGTTGTTTTACTTATGACCTTCTTTATTTCCAAAATACAAAACAATTTTATTTGATGGTCGCACTATTATATTTTATTGTCACGCTAATAATTCGATTATAATTATTAAAGTGGCGTTCTATGATAATTTAATTGATTATACTATTTTAAGATAGATACATTTCTGACTCATAGTTGGGCACAGGCAATCGAAAGCAAAGGAGAGGCGTTAGCAGTTAGTTTGGACATAGCGAAAGCCTTCGATCGTGTCTGGCATAAATCACTTCTTTCAAGGTTACCCAGTTATGGGCTTCATGGGACTTTATGCAAATGGTTTGCCACTTTTCTAGCAAACATGAGCATAAAGGTTGTAAGTCGACGGAGCATGCTCGGAATCCTTGTCTGTAAATGCTGGTGTCCCTCAAGGCTGTGTGCTTTCACCTACACTGTTTCTTCTGCATTTCAATGATATGCTGCAAATAAGCGGCATTCATTGCTATGCAGATGATAGCACTGGTGATGCCCTTTATACCGGCCGTGCAAACATCTCTCGGGTCGGTCAACAGTCTATTTCGGCTCTCACTGACGTGCTAGTGAGAGCCGAAATAGACTTGTGTCCGAAATTGACACTTCCCTCTAAAAAGTCTCAGAATGAGGTCGACATAATTTGGTCACATTTAACCCCACAAAGGCACAGGTTTGCGTGTTCACAGCAAAAAAAATTACATTTGTAGTATCACCTCGTTTTGATAGCACTCCCCTAACGACCTCTTCCAATATTGTAATTCTTGGTATCGGCATCTCAGGCCAAATTAACTTCAAGCTTGGTGTGCTCAATAGAGCGAGACGGTATTTAACACCGGCGCACCGCCTCCAATTTTACAAGGCGCAGGTTCGTTCGCATGTGGAATACTGTTCTCATCTTTGGGCCGGGGCACCACAGTACCAGCTTCTCCCTCTGGACCGCATGTAGCGGAGAGCGACCCAAATCGTCGACTGCCGGGATATTTCAGATCGGTTTGATCCCTTGGCGCTGCGTAGAGATGTAGCATCACTCTGCATCTTTTATCGCTTATACCACGGAGAGTACCCCGAGGAATTGTTCGGATCTGTATTTCGTGATCGAGTGCTACAATAAAGTGAATGTACGAGAATATTCTCCTCACCCGCCAGCTCACGTCTACCCTCAATTAGAAATATGAGGACTACTAACGTTCCCAGTGGATTCAAGATTCTACATATAAATTCCAAAACAGTTAGTAAAACTGGGGTAACAATTATAAAAGATGGACTGGCAATAACGGGCGCACAAGCGGCTGATAACTTTATTGAGTATTTATACTCTGTCAAAAGTATGGAGAAGCCCAGGTTAGATGTGAGATGTGAGCCCAGAAATGGCGGAGGAAAAGAAAACGAAGAGGCGCTGATTCATCTCGATAGGCTACAGTAGTAGGTACATATTTTCATCATTAGCCTCGCATCGCAGTGTTCCCAAAGAGATGGAAGACGAATGGGGTTATTTCGGTACCGAAGGGAGGTTTGGGTACTAAAGTAGAGGAGTATAGACTGGTTGCTGTACTGTCAACACCCGCAATCCGTTGTTCAAAAAAATATATCTACAAGTGCGCTTACAACTTGCAGACGCGCAACGCGGATTTCGAGCTGCAAGAAGTACCACAAGTAATCTTTTGAGCCACATGATGGAAGTGGTACCAGCAGTTAACAGTGGGCGGTATACCGAAGCGGCATTCTTCACTTTTAAAAAAGCATTCGATCTGGTCGATAATGTTACATGTTATTGATGAAGTATGGGAGAGGCCTATGTCCAGCAGTGGACTGAGATAGGCAGATGATGATGATGATGATGATGAAGTTAGCTGGCGTCGGGTTCACTTCACATTTATTTTACTTCTTCGTAAGTTATATGGGGGATAGACAGCAATGTGTGGAGTATGCGGGACACAAAATGCGACCATATTTGAGAGATCTTAGGATCTGGCGTAAATCAGGGAAGTAACTTGGGTCCTCTAGAGTTTATTTTAATCGTCAACGATCTGCCTGGTGTAATAGAGGACGCCAAGTGTTTTTTATTCGCGGATGATCTAAAATTATCCCTGACTGTTGGAATCACGGCAGACTGTGAAAAACTGCTGGGGACATAGACAGAGTCGTAACCAACAA
This sequence comes from Phragmatobia fuliginosa, assembly GCA_932526445.1. Taxonomy (NCBI): domain Eukaryota; kingdom Metazoa; phylum Arthropoda; class Insecta; order Lepidoptera; family Erebidae; genus Phragmatobia; species Phragmatobia fuliginosa. Next base: position 6,378,867 of record OW052057.1, on the reverse strand, counting down.
AAGGCAAAATTAGTGACACGTGGACGAACACCTATCCAATGCAAGTACACGATGGATGGGACTGAGATAAGCGAGAGACTTAAGAGTGCATTTTACCACTGAGCTGACGTTTCGTGATCACATACTCAAGATTTTTAGAAAGGCTTACAGGAATTTGCTATTGGTACTTCGTACGGCTAAATATTTCACAAATATAAAAGCTATTACAGTTTTATACAATGCACTAGTTAGGAGTCAATTAGAATGTAACGCAGCAGTTATCTTGGCTCCAAATGAGACCAAATATAGTGTCATGTTGGAGAGTGTACAAAATAATTAGGTTTATTTATATGAAGCAGTTTGGTGTTTATCCTTTTTATCCATAAATGTATCCCAGCCTGTTTATTTTTGTAATGGTCGGATATAGTGAACTGAGGGTCAGGAGGGAACTAATACTCGTGACCTATATCTTTAGGGTAGTTAGAAGTGGGATACATAATGCAGATGTGTTGGCAAAGATTAATAAATAGATACTACGTGTTGGAGAAGGTGGGTCTGTACGTTCCAGATGGCTACGCGGGACGACGGCGATGGCCGCGCCTTCTGGCCGTACCGCGCGCTCGCATGAACTTACTGCGCAAGGCACCTCTGACGCGCGCACTGCGCACACTGAACCTTATAGCTGACGAGGTGGATATATTTGATTGTACTCTGAGTGAATTCACAAAAATAGCACTTCGCAAAATAAGTTGCCAATAGATGTAATTAATTTCTTAGAAAAATGGAACTATAATATAGCATTGGATTAGTCTGTAAGAATATTGTAAATAAATTAATGAATTTAGAAAATTTTATTTGCACACCATTAGTTATGTGAATGATCAAAGTAGTGTACAAAGGGCGTCCTTAATGCCAAAAGCAATTTCTTACAGGTAGCCTTAGGAAGGATCAAAATGTCATGTAGAGACAGTAGTAGTTAAATATGCATGTTTTTTTTAACCTTCTATTTGATAATTATATAATAATAAACAATTAAAATTTTATACTAACTTACATAATACACACTTTTTACACTAAATATTATGTATATTTATGTACATATATATTACTGCTACTATAGTATGTTAATAACCTAATTTCTTGGTAAATGTATATACGTAATTAAATGATTTAACATATATTAATATAGAAAAGGAAAACAGTTTCGTTACACCTTAAAGCATGACGGACTCAATTAAAATAAATAAAATTCCTGTACCAATTTCTTGAATCTGTTCAGTGTTTGCGCTTGCCTAATGTTAAGTGGCAGTCTATTCCACAATCGCACAGCTTCAACAGTGAAGAACTGGTCCAGACACTTTTCCTCCTGCCAGCCGTCTTGTGCAAATCATCACTTCACCTTGCGTAGTAGCAAACGTAGTGTTGGATGTCCACAGGACATCCTACACTACGTTTGTCTCCACTTAAGAACACGTTTATCCCAACGTTTGTCGGTTCTGCGGCTAATATGGCCAACCCATTGCCACTTCAGCTTGCTAATCCTGGCTATGTCGATAACTTTAGTTCTCGGCCAGATTACCTCCTTTCTAATACGATCCCTTAGAGAAACGCCGAGCATAGCCCTCTCCATCTGCACGCTGCGCATAAATGTATGCGTCCAATTTGTAGGAAACAAAACAAAACGATAAAGAGTAACTTATAAAAATAATTTTAACAAAAAGGAACCGACTTTAATGAAAAACTATCTCGAGTACTCAAATCGCGACAATTATGCCTATGATATTTGAGGAGTTCCCTCGATTTCCTTAAGATCCCATCATCAGATCCCAATATAGTGACGATGGGACCATCTGTAAGCTATGCCTATTCCAATTAAAAAAAAAAAATTTGAAATCGGTTCATAAACGACGAGATTATCGCTGAACATACATAAAAAAAAAAAAAAGATTCCGACGAATTGAGAACCTCCTCCTTTTTTGAAATCGGTTAATAAGAAAAGAAATCAGTGTAGCGTTTCAACCTTGAAAAAGTAACATACGTAATAATAAGAATTCGCTTCAATATCAACTTCACTAAGTGCCGCAAAAATTACACATCATCCTTCTTCCTAACCTTTTATTTTAAAATTGTTTGGGGTCGGCTTACTAGTTCAACGGGTTTTACCTGAATATTAGTTTTAACACGGAACGGGCCCCTCCGTAACCCCAAGGGAGAGCTGAAATTCGAAGGTTGAACTAGTTGTCATCATATTTGACGGCACTGACTTCCTAATAACGATTGCCATCGATGTTCATGAACACTGGCGTGAATCTCCTCCAAAATTCCATACTCCTCATGACATCATCCTCTAATTGGCAAAAAAGATTTTATTTATTAAGGAGAGAAGAAAACATTTTTAAATATATGAATATTATGACCAAACGATGCAATATTAAATAGTAATAACTTATTTAAAAATATTTTAATTTTTAATCCTTACTAATATTGTAAATGCGAAAGTAACTCTGTCTGTCTGTTACGTTTCCACGCCTAAACTGCTAAACTGATTTTGATGAAATTTGGTACACAGGTAGTCTAGAGCCTAAGAAAAACATAGGCTACTTTTTACCGCGATAACCGACTTATACGCGGGCGGAGCCGCGGGCGAATGCTAGTATTAAGTAAATTAATTAGAACTACATTTTTAAAGATGTAAGTTTAACGGTTCGATTGAATCAATATCAAAGAATTTTGTAAAGACAAGAAATATAAATAAATAATAACATTGCCATATAACATTAAATTTATGGACCTACCATTTTAAAAATTGAATGCAAAACATTGAATATAAAAGTTACACGTAGACCTGATTTTGATTTCAAATTAGGCAAATCCTGTGCAATAGAACTTAGATTACCCATAAAGTTATCGATTTAATTTCTAAATATTAATTAAAACATATAAATTGCATCCAGAACTTAATGACTCTTAACTTTAGACTCGAATAAATTATAATTTACATCGAATAAAGCTGTCGAAAAAATATTAATAAATAAAAAATAACAATACTTACTGATCCCATCGCCAATTAACAAATGTAAGTGTCCAATGATGGGCAACATGCCAGGGTAGAAAGGTGGCAGCTTATGTCCGCTCTTGAATTGCGATTTCCACACCCAAAACGCGTAAATACATATTAAAAAAGTAAATAGAATAGCACCAGTCATTGCTGTGTATTTGTTGAGGTCTCAAACGTTTTGATCTGATTGCTACGTGAAACATTTTTATAGGAGCGCAACCATTTTAATATTACGTCACCACACACCACACCACATTATTTCATGAGTCTGCTCGCTTTGGATTTAAATACACGCTACCAAATAATCCTGGGTGCCACACATGGGTGCCACACATAGTGCCAAGTGTTGACAATTATAACTCAGAGGTTAAATATGTAGGTCATGTGCCAGCTAAAAATAATTAAAACACCTCTTTGTTTGGTGTATTAATATTATGTAATTACCAATAACCTGTATTGGAATGTTCAAACAATAATATTTACTAACCTGCAACTACCGTTACATTTGCACGTAACGTTGGTGATAATATGGAGACAAATAAATCTATCAGGTGCGAATAAAAACACATAGTTTCAAGATTATTAGGATTCAAGATATAGGGAAGTTCAAAGTTATTTACATAATCTTGAAATTCTCAAAATGTTCCACCGTGGAAGCCCAGCGTTGGCTGGGCTTGGGTCTTCTCCTCCCGAATTACTTCAAGAATCATATGGGGTTCCGCAATCATTAAAAGCCAAGACTTTTAACCAGTGCGTCCTGCCTGTTACGACATACGGAGCTGAGACGTGGACGCTGACCATTGGACTGTTCCACAAGTTTAAAGTCACTCAGCGTGCGATGGAGCGTGCGATGCCCGGTATTTCTCTAGTCGATAGAATAGTCATGGTAACCAGAAAATTTGAAAGTGGGCCGGTCATATCTGTAGGAGGACTGATGGTCGCTGGAGTCGACAAATGCTGGAGTGCAGACAGCGATTAGGTAAAAGTAGTGTAGAGCGCCCTACGGCACAATTCATTGACGGCTAGAAAAAAATGGCTGACGGTGGATGAACGTGGACTGCCCAAGACCTCGCTCATGGCGCTCTTTGAGGAAGCTTTCATTCAGCAGTGGACGGAAGTAGGTTGAAGAAAAAAAAATACTTCTAATCTCACTTAAATTTTACGCTGAGGTGAGCAATTTGACAAAAGACAATTTTCTTGTCCATTTAGTTTTTTAGTTCTGTTGTCCTGCTTTCGTAATCGTCTTTTACGATACCCATGTCATGGGTCTCTTTTAGTAGTTGTCACCATACGTATTCTCTAGATTTTTTATTGCAATTTGCAATGAATGTACTAAAATGCGTCGGTCAACATTATCCATTTTTGTTTCCTTGTCCTTCTGTATGCAGTTATTTTCATATTGTTCATATTCTCGTATCTTATTTCAGGTTGAACTTACACATACACTTCGTAAATATTTCTCCCATATTAAGCAAATAGAGTTCTCCTGTATTTTTATTTCATCAACAACCCACAACGTCCCACTGCTGGGCTCGGGTCTCCTCTCAAGAGAGGGTTAAGGCCATTTTTATTTAGTATCAACGAAAGTTGGTACTTTGAGATAGGACTTTACTCCAACTGTACTGTGGAAGAAATCTATTTTAGCTCATGTGGGTTTGACTGCCTCTTTGTCTTAGTTTTTAAGTCAGGAGATCTTATTTTGGATTCTTGTGTGGGGTCAAAACTGTAATGGTTTTTCTTGCAAGAAATTTTTAATGCAGAATGTAAATTTAAGGGTATTGCATGTCTGTGCCTCGGAGAGCGCATTAAGTCGTCGGTCGCCGTTTTCATGAATATAAATCGTTATTGGGAAGTCAGTGGTCAGTCAGATACAACTATACTATGAAGCCCCATGTCAACAACGTTGTTGCCCAGGTTCGTGCCGTTCGTGCTTACAAGGCTTACATTCACACCAGACTTACCTACGGTGTGCCGGCTTGATTCGCATATTTCGGTGAACAGAACAATCTCTAGGGATCTGGGCGTGGAGAGCCTGGATGGCTTTGTGTGACGTCTGAGCACAAACCTGTTCATGCGTGCCAACGGCTTGCAAGCCCCCCACCTGCGGAAGTTTGCGACCTATCATCGATGTCCCCCGGACAGACATGGCCTACCACGAAACCTCGTCTCCGTGGCAAACTCTACTGGACCATACTAACACCCGACCTGATGCTGGCTGACACTAGCTACGCTCTTTCACCGGACTGACAACGTGGAACTAACACAGTGAAACCCGAATCGCTGCCGTGGAAACCACTACTACATTCGAAAATGTAGTCCGAATCCTCAGGGAAGAAGGCGCGAGATTCCACGAATTAAAACGTAAAGGCAGGAAGTCGCAACTTTCAGAGAGGACTCTAAAATTAATGAGGCAACTGCGTACAACCTCTGGGAAGAAGTCATCTGACAAAGTTGACCACAACAAGTGGAGAAGTTGTTGCCGTGTACCGGTCCGGGCCCAGATGAGGTATCTGTGCCTGGTCTTCGACGGTAGGTGGCTCTTCGACGAGCACTTCTGACAGCTTGCTCCTAAGCGGCAAACGTAGTGTAGGACGCCCACAGGCCAGGTGGAGTGACGATGTTCGCAAGATGGCTGGCAGAAACTGCATACGAGAAGTCCAAAATCGATCAGTGGCGTGCAATGGGAGAGGCCTACATCCAGCAGAGGACTGCGTTGAGCTGCTGATGATGATGAAATATTTCAGACATATCAATATCAATCGGCTCTTGCCATGCAATTTTATCGAATGCTTTAGGCATAAAACGTGCGGTAGCGAAGTTTGTTCCGAAACTGCTAAATTTTTAGCAAAAGCAACTTCGCATTAGTATCGCTCAGGAGTTGTTGAATGACGTCAACGCCGATCGCGATTTGCTTAAAATTGTCATAAGTGGTGACGTAACATGAGTATGAGCGTTGAAACCAAAGTGTTTTTAGCCAGAATGGATGAGATAAAGTCAGAATTGAAGAGCAACCTGATGACCATACCAAAAAGTGCATTTCAGAAGTGCTTCGATTGGAAGAAGCACTAGCATAACTGCATTATATCTGAAGGAGATTATTTTGAAGGGGACAAATTAGATATTGTTGAATAAAAAATACTTAAAAAAAAACAACTTATGTTTTGAACAGACTGTGTAAATACATATTTAGCCTATAGCACTCCTCAATAAATGGGCTATCTAATACTAAAGAATTTTCAAACTGAGATTAGCCTGTTCAACCGAACAAACACACTCTTCAGATTTATAATTTTATAGTATAGATAAAGAAAAAAACATATGCATACATGTATACGTATATTTTTATTTAACATATCTGGCTCTATAAATACTTGTGACTTGTGAATGTTATGTATACTGTCATTTTTAATTAGGGTTCCGTAGTTAATGACTTGGAACCCTTATAGATTCGTCATGTCCTCGACCAAATGGTTGGTGATAAAAAGATGAAACTTTGCAGGAATATGAGTTGATAAAGTGCTATATAAAATTAAGAAAACTAATTTTATTTGGGGTACCTCCCCTACACGTAAATAGGGGTGATATTTTTTTTCACGTCTACCCCATCGTGTGTCATTGAATAGGTCATTTTTTTATATTTACGCCCATCAAAGTGACTGTACTATGCTTGATGGAATGCATGAGTAGAATCCAGGAGTAGAGGCCACCATCCTCATTATGAGGGTAAGCAATGCAGTATGGTGACGCATACCATAGCGGCCTGGTGAAATGTTTCTGCATCATTCCAGAAGCCGGGAGAATGATGCAGAATGATTGGGTCTCCGGTCTCACACTCACTAACGAAATACGCAATGCTTTCATTATTAGGATGGTCTTCTGTGTAAGGGTTACTGTACTGTCCCGGTCGAGATGGCCCATTCGTGCTGAAATCAACGTGGCTCTACTACCTTTAAAAATATTAAGAGATTGCTAACACGAATTACAATTATGTACAATTATATGAGTTATTCAATTTCACATTTAATAAATAGGATTACATGCTAATAATACAAATAGCATATAAATAGAAAACAACTGAAATGCTCACAATAAACCTCCACACATATACAAGTATTATAAACTTATATAAATCTTTACTTATATTATAAATAGCTATATAGCTGTTTATAATATAAGACGGACAGAGCTATATAGGTCTGTCCGTCTGTCTGTTTGTCTGTCTAGCCTTCACGGTAAAACTGCTGAACCGACGCAAACGAAATCCGGCACACAGAGTTTAGAGCCCGAGAAAGGACATAGGCTACTTTTTACTGCGATAACCGACATACACGTGGTCGGAGAAACTACCTTTTGGCATATACATATTTTAAGATTACATATACGTCATAACGAAACAAATAACAAAAAAAAAGTAAGGAAATCAAATTTTAATTCCTATACTGCTCGGCGTTCCGTAACACTGGTGTTGCTACCCAGTCAGTCAATGGACCAAAGTAACTATGACTTATGACTCTTATGAGCTGTCTTACCGAGGACGGGCTGGTGCAAAATAAATCAATGTCTAAAGTTTGTGACAGACTGCTAAATGTTGCTACACTGAAAATAATAAAAGAATTGTAATTGGTGATTGTGTTAAAATTACGACCTTGACTGTGCACACATTATTTACATATTAAAAAAATGTCTGTAAAAGATTTACAATTTTATGATATTTGTATTAAATATTTTATATGTATAGTGACATCTAGTAAAGACGAACTTCATTCCATCCGGGTGTCCAATGACACCTTTCTTTTTTTAATAATCACGAACAATGTTTTATTGTCAAATTTTGTTTTTTTTTTGTATTGTATGTAAACGAATAATGCATTTACATACAATACAAATGTACAAAAGAGTTTTTTATTTGTATTGTATGTAAATGTCTATTCATTGTGTATCTGTCTGTAACATCAAATAATTAGTTTTTTTATTAAATGCATATGAAAGTATTTAAAATTAACTGCAATTTAAAGTAAGTTTTTCTAATTTTTTTTGTGTGTCTGACTCTTTGTTTGTTCCGGCTAATAGTTTTACCGATTTTGACGGAACTTTCACTGACAGATAGCTGATGATATAAGGAGTGATAGGAGGAGCTAATTTTATACAACAATAACCACGGGTAACACCGCGGGCTTTATTTCTGTTACATCACCCTCACTATCGTTACAGGTAGACCTAATGTGATAGAGAGTCTAGCTTATACATCTGTCTTTTACTATTAATTTTCCAAGTGTATAAAAAACATACATCTTATTAACAATAACAAATCAAAACAAAGACAAACAATCCTTATTAAAAATAATAATATTAAAAGTAATTTATAACAAAAATGTTGCCATAATTTTAGTTCTTGTAACATATTATATTTATAAGACAGTTTGCGAGTACACTCAATTGACTCGGAAAAATATCTAGTTCTTTGTGAATTCTGTTGACAAGATGTATAGTTCGCGTAAGGGGTGCTTTCTGTAGTAAATTAGTCCTGGCTATTGGTAACTCTAATAAGGGCGGGCGTTGGCTCCTCCCCACGTACCGATCAGGCACGCACAGGTTCAGGTTGCCCAGTACCCCACGATTATGATCTATACACTTAGAATATGTGTAAATATTCCATGTCTACGTAATAATCTTACTTAATACACAGCAAGTGTGTATTCATGTCACACTCTAAGCTCGTTGTTGTAAAGTCAATTTTTATTAAAAATTTATTAAAACTTCCTGCAAAGTATATTACACAAGGTGGACTTAATGCCACAGGCATTATCTTCCAGACAAACCTTTGGGTGTTGCGAAGCTGTTTGTGTGTTGTGAATTTTGTGTTTGACTTAAATATTAATAAGTGTGGCGGAGTGAATGTTGTTATGATGAATGAGTTTAATGTCAATTCAGTTTCTAATTATTAGAATTTCTTTTTTTATTAGAATTATTAGAATTTCTAATTATTAGAAACTGAATTGACATTGAATATCGAAGTTGTGTTTTTAATTCAACTGTTATCTATTCACTTCAAAAGTGTTTTGTTATCTTCAAATGGTAGTCCATCAGTATAGGTGATTATTCATGTAAATTATTGTCTGCAAGAGATTGGTTTAAGAAATAAATATCATCGTATATAACATACTAGCAGAATGAACGGCTTGGAGGGAACCGAGACTTAATTTTGTGGCGGCCATCGCAGTGAGGATATTCTCGCTCGTTGACATGATAAGCCACGATACGAAGCAAGAGTGAACGTTCGTGGAACTCCACCGTCTCTTTCTGTAAGCAAGTTATGCTTTCAAAGGAGATGGTGGAGCGAGACCGAGAGAGGTTTAGGACTCTCTCGTTCACCCAGCCAGCCTGTGCCTGTGAGGTGAGGCCGTCTGTCACCCTAGAAAAAGTAAGCTCGGGTGGCGGTGCAAGCGCTACGGAGCACGCGCGCCCTTTTGAGAACAGTAAGGAACTTCGGGGTTCCCATACAGGAAGGAGCCTTTACAAACCGCAGGTGGTTTTAGGTCGAGGTTCCAGGGATTCCCTGCCTAGGGCACACCTGGTTCCCCGGCTTCTAGTACCCGAGATGGAGTGCGGTTTTTATAATACGGGGGAATTTTCGAACAGAAAAAAGGACATATTCCTATTGCGTGAGTTATCTTTAAATAACACGTGTTTACTATGCCCATAGATTGAATACGGTATAGTTACACTATTACGGTATAGACCACAGCTAACGTTTGTATCCTTCGATTACAATAAAACAGAATATTAAGAATACTAATTAGCGGATACGACTATTATTTATAATGTATTAAATTTAGCTAGTTATAAAATTTGTTAAATTTGCTAATCGAAATTAAAAATAATTTAAATTTTAACTCGATTTATAATCATTTCAAATATTAAAAAGTAGGTAACAAGAAAATTTGTCTTTCATCGAGTTACGTTGGCGTAACCCAACGCAACGCTTATTGTGTCATTACTATACCGTAGTTAAGATAAGAATAAACCATGGTTTGTAATTTTTTTATTAATTTAAATCAGTTCTGTTCTGACCATCTTTGTGGACACTAGGCTTTTTATTAAATTAAATCTTATTAAAAAGCCTCCAGCTGGATCTCGAAACTTAACTGGCATTCATGCTCGCGGGGTAAGCATTAGCTCTGTTGCTCTCGAGATTCCTATCTTCCTATTTAAACCACTTAACAGTGTCTAAACATTATTTTGTATGTAAACAGTATTTTGTCTATTTTCGTATGTTTTAATTTGTTCGCAGATTAAAATGATTGGCGAACAAAAACTTGAGCATTGTACCTCGAAAGTAGAGATTGATTATAAGACATTATCCGTTTTCTTACCTGCGTACGACGGCAATAAAAATCATTTTCTTTCTATATTAAAAGCATGGAGAGTGCTCTAGATTTGATCGAAAACAGGCAGCACCCTAGTGTAGCTTATCTAGTTAGAAACGAAATAACCGGCAAAGCCGTAGAAGCACTATCCGAGTGTACAGATTTCGATAATTGGGAAGATATAAAGGGTATATGATAGTCCTTGCTAGGCAAGAGGAGCTCAAACTCAGAAATAGAAGAGCTTCGGTGCAATAATAATAGGTACCAACAACCTTAAACGAATAATCAATATAAATTCCAACAACCTGTAATTCATGCTAACTGTTTCGTAGGATATAATGTTCATCCAATTCACAGCCCGAAATCAAATCGTCAACCAATTTATTAAAAACCAGTATCCCAACCCGGTACGTCAAACGAAAATAATAATAGGTCTTTCAAACTCGCGCCCTATGCGCCAATTAACTTCCAGTCCGACATAGAAAATCCCCAGGAACAATGTAACGAACTAGAATCAGACGATAATGATAACGTAGAGCTGGAAATCAATGAAAATTTTTACCTGTATCCGGACATAGAAACGGAATGTTAGTACATATTAATTTTCATTACCATAAAAGATTACCATATATTTATATAAAAGAATTAGGTTTCTTGCTCGACACCGGAGCATCGCAACCACCCATCTCACCGGACGCAATATTAAATTCAAACACTAGAATTATGCATGAGATACATAACATAAAGACCGCTCATAACGTATATCGACCGCTCATAATCATCGATTACTGTGATGTATGCTATCTCGACCTGAATGCAGATCTACTCAACAAACTTGACCTACTTCTCAATAACTGCATTCGGTTTATCTCAAGCTGCTCAAGTATGATCATGTAGCGGCGTAGCTTGCGGGCCCTGACTACTCTTCATTCTCTACTTAATAATCCTACAGCTCCCATTTATCTTACAGCTTAAATTGCTATGTTCCAACCATGACAGAGATCTTCGCTCCAGTAATAATCTTCTACTCTTCTGCCCAAAACACTCTTCTTCTCTTGTTTATTCCTCCTTCGTAGTTGAGTCCATTTTGTTATGGAATGCGCTCCCATTTGAGATCAGGAAAGGCCAGTGCCCGGTGTTGCGTCAGTGTCTTACCTTCAGACACTTAACAGTGTTGCCAGTTAAGATAATAAATACTTCGACACACTTTTTATTTTATGTTTTATGTTATACTTGTAATTTTTCTGTTTTATCAATATATCTTCACAAAAGCATTGTACAACTCAGCTTGATTTGAATATTATAATATTATTGCATGGAAGGGAGCCCTGGCACTCATAACACAAATTCAAACTTAGCTCGAGAGCCAGAGGTCTAAACTGATATAATCTAAAAAAATGTCTGTTGCACTCAGATGAATCATCTGAGTTGTGGCATTAAATCCGCCTAAACTAGTCGTATATTCTAAACTAAGCGACTAAATTATTACAATTATCAATTAATTGAAATAAAACACTTTTGTAATTTTATTTTTAATTAATAAAAACAAGCTATATCTTATCAGTACGTACAATATTTAATACTTGTAATAGCGATATCTGATACACCCACAAAAGTACTGCCACAAAAGTCGTGAATTGAGCTATTGCTGTCTATATAATATTTCTATAATATATAAGCATAAAGTGTGCATAGAATGAATTGATAACTTACTAATCTTATCTTACTGATACTCGTCTTATGGATGCAAACGTTATGATGAATTTTGTTACATAAACATGCCAAATGTCTGAAATATTTATGGATAATGAATAGACTAATTTTCCTCCTTGTAATTGCCAAAAATTAATACATCTTGCCCATGCAAAGTTTCTTACAGAAAGTGGTACTTTAGTTTTAAATACAGAAATATAAAAAAACGTATTAATAATATTAATATAGTAAGTAATAATTTAATGTTTCCCTAATTGAAAATTGTGTAAACACAAGTCAACAAAATATCGTAAAATATTGGATAAATAGATCTAAGCTATAAAGAAAATACTTCCATCGATAAGAATACCACAGTATATTTAGCGTCTTAATCTTACGTTGTCTATTCCGAGTTTCTTCTCTCTATGCTAATCAATGACCCTGAGACTGGTTTAAGCAGAAAGTCGATTTTCAGTTTCAGCTGGCTGATATCTGCCGTGATTTTGAACCTCCGGAGCACGTGAGAGAGGGTTGTCTTCATGGATAAAGTTGCAAATGTTCTACCTGCAAAGATTCGTAAGAGATTTATGTACTTCAGGACCAAATGTTTCAATCTTGTACCTAACGTTATTATCTTGGGTGTTTAGGTTTAGACTAAGGTAAGGTACATGGCAAAATTTTCTGGGATTACGTTACAAAAGTACGTTGTAGACACATCACTATTGTTGTCATTTATAATTCAGTTATTTTAGATGAGGAAAAATATGAAAAAAAACCTAGGTAAATAAGATTCGATACTAATTTCTATTTGAGTACTTGCAAAAAAAAAAATTAAATATTTATTTATTTGCCAAAAGATGACTATCATTCATTCAGTTCAATTCGATTCAATACATCTTTTTGTGGATAATTATGGTACATAATATAGATGTTATCATATAGATTATATTACCCATGCAAGCTCTCTTTCCAATACTGAATCCAGCAAACATGTTGGGGTTTGGCACATTGTCAGGGTCGAGCCATCGCTCTGGTCTGAATTTTTCCACATCTGGGCCCCAACTGGGATGGTAATGGACACCGTAGATGAGTAATGCACATTGACTGCCAGCAGGCATCACGTAATCCTCTGGAATTGATTAGAGCACATGTTTTTGTTAGTGAATAATTTATATTTTTTAACATTTTTTTTGCCCATTTGATATGCTTTGAGGACCTGGATAAAAAGTCCAAAGTTTCAAGTCCCCCCCTTGACTCAACTATATTTGCTTACAAAACTATATTATTATTTGATTTTGAAAAACTTCTAAGTTGATATACTTTTACCTACCAAAAATTCATTCAAATCTGAGGTACTGTAATAATCAATACTTAGGAGCATCATCACTTATTATTATAATCGAAAGTTACTCTGTTTGTTTATTTATTTGTTATGCTTTCAAAGATAAGCCACTACATCGGTTTTAATGAAATTTGGCATGATAATACCTTTTTTTAATTTTTAAAAATACTAAATACAGCCGAGTCGTAATATTTATAAATAGGTAAAAAGACAAATAGGTATATGAAAGAAAACTTACTTAGTTGCACATCTCTGTCAACGTATCGTAGACCCACAGGCCCAGTGGGATACAATCTCAAAGTCTCTTTGATGACAGCATCGGTGTAAACCATCTTTGGTAAATCATCTTTCACCACATCCCTGTCTGTGCCTTCAAATATTTCCACCATCCTGATGGGTTAGAAATGAATAATTATATAAATCCGTTTTCAATAGCGATAAAGTGAATCAGGAATGAGTTGTATTATGTTTTTTTTTTCTTTAGCATTGACTGGTCCTGACAAACTGTTTAAATGAAAACAGTTGAATGTGACTTAAGCTAGGTTTAAACAATTATCACAGAAATAATATTACGACAATTGAGGAACTCATTTTAATAAATTTTAAAACTTTTCTAATGATTTTATTTATATTAGTATATTATTATAATATTATTATTATATCGTGTTATTATATTACTATTATATTAGTACATATATTATTATACTTTATATTTTATTCACCAGAAATTAAGACTTTACAGCCCCCTAGCCAAGTTGACATTCAAGATACGTAAACCTTATCAGAAAACTAATAAATATACTGTCATAACAAAATATCAGCCATTTATACAAGAAAATAGAGTTTTTAATTAAAACTATTGAGAAAAATAGATTTAACTTACTCTTTGTACATCTTTTCTTGAGCTTCAGGGTACGTTCCTAATAGCATCATGATATAAGCTAGAAGACAAGAAGTAGTATCATATGATGCTACGATTGCCGTATCAACTTCTTCTCTAATTTCTTTGTCAGTAAGAGTATTCTCTTCCGATAGTTCAATCAAAAGGTCCATTAGAGCTTTACATTTTATACCTGAAATAAAATCAAGACATGAAAATAAATCTGTTTTGGGTTCTAGTTTCTAACTCCCGTAAAACGGTGAGATGTTAAATGTAAGTAGGTGTATGTATCTGTCTGTAGGTCAAATGAAGGGTATGTAATAAAGTAATGTATAAAATTATAAAAATGCAAGTTTTAATTTTATTTAAGAATCTTAGTTGATTCAAGAATGTGAGTGTGAGTAGGAACAACCCTGAACGTTGAAACAAATAGACCTGAATTAATTAGTCTATGATTTTGTTTTCCTATATTTTAATTAGCTTATATATTAATTTTTAAATTATATGTTTTTGTAGTTTTGTTTTATTTTCATCTCTGTTTCTCATTCGTTCGTTTTGTTCAAAGATTAACGTTCGTGCTCTAATCCATGTAAATATATTGAATTGTAATTGGAGAATGCGATGGCACTACGAGTACAGTTTTGATATTTTGTTTATGAAATAGTGAGTAGCAAATTTAGAGATGGGTCTATAATAGTTTGGATCTAATATAATCTAGGGAGAAAAGGGACCGATTACTAGCGAGGGAGCAGTTTGTGGCCCGAAAGCGCAGCCTAGGGCCACAATACTCCCGAGGTAGGAATGAGACTTTCATCCGAGTGCTACACAGTGCTTTATACTACGCCTGTGAGGAACATTTAAAGTATTTTTAAAATAAAATCAAAACGTAAGACACCATGTAAGACACAATTTAGCTTAGAATTTGACCAATATTTCGCGCTTCTTTTGTTTTTTTTTATTCTTCACAAAAGGATGTCAGTGGCACGGAGATTCCATATTTAAGTTATATGAAAACTCCTTGGGCAGGCGCGCGCCATAGATAAGATATCACATCAGAAATGAAAATTCATACAACCTTCTCTCCCGCTAAAACACGTTAGAAATGGATTTTCATACATTTTTTCCTCCCGCTTGTTCAGGTCAAGGAAAAGACTAACGTTCTCTTTTCATTTTCAGGGAATATTGACTACTGTTCCGATCAGGTGCAGTATAAATACTTTTTTGCCTACTGTTACCCCTTTCCCATCATTTTTGAGCTGCCTGTTACTGACTAATACACTATGTTTACAGTATGCAAAATACCTGTAGTTTTTCTTTGTTCTTCCCATTCCGCACGTGGTATAGTTTTTATTTGTTCTTTTTTCCGTTTAATAACCTGTAAAACGAAATTTTAAAACATTATTACAAATCGATTTCTGAATACCAATGCTTTTGTTTCTTCCTTGTTGTTGAATACCATTGGGAATATGTATGACCGCCTTTGCATTCGGAATCAAATAAGCTTCATATTTATTCAAATTCGAATTTATGATTCTCTAGCTTTTGTCCGCGACACTTCCAGCATGTATAATGGTTATGGCAGTAAAAAGTAGTCCATATCTTTTTTCCAAATATAAAGAAGCTACGCTACATACGTTACTTTGCCATCGGTGTAGCAGTTTCGTCGTTAATACTAACAGAGTTACTTTTGAATTTGATATTTGTAGTCACGACATTTGGCGCACTTGAAAGGGGCATGGCATCTGGTTAAACCAGCAGTGAAAATTATAAATAAATTATATTAAGGTTTAGAGTGTCCTGTACAAATGTAGTGTTAAATATTGAAAATGTTTACTAAACATACAGTTGACATGTATAAAACGAATTGAATATAATATTAATCTTACACTGGAGAAACTTTGTTTTTTTGATTAGAAAAGTAAAGATATGAGAAAAATAAAGATAAAAGTAAATGCATAGTAGGTTAAAACTTACCTTCTAAGAAGTGACTTAATTGAACTGTAAAATACTGTAAAATATTGATGATGATGATGATGATGAAAAGTAAAATTAACAATAAGATACTCACTGTGCTAGACATAGCATTCAAAACTTTAACAACTCGATCCTCGCGTTTTTTTAGATCAGTGAAGCTGTAGATGAATTCACTTTGTAGCCAAAAGTTCTGGAACCTCAAGGCAATAATATTCAAAATTTGATCTACCGAATGCATGTATAATTTGTTGAATTCCTTGTCTTCATCAGCTGTGATTCCGAAAGCCGTTACTAAAAGAAAAAACAGTGTTTGGTGACTTGTTTCTAAGGAAATTTTTCTCAAGGTTACGCAGAAATACAATCTTCTACGAGTAGATTTTGTACCAAATCATTAGATTTTAAAGTGTTTTTTGGGGTTCCGTAGTTCATAACTGAGAATGACTTGACTGACAATGAACCTTTATAGTTTCGTCATGTTCATCCATCTGTCCGTGCGTCCTCGACTTACCGCCCAAACGGTTAGTGCTAGAAGGATGAAACTGTGCATGAATATGAGTTGTTATCACATCGACAAAGTGCTAAAATAAAGTTATACATATATTAACATATATTTTTTTTAGTTTTATCACTCTCTTATTTTAGAAGTTAGATGGGGGGGACACACATTTTTCCACTTTGGATGTGTCTCTCGCGCAAACTATTCAGTTTAGAAAAAAATGATATTAGAAACCTCAACATCATTTTTGAACACCTATCCATAGATACCCCACACGTATAGGTTTGATGAAAAAAAATTTTAAGAGTTTCAGTTCTAAGTATGGGGACCCCGAAAATGTATTGTTTTTTTTCTATTTTTATGTAAAAATCTTAATGCGGTTCACAGAATACATCGACTGACCAAATTTCAACAGTATAACTCTTATAGTTTCGGAAATAATTGGCTGTGACATACGGACGGACAGACAGAGACTTGACGAATCTATAAGGGTTCCGTTTTTTGCCATTTGGCTACGGAACCCTAAAAAAAATGTCAGGACCGTAGTAAGTGGAGATCTATTGTCTCTGCCTACTCTGGGAAATAGAAATTCGGCTGTTGGGTTTTATATTCTTGTTTTTCTTTTATCCTGTTTAATATAAGGCCAGTTTGTATTCGAATGTTAATATTTTCGTATTGAAATTTGATGACTTCTTTGCAGCTTGGGACAGTAGGGACAGCGGGTTTAAAAAAAATGCAGGTATCAGTTGTTTGTAATCATAATTAGTAGTTCATTATTATCTAACATTCCACGTTGGTATTGTTCTATTAAGACAAGAAAAAGTTTTTTTAATTTAATAGGAAAAATAATTACGACCATACTAACTCATTTTTAAATCTATAAAACCCGTTCCGTATGTTTCCATATAAATCTAACATGCATTGAATATTTCTGTTCCTTAATTCTATTTGCATAAACAAATAAGCCAAAAATATAGATATATATAGATTAATACCTTCAGCTATTTCTTTAAAAAGATGCATGATATTTAGATTTACAGATATGCGACCCTGACCAGCACGAGTAACATATCTCTGCTAAAATTGACAACTTTGATTATAAATAAATTTGATTATAAATAATCAAAGATTGACAACTTTTATCTTACCTACCTTTCGTTTACATTGCTACTAATTTTGTTACTGATATCACTAATGCCCGGTAAACTACAACGACAAATCGTAGCGATATAACTGCACAGTTCGTTTGCGCAGTTTTATCGTACATGTAGACGGAAATTGGCACAGCTTTTTTGCGTATGGACGATCAAAGGACGTACGATAAAACTGTGCAAACGAACTGTGCAGTTATATCGCTACGATTTAACGTTGTAGTGTGTACCGGGCATAAGCTAAATCGTATACTTCATATTCAATTATAATTCATGCTTATAATTCATTTTTCTTTACCTCAAAATGCTTTCGCTATGTTTAGTTCAAAACCCAATAAAACTTGATTGGAAACACACTCATAACGCTTGTTTATTAGTTCAAAATATTTAATATTTAATAAATAAATAGTTCAAAATATATACTTTGACATGAGCAAAATTGGTTAAATACTCAACTTAAATCATAATTCTTGATTTGTGTGTTTATCCAAATTTTTATTTTAAATATCTTGCAATCGTGCACTTTACATATTTATAACTTTCAATATTTACGAACCACAAATCGCCTAACTTTTCTCTAACAATAAAATGTACATGTAAAAAATGAAAACACGCACTTTCCTTTTTTATAAATTTAAATAGGTTTTTATAACTCTAATTCTAGGGTACCCACGTTACCTGCAATTTGGTTAGTATAGAATAATAATTTAAACTGGTGTGTGAGCCAGTGTGTATGTTTGCACACGTGCAAACATACACACTAGCATATATGCGTATAAGATTTATTAATGTTATTTTAGGCATGTTGAAGCAGAAATATAGGTATTTTATTATTTTAAAGTATTATACTAAAATACTTACAACACACAGTCTCTAAAGCTATGTGCTTCAATGTGGCGAGATGATCGAATTCCCCTCGTCCGACTTCAGCATCGAAATGTTTGACTTGTCTTCTAGCCTGTTCATTAAATACTCCCAGAAAACTGTGGAGTACTTGCAGACTGAATGCTGGGTTCAAAAGCTTGCGATGACGCCTCCAAGTTGGACCTGTTCAATTATATAGATTTACAATGTTATCGGTTCATATAAATGTTGGGTCATGATCATGAAAGCACGGTGCTTCGGTAAGATTAAGTCAACTCGATAAGAGTTATCGGTCTGTAAAAAGCAGATGTTTAGAATTCCTATCGTTGCTTTGCACCGATTGATTGAAGTTAGCGGCACTACAAATTTACCGGCACTACTAATTTACCGGCGCTACAAATTTACCGGCACTACAAATTTACCGGCGTTATAAATTTACCGGCACTACAAATGCCTCCTCCTCTTCAAATAAAAAAAATACCACATACATACATAGACATCTTAATCAGAAATATTCAAGCGCAAACACAAGGATGTAATTGCCTTTAACAAGATGTTTATGACAATAAATACTCAATGATCTTATTGATTTTATTTCTATTTTATTTTATTTTGATTTTTATATTTTTGATTCGACTTTATTTTATTCATTCAGAAACAAAATGAATCATTGAAATTTTATTAAAACTTCAAGGATTAACGCGTTTAATAAGCAAAATATTATTTGTTTAGCTTTTATTAATTTAAGTAACTAATACATATTATCTACATTATCACCGACATATTAAAATTGTTATATACGCAGTTTCTAATTTTCAACTTTTGTGTGAGATTTCCTTATTACTGAATTTGATTATTCAAGGTCGATCGATCAGTTCTTTATCCATATTCATTAACATATGAAATGTTAACATTTAAAAAACAAACATAATGAACAGATTTCTTATCGAGTTGATCTAGGATCTTTGTTTGTTTACAACTGACTGACTGACTGCATCGTTAGTCTGGTTAAATTGCGGTTAGCGTATGCTACTCTAGATCAAGAGCTAGAGCACTACCCTCAACCAGGAGGAAATTCGAAACCGAAATTCTAATGATGGAGAAACATCTAATTAGGACGCCATAGTGAGGGTCACCATGCTACATAGTTTGTATTCACAATGAGGATAGTAACCACTAAGTTTCGATTCTACTCATGTTTTCCATCATGCTGAATAGAGTCAACTTAACAGGCTATAATAATTATTTATTATAATGTTAAATAAAAATACTTATAATAATCATAAATAATAAATATTTCGGTGTCCGTGTGGTGACGGATTAAGAATACAAAGTGTCACCACCCCTATTCATTCCATAAGTGTCGTAAGAGGCGACTAAAGGAACAAAATAAGCAGCTAACATAACTGCCAAGAGAAGGAAAACTTGAAACAAGCCCTTTACCAACCCGTCTGGCCAGCGTGGTATAGTAGGCCAAAACCTCCTTTCAAAGGAGAGGCCTATGTCCAGCAGTGGACTGTTAAAGGTTGTTGATGATTGATAAAATATTTAGGACATTTTACACACAACGCCATCTAGTCCCCAAACTAAGCAGATCTTGTATTATGGGTAACTAGACAACTGGTATAAATACATAAACATATTATTTTTTTGTAAATACATACATATTAAACATAGAAAACACCCAAACTCCGAAACAAATATTTGCGGATCACACAAACATTTGGTCCATAAAGAACTTAAAGTGCAAGATCTTTTGTTTTGTTAAATAGCAAATAAAAAAAAACTATGATTAACTTTATATTACTCGCGCTATTAATTACTTTTAAAAGTATACATGTATTTAATTATATATATTACAATATGAATTTAAAGAATGTTTACATACAAAAAAAATCCCGCTTGCCCAAAAGTTTTCCCAAAAGAGTTTGAATAGCAATGCTAATTTTCTGTGCTAGAAAAAGGCCAGCCTTTTGGTGACGAGAAGCGTCGATCAGTATCTAAATATTTTATAAAGTATCACTTACATGTTTCTGTAACTTTCCTATATTTGACGCTAAAACGGAAAATAATATCTTATGAAAGATATATTATTATATATTAGAACACGAATGTTGTCTAATTCTTAAGCAAGTTTGTAAATAATTTGTGGGCTTAAAACGAGTTCCGCATTCATGTATATGTATGTTTAGATCGCGAAGTATGATATTCGTAATTAATACTTAAGTATTTTTATAAAATGTATTGTCGTATAAAATGACTTGTGTAAGACATATTTTTATACCTTCAAGAACATTGTTTATATATTTTTTGTACGGTTTTTTGTACGGTGAAGGTAATCGGCAGGGCAGTACTTTTGGCAGTCTTTGTATGCGTGTTTTTATGTTCCACTGCAGTGCCTAAATTACTAAACCGATTTTAAAGAATGAAGTGTCAATAGATTTGTAATTCGTAAAGAAATTTCAGTCCGAGTACCATAGGCTATAGAATTTTTTTCATAAGATTTAATATATAGTTGGGTGATAGTTTTTGAAACGTTTTCTTGTTTTGTACTCATAACGACGTGTAAGTGTATTTGACAAATTAAATGACAATTAGTTAAACAAAATTTTAACATTCATTTTCTGCTTTTAATTTAAATTTAATGCACGATAGTAATGATTCATATTGTCAGCTAGTATTCCTTTTAAAAAATAATAATGTTGGTAAATAAATATATTGAATAAATCAAACAGCGGTTACCCCACTTCCGGTATGTA
Source organism: Phragmatobia fuliginosa (assembly GCA_932526445.1). NCBI lineage: Eukaryota > Metazoa > Arthropoda > Insecta > Lepidoptera > Erebidae > Phragmatobia > Phragmatobia fuliginosa. Next base: position 6,357,305 of record OW052057.1, on the reverse strand, counting down.
ACTTTTATTACATAACACAAAATGAGTCCCACGTGAAGTGAAAGACATTACTCCATACAACATGTATGGTTAGCATGTATGACTTGCCACTTGGCCTGATGGTCTAGTAGTGAGGTGCTGACTGCTAAGTCAGAAGTCGTGTGCTCGATTCCTTCCCAGGACAAGTCTTTGATTAACACGATCGTTAGGTTCTGTGTTGGGTGTCTCCACTGGAGTGTATATCAGTTATTGCAGTAAGAAGTAGCCTATGTTTTTTCTTAAGACTCAAAGTATTTCCATGGCAAATTTTATTGTAATTTATGCAGCGGCTTAGCCTTGAAATCGTAACGAATGAAAATAATTTCTTTCAAGTTGTATATGGAAACTAGCGGATATCCGCAGCTTCACACGCGTCATAGGGGTATGAAAAATAGATTTTGGCCCATTCTCAAACCTACCCGATCTTCTTTCTAGCCTTATTCCCAATATTATTTGGGGTCGGCTACTAGTTCAACCGGTTTTACCTGAATATCAGTTTTTCCACAGAACGACTGGCATCGGGAGGTCCGATGCCAGTCGTTCCGCAAGCCTAAGGGAGAACTGAAATTCGAAGATTGAACTAGTGGTCAGTAAATTTGAGGGCACTGACTTCCCAATAACGATTGCCCTAGATGTTTATGAATCACGTGAATGTGCGTGAATCACCGCCAAACTCCGGATTGCTATTAGGAATTTCCTAAGAAAAACCCAAAAACTGTTTTTGGCCCGACCCAGGATTTGAACCCGAGACCTCTTGATTAGCAGTCGCATACCCTATCCACTACCCGATATGTGCACAAAATTTCATACTAATCGATCCAGCCGTTTCGGTGGAGTTTAGTAACAAACACCGCGACACGAAGATTTTTCGTGCGTTTTAATATTAAATGGTAAAATATATTATTATGTTAAACTGGTTTTAAAATTGGGTAGTAATTTAAGTATGTTAGATTTGATTAATTGAAGTTTAACGGATAGAAGTGTAACGGTAGGTTGATTAAAAGACGCTAAAAGACGCGAACCTTTGTAGATCCGTTAGGTTAACGGAACCAGATGATTTAATGTAAAATGAGATTTATATTTCAAATTGGAACCATTAAAATCTTATATATTTTTTACGACTATAAATATTTAAGAGGTTGTTATATATCTCCACTGCCTCGGTTGTGCGTGGTGGTAGCGTTTGCGACTGCTATGTTGAGGTCTCAGGTTCGATTCCCGGTTCGGACCTGTTTTTGTGATTTACAGATACTTATGTCGGAGTTTGTATATTTTCTCTGTAATTTGTATGTATTTACAAAAAAAGTTTGTTTATATTTTTATATCAGTGGCCTAGTACCTAATTTTAATAGACTTCAAAAAAGAAGGAGATTCTCAAATCGTCGGAATCTTGTTTTTTATGAATGTTCAGCGATAATTTCGTCGTTTATGAACCGATTACAAAAAATATTTTTGCATTGGATTCGGCGTAGCTCACAAGTGGTCCCATCGTCACCATGTCTGGATCTGGTGATGGAATTCAAGGAAATCGAGGGCAATCCTTGACATACTATGTGTCTTATGTATTTTTCTAAAGCTATTCAAGTATTTATATAGACTGCTTCGTTGGTGTAGTGGTTAGCGTATGTGATTGCTGATATAGAGGTCTCGGGTTCGATTCCCGGGTCGAACCAAATTTTTGTGATCCGCAAACATTTGTTTCGGAGTTTGGGTGTTTTCTATGTATAATATGTATGTATTTACAAAAAAAAAGTATGTTTATGTATTAATATCAGTTGTCTAGTTACCCATAATAATATCCATCGCCATCTAGTCCCCAAACATAGTTTGGGGACTAGATGGCGTTGTGTGTAAAATGTCCGAAATATTTATTTATTTATTTGAGTCTGGTAGTTATAATGATGAGCTGATGATGGAAGGTACATCCTTTAACTTGTAACTTTAATGTACCATTAGGTGTATACTTTCAACCTATTCAGGTGAGGTGACTGTGAGGCAGGGATTAGACCTTACTTTGTATTCTTTCACAAGAGCTGATGGTGGAAGGTCATCCATCTAAGGGTTAGACGATGATTCTTTATTAAATAGCATATACACAAATACGGTTAAATAGTATTATTTTAAGTTCATAAGGAAATCTGACAGCTAAGGTTGGAATTTGATGTACCTACTTTAAGGGGCTGAAAACCAAAATAGAGGTAAATAAAGATCGTTTTGTATAAAAACCTATCGCTCATATCATTACCAAAATCAATGTCTTTATAATTGAACATATTCCTCACATAGTGATTATTTCCAAAACACGATTTGAACAACTTCAGTCGATAAAAATAATAATCAAAGTAGCCTCTGAAAATAGTTAAATTTTGACTTTACACAGTTATGCTTTAAGTAATGTAAATGAAATTAAGTTAAATTGTGTATCATATGTAACTGAAGGAAATGGTTAAAAATTGCAACATTTACAAAAAATAACGAATTTTGTGGTTTGGCACATACGCCCTTCTATTTCAAGCGCTTTTTCTCTGTCACTCCTATGGAAAACGACAGTGAGCGCTGAGGTGCCTTGCTGAACGGACCTATGTCGCTCGTTTCGCGCGCTATATTTAGCTGATAAATCTAAAAAACTTTATTAAAAAACAAAACAAAATCATATTATGATGGAGGCTATAAGGTAAGAATAATTTATTTTATTAATAAACTTATAATTTGATTGACATGTAAGATTATTTAACTAGATATCCTTACAAAGACGTAATGTAGTTTCATAACCCTAAAAACTGTCAACTGTGTAGTGGAACAAGCTTAAGCTAGAGACACATTTTCGGAAGCGGCTAATGGACGCGGCTGATAGCCGTGATTTAGAGTATGAACATACACTCAGCTGTGCAAACTATCGGACGTAAGTCGTGGACAGACTGACCTTGAGCGTCCGAATGTCCGACTGTGCACACTTATTTTTCCACTAAAATAAATTAATTATCATAAATATGTATATTACTGAGTCAATATTTTAATACATTGAATAAAAATATATTACCAAGGCACTCTACTAGTGTTTTAATAAAATAATGTACAATTTACAGTGGCGGCTGTTAGCCGCGTCCGTCAGCCGCGTCCGATAATGTGTTTCCAGCTTTAGTCTTGAAGAACGTAACGTACATAGACTTACAAAAGTCGTAGACTCTGCCATTTTAGTTACACAATGTATCATATGATGGCCTTATTTTATGCATAGTCATTTTTGATAGTGTATCTAACCGCATAATATTATCATCATAATAATTAAGTAATAAAGATATTAAATTAAATAAATACTATTATTTAATCACAGGTTGCAAAATGTGGAATTCTCACAAAACGTTCAATGTTCTGAAGTTCCAAGGTAAGAACAGTGTAAAATACTGCACGTCTTGAAATGTCACTCAAATCTAACTAACAATTCATAGACTATTTATTTACAGCAAAAGAAGACTAATGGAAAATAGCTCTGAAGGAGATGGACCGCAGAATGTAGTTTTGCATCATACACGAATCACATTCTCGCTGAGCTCTGACGGTATCGTCGCGTTCAGAATAGTTTCATATTATATACTATGACTGTATTGTTTGGCAATAATATTGTTAGAATGTATGTTGGTAAAAAGACAGTGTATATTGTTTTGTAAACTTGGATTAATATTAAATAAAAAAATACTATATAAATAAAAAATAAATAAATAATTAAATTGCATAAGTTGATAAAAAATGCTATGCAATAGCTTTACCGCGGCAGTCTCCGAGTGCCACATGACTTTTTTTATCATACCATTACGATAGCATTTTTATTTTGCCCTATCTAAAATATTCTAAGGCCCTGTGTTAAAAGCAGAGTGCAAATTCAAAGACGAATATTAGTTCTCGGAGACTGTGGTAGTACCGATAACGAACCGCGTCTCAAACGCGGCGCTGCTGTATCGAACAAAAAGCGGTGTCCAATCCATTGCTCAAGATCATTGGCTGCACTCAGCGTCTTAATAAGTCGATCCAGTAACTTCCATTCTATAGAAAAGAAATACATGCAAGTCTGAGGTTTGGATTGTACCTATGGTACCTTTAGTACTTTCATCTATACACGACCTTGTAAAAATTGCAAAATAAAATATTGTCCATATTTTTGTATTTCGCAAAATGCTTTCTCATCTAGCGATTTCTTAAGAAATCTGTTAAGTACTAAATCGCAAATAGGAACACGGAACCGATGCTGAAAGTAGCTAGCATATTTATTCAATTTATTAGATGTTACCTGAAGCCAATACAAGTCCTTCACCCATCCAAGGTTTTCCAAAATCATATGCGAAATGTTTTTGTAAACAGGCATTTGCAGCTGTCACGCTGTCTTCTGGATCTGATATTACTGGAAGAAAATAACAATAAATTATAAAGGATTCTGCACAATAGTTATTAACTACTACTACTTATGAGATACAATTGAGACAATACAAGCAGCTTGAAATATAAATTCTAAAATTATAATTTACTTGGCTCGTCCTTTTCAGGCTTCGTGTCACCAAATTTTATGTACATCTCTCATGTTCGGTAAGTAGGTTCTTATTACCTCTAAATGGGGCTTGTAGGTGACTAAGTAGCGCTTTAGGGTTATAATGTAGCTAGAAAAGCCCTAGGGCGGTAAGTAATTATAAAAACACTTCTTTCTTTCAAAAAGTTCGCGTACATCTAACCATCATACTGGCAATAGGCATCATGCATTCAGCCCGATGACCAAAGAGCTCGCTTTGCCATTCAGCCTTGTCTTCATGTAAGTTTAACAGTCATCAATTTTAAATATCGAACGGCGTAGGTCAATTTCGTTCTTAAAAAAAAAAACAAAGTTCTTACACCCTCGAACTGTAAATAAATATCTCGGGCTGCAATTGATGCCTTACAGCCCTTGGCTACTAATCTACTATTAATTTCTATTAAATGGATTTTGTTTTCATTCTGCTATGATATTCATTTCTCTGCTAACTCCATTCTTTTTATATTTCTATTTAAGCCTGCCAAAATGACTACTCTGTCTGATTGAAAGCTTAAGTAGAATCTAGGGGCAGGGATCACCATCCTTATTGTGAGGGTAAGCAATGCAGCATGATAATCCATACCATGACGGCCTGGTCAAATGAATTGGCCTCCGGTCTTATACTCACCAACGAAATTCAACAGCAAGAATGCTTTCATTATGAGGATGGTCTTCTGTGTGTGGGTAGTACTGCCCCGGTCGAGCCCATTCGTGCTGAAATCAGCAAAGCTCTACTACCTTTGCGTGGCTCTACTACATGACTTGAATCAGAGCGTAGTGGTGACATTATGGCGACCCAGTGAGATACACCCGCATCTTTGGGCCTCCAGTCTCAAGCAGGCACCACACTTCGCTATGCGCTATTCGTTATGCGGGTTATTCGCGCGCGCGCAGTGTGGAGAGTATATTCGTTTCGTTCACCATAAAAATGACAATGATACATCTCTACAATACACATATTTGCCTTATTTGATGCTTATTTGGTATACCAGTTCGAAGTATGGATGGTGTGTTTGTTGTTTGCGCGCATAACTAATATTTGGGCGAATACGGCGTAGACACATAACGAATAGCGCATAACGAAGTGTGGTGCCTGCATTACACTCACCAACGAAATCTGACAGCGTAATTGCTGTTATTTTAGGTTGGTCTTCTATGCGAAGGTGGTACCGCCTTCGTTAAATCCAAGTTCGTTTTATTGATACATCGACTGTGTATTGATTTGTGTAAATACAAGTAGTAATATTTAATAGTAACCTTGTAAATAATTACTGTCTGTTCGTATTCATTAGAGTTGACACTTACGTCAACGGTATACTATGGGTACCTATTTATTTTGTTAATTAAGGAAAAGCTACCATTAAAGTACAAATTGATAAAATTAACCTTTTGGCTTATTTTATACGTACCACAACCACACCACGACGCAGCGACAAAATGTGGTTGCGATGTGGTCGCGATTTGGTTACTACCAAACACGTGGTCCATAAACTGCGGCAAAATGTGTTCATAATTAATTTTATAGGAAATATTTCCTATAAAATTATGCACCCGACCACGTGTTGTCATTGTGGTGTGGTCGTGGTTGTCGCGTGGTTGTGGTACGTCTGAAAAGGCCCTAAATCCCATCATTTATCATTAGAATTTAAAAATATCCTCATATTATTGTCTGATTGAAATTCCGGTCCATTCTCCCGACCTCCAGAGATGGTAGGATGGAGAATGATGCAGAAACATCTCACTACACCGCCATGGTGTGGATAACCATGGTGCGTTTTTTCAATTCGCAATTCGCTCACAATTATTCCATCAGGCAGAGTAGAGTCACTTTGGTAGGCTTAAATATATATAGAATATAGAAGCGCTTGTTGCCACAGGGGATTGGAATCAATCACCGAGGGTAAGCAACTACCACACGGTCAGACCTAGATGGGTGACCGTATGTGGCATCATATGTTATGAGAGTTTCCGTGATTCGGAAGTCACGTTAAGCAGTCGATCCCGGTTGTTGTCATAAGATAGCACTCGTGAAGCTTGGTTAAAATTTAAAGTGGGTAGGGTGCCGTTTTTTAGGGTTCCGAAGTTCATAACTCGGAACCCTTATAGATTCGTCATGTCCGTCTGTCCGTCCGTCCGTCCGTCCGTCCTCGACTTACCGTCCAAACGGTAAGTGCTAGAAAGATGAAAGTTTGCATGAATACGTGTTGTAATTACGTCGACAAAGTGCTACAATAAAATTATGAAATATAATTTTATTTGGGGTACCTCCCCTACACGTAAAGTGGGGATGATTTTTTTTTCTCGAGGCTACCCCATCGTGTGGGGTATCATTAGATAGGTCTTTTAAAAACAATAAAGGGTTTCCTAGACGATTTTTTGATTTAGGTATCCGTTTGCGAGATATTTCACTTTAAAGGGCACTTTTTTGTAAAAACAGGGCGTCCCCCCCCCTCTAAAAGCTAAACGGGTGGCTCAAAAATTTTGAAAAAAATCGTGATGCTGGTCCATTTAATGAACTTTGAACGAAAACTATAACCGATTAGATGACTTTCTTAGTTCAGGAGTTATAAAGGCTTATATGGTAAAATGCGCTCACTTGGAAAACGTCATACAAAATTAACGTATTAATACGTAAACGTAACAATTATCTATTGGATACGATTTTAAATCCACATACCATTATAGGTGACTGAGGAACCCTTTCCTGTGCGTGGCCTGACACGCACTTGGCCGATTTTATTTTATTATAATTATTTTAGATATATACAACATATAGAATTTTAATGCCTTATAGTTTTATGCAATTTAAGTCTTCTAAAACGTGAGTAATATTCTACTATATATCATCAACAACCCATAAAGTCCCACTGCTGGCCTCGGGTCTCCTCTCAAAGAGGGTTAAGGCCATAATTTTGCCGTTGGATGTTTTTAAGCCCCTCAAAGGCTTACTAAGATAATTATATCGCGCTTTAAAAGCGACTATCAGACATTGAGAATTCTGTAATATTTACAAGACCTCCTGTATCTTACACAGACAAATATTGATTTGAAAAATATACTTACAATAATATATGTCACTTCCAATGAAACCGCACATAACACCACCTCTTTCCAAAGAGGCCATTGTGAACTTCTTGAGAATATTCCAGAGATCTGTTAACAATTATTTAAATTAATTAGTCACTGTAGTCATATAGTTATTTGACTTCGGAATGTCACGGTATTTCACGATTTCTTAGAAATTTGACTTGAGGATCATTACAAAGTATAAAATGTAGTCACTTCGGATATTGCCTACTATATGTATTTATAACACAAGGCCCCGTCTGTAAGTAAAGATCCTGTTTGTAAAGTCTCCCGCGATACAGGATGTCTATTTCTAATTCGGGGGTCTTCTTAAAAAAAAAAAAACTCCCCAGACCGCCACAGTGTGGGTGGCCCACGTGCTGAATTGTCTGCATTCACAATATATATGGTGACCTCTACTCTTAGATTCTATTTGTGGTCATCATCAGAGTAGAGTCATTCGGCATATTCATGGAGGAACGGGTATCATGTACCTCCATCACAAAGGGAGGATCCTCCGACCAGGCGAGGTGATCATGCCTGGCGGGCACTGTCCAACGGTTGATAATAGGATGTTGTAAATATGCTACTCGGCGCGAGAATCTCTATATCGCGATTCAGGGTCATGTCAGTTGAGGGTGGCGCCGCGGGTGAAAGCTAGTGTATATTAAAAGAAACCTCACTTATGTAGTAACGAGCAATCAAATAATCATCTACCGGGCATATTCTAACAATACTACGAGTATAAAATAAATAGAAATCTGAATTTATTTGTTTACTAAGCCTTAACATCGTAAAAAGAAAACATTTTTTTAGAATTCCGTATAGAAGGGAAAATTATGTTGTCAGCGAAACACTTAAGCATCTTTTTCCAGTGATAATCGACACACAGGCGGGTGGAGGACTAAAGCTGCTTTTAGATATTTCTAAATAAACATACCAGACAAGGTCGTCGGATCGATTCTTGGAATTGAATAGTGCAAATAATTGCATGAGTATGATGATTTATTCTGGGTGTTTGCAATTCATCAATAAATAACTTATACTAATATTATAATGCTAATCATTATATTTGTTTAGTATATCCTAATAATCTTAGGTATTAAGTAATAGCTAACATTAAAAAAACTTCTAGTGTATTATATCTCACTAGCTGAGTCCCGCAGTGTTACCCGCATTTGTTGTTGTTACCGCGGATAACGAAGCTAGTCTGAAAAAAGTAGCCTAAGTTACTCCTTATATCATCAGCTATCTGATAGTGAAAACCCCGTCGAAATCGGTTCAGCCATTCCAGGGATAACCCGGGAACAAACAGACAGACAGACAGACAAAAATTGTTAAAAATAGTACATTGTTCACCGAGGGAGGAAAGGAACCGATTACTAGCGAGGGAACAGTTTGTGGCCCGAAGGCGCAGCCTAGGGCCACAATACTCCCGAGGTAGGAATGGGACTTTCAATCGAGTGCTACACAGTGCTTTATACTACACCTGTGAGGAACATTTAAAGTATTTATAAAATAAAATCAAAACGTAAGACACCATGTAAGACACAATTTAGCTTAGAATTTGACATATTGACATAATATTTATAAATATTTCGCGCTTCTTTTGTTTTTTTTTTTATTCTTCACAAAAGGATGTCAGCGGCACGGAGATTCCATATTTAAATTATATGAAAACTCTTTGGGCAGGCGCGCGCCATAGATAAGATAACACATGAGAAATGAAATATCATACAACTTTCTAACCGCTAAAACACGTTAGAAATGGATTTTCATACATTTTTTTCCTCCCGCTTATTTAGGTCAAGGAAAAGACTAACTTTCTCTTTTCATTTTCAGGGAATATTGACTACTGTTCCGATCAGGTGTAGTATAAAATTATTTTAGCTTATGTAGGGTACATACATAATAATACATAATAATATGCATTTAATAAAAAGCGGTTATTTTAATATTACAAACAGACACTCCAACACTCGAATTTTATTTATTTGTATAGATGTGTCGTATCTATACAAAAAATAAAATTTGTCTCAAATTTTTATTTTATATAAGCTTAAGCTTATATACGAGTCGAGACACTTTGTGTGTCGTGTCTCGACTCTGTCTGAAGGAAGTAGGGGTCACCATCTTCATTGTGAGGGTAGGCATTGCAGCATGATAACCCATACCATGGCGGCCCGGTCAGATAATTCTGAAACATTTTCCCGGCCTCCGGAGGCCGGGAGAATGATGCAGAATGGACGGGCCTCCGGTCTCACACTCACAAGCTATTATTAGAAAATTTAGAATGGTCTTCTGTGTGAGGGTAGTAGTGCCCCGGTCGAGCCATCCCATTCGTGCTGAAATCAGCGTAGCTCTACTACCTACTAAATTTTGTTAATTTGACTTTTTTCAACAGGTATCTTGGTTGTCTGATCCTGAAGTGAGGGTAGTAGTGCCCCGGTCGAGCCATCCCAATCGTGCTGAAATCAGCGTAGCTCTACTACCTACTGTTAATTTGACTTTTTTCAATAGGTATCTTGGTTGTCTGATCCTGAAGAAATCTCTATGAACGATAATCTTTTAGTATGTTGTTTTCGTTTCTTGAGTATTGTATTTATACAATATTGAAAGAAAAAGGTTTCATTTTGATAAACAAACAGCTTATCAAGGTTAATAACAGATACTTTTATAGTGTAAAAGAATCTATGCCACATAACAAGCGCCTCGGTTAATTAGGTACAAATCAGTGGTGGCAAATATAACCATCAACCAATAAATTTACCGATAAAAAAGTAGGTAACACTTCTATTCGATAAATACCCTAAACGGTTAAAAATATCGTATAACAAATACACTGCGTATAGTCGCGAGGGTTAATTATTGGAAAGTATATACATGCAAGTTTCAACTTTATTTCTGAAGTCATAAGATTTATTTTCGCCTTGCAGATGTTTTCAACTTATCATAATATAAATATTGAATTTTGATGATGTGATTGTATGCTCTATGTCCCTCAAAATAAAGCACAATATTTAACTTGGTGTTTTTTACAGTGAATTATATTTTTATCTGTTATAAAATTTAATTTAAACGATATTTTTAGCGATCGCGAAGATGACGTAATTGGTTGATTTTTAAACGTATTAGGTATATTTTTTCGTAATTGATATTTCGGCAGGGCAGTGCATATCTCGTAGAGTATTAGTGTTCTGTGGTGCATATTTTCCATTGTTTTGGTAAAGTTGTGTTGGTTGATTTCTAAACGTAATAGGTAGGTATATTGTTTGTTAATTTATATTTCGGCGGGTCAGTGCATATTTTCTATTGTTTTGGTAAAGTTGTGTTTTTGTATTTCAAGAGTTTTTAGGGTTCCGTAGCCAAATGGCAAAAAACGGAACCCTTATAGATTCGTCAAGTCTGTCTGTCTGTCTGTCTGTCTGTCTGTCTGTCTGTCTGTCTGTCCGTCCGTATGTCACAGCCAATTATTTCCGAAACTATAAGAGCGATACTGTTGAAATTTAGTCAGTCGATGTATTCTGTGAACCGCATTAAGATTTTTACATAAAAATAGAAAAAAAACAATACATTTTGGGGGTCCCCATACTTGGAACTGAAACTAAAATTTTTTTTTTTCATCAAACCTATACGTGTGGGGTATCTATGAATAGGTCTTCAAAAATGATATTGAGGTTTCTAATATCATTTTTTTCTAAACTGAATAGTTTGCGCGAGAGACACTTCCAAAGTGGAAAAATGTGTGTCCCCCCCCCTCTAACTTCTAAAATAAGAGAGTGATGAAACTAAAAAAAATATATGTTGTACATTACCATGTAAACTACCAACGAAAATTGGTTTGAACGAGATCAAGTGAGTAGTTTTTTTTTAATAAATCATAAATCGTAACACGCAATATACCTTTCATTAAATCAATACACTAGTATAAAAACATCGATGAAAGTTACTTGCTGGTACGGAACCCTTCATGGGCGAGTCCGACTCGCACTTGGCCGCTTTTTAAATAGGTAAATATTTGCTTTATATGTCTGTTAGTATTTCAAAAATCCTATACTGAGCCCCACTTAATTGTGAAATTTAATGTAACTAACAAAACTAACACGAAAACCTTACTGGAGTTTTTTGTCTTATGTCTGAGAGTTATATGATCTTATGTCCCAATATGTCCGAGAGTTTTCTAACACGATTCCTCTGAGAGCGCGCCTTCTACTTAGTACGAGATCCGGCTGCAGGATTAGTGCGCTCATCGGTTTTTTGCTACAAACCAATTTTTAAGCCCTTGCATAGCTTTTATCGCGGCCTTTGAGAGCCAAGAAATTCCGTATCGAAAATAAAACCTAACAGTTCTACAATAAAATTACGAAAAACACTTTTATTTGGAGTAGCTCCCTGTCATGGAAAGTGGGGATGATATTGTAGGGACAACATGATTACACAATATTTAGAGTCAGCATATTTGAGTGTGACGAGCCATAGCGCGATGGGCGCAAGTCAGTCTCTCTCGGACCACTCTTGAACAATAGTCGTGTCATGATTTTATAAGATGCACAAAGGGCACTACAAGGACATGCGCAATATCCCAGTTTAACAATATTTTTTCTAACGTCTACCCCATCGTGTGGGATATTACTAGACAGGTCTTTTGAAACATTGTGAGGTTGCATAAACCATTTTTCGATTTTGGTATCCGCTTGCAAGTTGTTCAACATTCAAGTGCAATTTTTTGCAAAAACAGGGCTTTACCCCCCCCCCCCCTCTCCCTCCCTCCCTCTAAAATCCAAATGGCTGGCTAAAAAAAACGGAAATAAATCATGATAGTAGTCCATTTATATCAAATTTTCAAGACAACTATAGCGGTTTAAATAACTAACTTGTAAAATGCACTCACTTGGAAAATTTCGTACAACGTTTGTCACCTTTTGGGAAAAAAAACGACACACGTTACATATCAAAGACAGTCAATTCAGATCGTGAAAAAAAACTGTTTTTTGGAAAGGATAAAATAAAAACTTTTTGTATTTAAGTATTTATTTTTCAAATATTTTTCCATGCTCATTTTTAGGGTTCCGTAGCCAAATGGCAAAAAACGGAACCCTTATAGATTCGTCAAGTCTGTCTGTCTGTCTGTCTGTTCGTCCGTATGTCACAGCCAATTATTTCCGAAACTATAAAAGCTATACTGTTGAAATTTGGTCAGTCGATGTATTCTGTGAACCGCATTAAGATTTTTACATAAAAATAGAAAAAAAACAGTACATTTTGGGGGTCCCCATACTTGGAACTGAAATCAAAAAATTTTTTTTTCATCAAACCTATACGTGTGGGGTATCTATGGATAGGTATTCAAAATTGATGTTGAGGTTTCTAATATCATTTTTTTCTAAACTGAATAGTTTGCGCGAGAGACACTTCCAAAGTGGAAAAATGTGTGTGTGTCCCCCTCTAACTTCTAAAATAAGAGATTGATAAAACTAAAAAAAATATATGTTGTACATTACCATGCAAACTACCAACGAAAATTGGTTTGAACGAGATCTAGTAAGTAGTTTTTTTAATATGTCATAAATCGTAACACGCAATTTACCTTTCATCCAATCAATAGACTAGCATAAAAACATCGATGAAAGATACAACGAACTACAAGAACTTTTATATGATGTTACTTGCTGATACGGAACCCTTCATGGGCGAGTCCGACTCGCACTTGGCCGATTTTTTTACTTACTTTGTGTTTGTGTGTTTTGACTTTGTTTTTGTGTGTTTGAGATTTTGTTTACTTTGTTGTTGTGGATTTTTAAATTTTATATCCTATTTGAAATGCCGAAACGCAATGCAGAAATATGGGACCATTTTGAAAGGTACAAACAACAAAAATAAAGGAAGGAACTCAACCATTCGAGTTTAACATTAGCAAAATCAATTTTAAAACGAAAAAATTTAGCGATATTTTCAACAAATAAAAATATCGGTAAAAAAAATATAATTTACCAATTAGGTACCAGATAAATAAATTCAACCGTTAACGCCATCTTTAGTACAAATGAGCTTAATTTTACTTGCACCAACTAACCGCACGTATTGGCGTATTATTTTCGTCGGTTATACATTGCGTATTAAATTTGATTACTAACCATATTAGAGCAAGAGCCCAGAGCTGCCAGACCTACGTCATTAGTGCAAAGCTGAAATTTTCAGGATTATTAGTACAATGTCTTGTTAAGATGTATGTGTACCCATTAGCTTGAAAGCGGGGCCGTTTCTGAGATAGCGCGAAGTACAGATGGATAAAAACCTTACTTACCTACGTTATAGGTGCAAAGCTAATATTTACATATTTTATTAAGAATATTACATAAAATTAAAATTCATTACTGCCAGACACTTTCCGTGGGCCATTACTTCTGCCAGACGTCTTGAAAGTTGTGAAAAAAATAGGTAAACTACGTTATAGTAGCAAACCTAAATTTTATACATATTATCTAAGGTAGGTACTATTTTAAGACCCTTTGTATGCGGCCAGACCAATCCGAAGGGCCAATCATCCCCCAGACACCTTTAAATAATATATTTGTAGTAATTAGGAAGCTGAGGTATATCAAATTTGGTATTATTTCAAGAATAGAATTTTAAAATATTCAATAGTTTTTACACGCTTTTTATTAGCTTCACCTGTATGTTTGTTTGTTTGTAACCAACTCCTTTGGGTGCGATTTTGACCCACTTTAAACGGACAGATTTCGTTCAAACTTTGTAGATTTATCGGGGACCGATGACAATACATACACTAATATGAAAAAAAAAAACTAAAAAAATCTTTAAACAAATTAGTATTTTTCTAAAATAATAGTTTTAAAAAACTAAACAAATAGGCTTTTAACCTAAAAATAGAAAATAATTTCAATGTTAAAAGCATAGAGCGACGTTATTGAAATATTGTCAGAAAGCACTCCACGTTTTGTGTGTGCGGGTCCAAGTGGGTCAAAATCGCACCCAAAGGAGTTGGTTACAAACAAACAAACATACAGGTGAAGCTAATAAAACGCGTGTAAAAACCATTTAATATTTTACAATTCTATTCTTGAAATAATACCAAAGATGATATACCTCAGCTTCCTAATTACTACAAATATTCAAAGGTGTCTGGGGGGATGATTGGCCCTTTGGATTGGTCTGGCCGCTTACAAAGGGTCTTAAAATAGTACCTACCTTAGATAATATGTATAAAATTTAGGTTTGCTACTATAACGTAGTTTACCTATTTTTTTCACAACTTTCAAGACGTCTGGCAGAAGTAATGGCCCACGGAAAGTGTCTGGCAGTAATGAATTTTAATTTTATATAATATTCTTGATAAAATATGTAAATACTAGCTTTGCACCTATAACGTAGGTAAGTTAGGTTTTTATCCATCTGTACTTTGCGCTATCTCAGAAACGGCCCCGCTTTCAAGCTAATGGGTACACATACATCTTAACAAGACATTGTACTAATAATCCTGAAAATTTCAGCTTTGCACTAATGACGTAGGTCTGGCGGCTCTGGGCTCTTGGTCCATATTGCTTCCACGAGAGCACGCAATATTTTCGATTAATTTTTCTTTTTTAAAATACACATTAGTTTCGATAGGAAAGTACTTAATATATTTTATAAATATCGATGATACTGAATTGTGACTGTAGTAGACTGAGTTAATTTTTTTTTGTATTATATTTTTTTTTGTCTACATAAATTCTGTTATTAACTTTTCCATGAAATCTTTTTATTGAAATGGAGTAGTTATTATTAAAAGATTCATTTGAAAAACGTTGGACACATTTTAATGATTAACATAATCAATAGAAGAGGTAAGAAACCTTTGTAAAGTATCCTTGCTTTTTTTGCTTTCTTTTAAAGGTTTTACATTCAAATTTAGTTATAAATACATGTACATTTAGTTATATGTACATCGTGTGATAAAAATATTCGGACCACGCATAGACTATGGTTTCGTAGTTATCCATTTTGGCACGAGAATTTAAAATTATACCTAACAAATAATTGTTGACAGATTAATTATTATTTCGTTGATTAGGTACGAATTTTCCAAAGAAGCGCATTTTACAATATCCTAATTAACTCCTAGCCAGGGATTTCTTTTTTACGTTCCTGCATGCACCTGGTTCCTAGGCTTCTAGAACTCGAGGCGGCGTTCAGTTTTTGATCGGTTCAAGTCCGACATAACCACCTAGGTAAGGAGCTGGTGTTATACGGGGGAAAAAAGGCCCCTATAGCTCCTGAAGTAACAAAGTCGTCTAATCTGTTATAGTTTTCCTTTAAAGTTCATCACATGGACCATCATCATGAGTTTTTTTCGGATTTTACCGGAGTCAACCGCTTAACTTGAAGAGGGGTCACTCTGTTATAACAAAAAATGCCCTTCAAAGTTGAATAAATTGCATAAGGATACCTAAATCAAAAAATCGTCATAATTGTCTACTATTAAAGTCTATATTTGATGATGAAGATAATGGATCAACCATATTTCCTAGTTGCATAAAGTTCTAATAAAGATTCACAATTTTTCATTACGTCTAAGATTGGTTGCGCTATAAAAGGAAACTAGTTTTCCTTCGCACTTTTGGACATCCATCTATATATTTATACAAGTAATATATATATATTATATCCATACAAATAAATCAAATTAAAGTGTCTGTTTGTAGTTCTATATAAAAATATTTACATCATCACATATCACATCAACAGCTTTTAACAGTTCACTGCTGGACATAGGCCTCTCATGAGTAAGGAGGTATTGGCCTACTATACCACGCTGGCCAGACGGGTTGGTATAGGGTTGGTTTCAAGTTTTCCTTCCCTTTGCATTGATGTTGTCTAGCGTAGTTTATCCCTTAGTCGCCTTTTACGACCCGCGGGATGAATAGGGGTGGTGACAGTCTGTATTCTTAATCCGTCACCACACGGACTAAAAAAAAAAAATATTTACAGCAAATGTAAATGTACTTTACATACGGTACTACAAAAAATATATTTTTAATTTTTTTCTCTGTCTATCTGTCCGCCCATCTATTTATTTGTGGCGGCTATCTGGAACTCTCTGGAACGATGATACTGAATTTAACCGAACTTTATAGATCTGATGATAACTTCGCTCGTTACTACGGGAAGCATAGCGGGACCCAGGTAGTTAAATAATTAATATGTATCATATAAAAGCTGGCAGGAGCTGGATACTAGAAGCCCAAAATCGATCAAAGTGGTGTGCAATGGGAGAGGCCTATGTCCAGCAGTGGACTGAGATAGGCTGATGATGATGATGATGATATAAAATAAATAAAGTGTCTAATCTCTGGAACTGCTACACTAATTTTTACAGAACTTTCACTAGCAAATAGCTGATTTTATTATTAGTAACTTAGATTACTTTTAGTTTTAGACAAACTTCGCCCCGCTGCGGAACCCATGGTCTACAATAACAACTGTGGGAAGAACAGCGGGACTCAGCTAGTATGTCATAAAACATGTTTATCGTTAAACCGGTTTTATTAGTTATAATATTAAAATAATATATTTTAAGTATATATGGTGTGAATAAAATATTTTTTTTTTCAAGACAACTCCCGCATTAGGAATATAAATTCCTGTGTCGCGGGGGACTTTACAAACATACATGAAACGGACACAAAGAACACCCAGACTCAGAACAACAAATTGTGAATCACACAAAGTGTTGTCCTACGTGGGATTTGAACCCACGACACTTGACGTAGTACGAAGCGGCGTGGCGACCACTTAAGCCACTAGGCCAACCGTGCAGTCGATCTATAGTTATTAGTCGTATGTAAAAAAACCTATAAAAATTTCAAATGGGTACAAATATTAACTAAGAAAAATAAAGTCCTTTGTTTATAATCTAATATAATAATAATAAATAATAAAAATCTTTATTCATACAAACACCTTTCAAATTGCTTAAAAACTAGGATACACAAATTATTAGCTAAAGGTTATACAGATAAGGTAAACCCTGACTCCTAAACTAGGTAATCCTGTGACTTAGGAGCCAGTGCTCTGCTGTCACTGTATGTTGTCTTATGACATTACAGATATACAATTGTTGATATCACAATTCAAAAAACATACCGTACTATTATTTCTACAACGAAGGATCAGTAAGAATAGAAAAATGTATGTGTGTGTGATTGTGAATGTGATGGTGAGGCTGTGTATATTATATGAAATGTATGGGTGTGTTTGGAGGTGTGTATGTAGTGTATGTGAAGTAGTGTATAGCTTATACAGTATGTAAGTTATAGGCGCTACCACGAACAGCTATTGAACAGTACATGTATTCAATTGCAACTCACAGACCTACTGCTGGAGATGTAGTAGTTCCTCTGTCCTAGCATAGTCCTGATCATGTAGCCAACCCTGTATTTTAATTTTAAGTTTATGATGATTTAACTCAGCTATCTGAATGGCTTTACAAATGTTTTTGTAAATTGCTGCACTTAAAACGTTAAACTGACGCCCCGCGAATGCAGTTCTATGGCGTACAGTTGTGCATACGTTTTTTGCTCTGCGCTTTGTAAGGTCAGGTGGAGGAATTATTTTATGTTTTCTAAGAGCGGCTCGAAGGATGAATAGTTGTCTCACAGTCAGCAATCTGCAGTCAGCATATAGCTCAGTAGTCGGGTATCTAAATGGTCTTCCAAGCATCACCTTAAGGACAGCCCTTTGAGCCCGCTCCACGATTATAAACTTGGTTTTAGCAGCTCCTCCCCATACCGGAATGCAGTAGCCTATAATGGACTGACAGAGAGAAAGATAAACGATTTTTAGTATGCCAGTGTCCGCGCAACGTCTCAAAGATTTAAAAATATAAATAAGACTTCTTACTTTTGAAGCAATGTTATCCACCTGATTATACCATTTCAATCCCTCATCAATCTCTACACCCAGGTACTTCGTGTGGGCAACACGGGTAAGCATCGTACATGAGCAAGAACTGCAGTCTAAGCACGTGTGTGCTGTGATTACAAATTTTGGTGGAGCTTTATTCCTACTATTCATGTGAAAAGGAATGAATTGTGTTTTGGCCAGGTTTAGGGTGAGTAGGTTGAATCGCAACCAGTTCATAATAGTTTTTATGGACTGTTCTGCAACATTCTGTACCTCGCTCCAAGTAGTACCAAAGACCACAATCGCAGTGTCATCAGCATACGTGAATATTTGTGATTTATATAGCGGCAGCATGCATAGGTCATTTATGTATATTTGGAAAAGTGTTGGTCCTAACACGCTGCCCTGTGGGACTCCGTATGTCACAGTTTCTTCGTCACTTAGACATGAGTTGATTTTAACTACCAGTTTTCGGTTTTGAAGGTAATCTTTTAAGAGTTCAAGAGCTTTACCACGAATACCAATTGACTCTAATTTGTTAACAAGGGTGGGAACAGAGACTGTATCAAACGCCAAAATATATAATTATTATCGACACCGTCATATATAATCGAAATATATTTTATATATAAACTATAATTTATAAATTTCAAATTAATACGTCATGTTATTTTTTGTATTTAATTTTCATTCATTTCATCATCGTCTACCTAACCTTTAATGATTCCCAAAACTATTGGGGTCGGCTATCAGTCTAACCGGTTTTACCTGAATATTAGTGTTTGCATGGAGTGACCGAACCTAAGTAACCCTGAGGGCACCGGGAACGATTTAGATTGGGTTATTGAAAAAGATGTAAATTAATTAATTTCAATATCTGTGTATACTTTAATTAATTATGTCATCATCATCATCAGCCTATCGCAGTCCACAAGCCAGGCAAAGTGAAGATTTGCGCAAGAGCTGGATGAGACTAGCCCAGGATCGAACTAAATGGCGTGCAATTGGCCTGGAACTACTGGACATCTGGTCTTAGTCCACTAACTGTGATAGGCTAATGATGAATTATGTATATAAGAATTTACATTTTAATTATGCTATTTGTAATTCAAATTATTACTATCTTTCGCCTTATTGGTACTTCGATTATTGCAGTAAAAAGTAGCCTATGTGTTATTCTGAAATATAAGCTATATTACTGTAAAGTTTCGTCCAAATCCGTTAAGTAATTTTAAATACTCACAATACTGTGAATATGATACTATGTATAATTTATCATCATCATCATCATCATCAATAGCCTTTAACAGTCCACTGCTGGACATAGGCCTCTCCTTTGAAAGGAGGTTTTAGCCTACTATACCACGCTGGTCAGACGGGTTGGTAAAGGGTTTGTTTCAAGTTTTCCTTCTCTTGGCAGTGATGTTAGCTGCTTATTTTGTTCCTTTAGTCGCCTCTTACGACACCCATGGAATGAATAGGGGTGGTGACACTTTGTATTCTTAATCCGTCACCACACGGAATTTAATGTAATTTAAATTTAAGGGAAACTAAAATCATTAAAATAAATAAAAGCATTGAACCTCTGAAAATAAGTCGAAGTCGCTATAAGGAATACATACACAATTTTATGAGGTCTTTGAAAGTAACTCAGTCTGTCTGTTTGTCTGTCTAGGAATCACAAATGAAACGTTGCACAAATTTCAATGAAAATTGTTACAGAACAACTTTGATTCTTTAGGAAGAACATAGGCTAATTTCACACACACAAAAACTGATTTTTAATTAAAGTCATTTAATACGCACAATATGTTTAAAGTAACGTATTGTCTTCTTTAGAAACAAGAACAAAGAAAAAACTCATAAAAGTTTCCTAATAAAAGCTTAGTAATCAAAGTAACTTACGCGTAGTATTTCCAATAAGCAAATGTGCATGGCCAAGGATTGGCAATACTCCAGGGTATATCGGAGGTAGCTTTGTTGTAGCCTTCAAGCGCCTATACCTTGCAGTCCATTTCCACCAGTAGTATAAAAAAATTGTCACAACTCCAAGTATTAAGGCTAACATTTTGTCACTTAATTATAAAAATTATTAAAAAATGAATTTAAATATATTTTAAAATTTAAAGTTCGTTTTGCACTTCTTTAAATTATAAATTTAAATATTGTCATAATTTTTTTAAAGAATGCCTGCCTTTAGTCGAGAAGGCACCTGGACTCCACTAAAGGTTATATAAGAATGTCAGAAGCTTGAGGCTGTAGTTGAACGGAACTATATAATCTATTGACATATTATATACATATGTAATGCCAAACGAAATATTTGCTCTCAGTCCTCTGACCGGTTTTCGAGCTATACCTACATGGAAATAGAATTATCATACAATTTTGGACTACAGTTTCACAGATTAAGGATTAATTTGTTTTTAAAATAAAAAAAACTGAAACGTCATACCTTAGGAGTCAATTTGGAAATATTATATATAAAATTCAATAATAATATAATCATCATCATCATCAACAACCCATAACGTCCCACTGCTGGGCTCAGATAATATAATGTCAATCTTAAATATGAAATTCTCGTGTCACAATGTTCGTTCACATACTCCTCCGAAACGGATGGACCGATTTGTCTGAAATTTTGTATGCATATCGGGTAGGGTTGAGAACGGCCAACATCTTTTTTTTATACCCCTAGGACGCGAGCGGAGTCGCGGGCATCAGTCAGTATTTTTATAAAAAGTTATAGGCTGATAAAAAAATAACTGAAAATGCAGTGTTTCGTTTCTGGTTGGGGGCGGTGACCAAATGACTTAGAAGCACCTCAATTGGCCGCCATAGTGCAGTACCCCATGCTATATTGTCTAGATTCACAGTGAACATGGTCATCACACTCTTGAATTCTACTTGAATGGAGAGAACTATAATTGGGGGTGGGAATTATGAAGGTCCGTAGCTATTATGTAAACCGGTTATGACAGGGAGCCGGCCTAACTCATTGTCATCAGATATATTGAAGTGTAAGCAATCACATAGTAAAATATGAGTATAATGTCTAATTTGTGAGGAAAAAAAAGATACTTATGCGTGCTATCAGTCAGAGTAGTCACTTTAGCAAGCTGTTAATGTATTGGAATTCTTCTTGATTCTTTCTTGTAACTTTTTTTGATCTTTCATTGTATGTATAATGAAGAAATAAATAAACATAAAATAAAGTGAAATGTGATAAGAATTAATATCTCACAGCATAATAACGAGACTAAATTGTGTTTTTTTGTACAGAGGCTGAAATTAACTATGTCTCTTGGAATAAGTGTATAAATGATTGCTTCGTAAAGTCAAAGTTTATGCGAAACCCAAACTCAGACTCAACCCTGTTCAGCTTTTTTTTAATTTACGGGGATTACGATGACATACGGCCTGTCTTGAATCATAACCTCATTTATGTTTTATTATTTAACTAGCTGACTCTCGCGGTGTTAACCGCGGTTGTTGTAAGTTTTTGCCTAAGTTACTCCTTATATCATCAGCTTTCAGTGAGTAAAAGTCCCGTTAAAAGCCGTTCCAGAGAATACCCGGAACAGAAATCAAAAATAAAATTAAAAAGTGCGATTTTTATGTAAGTATATACTTTTATACGCATTTAGTATAAAACTAATCATATGATATTACATACAGACACTCCAATTTTATTAATATGTATAGTGAAAAACACCCAAGTAGTTTGGATACAACCATTTTTCACAGCAGTTGCATACACTACCACTACCACTACTACGAGTACAGGTATCGGATGCCTTGTTGCGTCAACTAGGCAGCCGATACCTGCATTCGTAGTACTAGTTTTTTATGCGATTTTGACGACTCCCTTGGAATTAATTATGTATGTATCACCACCACTATTAATTAATAATAAATAATGGTGGTGATACTCAGTATTCTTAATCCGTCACCATACGGACACCACTGGCTAACGATCTAACCAGCTCCAATAGCCAGGTTGCAAACGTTTTTTGTTTTCCATCCTATTATCTTGTTTCATTTGTTAACATTTGTTTTGATCACTTGACTGAGTGACATAAGCCAATGAAACAAGAGAATAGAATAGAAAACAAATAATTTTAAAAGAAACCGACTTCAAAGAAAAACTATTCCGAGTAACCAAATCGCGACAATTGTGCCTATGATATTTGAAGAGTTCCCTCGATGTCCTTGGGATCCCATCATCAAATCCCGATATGGTACCACCTGTAAGCTACGCCCAGTCCAATGCAGAAAAAATTTTTGAAATCGGTTAATAAACGACGGAATTATCGCTGAACATACCAAAAAAATAAAAATATTTCGACAATTTGAGAACCTGTTTCTTTTTTTGAAGTCGGTTAAAAACGTTTGCAACTTGGGAAACAGGGTCCAACTATTACACCGTTACATAGATCATTTGATAGCTACTAAAACAAGCCTATAGTTTCAACTCTACGTCATTATTATAACTTCCTATTTTATAAAACGTAAACTAGTAATTTGACTTTGTGTTACACATAAGTATAATGCCATTAACAAAACTGGTCAAGCGTACGTCGGTCAAATAAATCAGGAAATGTTGCACGCCCACTATTAGCGCGATGTTGTTGTGTCAAACTATTTTGCCATGAAGGTATTATTTAAACTATATCTATCGATACTATGTAGTAATACAAGTACACGACCGTAGCTCCGCCCGCGTGTATGTGGATAATGTGAATTATGTCAGTGTTAAATAGCCCCCTTCATGGAGAAAGGCAATATATTAGCTCACTATGACTACTAGAAGCGGAGTATCCATGAATAATGTTACGTTTTCGCTGGAAGAATTATTCGTTTGTAGAATTATTCCTTTTAAAAGCTTCGTGCACTTAGAATAGGACAAAACGTAAACTCTATCATGGTAACGTAATGCTACGGTTATATACAGAATTGACACTTTACGGAAGTATAATACTGGTTATATGAGTACAAGTTAAATATTGACATATAATCAATTGAACTGACCTTATCTTACTTAACCATAAAACTGACAGTAGACCAAAATAACTTTACACAATTTACACACAGGCATCTAATCTCAAACCACGTAAAAGCTATATAATACGAGTACTAACCAGATTGCTGGCAAATATACTTACATATTTCTAAATACAGATCTATTTATAGAGAAGCTGGCGATTGTTTGGCCTAGGTTGAAAGAATGCAGACAATGCAGTATGGTGACCCACACTATGGCGGTCTAGAGAGATACTAATGCATCAATGAGCCTCCAGTGTCACACTCACCAACGAAATACGATATCACGAATGCTTTTGAGGTTGGCTTATCATCATCATCAGCCCATCTCAGTCCACTGCTGGACATAGGCCTCTCCCATTGCACACCACTTTGATCGATTTTGTTCTTATCGCATCCAGCTCCTGCCAGCCATCTTGCGCAAATCGTCTCTCCACCGGGCCTGTGTGTCCTACACTACGTGTGCTGAGACGCGGTCTCCACTTCAGAACTCTTCTACCCCAACGGCCATCAGTTCTGCGGCTAATATGGCCAGTCCACTGCCACTTCATCTTGCTAATCCGGCTAATTTGCTTATCAGGGATTCAGAAAATATATTAAACAATTTCATTCAAATCTAAAGTATTTAACGTAGAAATGAGAAAAGAGCGATCTAAATAAATATCATGTTAACAGACAAACCAAAAACCTGTTTCACTACGTCAAAGAATGTCTTGATTACCATGTGTGTCCGGGTTACTATGCGTTAATGATATTTCTGTGATATATGAAAAGTATAAAAAACATTAATATGTCTAATACCTTGAGGTCAAGGCAACTATTATATACTCTATATATTACGAATTCGGTTAGCATACAATAACTAGAGATAAAGTACAATGTGGCCAAATGAAATTTGATTCTAATAATAACATAATTTTAACAAAAATGAACCGACTTCATAGAAAAACTATACCGAGTACCCAAATCGCGACAATTGTGCCTATGATATTTGAGGAGTTCTCTTGATTTCCTTAGTATCCCATAATCAGATCCCGATATGGTGACGATGGGACCACCTGTAAGCTACGCCCAGTCCAATGCAAAAAAAATTTTTGAAATCGGTTCATAAACGACGAAATTATCGCTGAAAAAAAAAAGATTCCGACGAATTGAGAGCCTCCTCCTTTTTTTTTGAAGTCGGTTAAAAATAGTTGAGAGCTGTAATAGCGGGATGTACCAACTAAAGTCAGGTAGTAGTAATGTAAGATACCAACAAGACGTCTAAATGATAGGCACCTCGTTTAAATACAGCTTAATTCGCTCGAATGGGCCAGCTCGTCCGGGGCGGTACTATCCTTACACAGAAGACCAACATTAAATTGGCTGCATACGTGTTGCCGTATTTCATTGGTGAGTGTGAGATCTGATGCCCAATAAACAAATAAATTTCCGACATTTTACACACAAACCCATCTAGTTTTAAACTAGAGCTTGTATTATAGGTGCTAGACAACTGGTATAAAAACATTCACATAGTTACCTTTTAAAGAACATAGACATAGAAAACACTCTGCAACAAATATTTGTCTATCACACAAACTTTTGTTCTGCGCTACTGAGGCAGCCGATGATGCAGTAGCATCTCACTAAGACGCTACGTGCTACATTGTCTACGCTCACAATGGGGTTGGTGACCCATACTTATTCTTTCATACAGGCAGAGTGGAGTCACTTTGGTAGGATTAAACGTAAAAAAAGAAATACATGTTCTAATTTTGATCAATACGTGTCTTTTATAGTGAACGCACACTTATCCGCGCCGAACGAATCGAAGTCAAGGAGACCTCGCACACTTATCCGCACCAGAAGAATCGACCGCGCCGAAAGCATCGACCGCGTCGAAGAAATCATTTCAAGAAATAGTACTCGTGCGTTGCTCTGTCATACCCAACTGATAGAATGCGAGCGCATCGATCGAGGCGACCGCATCATCCGCGCCGAACTTTATGACGTTATCCGAATTCGTCTAGGATTTCTGGGGTTCTTCCAGATGCGGATGATTCGACGCGTTCGGCTCTGATAAGTGTGCGATTACCTTTACAATGCTCGTGATAAATATCCGAATGTAGTAGGACCTGGGAAATTTGTCACATGCGAAGGTCAGTAAAACAAAATCAGTATTAGCTATATAGAAACTAAAGTATGCACAAATATGAAGTTACAACCAAAACATGTCTCGATGATTGAATGATTTTACCAGTAGGAAATTACAAAGTAGGTAGGCATGAGACACAATTGTCGTATCTAGCCATCATATTACTGGTCTTGGCTTTAGAACAATAAAGTCAAGTAAGGACATGAAAACTTGTTATTATGCACATAATTGTTTTTTTTAGTTTTATTATACTTAAATTAATTAAATTGTAAAAAAATACGTGCTAATACTACTCTATCGTCGTCGTTGTTATTGATTTTTCCGGAAACACTGCTCGAGAATGTAAAAATAAATTTAATAATGGTGATGTTAGAATTTAACTTCCACAGGAGAGCTACAAGACATATTCGTTATGCAACTTGTATAGTCTCCGCTGTCCTTACACCATTGAGCACCCAAATATCTACTAAAAATAAAAAGAGAATGGAAAGGTAACAAAAGAACTTCTTAACACCAGTGTTCTAGAAACTGCGAAATAACTTCCATCGGGGTGGACTATATTCGATGAAACATGGCTCTCCAAAGTACTGTTTACTTATCATGCCTTATGCCCTTATTAAATAGATTACTATATCGCCGATAAGGAATAGGAAATCAAAAAATCCAAAATTATGACTTCCTAATTTAGTTGTCTTACTTCCGCTGACGTGAATGTAGCCTATGTTTAACGTGGGACGGAGATCTCAATAGTTAACTAATTTACATTTTTGATTCTTTCTTATTTATTTATTAACTTGGGGGGTATTGTTGCTCGCGTCCGTAGGATTTACCACCTTCTCCTAGGCCCACCCTACACGTGCCCCCCGGGTGGTGCAAAATGAGCAACAACGCCGAACATCAGGCGGCGGTTAAGTAACCTGACCACTGGTATGCCACAAGCCAAGGAGGACTAAATCCCTCCTAAAAGTGTGGCCATGTTGCCTTGGGAAAGCGACATGCGTATGCCCCACTTTTAAATATGAAAAATGAGTACTATGAATGTTGATTTGTCATGCGATCCGGCTAACCCCCGGCGCTCGCTGGTACCCGGGCCAGCAAGTGTGAAATATGTTACCGAAGACTGCGCAGGAGTAGGTGACCAGGCTCCTGTGACGGTGAATACTACTGGCAGCACTACTAAAAAATATACTCAACAGGCATTCCACCCGAGCCTTTTCATTACCAGACAAAGATCATCTTCGTTAGGAACCATCAAGGCCACTGAATCAGAGAATCTGTCTACTACGTCCTCGGTGATAAATGCCACTGATGATGGTATCCACAAAGTTTGCCCTCCCCCTTGGCAAAGAGTACCTGCAGACCGCTACCCTAAAAGGAAGAGACTTTCGAACAGCCCGCCCCAGACTGAAAAGCTTAATCACGATGCACAAGCAGAAATCGCTACTTCTAACAGATTCAGTGGGTTACCTATAGATCTTACCGATGAAACAACAGAGAATCCATCCACTCAAGTCAAAAAAATTAGCAAACCACCACCAATTATATTATACGGCATAGAAGACCTAACAAAACTAACAGAGTTGTTAAATAAGACTATAGCTAGCGACAGCTACACATATAAAATTATTAATAGAGATCAACTAAGAGTGATGACTCAGTCAACTGAAACATATAAGGACCTAATAGAACTCATCCGGAATAATGGCCTCATTGGTCATACATTCACACAGAAGCAAAATAAATCCTATAGAATTGTAATTAAAAACTTACACTATACTACCCCTAAATCCGCTATAACAGAAGCCATAGAAGAAACAGGGAATAAGGTACGGGGTGAGATCATTGGTGCAATATCAAGAAAAACTAAAAAGCCCTTAAACATGTTCTTCGTAAACATTGAACCTAGCCCTAATAACCCAGAAATAAAAAGAATTCAAACCATATTCCACACGAAAATCAATATTGAAGATCCGAGGAAATCAACTGAAATACCACAGTGTACTAGGTGCCAACAATATGGGCACACCAAAAATAACTGTATGCGCCCATACAGGTGTGTTAAATGTGCACAAGGACATAAAACTACTGACTGC
The DNA here is from genome assembly GCA_932526445.1 of Phragmatobia fuliginosa. Taxonomy (NCBI): domain Eukaryota; kingdom Metazoa; phylum Arthropoda; class Insecta; order Lepidoptera; family Erebidae; genus Phragmatobia; species Phragmatobia fuliginosa. The sequence continues at coordinate 6,329,482 of OW052057.1, read as the reverse complement.
CCGAAAAAGGATAGGAACTCGCCAGCCACCTGTGCCCTCTGCCAAGGTGATCACCCGGCCAACTATAAAGGTTGCCAAGTCTACAAGGAGATCCGCTCACGAAAAATGGCTCACTATGTTAATAGAAAACTTCCGCAAGAAAAGGTAAAGGCCACAGATACATTTTCACATCGAATAGAAGATTTCCCTCAATTAAAACTCCCCAGATCTGCACAACAATCTACAAATAACCAGGAAATAAACATTCTGCACCCTTCTGTAAACACATCCAAGCCTCGAAATACTGGGAATTGGAATAGAAAAATAGAGAATGTACAATCTCAGTCAACCAGCTCGTTAGAGCAGATAATAATAAAACAGTCAGAGAAGATAGATATTCTCATACAACAAATAGGGACCTTAATGGGCCTCCTGACGACATTAATAGCCCAGCAGAAAAAATGAAATTCCTTCGAATTGCAGCATGGAACGTCAACGGTCTATCCCCTAATAAACAAGAAATAGAATTATTCATAAATTGCAACAAATTGGATATACTTTTAGTTTCTGAGACACATATGACTGACCAAAGAGTAGTTAATATTAAGGGATGCAATGTATACTATGCCAACCATCCCGATGGCACAGCACATGCTGGAGCCGCTGTGATTGTTAAGGAACACATAAAACATCATGTTATACCAAACTATACAGATGCACACATACAGGCCGCAATAATATCTGTAGATGATTGGCAGGGATCTCTAATTGTAGCTGCAGTGTACTGCCCCCCACGACATCGTATAGACGCACAAATGTATACCGATTTCTTCAGCACACTGGGTGATAGATACATTGTAGGAGGAGACTGGAATTCCAAAAATACGTTCTGGGGTTCCCGATTGACAACAACAAAGGGTCGAGAACTAAAAAAGGCTATCGACAGTAATAACCTTAATGTGATATCCACAGGAGAACCAACTTACTGGCCATCGGACCCTTTCAAAACTCCGGATCTCATCGATTTCTTCATCACTAAGAGAATGTCGGGACTATACATAAAAGTGGAGTCATGTCTGGATGGGTCTTCAGATCATACACCCGTGATATGCACATTGAGCACAACAGTAGTTTGGAAGGATCCACGTGAGACCCTCTATAACTATAAGACTGATTGGGAGTCCTTTCGAGAATATGTTGATGGGAATGTTAATCTGCGCATATCTCTTAAAACAGCAGCTGAAATAGAGGATGCTACATGGTATGCCACTAACCTAATACAAAAGGCGGCCTGGCTTTCAACTCCATACATTGCATCTAAACCACAAAGCCAAGATACTACTCTGGAAATACGAGAGATGATAGCTGCAAAGAGAAGACTACGACACCGGTGGCACACCAGTAGAAATCGTCAAGACAAAAAAGCTCTAAACAAAATACAAAAAGAACTGAAGAAACTGCTTACAGAAAATGCGAACAATACCCTTCAAGACAAACTTAAGGCTCTATCACCATACAAAGCAGATGATTATACTCTCTGGAAAATGACCAACTCACTAAAAAGACCAAAGGAACACATACCACCATTAAGACAAGCTAACGGCAACTGGTCTCGGAAGCCACAAGAAAAAGCTGAGTTATTTGCCAATTACCTTAAAAATGTATTCAAACCTAATGAATCTGATAATACACAGACCGAACAGGAAATTGATGAAGTTTTAAATAACAATCAACAGCTGGCTCCGCCATTGAGATTAATGACAACGATAGAAGTCAAAAGAGCTATCATGAATTTGAAACAGAAAAAAGCACCAGGATTTGATCTAATAACGGCAGAAGTTCTTAAGCACCTACCAAGAAAAGGCATCGTCTTGCTGACAATCCTCTTTAATGCCATACTTAGACTACAAAATTTCCCAGAATTATGGAAAGTGTCTATTATTAACATGATAGCCAAACCGGGGAAACCTCCTACAGAGGTTACATCATACAGACCTATAAGCCTTCTTCCTTTGCTGTCGAAAGTTTTTGAAAAACTGTTCTTGAAACGCCTTCTACCAATATTGAAGGAACAAAAAGTTATACCGGACCACCAATTCGGTTTCCGCGCACACCATGGGACGACTGAACAGATACACCGAGTTGCTCATACGATACGGCAAGCGCTGGAGAGAAAAGAATACTGTTCAGCTGTCTTTCTTGATATTCAGCAAGCCTTTGATCGCGTGTGGCATAAGGGCCTCTTATATAAACTAAAGCTTCATCTACCGAATACCTCGTATATGCTATTGAAATCTTATCTGCAAAACCGACTCTTTCAAGTCAAGTGCGAGAATGCTCTGTCTTATATTTGTGAAATAGAAGCAGGAGTGCCTCAGGGTTCGGTGCTCGGTCCCATCTTGTACACAATCTACACTGCTGATCTGCCAACCTCAGATAAGGTTGTGACTGCAACCTATGCAGATGACACCGCAGTACTATCCTGTAGTAAGGATCCGGGTGCAGCATCCTCGAGGCTTCAGGGATGTCTAGACGAAATAGGAGTATGGCTGAAGAAATGGAGAATTCAAGCCAGCCCAGCAAAATCAGTCCAAATAACGTTTACACTAAGAAGAGGGGACTGTCCACCAGTGACACTGGACGGTGCTGTTTTGCCTACAGACACGACAGTTAGTTACTTGGGCATGCACCTGGATAGGAGACTTACTTGGCGAGCCCATATAAAGGCCAAAAGAGAACAGGCAAACAAAAAATTTCGAGACATGTACTGGCTGCTGGGCAGACAGTCTTCGCTAAGTCTGGAAAATAAAGTCCTTATCTACAGGTGTATCCTCAGGCCTATCTGGACTTATGGTATACAGCTCTGGGGATCAGCTAGCCACTCAAATATAGAAATCCTCCAACGATACCAGAACAAAGTTCTTAAAGTTTTGATCAATGCGCCATGGTTCACGCGAAACACGGAAGTCCATGAATATCTGGACATCCCGACAGTAAAAGAGGAAATTGAGAGTTTCTCTGTGTCATATAAGCAACGCCTTGAGCGACACACCAATCATCTGGCTACACAGCTCATAAACACCAACAACTGCCTATCTCGGCTGAAGAGAATGCGATTGGCTTCAATATAGAACCGTAAAGGGGAAAAATAATAAAAGAGTTTACACATCACAGGATGTGAACTCTCCAAGACGTCTAATATCACAACAACCAATCTGATTAAAGCCGAAGGGCTGATAGTGGATTATAAAAAAAAAAAAAAAAAAAAAAAAAAAAATTATTAACTTCCTATAACCATATGATACACTACTTCTATTCATCATATAAGTGTCGTAAGAGGCGCCTAAAGGATCAAATTACGCTCGATAACATCACCACAAGAAGGAAGTAATACTGGTAACAAGAGCAATCTGGTCAGCGTAATATAGTAGGCCAAAACCTCATGTCTAAATACTAGCCTATGTTCAGCAGAGGCAATTGATGCGATGTCATGTGCCATTTTTCAGGTTAAACTTTAACGAAAAAGTTGAGGTAATGAAAACTACTAATTATGATAATGTTCTCCTGGCCCATTTTGGCCATAGCGGTCAGTCTCAATAGAGACTGCTTGGTCTCTATTGAGACTGACCGCTGTGGGCAAAATTAAGCAGGAGATGTCATGCCAGCAATCTAATTGTCAATATTCGCAAATATTTGTTTATAAGTCTGGGTGTTTTCTATGTATAATAAGTATGTTTTAAAAAGTATGTTTATGTATTTATATCAGTTATCTAGTACCCATAATACAAGCACTGCTTAGTTTGGGGCTAGATGACGTTGTGTGTAAGATGTCCAGAATATTATATCATCATCATGTGCCTGCCCTTGTTCCATATTATTCATATTTATTTATTACTTTCATAATCTGATCGGAAGGCTTGGAAACATTCGACACTACCTGGGACAGACGCCAATATGTGACCTAAAAATATTGGTAAAAGTATTAATTTATAACTTTATGTATTTGAGTATAATAACTTCATAGGTAAAATTAGTAGAATCATTTACATCAACAGCCTTTAACAGTCCACTGCTGGACATAGGCCTCTCCTTTGAAAGGAGGTTTCGGCCTACTATACCACGATGGCCAGACGGGTTGGTAAAGGGTTTGTTTCGAGTTTTCCTTCTCTTGGCAGTGATGTTAGCTGCTTATTTTGTTCCTTTAGTCAGCTCTTACGACACCCATGTAATGAATAGGGGTGGTGACACTTTGTATTCTTAATCCGTCACCACACGGACATCGAGATCGACACGAGAATCATTTCATTATTACTAATTTATATGATCTGAAGCATATAAAAAGGTATTAAGAATAATTTTTAATTCAATATGATTTTAGTATTGTTACTATCTATAAAAAAATACATTATAACATAGCACTACATACAAAGCCACCATATTATATCTCTTAATGCAGGTCTAATCTCTGAGTCTAGACTTTTAATAAACAGTAATTTATCGTTTTTTATTAGCCACACTCTAATGGACAGTTTCCTTGATTGTGCAAAAAATTTAGATAATTTTATTGCAGAAGTTAAATGCACATTAATTTTTGGGAACCCATTGGCTTATTATGTAATGATTTAGATATACTCGTAACATTATTGCTTGGCGACTTTAATGGCCATCAAACAAATACGTCTAGAAAAATATGAAAAAGAGCAGTGTAGTTCTTGCTTTTATTCGAAAAGAGGATATAGGGTGATAAATGCCTTTGAAGGATATAAAATGACTACAACTATAATACGAACAGATCAAGAGAGCACTTTAAGATGTAGATGAGTTATGACGAAAATTTTATGAGGAAATGAAAGAAAAGCAATAAAAATGTGAGGAAGGGATGTTTTTTTTGCACATATTGATATCAATCAAAGAAAATGAATATAGAAGACTTTTTATTTGCACATCATATTACAGAGATACATAAGGGTACAAAAATGTCAGAAAAGTAGTATGGAAAGAGCGGCATTTTAGCCAAAATTAATCTCTTTCACACAACCTTAGAAATATTAAGTAGAATAAGCAATAGTAAGTGAGAAATGGAAGAAAATAAAAACAACAATTTATTTATACATTTTCTGTATGTATGTGTATCATTGATTTATGCAACCGTGAAGAATGTTATGAAAAGTAATGGTAATTAAATAGACATCCTCTACCAGTCAATTAAGTCTGAGCGTTGCAATTGAGAAATGAAATCAAGTTTCATATTATTTCATCTATAAAATTTAATATTTCTGTAATGTATCAAATATTTTCTAAATAGTCTAACTGATTTATCTACTGTTAGTAAATTGACATTCTTTTTATAAGATAGATCCAATAAAGACATACAAAGTAAAACATTATTCTTATAATAAATAGCAATGCACTTTCTGCATAAATACGTGGTCTATGAATTTTCAAAATAGAATTAAATGTGAATTTGGTTGAGTAATAAAATTATCTTAATTTTTTTCCTAATTAAGAAAACTGTCCATTAGTGTATAGTTAATAAAAAAGCAATAAATTTAAGGTTTTTTTCAGTCTAGGTTCAGAGATTAAACATGCATTTAGACACATAAATATAGTGCCTTTCACAACAGGAGGTAGCTTTTATAGATATTACGAAATAAATGTCATTAAATTATTATTAAATTTGTACTTAACAGCTTTTCAAATACATAAGATTAAATAAATTAATAGCCTTATGTTCGAAATCACTTCGTTTATTATTTTACTCGATAATAAAGAATACCGCAACGTCCACCGGTCTTTCGTCCGCCGCCATCTCCCTTTTTAGGGTTCCGTAGCCAAATGGCAAAAAACGGAACCCTTATAGATTCGTCAAGTCTGTCTGTCTGTCCGTCCGTATGTCACAGCCAATTATTTCCGAAACTATAAGAGCTATACTGTTAAAATTTGGTCAGTCGATGTATTCTGTGAACCGCAGGTCCGCTACGCGCTGTCGAGAGCGACGCACGTACGTATCGTTGGCCTCTCACCGCGCGTGTTTGTGACGTCACTTCGACCGGCCGACTTGTTTACATTCCGTGTTCCGAGAGAATTGACAACAGCCTCGCGTATTAAACGCTAAACGACCGCGGTTGGCGCGATAGCAAATAATACTCACCGCGCGCACTTCGGTGCCTCCGGATAACACGGGGTACACTGCTGACCCTGGCCCCCGGTCTGCCACCAGCGGCAAGCCCCGGTGGGTCGGTTCAGTGGGTACCTTGTGCCGAAGGGTACTGATTGTGCAGCGCATAGCCAAGTCGCCGCTTCGTAACTATCATGAATTTGTAAATTCAAGAAGAAATGCAGGCGTAATTCGGCATGCCTCCTCCGTGCCACAGCCACAACCCGCCCACACGTCGAGCGACTCGAACACAACAACAAAACGCTGGAGTAGCGAAGCGTGTTTTTGTTCGCTCCCGAGGCGCGGCGTTGTCTGCACTTAGCCGAGTAGTGGCCGCAGATCAAGCCTCTTTAAAATGCAGCTCCACGCAGCCGTCACGATCTCCACTCGCTGAGTCACCGACTGTTGCTTTGACGCCGACGCCGGGAGCGGGGGAAGAATTTTTTCCCCCCTCCACAATTTCGCGAGCCAACACGCCACCTACACCTGGCCCATCGACCAGAAGCCCACATGGACTCGCATCCACTATGGCGACTGCCGCACCTACGACAGCATCTGCCCCTGCACCTGATGTCACACCACCTACATCTGCCTATCCTGTTACGGCCCGGCCGATGCCGCAAAGGCCCAAGAAGGCAGTAGCTCCCCCGTCACGCTTCCCTGGTCCACAGACAGTAGCACCCGACCGCTTTCCGTCACCACCGCAAGTGGAGGAAAGGCGAACACTCTTCACGACACCGCCCTTTGGCCAATCAGTGATAACAAGAAGCTCACCAATGGAAGTTGTGGGACCCACTTATGCCACCATAGTAGGCACCCCCGCCAGTACAGGTGCCAGCGGCCCAACTGCTGCCTCCACTACTACCACCCATGTTGTAGCACCTTCTACAACCCCTAACGCTGCCCTTGCTGCTGCAACTACTGCTGCTGCCGCTACTCCCGCCACTGCCGCTACCATCGCTGCAAATACTGCTGCTATTCCTGCTGCTGACAAGAAACAGCCAACCACACGCTATCCACCTTTAGTGGTTGAAATGCTTCCGGATTGGTCTACACATTTCCGGGAACTCAAGAATTTACTTGGACACGCACCAAACGGGCGCCCATTCGGGAAGGGAGTGCGATTTATCCCGAAATCGGAACAGGAATACCGCATCATCCAGCGGTACCTGTACTCGCTAGAGACTAACGAGAAAATCTCTTGGTTCTCTTACTCCCTCCCCGCAGAACGCAGCCTCAAGGTGGCCATCCGAGGCCTCCCTGTAAATACCCCGCCAGAGGAGATCGAAACCGAGCTCACCCGACTCGGGTTTAAACCCGAGTTCGTACGCCCCATCCGTGCCCGACAGGGCCGTCCAGGGTGCCTGTATTTCGCACAATTGGCGCGCACCACAAATCTGACACCGGGCATTTACGAAATAAATGAACTTCTGTGCATGCCTGGCGTACACATAGAGGCATGGCGCGGCAAAAAGGGACCAGCACAATGCCACAGGTGCCAACAATTTCGGCACTCGTCCCATAATTGCCACAGGCCGCTCTCCTGTGTACGTTGTGGCGGACCTCATACCGCTCGCGACTGCCCACGCCCTCTGGAAGACCCGCCTACATGTGCTAACTGCGGAGGGCCGCACACTGCAAATAGTTCTGCCTGTCCCGTATTTAAACGGGAAAACCGAAACCGGAAGGCGGGAACTATTGCACGCACTATAGCAGCCACATCGCAGCCTACACAGAAGTCCACCTCCGTTGAGGACGGCAACGCTCCTGCTTCGCTCATGGCAGCAGCTAATCTGCCAAAAGAGCGTGCTCGTCGCAAGAGGCGACACAAAAATAAGGAAAACACGCAGGCCGAACAGGCAATTGCGCCCTGTAACAACGTCCAGGAGGTCACCGTGGTCGCTGCCCCGCTGAAGGGGACAAAGGTGAAGCGGAATGTCCAACCGAAACCGGCCCCAAAGCCGGCTATGGTAGACCTGGACACGAGGATTACCAGCGTTATCGGCACTTTGCAAAAGGTGTTGGTAGCGCTAATGGAGAAGCGGGATCCCATCCCACTAATCCTCGATTGCATAACAGAACTATGTAAATCTGGGACTGCATAGACTGCAAGTATTGTTCTGGAACGCCGACGGGATGTCACCAGAGAAGACCAGGCTACTGAAGCAGTTGTTGGCAAAGCGGCAAGTCGACATAGCCCTGCTCAATGAAACCCATCTTAGACCAGTGGACACATTCAAGATGGGGGGATACTATGTTTATAGGGAGGACCAACGCTCACCGCGAGGGATTGCTTACAGGGGATTAGCAGTCCTGGTCAAGAGGAGAGTCGTCCACCAAGTGCTACCAGTGCCAATATTGCAATCTGCGTACGCCTTGGGCGTGGAAATCTGCATCGGAAGCCAGCCCATACGTGTGTTCGCGTTCTACAGGCCACCAGGGCAACGGTTAGCAGTGTCTGACATCCACATCCTGTTGGACTCGCCACTGCCCACCATAATCGCCGGTGACTTCAATGCGAAGCATACGGCGTGGAATTCCAACATTATTTGCTCGGAAGGCCGCCGCCTTTTAGATGATGCAGATCGCAACGCGTACCAGGTACTGGGACCAGAGGTTCCGACGCACTACCCGTACTGCGTGGCACTCTCGCCGGACGTCATAGATTTGGCCGTCACCCGCGGCATCGACGCGGCTGTGTATCTTGACGTCCTGGACGATCATCTCATCTCGGACCACCAGCCGGTGACTTTGACCCTGGATGACATCCCACAGACGTTCCAAGTAATTCCTCGATCACGCCAGGATTGGCGGGTCTTTGCCAAACATATGGCTGAGTTATCGCCCTCCTTCCCGGTGGAAACTTCTGATGACGTCGAAAAACTTACGTCGGACCTTGGTGTGGCCCTACAGACTGCACTTAGAGAGTCGAAGCTCGACGCCAAAACCGTAAGGAAGCCCTTCCAAATACCCACTCAAATCCTAGCGATGATCGACAAGAAGAGAAAGCTGCGCCGGCAGTGGCAGAACGCCCGATGTCCGACCATGAAGTCCCAGCTCAATGCTCTGGCTGCAAAGATCTCTGATGCGTTGGCAACAAACGCAGCGGAATCGTGGCAACGCACCATTGAGCGAGCCAGCGAAGATTGGTCGGGCATACACCGCCTGTGCCGCCAACTTTCTGGGAAGCCTGCTCCGACTAGACCCTTGCTGGCCGGTGACGGAACCCCACGTTACCGTGCCGAAGACCGAGCGGAGATATTCGCCGACTTCCTAGAAGCGCAGTTCCACCCGAATCCGGCCTACAACGTGCAGCACCTAGCAGAGGTTGAGAGAAAGCTCCAATTATACTTTGAGCAACCGATAGCCCCGACTGAGGATCCCATCACTTTCTCGCCTGGGCAAGTACAGCGGATGATTCGCCGAACACCTCTCCGCAAAGCACCTGGTTACGACCAGGTGACCAATGAAGCCTTGCGTCACCTACCTCAGCGAGCCATCGCGACGCTGACGCGTCTTTTTAACGGCATTCTCCGCACCGGACACTTTCCGTCCGCATGGCGACTTGGCAGAGTAATCATGCTGCCCAAGCCAGGGAAGAATATCCTCGTACCGGGTAGCTATCGCCCTATCACGCTTCTCTCGACAACGTCTAAGTTGTTCGAGAAACTACTATTGCTGCACATGACACCACATTTACAGCCACGTGACGAACAGTTCGGGTTTCGTGCCGAACACTCCACGACACACCAACTCGCGAGGGTACTGCACAACATCGCGGTTGCTCGCAACAAGCGCGAACGGATTGTTGCAGTCTTCCTCGACATGGAGAAGGCTTTCGATCGCGTCTGGCACGCTGGTCTGCTATACAAGCTGTCCACATCTACTACTCCTCGTCGAGTAGTGAAGATTGTGGCCACCTTCCTGCAAGACAGAAGCTTTCAAGTGGCGGTTGAGAGCGCCCTGTCTACAGAGCGACCCATATGTGCCGGCGTGCCGCAGGGAAGCTGCCTGTCTCCAGTGTGCTACTCTTGGTACACAGACGACATCCCCGTCACCGACGGTGTGCAACTCGCGCTTTACGCTGACGACGCGGCCTATATCACGACGTCAAAAAATGGCGCCAACGCTGTTGCCAAGATGCAGCACACTCTAGATGCACTTCCCAACTGGCTGAAGGACTGGAGACTGACAGTCAACGTGGCGAAGACTCAGGCAATATCCATAGGAACCGTGACACTGCCACAGTTGAAACTCATGGGGCAGAATATCGAGTGGTCCGCGACGGTGAAATACCTCGGTGTGACCATCGACCGCACCCTCTCAATGAAGCCTCATGTCAACAACGTCATTGCCCAGGTTCGTACCGCACGTTCCCTATTGCGGCCTGTACTCTCTTCCCGATTGCCGCTCCGTGCGAAGCTCGGTGTGTACAAGGCTTACATTTGCACCCGACTGACCTACGGTTCCCCAGCCTGGTTCGCGCTCGTATCCGAGACGAATCGCCGTCGACTGCGTGCGCAGCAGTCGCTCACACTACGCACCATCACTAACGCTCCTCGCTTCGTGCGGAACAAGACGATCTCCAGGGATCTGCGCGTGGAGAGTCTGGATGATTTCATCAGACGCCTGAGTACCAACCTGTTCGTGCGTGCTGACGGCTCGCAAGCCCGTCACCTGCGCGAACTCGCGCCCTATCATCGGCGACCGCCGGACAGGTATGGCCTGCCACGAGATCTTGTCTCAGTGACAACCACTCCCGTACCATTCCAAGGACCCGACCCTGTGCTGGCTGACGGGCGCTCCTCAGGGTTCCCACCCTTAGGAGCTCGACCTCGCTAAGCACAGGTCACTACACTGGAAACGACACCCATCCCTTCCGGACTAGTATCCCGGTACTACCAATTGGCCCATCCGGGCCCAACCCAGTGACCCACCTGTAGTCGCAGGCGGCGTAGCAAACCACTTGAGCAGGTCTTATACCTGGAAAAGTTACCCCGAGACCCTAGCTGGGGTTTACGAGATGAACCACATAGGTGTGAACCGCATTAAGATTTTTACATAAAAATAGAAAAAAAACAATACATTTTGGGGGTCCCCATACTTGGAACTGAAACTCAATAAAAAAAATTTCATCAAACCTATACGTGTGGGGTATCTATGGATAGGTGTTCAAAAATGATGTTGAGGTTTCTAATATCATTTTTTTCTAAACTGAATAGTTTGCGCGAGAGACACTTCCAAAGTGGAAAAATGTGTCCCCCCCCCCTCTAACTTCTAAAATAAGAGAGTGATAAAACTAAAAAAAATATATGTTGTACATTACCATGCAAACTACCAACGAAAATTGGTTTGAACGAGATCTAGTGAGTAGTTTTTTTTTTATACGCCATAAATCGTAACACGCATTTTACCTTTCATTCAATCAATACACTAGTATAAAAACATCGATGAAAGTTACAACGAACTACAAGAACTTTTATATGATGTTACTTGCTGATACGGAACCCTTCATGGGCGAGTCCGACTCGCACTTGGCCGCTTTTCCTCCCTCGCACACCTTACATTCTCTCTTTCACACATCTTACGTTCCGTTTCCCACATTATTATGATATAATTTGTTTACTGGATTTTAAAATTGTTACATACATGTTAATTGTTATTAAAATTGTTACATTTTTATAACTAAGGTACTTTCTCTGAACGGTACACAACGGGGAGCGAGTCAAATCGAGTCAAAGCGTTAATTGTCAAAGTATATTGGTAAAGTATATAAAAATTAAAAGCTCTTAAATTTTGACAACAATTGTCTGTCAATGGTTTACTATCCAATTTTCTTTTTAGATTATAAAGGATTTGCTGAAAAAATCTACAGAGATATATAAGACACTCATTTTTGGCCGACTATAAAATAAGCATAAAATTAAAAGGGGATAACAAGGACCTAGAAGAAGAAGACTACGAAGTTGCCGAACAAATTGCAAGAGCTCTGGAAGGTAAGGCCACACAGAAGGCAACAGTGCAACGTTGGCGGTACTGAGTTACCATCGTCACCTAATGGTAACTCATATCGACAAACTTTTTTCCCCATTACACAACAAATGTTTTAAGCTGCCAATTTTATAATTTTTTCTTTTTTTTTTATTATCTTCAGATATTAGAAGACTAAGGACCAGTTACACAATCTGTTGATAACGTTCCTGATAGTCTAGTCAACAAGTTCAAAAACGTGAAAAATAGAGATAAAGGTCCTAAAAATATGAGCGATGGCTCATTCGATTTGAAATCACCTCTAGAAAAATGTTTTTGAAGGATTTTGGTGCAGGTTAAAAATTGCAATTGTTATTAACAAAATAAGATGAAAAAAAAATGATATTTCGTTTTTTGTTAATAACTCAAAAAATATTAACATTGAAGCAATTTTGAAAAAAGCTCGTTAAAGAGGAGGAAATTTCCAATCAAAAAGTCCTGACTCTCGGAATTCTATCTCCATTATTTATAATTTTAATTAGACGTTGAAAATAGGGCTCCGCGCGGCAGTTACGGCATGTGCGCGCCGCCGCTAAGGAGAGTTCAGCAATAAAAATAATTTTTTTATAACATAAAATGTGATTTTAAAAATTTGAAAAAATTCTAGTATCTTCTTAACACTTGAAAGAATCGAGCCATGAAAAAAAAAAGTTAAATCACCATTTTTCAAAAAGTTATTCAATTGTTAACTAACCATTTTTTTCTCAATCTCCATGGGCATAAACAATGGGATGAAAGGTATAAATAATTGGCCTATAAATTTTAAACTTCGTGGAGCCCTTTTGATATATGTACTTTAAAAGATCCTGCGGTTTATTTTCATTAAAGTTTATTAATTTGTTAATTATGATTTTTTATAACTCTTGAAAAATTTGAAATTTTTAACCTGCACCAAAATCCTTCAAAAACATTTTTCTAGAGGTGATTCCGAATCGAATGAGCCATCGCTCATATTTTTAGGACCTTTATCTCTATTTTTCACGTTTTTGAACTTGTTGACTAGACTAATATAGAAATGTCAGATAACCATAGATTTCAGTTTCATAAGATTTTTATAGAATCAGACACTCGTACAAAAGATAAATCTAAAATAAGAGCATTCGTATTGTTGTGAGTGCGTACGAGACGGGGAGGCTTAATGATGCAGAAGCATCTCACTAGGCCACCCTAGTGTGGGTCACCATGCTGCATTCCATTTACAATAAGGATGATGAGGCTATCAAAAAGTATTGAAAATAACCTAAAAAAATATAGTCCAGTGCCCTAAAAGCACAAAGCAACTACTGCTAGAGAAATCACTCACATGGAGCTGTCAAATAATTATTAGGATCCCGCTCACCCGCTGCATAACTTTGGCGCTAGCGTCGGGCTATTTAATTGGTCTAAATTTTATGTCTAAATTCGTTATGATTTTCGTTTTATATTATAACCTACAAATATTGTACTTTGTGTTTAACCCACAATAAATAAATTTAGTTTTGAGTTTTTCACCAAACGACCATTTTGTGATTATGTACTGTGTAACTTTGCTTCTTTCAGTTATTTCTTACGCCTTAAAAATATAGCCATGCCTAAATATAATAAAAAGTGTTATGTTCCCAACTGCCAAGACATGGAAAGTAAACGGCTTATATTTCCCAAGTCTTCACCTTAACTTTTCTATCTTTGGTTGAAAAACATTGGGAATGATAAACTAAATGCTCTTATTAAAGACAATGTATATAAATCATATATGGTATGTGAGAAACATTTTGAAGAACATTGTATAGTGCCAGGTACACGAAGAGGCCTTGCTAAGTAAACGACGAATAAGTTTAGAAGAAATTAATTTGTTCCTAAGTTAAAAGTGATTTATTTTGTTTTGTTTCTTACTTAAATATTAAGTACCTATACCTTCTCTTTGATATTGGTGATTAGATGGTCTAGAAAATATGTATATATAAACTAATATGTTTAACTATATAAATGTTTCTTTCCTCTTACCTCCTTACAAAGTAAACAATAGTAATAATCAAGATCCTCGGAAATAGTGCCGAGTTCAAATTACCCGCCGTTATAAAGTAGTTCCCCGCTCAAACACTGGAGGCGCTGAAACTTTTTTCCAAGCTTTATGGGTAAGTTCTGACTCTAGTAGTAGTTGCTTTGTGCCTTAAAGGTATGGTTTGACGTTTTGTTCTTTCTATCTAAAAGTTGCCATAAAATACATTTAATTGGTAATTTAGGAACAACTAAAAAAATCGTACCAACGTCATATGTGAACAGCAATAATCGAATGTGTCAAATTATTGCATGTACATATTGATTTAGTAGCTCGCTATGTACTCAAAAACATTAACAAATCTGTTTAACGATAAATTATGTAGATACAACATAACCTACGTAATATGTGTGAAATATATAAAATTGTGTTATTTCACCGACGAAATGTATCTACCGACAACCAAATGTAGAAGATATTCAATAAATCATATTGTTGCAAAAAAGAGGTTCTCACTGAACTACTACTATAAGTCTGTTGTGTGTGTAGCGACGTAGCGTCACCACGCCTATTTATGCGATGGGTTTCGTAAGCTCCGACTTAGGAAAAACATTGGATTGAACCAAGTAACGTGTAACTAGATAGGCCTAAGTCCAGTAGTGAACTTCGGTAGCCTGATGATGATGATAGTAAAAGAACACATGAAACAAAAACTCTTTTTACGTGTGGAAACCCCCTCGGGACGCCACCGTACCGGTGTTTGCAGCTGGGCGGTGTGTCAGAATCTAAACGACTAAAATCACACGGTGGGCGACTGAATTATTAATTTTGGATCCGGCTTATCTCTGTGACGAATCTCTAACAGTAACAGTTCTTTAAATGGTCGCCACAGCGCTTTCTTCTGCGCCAAGTATTGTGGGTTCAAATTCTACACGAGATAACACTTTGTGTGATCCACAAATTGTTGTTCTGAGTCTGGGTGTTCTTTGTGTCCATTTCTTATATGTTTGTTAAGTCTCCCGCAACACATTGTTATACTCCTAAAGCGGGGGTTGTCTTTTAAAATATTAATGGGTTATAGTATGAAATTGCCGTTTTGTACTGAATTTTTTTTTTTTTTCATTTAACATATTTATTTAATCAAAATATCTACCATTATTATCTATACATAGCTGCCATCTAATAGGAATGTCATTTATGCCTTTGCGATAGAACTCTAGTGATCTAGATTCTACACACTCTGTGAAAGCATTTTGTACTGCCTCCTGGGAAAAAAAATATCACGTAGAAAATTGTCCAAATCAAGAAAAAAAAGGAAGTCCGTTGGAGCAAGTTCTACTGAATATGGAGGGTGACGAATGGTTTCTAATTGCAGTTCATGTAGAATTAATACGGTTTCTCGTGCTGTATGAGGTCTCGCGTTGTCTTGGAGCTATAATGTTGCAGGAGCATCGATTCATGAATCGGGGCTGTTTCACTGCAAGTTTTGCTATCATTTTTCGGAGTTCCGCACAGTAGTAATCTGCTCTTATTGCTTGACCAGATCGGAGAAAGTTATAACGAATAACACAATGTTGAGACCACCAAACAGTTAGCATTACATTTTTATTGGTAAGCTTTGCTTTAGGACACTGTTGCGGCGTTTGACCTGGGGTCAGCCATTGCATTTTTTGCTTACGGTTATCGTAAAGAATCCAATTTTCATCATATGTCAAAATTCGATGAAATATTCACTCATTTCTGTATCGATTCAACAAGGCAGCACAAGTTTCAACACGCGTTTCTTTCTGCAGATCAGTCAATTCATGAGGCACATTTTTCATATTTTTTTTAAATATTGATTTGACGCAAATGAGTCGAAATTGTTGGTAAGGTAACGTTAAGCCATGCTGCTAATTCCTTGATAGTTTGGCTCGGATCGGCTTCCACCATCTCTTTCCATTCATTGTTATAAACATATGTGAACGGTTTTCCACGTGGTTCGTTCTTCAAATCAAAATTTCAATAACAAAAGCGTTTAAACCAAAATCGCACGGTGCGTTCATTAGCAGTTCCCTCTCCAAACGCAACATTGAAATTGCGAGCTTTCTGCAGCGATAGTTTCGCGTCGGAACTCGTATTAAAAAATCACTCGAATTTTTAAAATATCCATCTTTCTTTTCTAAGCTAACTAAAAGAAACAACTGAAAATCGATAATCGAAGGTTACACTTCTTTAAAAGAAGAACCTCATAGGTACGTTTTCAAAAAAGTTACACTCAAAAATCTCAGGCCATGAAGGTTCTATGTCAATTCGAAGTACCTATTACAATAAAACGGTAATTTCAAACATTAACCCCAACATTACAAAAAAATAAACTTCATTATCATCGTCTATCTATTGCAAACTACAGTTTGAAATAGGTCTTCCCATTGCTCGCCGCTCTGATTCACTCAATTTTAGCATTTTAAGGAGTAACGTAGACCACTGTGTTTCTTTTAAATAATTCAGATATAAAATAATTCATATTTGTTACGGAGTTTTGGTGTTTTCTATGTAAGCTCTTAGTTTTGAACTAGATGGCGTTGTGTAAGATGTCTGAATGGATAATTTATTCGTTTATTCCACTCGGATAAAGTCGCGGCAACAGCTAGTTAAGTACAAATATGCTAATCTATTTCTCAGTTTCAATAAACCTTAAAACCAGTTTCCTATTATGTATTTTATTTTGAGATACTTTTAAATGATATATTTAATACAAGCTGAATCCAGCGGTTTTACCCGCGGTTAATGTTGTAAGTCGAGAGTAACGCCAATGAAAGTCCCGTCAAAATCGGTTTAGCCGTGCCAGAGATTACCCGGAACAAACAGACAGACAGACAAACATTTTCAAAATTGCGTTTAGGATGTCAGTACCATCATCATCTTCCTAGCCTTTATTCCCAATTTTATTTGGGGTCGGCTACTAGTTCAACCGGTTTTACCTGAATTTCAGTTTTTCCACGGAGCGACTGGCATCGGACCTCCGCAACCCTAAGGGAGAACTGAAATTCGAAGATTGAACTAGTTGTCAGTAAATTTTAGGGCACTGACTTCCCAATAACGATTGCCATAGATGTTCCTGACAACCGGGACCGACGGCTTTACGTGCTCTCCGAGGCACGGGCGTGAATTACCGCCAAACTTCCAAACTCCGGGCTGCTATTAGGAATTTCCTAAGAAAAACCCAAAAACACTTTTTGGCCCGACCCGGGATTTGAACCCGAGACCTCTTGATTAGCAGTCGCATACGCTAACCACTAGACCAACGAGTAGATGTCAGTACCATATACGAGTATAGTAGTAAAAATTGATCATTTGATGTTACATACAGACACTCCAATTTTATTTCTTTGCATAGATAATTTATACTAATTAACTAACAAAATCCATATCATCCACCTGGTAACTTGCGGTTACTGTAGCGTGTCCGGTAAAACTGGTTTAAGGGGGAATTCAAAGGTGATCTACCCATATTAATCAATTTGCATTTATTACGTATCATATTATTTGGAAATGTTGTTGACCTTTAGATAACTCTTATGGATACTGTAATGTAAATTACTGTACTTTGACGTTTACTGATGAGATATCAAAAAATAATAATACTATAACCCCTTTGACTGCCTTGTTGGTCTAATGGTTAGCGTATGCGGCTGTTGATCAAGAGTTCTCGGGTTCGATTCCCGGGTCGAACCAAATATTTGTGTGATCCACAAATATTTGTTTCGGAGTCTGGGTGTTTTTCTATGTATAATATGTATGTATTTACAAAAAAAGTATGTTTATGTATTTATATCAGTTGTTTAGTACCCATAACACAAGCTCTGCTTAGTTTGAGACTAGACTAGATGATGTTGTGTGTAAGATGTCCAAAATATTTATTTATTTGTAAGTCAATTCTTTTCAAGTTCGTCTGTTTTATAGGTTCAGTTATACATTACTAGCTTTTATCCGCGGCTTCATCCGTTTGTATGTCGGTCATCGCGGTAAACAGTAGCCTATGTCCTTTCTCAGACTCTAGGTCGGTTCAGCAGTTTTTGCGTTGAAACGCGTCAGACAGAGTTATTTGGCATTTGTAATATTAGTAAGGATTTACGAAATAAAGATAATTTATTTGTAAAAGAAAACAATCATTGAAAGCCTAAGGCTAAGAAGATTTTGAATAAATAAATTAATCACTTCAATTCAATTTCTTCTCCGTTATTCAAATAACTTATTTTATTGACAATTCCCGCTTTAGGAATATGGGGGACTTTACAAACAGACATGAAAGACACACAAAGAACGACTATACTCTGAACAACGATTTGTGGATAACACAAAATGTTGTCCAGTGTGGGGTTTTAGTTTACCCACTAGCGAGCGAGCGAGAGTAGGAAGCGACGAGGTGACTGCTTAAATTATTATTTTTTTTACGTGTGAAATCCTCAACGAGCAGTCACCACACCGGAGTATGCGGCAGCGTGGTGTGTCGTAATCGATCGGATCGACTAAAACCACACCCTGTGCCTGAGGTGGGAGGGGTCCAGGAACTGCTGTTATAACGACATCTAGACCCTCCCATCGCCAATGCGCACTGCCACTGAAGCGGATAGAGGGAAAAACTTGTTCATCGTCCACACTCTGCGCGGCGCCATTACAACAAAAAAAAACCCTGCACGACATGGCGTCTCAATACATCCTCGTCCGTGGTTCTAGTACATGACGGTCTGCTCCTCTAAATAGTCTGATCCAGCCGAATGGCAGACTTATGAATGCGTTAGCGATGTCAGTCACGGGACCACTTAAACTACTAGGCCAACAGTGCAATCAACTTTTGGCAGTTTAAACTATACTAAATTACATACATGCTCGTATATCTATTTTTTTAGTATCAAATACCGCTAGATCGATTTACTCATCAAGTAGATAATTTGTGACCTTTAATCTCTTTCAATCCTTCTGTAGCAAGAAGCGGTTTATTAATAACTAGCCTTTGCCAGTAACTCCGATTTCGTGTTTATCGATTATAGCGGTATTGTTTTTTCGGGTTGATAATGTTCTCTCAACCGATTTCTGCCAAGACGGCCAGTTTTAACGGAGACCAGCTAATAGCTAAGGATTATAGTGCACAGTTGTATGTGTATGCTGCAAACACAGGTGTACTCTCTGTTCCCTTACTCTCACAATCCCATGGGTAGGTGACAAATCAGGCGCAGGACCGAGTATGTGCATCCGAGGCACAGGGGATAACTTTGAAACTCCGGGCTGTTAAATTGGATTTCCATAAAAATATAAAATCAGAAAAACTTATTGACACTTTCGGCAATCGCATAGATCAACGAGGCAATCTATTTCGGGTTAATGCCTACAACATTCGCAAATGATGTGGCTTTGTATTGGTAAAATTTTCAAAATCGGTTCAGCAGGTCTAAAGATTAGCTCCTGCATCGTCACAAACTTACTTACAAACTTTACCTTTTTATAGTAAAGATTTCATGGTGTTAACGATTATATTAATGACCTACTTTTTAGATTGGATTACATTAGATTTTATCCCAGATAAACTTTTGTGTTCCAAATGATAACGTGGGGTGACGACGGAGACCGCAGTTGCTGGTTTAGCCCCGGGCGCGTACTAGCCTGATGCAGAGGGCGCCGCTCACGCGTGCCTTACGCTCAAGTGGTAGCCGATGTTGTTGACATATTTATTTGTTCACTGAGATATTTAACAGGGTCACTTACTGTGAACTTGGGAACAGTTAATTTGATTATGAAATGAAAAACAAATTGTTTACGTATACCGCATTTTATTCTACATATCTGTAATGGTAGACGTAAGTGTGTTATAAATAAATTATTACATCATTACGTGTGTCAATTTAGTTTTATTATGTTTATTATTAACAACAGTTGATATGTTCAATTTGTTATTATCAAGAATTAAATCTGTCTCTTCAAAACATTATTTTATTTAACGTTTGTTCCCGTCTGAATTTGGAATGAAATAAATATTCTTTGTTTTAATTTCCTTATTTAAATTCTAAACAGCCTATAGTGACCAAACTTGTTATTAATTTTTACAATCATTGTATATAGAGATAATTTATTTAAAGGAAAAACCACACTTTAGTTACTGTACGTATGCAAAAATCCCATGTAAACCAAATATTGGTTTTTTAATGAGTAATATCACTAAAACGATACCTAATCATTCTCGTAAATAATAAGTATTAATAATATTATAAATGCGAAAGTAACTCTGGCTTTATGTCGCGCTTTCACGAAAAAACTTCTGGTCCCATTTAAATAAAATTTGGTACATAAATAGTCCAGAGCTTGAAAAAGATAAGGTCAACTTTTTACGGCAAGAGCCGACCTACACGCTTGCTAAGCCTCGAATGTGTTTAGTGTATTATAATTATGATAATTACTACATTCTATAGCCATCATAGTCAAATTCAAGATCTACTAAAGATAAAGTAGAGAAATCCCATGATTTAACCTTGTACTTGTAATTGTATAGTAGAATTTTCTTGAATTAACACCCGGTCTGTATCCATACGGTCTGTAACCTAATCAACACAGTTTATTCCGTTCATTTTTAGGGTACCGTAGTTCATGATTCGGAACCCTTATAGATTCATCATGTCCGTCCGTCCTCGACTTGCCGCCTAAACGGTTAGTGCTGTAAGATAAAACTTTGCATGGATATGTGTTTTTATCATGTCGACAAAGTGCTAGAATAAAATTAGGAAAAATATTTTTTTACAGGGTAGCTCCCCAGCAAGTAAAGTTGGGATGTTTTTTTTTCTCACGTTTGCCCCATTGTGTGTGGTATCATTAGATAGGTCTTTCAAAAACATTACGAGGTTGCTAAACCATTTTTCGATTTAGGTATCTGTGTGCGAGTTATTCAACTTTAAAGCGCAATTTTTTGTGTATCTTGATTATCGCTGTAAAAAGTAGTATTTGTGTTATTCTTATATATGAGCTATATTACTGTAAAGTTTCATCTAAAACCGTTCAGCAGTTTTCAAGTGAAAGAGCAACAAACATACATACATTCAAACTTTCGCGTTCATAATATTAGTAAAATACACATTTCTTGTTTCTCTTTACCTAATTAGCGTCACGATCACGTTACTTGAGTCACGTGTCCGGTATTATAATAAATACGTTTCCTAATAAATAACAGATTTGTAGTCAAATCGATGGAGTTAATAGCGAATAAAGTTAAATGCCTTATTTGGCATTTAATTTATTGCTGTGGTAGTGTGGGTGTGTATAAATTTATGGGAAAAGTGGTCGTCTTGATACTTAGAAGTATCGAGTATTGTTATTTTAATTATCACACGTCAAATATATGTGAACAGGGACATCTAATCACATACATCACATATATTATGATGACGCAGTGGTAGTGCAAGTTAATGATTGTGTGAACAACAAATTTTTGTTTAGGAGTTTGAGATTTTTTTAATGTATAATAGGTATGTGTGGATTCACAAAAATAGTATGTTAATGTATTTATATCAGTTACCCATAATAAAAGCTCTGCTTAGTTTGGGACTAGATGACGTTGTGTGTAAAGTATCCGAAATATTTATTTATTACCAATTTATGAGACTGTAATTACCTTTCTTCTAGTATCAACTACTACAAATCGACACAAACAAATTACAAACAATTAATTATGTTATAGCTTAGCGTTATACTTGTAATAGTACGTAGAATTTTCTTGGTGTTATTTATTTATTTTAAGAATTTTTATGTTAAATTAGTGTAGGTACAAGTTATATTAACTTGAATTAACACACCGGCCTGTATCCATACGAACATACATATTGTAACCTAATCAACACTATTGTGTTACCTAATCAACACTGTCAATGTTCCTGATTCTTTGTTGTTTCGAGTTTTGGTGTCATTTTTGTTCGTTGACTAATGAAAATTGATATGTCTATTCATTCTGAAATTTTCTTTATTTAAAAACTTGAAACAAAAAATGTTTTTAACATACAATCATCCAAAACCCACCCAATTTCTAAGGTTTTTAAATATTTTCATAATAATATGTTTATATTTTCCTTTTAGGGATATCATACCCTAATTTTAAATAAGTTATATAAAAAAAAAACAAATTATATTTCACCAGACATATTTCCATATGACAATTTTGTCTTTTAATTAGTTTTATTAATTTTTATTTTGATAATACAAGACCTATTTAGTTTTCTGCTCAACTATAAAATAATCATATAAAAAACTTTATTGTCCTATCATGTTAGTTATATTGTTTGTCTTTTTGAGTTGATCCACTATTTCATCTTCTTTCTAGTCTAACTTCATGTCCAGCGATCGCTCGAATGGAAACATCAAATTTTACTGTCATTTTCTCTTCACCTGTTGAAAGCCGGTAATTCCTGAGTAAATGAGCAATAGTCGTTTTTATTGATATCATAGCATACCATTTTCCTGAAATAAATAATGTGAATGAAACTTATTAATAATAATTAGTGATAGCGGAGTTTCATTTTTTTTTGTATTTATTTGTTAGTGACAGACGATTATTTTATGTCTAAAATGACGTTGTCTACTCCCCTCCATTCCACAGGCCTGTGTTACTCTTTGACTACAGTAGTAGTCAAAGAGTAACACAGGCACAGAAGAAAAATTGGTTTGGGTTTACTAACCCAAACCAATTTTTCTTCTTAAAATACTACGATCAAAGTCCCGGAAAATCCTGGGATTTTGATGGTAGCTTTTAAGAAGAAAATTTGTGGCCTTGAGATTCCGATAGAAGTTCCGAACCCTAATGGCTAAGAACCTTGACAACGAGAAGACTTTAAGTCTTGGTATTGACTAATATTTTTGAGGCTTTATTAATTTAAAGCCTCAAAAATATTGTCATCTGTTATTTTTCTTTGTACTGTGTTTAGGAAATTGCTTTTTTATCTATCTGATGTATGTTGTTATCAAATAAAGTTCTTTTATTATTATTGCCTTCTAAGTTTGTCAACAAGTTAAGTTTAATGTTATAATCTCTATTTACCTATGCAATTCCGCTTGCCAAGACTGAATGCAGCAAATAAACTAGGGTTATCATTGAGAGCTAAAGAAGGTTCCAACCACCTCTCTGGTCTGAATTCTTCAACGTCTGCCCCCCATATTGGATGACGATGGATACCAAAAGTAGATATAACCCCAATACTATTCGCACGGAGAGTGTAGTTTTCTGAAAATCATACAAAATGTTTATTTGATAAAAATATAAGGTATTTCCTTTCCGCGTTTAAATCAAGGTGTATAAACGAATGCAATGTTACTGAAAGTAGGGATTACATTTACCCGTTAAAGAAAAAAATAATAAAAACTATTTGCTATGTCAAATCTAGTGTAATAAAGTCTAATTTTTAAATCTATTGAATTGTACTTGATTAGCAAAAAACAAAGAAATGATACATTTTAAGCATCGTTACTGCAGCAATCATGTCTTGGCTAAGATCCCAAAACACAAAATACATCACATCACAACTCTGATACAGAAAATCACATACTTAATTTAACATCGTTCATAATTTTTCTTGCAGCAAAAGGTACTGTACTGTAAGTCCTCAAAATTTCTCGAACTACAGCATCTAAATATACTAATTGAGGTAAATCGTATCTGCTTACGTCTGCGTTTGTGTCTCCAATAACTTCTTTTAACCTTTAATCAAAATACCAAATCAAAATATGAAATAATTCGCAAATGCAAAAAAGTATAAAGTTAATCCATACGCCTTCTATTCCTCTTCCATCATTCATCCACCTTTGACGTACCGAACTTAAGGAATTAAAAGGGTAAAGTAAAATCGGAAAGATAGATAAAAAAGGTAAGCAGTGATTTTTTAAAGATGTTTCTTATAACAATGAGTTGGATAATGAAAAATCAGATAAGATTATTCCGTTACTGACTGACAGACAACGCACAGGCGAAACAACTGACCACAGAAAGCTGAAATTCGACATGTGTGTTCCATTAGAAGTGTAGGCGAGCACTGAGAGAGGATTTTGGAAAATTCCATTCCTAAGGGGGGAAAAAAGGCAATGAAAGTTACAGATCAGAATATCACTAATAGACCAGGGTAAATTATAGTAGGATGAAACCCATTGTAAAATGAGGAGAATATTATAAAAATGTAAAGAAAAATAATTTACGGGCGATCTGAGGTCGGGAAGGGGAAGGGGGGGAGGTTTTAAGGGTAAAAAACAGTTGATCTCGTTTTCCAGCAAAACTACAAGCCCTATGGAAAAAAGTTAAATGTCAAAGTTGTGCGTGATAAAAGAACTACAACTTATATATTTTACACTTTTTTCACCTAACCTCAAATTTTATGTGAAAAATTCAAAAAACCAAGGTTTACGATTTTATTTTTAAGATTACATGTTACATTGATTAACAAAAATATTGCAAATCGAAATATACTACTTTATTTAACACACATATATTATAAGTTAATAAAGTTAATATATAATAAAACATCTACAAATTTTGAGAAAGTTGTAGAATCTTCTTTAAATTACGAGTATATGCACAGATGCCCATTCATTACTATTTTAAGATAATTTAATACCTGAGTGACCTATGAAAAATTTTAAACTACCAAAAGGTATTTCACAGAGAAGTAGGCTTTATTATTTTTATATAATGGACAAAGATCATAATGACAAAACTTACTCTTTATGAATTAGCTGTTGTACACGTTCATTTGATGCTATCAATTTTAAGCCAAATGTTAATGTTTCTGCAGTTGTGTCAAAAGCAGTAAACGCCAGTTGCTCTAAATGTTCTCTAATATCTTCATCTGTAAATGCACCTTGGGTTTCTTGCAGTTTTAGCATAAGGTCCAGGAATGTTACTGTTAAAAGGAAAGAGAAATATTGTAATGTAGGTAGTAGAGTTACGTCGATTTCAACACGAATGGATCGGCTCGACCGGGACAGTACTACTCTCACTCAGAAGATTATCCTAATGCAGGCACCACACTTCGCTAAGCGCTATTCGTTATGTTCTACACCGTATTAGTTATGTGCGCAAACAACAATCATGCCATCCACACTTCGAACTGGTATGCCAAATAAGCATCAAATAAGGCAAATATGTGTGTTGCAGAGATGTGTCATTGTCATTTTTATGGTGAACGAAACGAATATACTCTCCACACTTCGCCGTATGCGCGCAAATAACCCGCATAACGAATAGCGCATAGCGAAGTGTGGTGCCTGCTTAATAATGACAGTATTCTTGTTGTCGTATTTCGTTGGTGGGTGTGAGACCGGAGGCCCGATAATTCTGTACCATTCACCCGGCCTCACGAGACCGTGAGAATGATGCAGTTTTATCTGACCAGGCCGCCATGGTATGGGTCACCATTGCATTGCCTACCCTCACAATGAGGATGGTGGCACCTACTCCTGGATTCTACTAATGCTTTCCATCAGGCAGAGTATAGTCACTTTGGTAGGTTGAAAAAATAATAATAATAACGTTATACTTCTAAGTACTAGAAATATTTATAGCTAAGTACGCAGAACAAGATAAAGATTAGAACTGGGTTTCTAATGTCGTCAAGTATATAGTTGATTAGTCCTTAAGAAAATATTGAGGAATAGTATCGTAATTACGCAATGAGAAAATACGAATGGAATATTTATGCAAACAGTGAACAATTGGTAATTTGCTACTGTAAGTAGGTATTATCTTAAATACCCCTTAAGAATTCAACAGAAGAGTAAGTCCCTAACCCACACTCGGCCAGTGAGGGTACGTATGGTCTTAATCTTCTCATGAGAGAAGCCCCGAGCCCCGTAGTGGGACATTACATGTTGATGATGATGATGTAATTCCACAATAAGATAAAGAAAATAGTGAATCTTGATAAGTCGCTTTACTCACCTGCTCTGTTAGCATTAACACAGAAGTTATTTTTCTTTAGCTCATCTTTCTGATTTTTGATTACCTGAAAATAATAAAAATCAATTGTTTCTTAATCTGTAAAGGTATACTACTACTAGGCATGCCTTTTAAGTTCTGTTTTTATATTTTGATTTCAATAAATGAACAAAACTAATTCGTTTTTTTTGCTGCAAAAACATAAATAATACTATTTCAGAGCAAAAATTTGTTCATCACACAAAGTGTTGTCCTCCATAGGATTTGAACTCACAACACTTGGCGCAATAGAAAGGCGGCTTGGCGACCGCTTATACCACTAGGTCAATCGTGTATGTTTAGTTTTTAAAGTTAAGTAATGCCTTTAGCAATATACAGAGGGCACTACTAAGGAAATAAAAAACTGATATTACAAAACTTAAAGGTTATTTTCTTTAAAATAGTATTAAGCAAAAAAAAAAAATTAAAAAATCAAAACACCACGAGCATCGGTAGGTGTGTCAGGTGTGGGGTTCGAACCCACGCTCCCTCTCGGGAACCAGAGCTTAAATCTGGCGCCTTAGACAACTCGGCCAACCTGACTTGATAATATAGAAAATGAAATATTCGAATGTACCTATTACGATATAAAATTTACCATTTCACTTTGGATCATACAAACAAATCATTTATTTATGCAATCTAGTGGTCGCCAAGTGGCCAGAATTGGACCTTAATTAATTTGAAATGTAAAAAGGCAACATTATTAACAGTTCTTTTCAATAACATATTATCTCCAGTTAAAGTTATAAATCTTTTTAAAGATATCTTTCTTTTTATTTTATTTTAGTTTTCAGCGTCACCCTTTCGTGATTTTACAAATAAAAATAACTAAATTAAAATCGGTTCAACCAATCGAAAGGTGCTGAGATAACAAGCATAAAAACTGCAGCTGAATTGAGAACTTGCTCTATTTTTTGAAGTCGGTTAAAAAATATCTTCATTTTTTGTTCAATATCTAGGCATATACTAGGCATGCCTTTTAAGTTCTGTCGTTTCCATATTTCCCGGCAATTTTGAATTTGGAACTGAACTTAAAATTTTAATCTCAAAACAGGTAAAAGTATTTTAGGATTAATGCTATTGTTTAGTCACAGCGTCGATTGGAATCTGTCAGGTTACGTACGAAAATGAATCTTTCTAATATAAGGAAAATGTTCGTGCAATAATTTTCTACAACTTTAGAAGAGGCCTGACACGGCTTCTGTCTTTTAATGAGCTAACATCTGTGTTCAGTGATGAAGCCCCATGTCTGCGGACTGTCGAACGCTGGTATTAGGAATTTCACTGTAGACATAATAGTGTTACTGACAAAGCTCGCGAAGGACGCTAAAAATCCGCCTTCACTGAAGATAACATCGTTGCTTTGAGACAGTCCGGTGCAGAAGCAGTCGACGCTTTCAAATTGGCCATTTTGAACACCCCCACTTTAGAATGGAATAAATAGTTTGAGCGAATGGAAAAGTGTATTAAGCTACGTGGTGAATACTTTGAAATACAATAAAAAGTACTATAAAGTTGTAGTTGTGTTTTTTTCTTCAAACGACAAAACTTAAAAGGCATGCCTCGTATTACTACTACTACTATTTTGTGCTACGAGATTTTATATACATAAATAGATTTAAAAAAAAACTTGGTTCTGTTATTATTTGGACATATCATTCGGTAAGGTCCACAGAAAACAAGAATTTTAGTAAGATTTTTTTCATCATCATCATCATCAACAGCCTTTAACAGTCCACTGCTGGACATAGGCCTCTCCTTAGAAAGGAGTTTTTTTAAAGAATTGTTATTACCTGAGTTAGAATCCCAGCGGTTATTTCCGTCGATCTCTTTAGCTTTTGTTTATAACTACTTCTCTCGAAGATAAAAGGGATATGTAACCATAACTTTTGTGTTCTTGCAATAAAAACATCGAGTAAATCTTGAGCAGCCTTACTGTATTCCTTAATCATATAATCAAATCTATCACTTGTTAAGTTTAGTATGATTTCTGAAAAATAAATTTCTTTGTCATTTTAAAACATTAATTTCAAACTATACTATATATCTCACACACTTTTGTGTACAATTTAAGCTGCGGGTTATGGTTGTGAATTAAATAAGAAGCTGTTCCTTTGACACACTTTAATTTTATTTATTTGTTAATTTGAAATGCTTACTGAATGATACACTAAGACGGTTTCTCCGGATACGTTAAACATTGTATTGTTACTTATTCACTGATATAGATTTTTAAACTGATCAAAACTTACGGCAAACGGTCTCCTGACTGTTGATGACTATGTATTTTTGTGTATCAAACTTTCCTTTTCCCAGTTCAACTGACATTTGTTCCACGAGCCTCCTAGCTTGACTATTAAATATCTCTAGATTTTCATTCAGCATCTTCTGACTGAACATTGGATTCAAAAGTTTTCTATGAGGTTTCCATATTGATACTGTAACACGAGAAAAATAAATAAGTAACATAGTAAACCTTTTTTCTAAGAAGAGGCCTATGTCGTGCAGTGGACTGTTAAAGGCTGTTGATGATGATGATGATGATGAATTATTGTTGATGTGAAGTAATCTTTTTTTTTTTTCTTTAAATCCTAACCAGGTTGCACCTGATTTTAGGATTACAACTTTCGCAACGTGGAATGCTTGAATCGATAGGCAGGGTTAAGTCCAGTATTCCCTATAGTTAGAGCCAGAGTAGGCGTGGCATCGATTCTAGGGGGATCTGAAAGAATATGGTCACATCCGTGGTACTTTTAGGGTGACTCCAATAAAGGGCAAGTTAAGAGAGACAAGATTGAGTTGATATGAACATGTTATGTGGAAACCAGAGCAGCATGTCTTGCGGGCAGCTCTAAGCCTACCAGAAGCCAAAAGAAGTCGGGGACGACCTCCGATGACACGGTGGACCAGCATGAACAAGCTCCTGAAGTCTTGGCGAAGTAAAACAGTGAGAGCGGACCCCACCTAAAGTGAAGGAGGCTAGGAATAAAAAAAAAAGAAGAAGATACAGGGCTGTAAGTATGTGAACTTTTTGAGTGCATATTTAATCATTCCTAGTTGTATTGTTTTGAGGAGCATCTTTCATGTTATCGATTCTGTTTATTTTATTAATTATATGACAATGAACTTTGACCTTACCATCTGCAGTAATCAGTCCGTTGTTAGCCCATTCCTTCACAATATCGTAGAAGAACGGTTTATCGAGGCAAGCGTTTGATAATGTTAGACAATCGTCCGGGTCAGTTAAAACTAAAAAAAAAACTATGTACGAGTATTCGTTGCCGAAATTCAAAATATAATCATTTCACAAGGGTTTATAATTATTTTTTTTAATTGAATTTAATAATTAGGTACTTCTGAAAGATACTCACTGTATAAACGATGCAACGGTCCCAAGTACACAGTGGATACGCCTCCGGATTCCAGGCTGAAGTAGGTCAGCTCTTTCAGAAACTTCCATGTTTCTATAATATTTGGAAAAAAACATCCAAAATATATCAAATGCTAATTAATGAATTTGAACCAGTAATATTCCATTCTTTCACAAAAGTCCAACTGCTGCACTTAGGTCTCTTTTTAGAAAGGAGGTCTGTACCTACTATACCACGGTAGCCATAATTATTGATATAGATATTTTTTTTAATTTTCTTTATATTTGCGTTGGTGTTATCCTAGCTTATCTCCTCAGTCACATCTTATGACCCTCACTGGATGAACAGGGGTGGTGACAATCCATATTCTAATTCCATCACCAACCCACATTATTATTAAAAGCTAGCTGCATCCCGCTGCTATCATTGTAAATAATAATAAAAATAGTTTGCAAAAAAATAAATGGTAAAGAACTCGCGGATCGAAGCTAGTTTAAACGAAATTGGTTTGGGTTTAAGTTACTCTTTATATCATCAATAATCTGGAAGTAAATATGGCCAAGCGGAGTATAATGCTGTCAGTAAAAATAATAACATTGACATATTTAATTTAACTTTACCTTCTTTTAAAAAAAAACTGTCATCATTAAGTTAAGACATGCACATTTAGTTTCTTTTATTGTATAACTTTAAATTATTTTTTGTTAGAAACTACATCTGATACTGTTTTTTGATTAATATTTATTTTTTAAGAGGAAGCATTATGCTCCCAACTATCTGTTATTTCAGTTAATATATTTGTTTGTGC
The DNA here is from genome assembly GCA_932526445.1 of Phragmatobia fuliginosa. NCBI lineage: Eukaryota > Metazoa > Arthropoda > Insecta > Lepidoptera > Erebidae > Phragmatobia > Phragmatobia fuliginosa. The sequence goes on along the minus strand of OW052057.1, from coordinate 6,299,179 downwards.
TTTTCGTGGCAACCTATAAATAAGGCGGCACCAATGCATGTTTACTTTAATTTGTGTGTATTTTAGATTTTAAGGTGTATGTTCTTGTTGGTTGTCCAAATAAATAAATAAATAAATAATCGGTTCAGCCGTTCCAGAGTTTAGTTAGCACAAACACACATAGAGAAATTGAAAGTTGCTTTTTTGATGTAGGTAGGTACCGTACATATATATTTACTTTCATAGGCATTTATTAAAAACTTGTTAATTAGATATTACATACAGGTGCTTCAACTTTTTTACTTGTATTTCTGTATGTATGTACGTATGTATAGAAAAGAAAATAGCTTCAATAATTGATACAGGATACAAATTGAAATGTTAAAACATTTTTGGCCTACTTATACTGTCTCCAAGGAATTGATGAGCATTCCCAATGATAGGTAGCGAACCAGGGTGTATTGGCGGGCCATCAGGATCGTAACACTTTCTTTTCCACCAGAATTTAACCAAAACACATAATAGAACACACAACACAATACTGAACATGCTCTCACCAACAGATTGTCAAAACTGATTGGTGTGTTATCTTTATTCCTTTAAATAGTTACAACGAATGTGAAAAAAAAATGGACGCGTCACACTGTTTAGATTATAAGAAACTTGACACTGCTTGATCCGCCCGCGTTATAATTTTTAAACAAAAATTTAATGTTAAATGAAGTTTTAACATAATAACTAAAGAAAACTATATCACTCAATCTTTTTCAGAGATTAGCGCTCACAAAGACTTACTTATACATACAGACAAAAACTCCAAGAACTGTTGTTTGTGTTCAGTCTCTTTGATAAAGATGCCAATTATTACTTTTATTTCAACATCTTTAATGTTTAGATATCTCGTATATTTTTTTTATTAGACGTGTAGATTAAATTTGTTGTGTGTAGTTAAACAGTTCATATTCAGATATTATATACATCGCTGTGACGTGTACGCAGGCTGGGAGGTGCAGGAACTTTCACCGTTAAACACAGGTAGCTACGGGTTATATTGTTAAGCATAAATCACTTTCCGATAACCCGCAGGACACACGCGCTGTAAATGCCGTCGCCAGGAATCCTCTCCAACGAAGAATGAGTTTGAGGATTTCAAGCAAGATATCATGCAAATATTAAATAGCTGAAAAATTTAACAATAAATGATTTATAAAAGTTCATGAACGAATAAAATCCTTATCAAAGCTACATTGCAACTCAGAATTCTAATTTAGTGCTCTAAAGGAGTATCACATAAATGATCAATATGAGGACATGGTGAAACAAATTGAGATATTTCAAAAGGAAAAACATGTAAAACGTGAAAAACATGTGAAAAACCTTTAATCATTAGAGCCACAAACTCAAAATTTTAAGCTATTATCGCGCCCGTCTACCATCGGAATACGCAATATTCCATTATGTGGTGAAAGTGAATAAAAGACTTAATAGATGTTATTATCTAGGTGGGAGCAACTGTCAATATGCCTGTTTAAACATCTCACATAAGGGACATATATCGGCTCCCAGGAAAACCGGGCTAGTTCAGGCTAATAGTCACGGTCTTCACAAGTGTTCATACTAAACTCCGTTTTGTAGCCCCAGTGAAGGAGTTCAATAAAAAACACTACAAGGACGACCGACTAAATACTCTGAATAACGGCTTCGATGGTGATCGTCACCCTATATTTGTTGCAGAATATCTGCCTGCTAGTTTAAGGAAACCCTTTTTCCCAACTAGAGATTATGCGAAACTTCAAGCTATAAATAAGTACTGCTGGACCTCTAACGGGAATATATTCTTGCGGGAAAATAAGGCAGCAAAACAAATACAAATTAAGGCTGAGCAGTATTAGCGTGATATTAATGTCAACCAATGACTGTTAACTGCGGGGATTCAACATGTTTACTCGTATTATAATGCATTTCTATTTAGCCTAACAATAATTAAACGACACTCCCACAAAAACACACGTAGTTCTACACTTTATTTTTCAGTAGTGTGTTAGTTTTACCACTATTTGTCCGTTGAGTGTGGGTAATAGCCAAAAAGAATAAATATTTTAATACAGAATCTTGCCAAAAATGACTCTGCTCTGCCTGAACGAAAACCTTAGCATAATTTTCAAAAGTAGTGGTTACAACTGTCATTGCGAATGCTACAATACAACAGTGCAGCAGAGTGACTAACAATATGGCTTATTGCGATGCTCTCGCAGTATTTAAAACACTTTTCTTGTAGATTCAAAATATTTGTTTTAGAGTTTACCAAATCTCTGTAATAAATATTTGCACGTCGCGTCATACAAACGTTTGATTCGATTAGAAAATTGAACCGGTGACCTCAAACAAAGGAGACGCATAATTATGCTATCACTGCACTACCGAAGCAGTCAAAAAACTACCTATGAACTACCTTGTTTTAACGAAAACTGAATTCAAAATGATTTCTTATCATGTCTCAAAATAAATTACCGCGCCATCTGTGCTGGATGACAAAAACCTCATATACCTTAGGCTTGATAATATCTGGTATACGGTTGCTTTACTACTCTACTACTAGTTATTCACACTGAGAGTAGATGGCAATGTTTTACTATAAATAAGTGCATTTGTATGAAACAGAGTACCTAATATTTTTATTTTATTTAAACTTAATTCAAACAATACAGTGAATAACAGTGATTAAAACAGGTGTGATTAAAAGCAGTTAATCAATTAGGTTCTGAAATATTAAAAATACCGCATGTTTTATCATAATTATTAAGTTTCAAGAATTTGACTAAATCTTTTAGTTTAGATTTTGTTTTTACAGTGCTGAGCTTAATGGATTAAAACCTTAAACCTATGAGCATGTTTGTAAAGGTTCGCGTGACAGAGTAAATACTGATATTCCTAAAGTATTTTTATAAAGGGGAAAATAAAAGAGAAAGAGAGAATTAAATAACTGTTAACTGAACTTATATAGTCTCTTGTAACTCAAATTACCGCCAATGCAAAAAGTATTTAAGGAAAAGCGTCCATGTATATTAAAAAAAAACACAAGAATACCTAAGAGATAAAACAAATGGAGTTAATATAGCGGAAATAACGACATGATTTCAAGATTCAGAAACTCTTATTCTTATCTTTTACCGTTTTAAATATTCCCAGTAGACCCAAATATTTCGGGACTTAAACGATTGAGCGGACCTTTTTTTCGAACTTGACATGTTATTATCTTCGCACAGTAACCCTTGCTGGATAAATCTCTCACACTAAGACACTGTTGATAGATTGAGCACCACAACACGTGTAGGCTCGACCTCTAAAATTCCTCTTACATTGGGTAACAAATCAGAAGTGGGATTGAAATTGCACATTTTGTGGGACCCTATAAAAGTCGCTATCTGATGTCCAGGGCCGGCAGATCAATGGTTATTGGAAATTGGCCCACTGACTTACTCGCTCATAGAATATTGAACAGATACGGTGTGTTTAAAGTAGAGCATTATTATTCAAAGTTGGTTCCAAACAATTGTAAATATTCTGAATTGATTAAGTCCCTTCATTATAAGGGTTAGGTACGTGGGTCCAGGGGTATAAATTTATTTATTTTTAATTTTAACAAAATAAAGCCAGAAAATTGTGTCTGTAATAGAAATAGAAACTGACAAAGAATGTTCCCTATTGCTTTCTGAATGAAAAGTATTTTCTTGCTATTAATGACTATTTTTGCGTGATCTATATATACTAATCCATACTAAACGTAAATGAAATTTGGTAAACATATAATCTAGAGCCTGAAAACGATACCAACATACACATGGGCTGATAAAGAAACTAATATAAGTCATGTCTGTAAACTGATCTTTGAATTTTCTAGTAACAAAGACGGCTACATATTCGTATCTCAACGAAATACTACTAACGAATAATACGAAAGGAATGTTGGTCCTATGGGTTTTTTACGAAAATAATGTGTTATGTTGAAATTGAAAGGCCTACCATTTGGATTCGTTTGTCTATGTTGACGTGCTTATTCTTGTGATATTCTTGTGTTAATTTAAGGTTCTTCTATAATTTATTCATATTCGATTATACTAAACCTACTTGACATTGTATATGAGAATGACTGAATGTACACAATGTTCAAACGTTTTATTTTCATATCATATTTTTGGTAACCGTTTTGTTTTTTTTGTTGTTTGTATTTCTTTTTGTCATAAATTTACACACGGATAATTTTTGCGATTAATTTTCGCTTTTTTCTATATGCACATATTTTGAGATACAATTTGGATTTTAAAATAGCCATAACTTTATTGTTCATTGTAAGAATCGTAGTTTGTATGAAATAAATAAATATATATAAGAAATCCAGGCACTAAATCTGTACTAGTGTAGTGAAACTACTGAGCTTAGAAATTAGTTGCATTTTATTGTGCCCAAGATTATTTGGGATCGGCTACTAGTTCAACCGGTTTTATTTGGATATCAGTTTTGAAATAGAGCGACTGGTAATTAACCACCAAATTCCAGAGAGCGAACTGAAATAGTAGGTTGAACTAGTTGTCTGTATATTTGGGGGTACTAACTTTCCATATACTATTGCCATACGTACACACAACAAACAGGACCAAGACGGCTCTAACGTGCTTTTAAAGATATGGCCGTCAGACACAGGCAACTTCCATACTCTAAGCTGTTATTAAGAATTTCTCGCAAGAAGAGCTCAATGGCAGCCTTACCCGGAAATAATTAATTAATTGGCATCCGCATACGCTAACCCCTAGACAACAAGAAGCAACAACACCAATGAACGAAACTTAACTAAATTATTGTTCGGCGAAAAACAAATCTGTTTTAAATAACCTAGAATTTTAAGATTAATTTGAGGACCACCTTGTGCTACTAAGCTTTTTCAGAAATTGACATGACAACGCTTCAATTTAATTTATATCGACAAAAGGTAAAGATCTGAATATAAAGGACAATAAAGAAGCTATTATTAAGGATAGACAGGAATAAATAGATTAATTCCAACAGAAAGATGTATTAAATTACTGATTAGAAGAGAGGACTTTGAGGAATCTGTTAGAAATCCTTAAGGCGATTTACACACTGCACCACGCACCGTCGCGTAGCGCGGAGTGGCAGATTTTAATATTGTATGCAAGTACATCGATTATTATAGAAACCACGCCAGGTCCAACACACTGAACACGCGCTACGACGCGTGGGCGCGTGCGGCTAGCAGCTTCGGGTTTTTTTTTTCTATACTACCCCTAGCAAATGAATATAGCCAGGATCTTTGGCAAGCTACTCCTATCTCTTTCATTGTTAGGTTTTACAGTCCTGCCCTTAGGGGGCTTTACTCCTATTCTCCTTACAACTAATAACCTTATTCTATCTTACAATAAATTAATTCTTATATTATTACAATTTCCTTTCTTTAGTTCACAGTTTTCATTTGTTACATTTTATTTCTTTATTCTACATTACGAATTATTTTAACTTTATTATTATTTCCTCGTTTGGTTCTCTATTTTATTTATTTTCATTTACTTATTCTATCTTACACATAATTCTTACTCTATTACAATTTTCTTTCTTTAGTTCTCTGTTTTATTTGTCTACATTTTATAATCTTTTCTTAAAGCTAATTCTTACGCTATTACAATTTCTCTTATATCTAGTTTCTTATTCTTGGGCTATTGCACAAAAATTGTAAAAATATTTTTACAATTTTTGTGCAATAGAACCGGTCTCTCAATTTCTTGTCTGTCATTATAATTGGTAATGCGTTTTTGTCAATTTCATGTTAATATCATTTTCTAATGTAAATCTTTCCCTACAGTGCACTGGGCATTCCAGTACTAGGTGGATCGCTGACTCACTAATGGCAGGGTCGCAGATGCACGATGGGCTCTCCTTGCACTTGAACCTAGCAAGGTACTCGGAGAACCCACCGTGCTCCATTAATGCCTGAGCTACCTCCTTTGTCATTTCGATGTTCCTAATTACCCTGTATGCCTCGAACGCGATAGGGAAATACAGTTTTGTAACTGAGGCTGTGTGTTCCGCGTCGTATTCGTCTTCGGTCCCATTCGCGGAGCGAGTCCGTTTGGATTATTTGTTTCGCGAAGGAGACCGGACATAGGTCGTAGTTGGGCTTCTTTTTCGACCTCAGGGCGGCCTCTTTAGCAAGAGAGTCGGCTCTCTCGTTTCCCTCCAGACCCGCATGTGCCTTTATCCAAAATAGAGAGACGCTCTTGTTTTGATCTTTGCAGCGTCGGATGTTATTTCTGGTCTCAACCGCAAGGGTGGGGTTCGCGGCGGTCTGAAGGGCCGCCCTGGAGTCGCTAAAGATGGCGAATGCGCACTCGTTTCGTCGTTGGACTTCCCTCAAGGCTTCACAAAGAGCCAAGAGCTCAGCCTGGTAGACGGTGCAATATGACGATAGAGCAAGTTTAAGGGTTCTGATCTCGGCCTCACCTTTCCAAATGGATAGGGCGGCTGCACCTCATAATCGCGGTGGCTGTCGTACTGTTCCTCGTCTACTTCTAGAGACTTCCCAGCTCTATCTCCATTTTATCCGCTGGGTGAGGTTTGTCCAGTGCCGATGCTACCCGTTCAATATCCCTGTCCCCCAGTGCAGGCAGGTGCATCCCCCTCTTGGCCGCGTACAGTGAGGCCATGTCACTAACGCGAACGTCAAGAGGGAGTATCCCTGCCAGCACCAGCGCTGAGTTCAGGGATACCGTCCGGTAAGCTCGGCAGAGTTTTTTGGCGAAGCTGCGTTGTACCGCTTTGAGGTGCTTCTGCACTCCCAACTTGGTTACTGCCGGTGCCCACACGTACGAGGCATACAGGATAATAGGCTCCACGGCTGAAGTATAGATAGTCCTTATAATATATGGACGCAGCCCCCAGCTTACCCTGGCGGCTCTCGCAAGCTGTTTGTAAACCGACGCAGCTTTTGCGCAAACATTAGCAAATTAATAATTTGTTGTCTATCGTGAGTCCCAGTAATTTGATTTCCGTAGACATGCCAATGCCTATCCCGCCCATGCTCAGGTGCGGGGTGTCATATTTCAACTTACGTATAATTACCATGGCACAAGTCTTATTTGGCGCAAATTTGAACTTATTTATAACACCCCACTCCCGAACATACTCGAGAGCGGCAGTGGCACGTCTCTGGACGTCCAGTGCCTTTTGTCCTTCAAAAACCAGGACTATGTCGTCGGCGAAAGCCTGGACATAGTCCCCCCTAGCTTCTAATCCTTTTAGGAGGGGGTCGAGCAGGAGGTTCCACAAAATGGGTCCCCAATAGACCCTTGCACGCAGCTTTTCTCTGTGCACCGTATGTGCTCCGCACCCATGTATCGGACCCCTACTACTCTGTCGCTCATATAGCTGCCCAGAATCCTCTTTATGTTTGCCGGGCACGATGTTTCCGCCAACCAGACCTTGATGGCTGGCCACCAAGCAGCTTCGGGATTGGATGCCCGCGCCTACGCGCGTGTTCGCGTCGCCAGTGTTAGAATCGCCTAAGTATTTTTGCCCGACTGCGTCAGAAGGAGGATTATGTTTTTCAAGTGTATGTATGTATTTCTTTGGCACGCCCTACAGCTGAAATGGCTGGACGGACAAACAATACTATGTTATCTAGGGGCAAAAAATCTTTTATAAATAACACATAAAACAATGTTTAATTTCAAGTTTATTTTCATATAGATATTGTGATACTTGTATACCCAGTATATTAACTAGTATTTTGGCATTCAAAAATTGTTCTCAAAATTCAGATATTATAGGATGGTCGCAAGTTTAAACTAAGCAGAGCTTGTATTATGCGTACTAAACAACTGTCATAAATCCATAAACATACTTTTTTTTGTAAGTTCATACAAATATTTTTGGATCGCACAAATACTTGAAACGACCCGGGAATCAAACCCAAGACCTCTTGATCAGCAGCCGCATACGCTAACCACTAGACCAACAAGGCAATTAATAGTTTTCTTCACTAAATGCCCATGAAAGTATGTAAATATTTTACATAAATACGTAATCAAAAAGCAATTTTTCAAATTTCAGTCAGTCTGTCTGTCGTCTATTAGTTCCGGCTAATCTCTGAAAATCCTGGACCGATTTTGACAGGGATTTCACTGGCAGATATCTGACGACACAAGGAGTAACTAAGACTAATATTTTATTAAGGCGAAGCTATCGCGTAGCGTTTTTCACGATTTATAACAATAACCGCGGGTAGCATAGCGAGACTTATCTATAGTTACTGTTAAAAGTAGATGGATTAAACACGCTGGATGTTTTCATAGCTAACTGCCTCGTTGGACTAGCGGTAGCGGTGCTGATCAAAGAGGTCTCGGGTCGGACCAAATGTTTGTGTGATCCGCAAATATTTGTTTCGGAGTTTGGGTGTTTTCTATGTATAATATGTATGTATTTACAAAAAAATTATTTATATCAGTTAACTAGTACCCATAATACAACCTCTGCTTATTTTCGGGACTAAATGGCGTTGTGTGTGATCCAAATATTTACATATTTATTATAGCGGGCGTGTAAGTATAATTATAAGTGATCTTGACTGCAAAGGTCGTAACTTCGATTTCTAATCAGGCCTAATGAATATATGATAGTACGGTCATTTGTTGTGTATCTAAGTGTAATAGGTCGTAGGTTCGATATACACCCCACGCTAATAACTATGTGATGCTACGGTCATTTGTACTGAGGTTAAGTCTAATTTATCAATATACTAGCTGATGCCCGCGGCTCCGCTCGCGTCTGAGGGGTATCAAAAACAGATGTTAGCCGATTCTCAGACCTACCCGATATGCACACAAAATTTCATACAAATCGGTCCAGCCGTTTCGGAGGAGTATGGGAACGAACATTGTGACACAAGAATTTTATATATAAGATGTATAATTATTCCGTTACTGACTGACTAACAGAAAATGCACCGTCTAAACAATCAAAGTTCCACCATGACAAATTTCGTTGAAATTGATGTAACGATTTAACAAGTAACAAACGCGACGAGAAACCGTAACAAACAGACAAAATGCAATGTGTGAGTAACTTCAACAGATGCATGGCCTTCTGAGAAGAAACCGAAGCATAGTAGTGGGACAGTATTGGTTGTGGATAAAGTTTATCAGATAAATCTTGAACGTTAAGATGCCTGTACCTTTGTGACTCATGAACTCCTGGTTTACCGAACTGAATGCAAGATAGAAAAGCAATCCGCTGGGAAGGTAACTATGTATCTAAGCAATCCCTGTCATTTATTTTACACATGATATACTCATGGATGCTGTGAATACGTACTATTATTATAAATGCGCAAGTAATTATGTCTGATATGCTTTGATCTCAATAGATTTTGAAATAAGGATTCAATTTGTAACTCGTTAACGTGAAATATACATGGTGGAGCCGCGAACAAAGGCTAGTACATATACTGTAACTGTGAAAATATCAACACATATTTTTGTTTTTATTTTAAAAAGAATGTTAATGATTAATGTGACTTTATTTAACGTATTCAGCTATTTAAATTTAAATGTATATTTCTTAAAGAATGCAGATAAGTAAACCGGAATCTCATCAAACCTGACGGGTCCTTTTCATCACACAAACAGATTCAAGTCATGTCTTAGAATTTCCATATTTCCAAAAGATTTCCGAAGTAATTCTCTTCAGAAATGCGTGATAATCCCTCATCGGATATTAGGCACTCAGATTGGAGGAGTATAAGATAGACACATCCTAAAAGTGTGCGTCAATTCGGAAACGACGATAATAACGAATAATGTTGTTCGACATGATTTCCGACATGGCTTGAAATTTGTGTTTCATTTACACCGAACAGTAACGTGTTACTTTTTTATTGATGAATTACGTAACAATGAGTAAGCAGTAATGACAAGTGAATAGAATAAGACAATTCATTACACTGACCTCAATTAAAGTTAGGAAAAAGGTAAGGAGACGGTGATCGATCATGTAATTATCAATACAAATTTTAATACATTGCTATCATGCCAATTATGGCAATAGGCATGACATAATAGTTGCAGAAATGATGGAGCCATATAGCTCTAGAATGGCGACCATTTACCTGAAGACGCAGTGTTGATAGGGCGGTTCGACGACCTGGTGCAAGTTGCGGAAAGTCACTAAATGTGGGCAGAACAGAACTGGTGATCATCGGGCAGAATTGCACCTAAAAATAGTAATTATTAACCATTAAAATAATAGTTATGTGATATACTAAGAATTTTATAAAACGTACTGTAAAAACGTTTATCTTTCCATAAGGCAATAAAAGTCAAAATATGGTTTAATTGAGCTATCTGTGAATTATAGGTATGTCATTACACTGAACTGAGTAGCCATGTTTCTGTTTTGTTAACATACCAGTAGTATCATCAACCATAATATTAATGATTTTGACACGTTACACGACGGTGGGATATGCACCATTAATCTCGATGTTCCCATTTCAACGCAATGAAATTAGCAAATCCAATAAATCACGAATGAGCGCTCGTTTTGCTTCTGCGTAGGTGTGACTTCGGGTAGTACATTTAATAACATATATTTGTAAGCTATTGTACTGTAAGTTCTATATATTAATTAATTAATAACAAAAATAAAAAGTTTTTTCTTCTTAGGATTCCCCTAACTGGTAAAAAGAAGAATAATGAACCATCATAGTCGATTTTCATAGATGATGTATTTTTTGTTGCTATAACAATAAATACTAAAGTCCGCCAACTACCTGTCTAGCCACACATGGAATTAGATATGATTATTAGACGTGCCATTCTGAGTGACTACTAAACCCTATTCTATGCGTGACCTGACACGCATTTGTCCGATTTTCTATTCTTAATTCTAGAGTTTGTTTGTTTGGGTGAAGCCACAGTCATCAACTACTCTATTAATGATAGCAATTTTTTTTATATAACGCCTGCCAAGGTGACTTTACTATGCCTGATGGAAAGCATGCAAATGCAAGCAGTATAGCGAACCACATTACGGCGGCCTAGTGAAATGCTTTTTCACGCCCCGCTTAAAGGACCCGGGATCATAGTAGGAAGGAAAAACACGAGCTGGCAGTGAGTTCCAGTTTTTAACTGCTCGGCACAAGAAGGAAGCTAGTCTTAGTTATAACCTAACAAATGTAAGTTCGACCATTGTTAAATTATATTACTATAGGAGAAGTTTATTGGTCTCGTATACCTTCTACGATAATTACGTGAGAGACATTATATTACCTTCCACCTTCCAATCACATTTGGAAACAAAGGGCCAGAGAATAATATTACAGTAATAAAATTGATCTATAACAAAGATTAGGTGAATCCGAAATCTGTTTCAGAGTAATTACATTATTGGGTTCCGTGAGAAATCGGGCTCATATACAAAACTAATGTAATTGTTAGATCGATATGCTATTGGTTTACACCCAATTTTTATAAAAGAAACTTTGCGATCATGACACACAACACCATCTAGCTTCATACTAAACTTAAACTCAATCTATCTGTCACAGTAAAAGGTGTTTTTTTTTTGTAAATACATATTCTGTGTGTGTTCTGGGTGTTATTTGTGTCCGTTTCTTGTATGTTTGTAAAGTCTGCCACGAAACGGGAATATTTTCCTTATGCGGAAGTTTTCTATTTAAGGAATAAAATGAGGGATCTACAAGTGTGAAACATAAAAGACTGAAAAAAAAAAAAAAAAAAAAAAAAAAGTGGGTAGTCAATGTGTACACAATTGAAATTTTTAGCTCTGCAATATTTTTCAATTTAATATTATATAGTACAGTTTGTAAATGCCAATATAGTGTTAAAACTAACTTATATCCTCTAGTGCAATAAATTCACTTATTCTTTTTTCCTTTCTACACTCTCACTGCACCGACACAAGTTTATATTTTCATCACAATGGATTTGTACACCAAGCTTTCATCCTGCATGGAGGAACTGTCCTCTACTTTTGAAAGTCGGATGACCCAGTACGAAGAAGCCTTGAAGAATGCAGCGGGCTCGGACACAACTCATAAAAGTATATCCAGCCTCTCGCGTGACTTTGTGGAGTTTAAATCCCTTATCTGGAAAACCTTAGGTATGTTAAAGTCCCAAATGGAGTTGTTGTCACTTGGTCTGGACAGACATGAGATGGCCTCTAGAAGAAAAGTTCTATTGCTGCATGGTTTGGAAGAAAACAATGAGGATGACCATCCCTCCCAGGTAATTTTATTGTTATCCGACAAACTGAAACTGTCTAACATCACAGCCAAGGATATTGAATCTTGTCACCGTCTGGGAATCAATACCAAGAAACCACGCCCTCTCTTATTACGTTTCAATAGCCTTCATCAGAGAAACGAGGTCTGGAACAACAAGACCAAGTTTAAGGGCACCGGGTTGACACTATCTGAGTTTCTTACAAAGCCTCGTCACAATGTATTTATGGAAGCCCGTAAACATTTTGGAATAACGAACTGCTGGAGTTCTAATGGAAAGATTGTAGTTCAGCTCCCTGACAGTGCGCGACGTAGGATTGAATGCATCTCCGAGTTAAGCAAACTGTGTTCGGAATATCCATCATCACAGCTACAGCCTGCTGAACCTACAAGGTCTAAACCGAACCGCACACCTGCATCCATTACTGAGAAAAGGTCCCGCAAGCCAGCTAAGTAAAGTAATCTAGGCTGTAAACAAAACAGTGTGCATATCCATCCTTCTTGCATATAATCATATTGTTTTATTTTTTTTATTTTGTACTGCTTGAGGTCAGTTGTATTTTTCATTACTCTGCCTCTCTCTTAATAATTCATATCAATTTTGATAATATTGTTATTTCCTTTGTTGATGGAGGTATTCTTCATTAATGTCAATTAATTGTCAATTATGACTCTTCAAGTTTGACGTTTTCACTAGTGTCAGTGCGTTTAGTTTTTAAATACTCTAACATTTTGTAAAACCTTTTAGTGCAATGAGGATATGAAGACTTAGAAAAAAAAAGGCACAAACAGAGAAGAAAGTTTATTTATATGTAACTTATTTATTTATTATTATTGTAATTATTTTATTTCAGTTTTTAATTTATATTATATTGTACCTTATTTATGGCCGATTATTGCGATGAGAGTTTCGCATCTTGCTTATCTCCTGAGTCTTCTGACGGGGATTACGCCAGTGCATGTAGTGATAGTGAGGGTGATCCTATCAACTTGAACAAACAACTTTTTAAAACTTTCGGCTCTTTTCATAATTTTTTCAATGTTGTGCATATCAATGCACAGAGTATTCATGCTCATTATCCTGACATTCTATCCTCCTTCGATCCAAATCTTATTCATGCAGTCCTTATCTCTGAAACCTTCCTTAAACCCACACTCCCTTCTTCTCAATATGCATTGTCAGGCTACCGGCTCATACGGAATGACAGAATAGGCAAGGGCTATGGTGGGGTTGCCATTTATTTACGCTCTGATTTCACCTTTAGGATAATTGACCAATCCCCCAGTAACTACTCAGGCTTCGCAGAACACCTTTTCCTGGAACTCATATTCCACCACACTAAACTTCTTGTGGGTGTGTATTATAGCCCGTTTTGTCATATCGATTACTTTTCCTCCTTCGAAGCTAAACTAGAGAATCTATCACCCTTATACAACGATTCCATCATCCTTGGGGATTTCAACACGTGTCTACTCAAGACTGATGCACGTAGCCGAAAACTCCTATCCATTGTCTCCTCACTCAATATGCATATTCTTTCTTTAAACGCAACACATCATGCTCCTCATTCTACCCCCTCTCTCTTAGATCTAATCCTTGTTTCCAACTTAAATAAAGTTGCTGCACACGGACAGCTTGCCGCGCCTTTCTCATACCATGACCTAATTTTCCTCTCTTACAAAGTCATCTCTCCTAAACCTAAGTCCAAATTCAGTATTTTACGCAGTTTTAGAAATATTATAGAACAGAATTTGAGGGATGATGCAAAAAATTTTGATTGGTCTCCAGTTTTCAATAGTGGCGATATTGACACTAAAGTTGAAAAATTCAACAAAATACTTATAGATCTATATGATAAGCATGCGCCGCAAAAAAGAGTAAGAATTAAAAATCTTCCTGCACCTTGGCTCTCCGAAGAGATCAAACAACTTATGTCCAAGCGGGACAGAGCCATGAGAAGATATAAAAAGTATTCATCTGATGAAAATTGGTCAATTTATAAAGTTCTCAGAAATCGCTGCAGTCGTCTGTGTAGAGATGCTAAAAGACGCCACATTTATGAATCCATAAAGAATTTCAACTCACCACAGGTATGGCGATTTCTTAGATCTCTCGGTATTGGTAAAGCTACCAATGACGCTACTACTGATATTGACCTTGATGTTTTGAATTCACATTTCTCCACTCCACCGGCTTGTGTAGATAGTTTGGAAAAATCATCTACACTTACCTATCTGTTTAGTCTTCCTGTGCCGCAATGTACCTCGTTTTCTTTTAACCTAGTTGCAGATTGTGATGTTAAGAGACATATCCTATCTATCTCCACTAAGGCTATGGGTGACGATGGTATTCAAACTCAAATGTTATGGCCTATTCTAAATGAACTCCTTCCGGCTATCACCCATATTGTAAACTACTCTTTAATGAACAGTGTGTTTCCATCGTCCTGGAAGAAGGCCCAGGTTATCCCTATACCCAAAATATCCAACCCATCCTTAGTTTCTCATTTTCGTCCTATATCGATACTCCCGATCCTTTCCAAAGTGCTTGAGGGTATCGTCCGAAATCAATTGAGCTGTTATCTCACCTCTAATTGCCTGTTGAGTCCATTTCAATCCGGTTTTCGCTCTGGACATAGCACGGTCACGGCGTTAGTCAAAATAACAGATGATATACGATTAGCGATCGAAAATAAACAATTAACAATATTGGTACTATTGGACTTCAGCAGCGCCTTTAACTCGGTTGATTTCGACATACTTTTAGGCATCCTGGCGTCTCTAAATGTTTCTAAATCTGCAATCGCTTGGTTTAGCACCTATCTTCGGGGTCGCTCACAAATGGTGCGCTCGGAGGAGACGTTCTCCAACTGGTGTGACCTTACTGCAGGCGTGCCTCAAGGTGGCGTATTATCTCCTCTACTCTTCTCCATTTTCATTAATGCTATCACTAATGTTATTTCTTCTCGTTATCATCTTTATGCGGACGATCTGCAGCTATACCGCCACTTTAAAATTGAGGAAGTTGCAGAGGCTGTCACTGCCATCAATACTGACCTACTGAACATCTGTTCTTGGGCAAAATCCTTTGGGCTGCTTGTCAACCCTGCTAAATCTCAGGCCATCATTATTGGTGGCAGGTACATCTGTAACAGTCTTGACCACACTGCGGTACCTCAAGTATTATATAATAATACTGTTATACCGTTTTCAACAGATGTTAAAAATCTCGGAATCTTTATGGATTGTAACTTGTCGTGGACCACGCATGTGACAGAGGTAAGCAAAAAACTGTTTGGGTCTTACCACTCCCTCAAACGTCTTCAAAGCTTTCTTCCTTTACAGACCAAGATACTGCTTTCTCAATCCGTTCTCCTTCCCCTTCTTGACTATGCTGATATTTCCTTTCTCGACGCCACCGAAGAACTTTGGGATAAGCTTGAACGGTTGCAAAATCTGTGTATCCGTTTCATATTTGGCTTGAAAAAGTACGACCATGTTTCAGATTTTCGGAAAAAACTAAATTGGCTTTCTATTCGTCGGCGTCGTGATGTTCACATTCTCTCTTTACTATATTCCACGCTATACAACCCTAACTTTCCTATATACCTCCGTGAGCGCTTCGAATACTTTGTTCCTAGGAATAACCTCTATCGCTCCTCATCTTCTCTCCTCCTTCGAACTCCTTCCCATAAGACAAGTCGCTATGATAAGTCATTCACTGTTGCGGCTGTGCGGCTACGGAATGCCTTGCCGCTTGCAATACGTAAAAGCCCTTCATTAACTGTTTTCAAAAAGAATACCAGGGATTATTACCTCTCCCTCCAATAATTAGGCCCTTACAATGTAGTATATAGTCTTTATTTGTTATTTTTCTGCATATTTTATTGTATGTATATGTAGTTATATGTATGTATGTGTATATATGTATGTATAAGTACGTATGTAAGTAGGTATATTTTGAAAATTAAATAGATATTGCCACAAAAAGGAATGACCTTAACTTTCGGTATTTACATAATCTTCTTTTCTGATTTTTGAAGTTTATCCAATGTTAGTACACATGATTTTACCGTTATCTAATCTATCCTCTATTCACTCAAGGTTCGCTGGAAGAAAACTCAGGTTTGGGTTAAGCTCGCCTTTGTAAATGTTATCTCCTTTGTAAATAAAGTAAGAAAATTTGTGTACAGTAAAGAATAAAGACTGACTAAAATAATACTTATAGCATCGCATTGGCTTTGAGCTGAGGCATCACTCTTTTACAAATTTTCTTTACGTTCTTTATTAAACTTTTAGGAATACTTACTGAAGAAATACATCATATCAGCTAACCTAGTAGTAGTTTAAGTGGTCACCACGTCGCTTTTTACTGCGCCAAGTGTTGTGGATCTACAAATCGTTGTTCTGAGTTTGGTTTTCCTTTGTGACCGTGTCATGAGTGTTTGTTTAGTCCCCCGCGACACGAGATGTACATTTTTAATGCAAGAGTTGTATTGTAATCTAAAAAAATATGTCATCGTAAGGATTTAAATATTCTAATTTTGGATTAGAAGGGTATTGTTACTCGTTTGTCTTTCTTAACTTGTCAATTAAATAAATAAATAAATATTTTGGACATCTTACATACACAACGTCACCTAGTTCCAAACTAAGCAGAGCTTGTATTATGGGTACTAAACGACTGATATAAATTCATAAACATACTTTTCTTTTGTAAATACATACATATTTTACATAGAAAACACCCAGACTCCGAAACAAATATTTGTCGATTACACAAATATTTGGTTCGACCCGGGAATCGAAATCGAGACTTCTTGACGAGACTATGGACGAGTAAGTTTTGCTAATGAGATTAACCCTGTTCATGTAGACACCGTTAAGTATGACAATGAATCCATAAACATCTATTACACGTAAAATACATAATCTTTTAGTTTAAGAGGGGCGTGAAAAAAAAAATTCAATAGGTCGCCATTATGTAGGCCGCCATACTGCTTGCATCCGTGACTACCACTTTGGGGTAGAATTCCAAAGTGGTAGTATAAGTGACTACTTACTACTTTTGGATTCTACTCATGCTTTCCGTCAGGCATAAGAAGTCACCTTGGCAGGTTGACAAATAAAAAAAAACATAAACGACGGCGGGGCCAAGGGCATGATCTAGTAATGAGATTTGGGGCTTAGTGATCCCAAATGAAATTTATAATATTTTTATAATAACTACCGTCATAAAAAAACCAAATCAACTCGTACGTAATACGTAAGCAGGAAAAAGATCGACCAAAATGTACATACAACAAATAATTCCATCTCGTAATTCGGCGGAACCCTTACACGAACGACTAATCCTATTGAAAGAAACCCATTCAGTCATAGTAATCGGGCTCATAGCTACATATAATCTTTAAGGGCTAACGAGCTTGTCGGCCATATTAACTGTCTCTATATGAGGACAATTAATTTCTACCTATATGTTATATACTGTGAACGTTTATATAGTAGTGAGAAATGATTCCAGGATACATTAAAAGTCGAAGAAGTTATTTCTTCGACTTTTAATGTATAATATAAGAAACCAGCTGAGACCCGCAGTGTTATTCTCGATTATTTTTGTAAAACACTAGTAAAGCCGCAGAGTGAAGCTTATAATTTTTTTTTTGCCTAAGTTACTTCTTAGGTCATCAGCTTTCTGCCAGTGAAGGTCCCGTCAAAATCAGTAGAGCCGTTCCAGATATTACCCGGAACAAACAGACAGACAATTTTTTTTAAAAGTGTATTTTCGGTGGAATTTATATAAATAATTTAATTTAAATTTCATTAAGAACTGTTAATTTGACGTTGCCTAAAGACACTTGAATTTTATTTATTTGTATAGACGCACAAGTGTAAAGATACTACACTCAATACAACTACCCTTAACTTAACTTAACTTAACTACCCCCAAAAACTATAAATATATATTATGTATATAAGAAATATTTCAAACATCTGCATCTGACACAAAGCCATCTAGATTTAAACTAGCAGAGCTTGTTACAAAATAGTTCGTGAACAATTAAGTTTCGCTTATTTCCTTAATTTTTTTGATAGACCTTAGACTTTAATGGGCTAATATAGTTAGTCTCGACTATCATCTCAACACATTGGTACAAAATGAGTACTCGACTATACTCGCATGTTGTTAAGAAAGCTAAACCACTAAGCAAATTGATTTTGTGATCAATCATCCACAAAATTACGTTAACAAACGCCTATAAACTCCATTTCCTTCGAACTAATATCGTAAAGCCACATTTCAGAAGTTTATATTTAGATTTATATAAAAACATCTATTAGGCAAGTAGCAGTATACAAATAACTAGAGTTCGCCAGAGGTTCCGCTCTCGTATATGTCTTTTATCGCTGTAAAAAGATATGTCCTTTCTCTAGCCTTAGACTATCTGGGTACAAAATGTCATTTTAATCGGTGCAGTGGGTTTTGGATCTGACGTTAAAAGGCTTGGTAGCCTTGTGGTGAAACAAAGTGAGAGAAATTAGAACTCGGTCACGATGATTTACAGATTGTTTATGGCTTCGAAGATAAGTGACAATTAACAAAATAACTTAGTTCGCGAGCACAGGAGACATACAAGGTCCTAGGGTGTTCCTCCAACGATGATACTTCTAAGACGACGGAGGCACTTAACTGCGCTGCTACTACCGCGCGCAAATGCTGCGCGGCAAAAAAAACTGGGTCTTCATGCGTTCGCTCCTTTTAGATGCGCCGGGGCGAGGATCGGGGCGGCGCGGGTGCGCGGATCAGGGCAGGGCTCAGCTTTAAGACTATTTAAGGCGTAGTGAAGTCACCTTGGCAGGCGTTAAAAATATATATATATTTAAAGCTGTTGCAGTTGCTGATGTAATATATTTCCTCGTTTCTCGTTAAACTGAACATAGGACTATAAAACGGAACATAAGACACACCACAGAGTCCTGTTTGCTGTTTTTGAAAACACTCGCCGCTGGCATTCTAACCCAAGGTGTCTTGCGATCTTGTAAGTGCACGCCGCACACAATGTTTGCCATGACGCTGTCTCCACACCAGGCCCACATAGCCAAGTTGCATATGTTTTTCGTTTTAATTCTATTCTCTATTTTATTTCTGTATCCTCTTGTTTTATTGGCTAATATGTTGTTTTGATCACGTGACATAGCAACATTAGCCAATGGATTAAGGGAATGGAGAAAAAAATTTTTTTTCCGTGTAAAGACAAAATTAATAATAATAAGACAAAAGTAATATAAATGACCCAAATCTTGCTTTAAACTCTGCTAGCAAATCTATTCTGATTGTTGATGTAACTAATCCATACTAGTATTTATAATTCTAAAGTAGCTTTATCTGTCTGTTACTTTTTCAGGGATGAAGAACTGCACAGATTTCAAACAAATTTGGTAAAAAGATACTTCTTTTGAGAAAGGACATAGGCTCTCCTCTTTATTGTGAGAACCAACATACACGCGGCCAGAAGTTTGGATAAAGTTATTAGGTTAATAAGTTTAAAATCAAATCAAATCAAACCATTTTATTTCAAATAAACCATACATCGGCACTTTTGAAACGTCAAGTAGTCAGTCAGTAGTCAGTCGTGAAGCTAATCGCGTGTTCCAATTCGTAGATCCTATGGAGAAGAACAGACAAGAAACTCCATGGACACTTTTTTCCAACATTGTTTTTTAAATTTTTAGTTACATTGTTTAAGGCATTTTATTAAATGTGAGGACAATGTAACGATGTTGATATTTACACAGGTAGTGTCCAAAAAATTAAATATAATTATTTAATAAGGATACCAATACTCCGAGAGTCAAAAATCCAAAAACATTAACAGTCGGCAAGGAATAGGAGTTTAAAAAAAATCGCTTTAACTCAGTGAAATATCAATTTAACTTATCTCCTTTGAAGAAAAACTTTCCATCCAGCAGTCGCGAAGTTGGATTTCGATTATTTTCAAGGATGTCACATTTGTTTATCCGACGGTGAACAAAATATAAACAAACAGACAAATATATAAATATTCGAACATCTGATACACAACGCTATCAATCTATACGGAGGCAGTCGAACATAATATATGTATATTAGATTTTTAAATTTGGAAATATAGAAGAATTTGGAAGTAGAAGGATAGGAATTTAGAAACCCCCAAGAGCGGGTTCTTGTATTGTAGCAAAAAAAAATTGTAAGACATATTGCATATTACTTTCAAGACCCAAAAAATCATAAGATGCATTGTTGAACATATATAGAAATACACGTATCACTATCCTCATCACCCTTTACTCGTACACCGCTGGACTTAGACATTTCCTTAGAAGTTTTGGTCTACCTTAACACGGTGGCCAGATGGACAAAAATGACCCAAATATTATTATAATACTACAAGTGACACCCCTAATCATTTCCACTCACTCACAGCAATAAAGTGCTATACCAGAGATTTCAAGTCTTTTTGAAACCACATTTTTTGACTATCATTATTACTTTGGAATAGTTCTAAAACATTTTTAAGCAATAATAAACATTTGCTTGATGTACATTTCCTATCTGAAATGGTATGAGTTGTCATGATCAAGGAATCAGAATCACATGTCTACATAATCTAACGCTGGCAAATAAATAGTTTATACTGGTAACAAAACTTATAAGCAAGTTGAAATACCAGTGGGCTAATATTATAAATAAGTTGCAGAACTAACAACCGTTGTGATAGAAGAATTCTAAAGGTCAACCAGGTCTCGACAAAATAGGGTTTGATGTCCACAAGTTAGTTGGAGTAATGACATGCGCAAGATGGCTGGCAGCGATTACATGTGAAAAGCTCAAAATCAATCAGAGTGGTGTGCAATGAGAGAGACCTGTATACATACCAGTGACCTTGGAACCTGCTGTTGATGAATAACACAACTTATTTGTTCTTCAACAATCTGCATTACTGTATGCCATTATTGTCTGTAAAGATGTACTGGCTACTTCAAATAGCGAAGATTCACCTTTTGAAACGAACGATTCACGATTCAAGAAGGATTCATTGCTCTCAGGTAGATTGACTAAAATATACCCCAATATCATCAGTCAGAATAAGAAAGCAGATTTATTTTCTTAATATTTACGACATGCATGCAAATTCCGATATTGTTTTAAGTTAGATGTAATTTGATTACGATGATGATAAATGAAATTTATTTCCGTAAGAAAATCTTTTACAAATATTTAAACTCGTCGGACTTTACAAGTAGAAGGCTCTGGCATTCCTTAAGACTCGCTTATTATGTCAAGTCAAATGCAAATAGTGCATAGTTAATTTAAACAAAAGATAAATAATCTGTGATAAACGTGACTTTGTGTTGTTATTAGAATTGAATAAATCCGAGAGGTGTTGATTAAGTCAATCAATAATATTTATGTAAAAGACTAATTGATACTAATGTTGACATTTACTAACTTACTGTACATTAGAAATTTCCAGACTTATGTATTAATTTTATAATGATTAACGGTTGTATCGATTTTGGTGCTATGTATTTTGTGTAAGTGATAATAAATAGTCTACTTTTTCTTTTTCAATTTATTTAGTTTTCAACTCATGACCAGGTACTGTATAACGTTTGAAACGTCGGGAACCTTTTAAGTAATATTATCTCAAATAAGTCACGCTGTACAAGAAAACTCATAAGTATGTGTAAAAGTAGAGATAGTTTACACAGTATTGCAGAGTATACGAGATTGCCTCGTTGATCTAGCGGGTAGCGTATGCAACTGCTGATCAAAAAGGTTGGTTCGTTTCCCAGCTTGAGGCTGGAGGAAAAGTTTGCGGGGTTTTTTGTACAAGAAATTCTTAATAACTGCCTTGTTGATCTAGTGCTTAGCGTATGCCAATTGCAAGTCCTCACCTGTAGTGATATACTAAACATAAAGGTGTGAGCGACAGAAAAAAAACAATTCTTGTCTTATTGTTCTTACTTTAACTTAAAAAAAAACTAAAGGCTCTGACACTTTTGTGTGTGTCATATATCCGAAATATATGAAAATATTTATAACAATCCGGAGTATTGAAGTTTAATGGAGTTTCAAGCCCGCTCTTTAGAGCGTGATAAGCTATCCGTCCTGGTTGCACATCTATTGCAATCGTTATAGAGAAAGTCAGTGCTCACTAATATACTAGCTACTACTACAACTAGTTCAGCCCCGACTTCAGTTCACCCTCAGGATTACGGAGCAACGATGAAAAACTGATTTTCAGGTTAAATCGGTTAAACTTGTAGCCGACGAAAAATAATTATAAAAATTATAAATGGTAGGAAGATAATAGTTTTGGATTATAGCTTGCCCGTCCGAGGTGCAAACGGCCACGCTATTAAACCTGCCTCAGATCAAGAAAGCTAAGCAGTAATTCGATTACTGATTTTTTATCGTGTAAACGAGGTTACCGGAGTCCTAAACTAAGTATCTGAACCAGAGATAGTGTGTTGTGCCAATTCCCGCTATAATTTATTTAGTTAAATTTATTGGCCAGTACAGCTTGAACTGGCACAATGCCAGGTCAATGTATATGCTACTGGCGTGTATCCGTTTGAACTTAATTAACCATTTTTTGTGTACAGAGAATGCAAAATTGTTTTTTGTATCATCGGCATCATCTTAGTCGATAGATGTTCTTTGCTGGATATATCCAGCAAAGAACATCTATCGACTAAGATGAGGCCTCACCAAGCTTCCCCAGTCCTATGCTGCCCTTATGCAACTGTTTCCCGTAACCGTTAACAGAAGCCCTTACACTTTACTGGAGCCTACCTATGCTTTGTCTTTCAATACCGTAATATCAATCCATTTGAATAACTCCAGGCACGAGTTAGGTTTTATAATTATAATTTTTCAAAAAAAATCATGTGTAAATAAATTGTAGATTTACTTATTTGATTAAGTTATTAAGACATTAGCAATAAATGTACTCTATTTCTTTTGTGGCAACACAACTTTGTGCTCTGACGTCCCACGTCTGACAAGGGTGGGAGAAGGCATTTAAAAAGCACATTAGATCATTGTTGCAAACAGTCTTCTGAAATTTGTACTAAATGTGTGTGTATTAAATATTAAAGTTTAACGCAAAAAAAAGCGTTTTCTAAAACACGCACACATACACTTAGATTAATGTTTATTTTTGCTCAGTAGTAGTAGCTTGTGATCGATGACTATTTATTTTATATTAATCACGTTACGTCCTATTTTTAGTGGAATAATTTACTGTAAGTCATTAATAGAAACATTCATACTCTTTAACTTTATTCCTACAAACATTCTGATATATAGTGTCAACCTATCGCCGTCCACTGCTGGACGAAGGTCTCCCCCAAGGAACGCCAACCATCCCGGTCTTGGGCAGTCCGCATCCATCCGCCACCAGCCACCTTCCTCAATTCTGAGGCGAGGTAACAAATAAAGTCTTGCAGATATTTTCGCTATAAATTAAAACTTCAAAAATGATTTTTTATTCTTAATTTATAATTCAAAAACTTTATATAACTAACTTAGAAGTTTCACAATATTTAGAGGTCAGACGATCAGTTAGAGTTTCTTTGGAATTTATTCTCTTTAAGTTCAAAAATATTTGAGTCTCAGTCTTCTTCAAACCTCTTAACACTTTGTAAACATAATTAAGATAAATGTATTTCCAGAAACAAGATTTCAATACCAATAAACTTATATACTGCACTCTTTTGTTTTTGGGCAATGATTATTTACGTGCAATACAATATTTTTGTAAGTCTTAGAACAAGTGTCCTCAAAATAATTCGTTAATAATTTAATGTAGTATTTTAATAAAATGCCATGTAACAGTACTCGAAATTGAATACTAAAACATCAAGTTGACTAATATTCTTTCTCTCTTTTTGCCTTTATTAGTCAGAAGAATATTATGAAGAGAGAGAACACGCAGGCCTTACAGATGTTTTTCATTGATGGTATAAGGATTGTGTCCTGTGACTACAGGAGTATAATAATACTCCCTTAATGGACTTAAGTGTGGTGACGTTGGTTCCCATTCTGAAGAATGTCATCTCCAAGTGCGTGCATAGATGGCCCGAGTTCTGACGGGGTTCCAGTTGGGTGCCTGGAACCCCGTCGGAACTCGAGCCATCTATGCCCTATATCTATACCCATCCATCTATACCCTAGAAAGGGTTTTCTAGGGTACATCTGGATCCCTGGCTACTAGTAACTGAGACAGCTTACAGGTTTTGGTCGGTTCGAGTTCAACATTAGCTTCAGTAGGTGGTATCCTGCAGGATATACGCACAGTCAAAGAATAGGTGTGGTGATACTCCGTAATCTTAATCCATCACCATACTGAAAGAAGAAGATAATAGTGTATAGGTAAATAATTATAAAACTGAAAGTATGCAAGAGATTAAAGTCTATAAAAACGTGATATTATTCAGAGTAGGGTGAACAACAAAACAACGCAACAGAAGATAGGTTTGTTATGACGTAAATGAAGGTTAACCGCGATGGTGCTAACGTTATCTGTAAGTGATTGATGTTAAGATCGGTTTTGAAGTACAAGACACTGGAATAGCCATTCATATTTACTAAGCTAATGAAATGAATGCAGTAAAATATTAATAATAAAAATTCACAATGATTAGTTGATAAAATAAATGTAATTTCAGCTTCTGAATGAAAATTGAGAGCAAAGTTATAAATATCTCAATGTAGTATGTAGTAGTCTGGAATTTCCAGCCTAAGATCGAGTTTTGGTGGATACTTATGTGACTTTCACCTATACAAGCTATTATTAGTATTAACAATTCCATCCATATTCGTACAGCATATTTTTTTATAAACATTTTCTATTATTGTTTGACTTTTAAAATTCTCGAAAACTCCAACTTGACAATATTCTTTGCCACTATTAAGAAAACTTTTAGCTGTGATACACGTTTAATATACTTAATATATACTTAAAATATACTTAGAAATATACTTAGAATATACTTAAAATACATATTACTAAATTTCAAAACTTAAGAATTATCAAGTTCCAAGAAATTATTGTGGTGTGTGGTGACGAATTAAGACGCGGGTGTCGTAAAAGGCGACTAAGGGACAAACTACGCAAGACAAGATCAATGCAAAGAGAAGGAAAACTTGAAACCAACCCTATACCAACCCGTCTGGCCAGCGTGGTGTAGTAGGCCAAAACCTCCTTTCTAAGGAGAGGTTTATGTCCAGCAGTGGACTGTTGAAGGCTGTTGATGATTGATGATTGTTTAGTACGAAATTATGTCATCTGATTTATCATAGTACGGTTTTACAACTACGCGTCACTATTTACTTAACCCGAATGGACTATTTTTATGATTACGTACAATGCTATAATTGTGTTATAATAATTGACAGGTAATTATTTTACGAAAATATCTGCGTATATCTCATCTAGCTAAGGGCGTTACTGAGTAGGCTCGGTAATGCTGTAATCATGTCACACCATATGATTGATGACAACGGGTTGTGAAGGGAATGTATAAAACTTTAGCTAGGGCAACAATGAAATTAAAAATCGAGGAGGACAAGATTTTCTTCTTTGATATACTTTACTTAATATATTTTAGTTCAAATATCAAAAAGGATTTTACAAACGTAACCGTTGCTATAGTTGACAATGATGCTGAAGAATCTTTATAGACCGTCATAGTGTGGATTCACTATGCTGTATTGTCTGTATTCGCAATAAGCAAGGTGACCACTTCTCTTAGATTCTACTGATATTTTCCATCAGAAAAAGTAGTCCTGGTGGCAGAATCATATACCAAAAAAAAACTAAGTGAGGAGGTTTTTTTACATTTGCAATGAAATTGTTCAATTCTTTTCAATGTTCGATAATGGAATTTAAAATTTGCTTGCCAAATACTCTTCTCAGATCACATACTTAACTTATTTACAATTGTTGCAATCGAAAGTTATGAGACCATTGTAGTTTAATTACGACGAAGTAGAGATTTTGAAGAACTTTATACTTTTCTAAATCTCTTTCATTTTTACTGACACTGTCGTGTGATGTACCAGGTTTCGTGATTACCGTATTAAAGAAATCTATGTTATGCGACCGGCCTCCAAGAATAGCGTAAACTCTTAAACCATACGATATTTTATTGATTATGATGACCTATGTGCCCTGCAATGATTGTTTCCACCAGTTTGTAGTTTGTTACGCTCGTGTCAGTACATATTTAAAACTTGTGGTCCGATTGTCTTAATCACACCGAAGTCAAATCCTTTTCCTCTTAAACGAATACTCTGAAAATAATTTCGATTACTACATTTTCCAAAAGAAAATCTGCTAAATTCACCTTTTTTGTATAACATTCTCAACAGCGTAATATACCTTACCCTAAGGTTCGTTCATTTAATCCATCTAAGTCGATTCTTTTAATAGATTAAAGTAAACACTTCAATTCAAATCACTCAAACTAAATCGCTGTGGTTTGAAAACTTTAGGAAGCATAATAAATTGAATTTTGAAAATTGTTTATTAATCTGTTCTCAACCACTTAGAAACTACTGAATGGTTGATTCATATTATGGAATTAAATAATTTAAATTACTTGAGCATAGCCATATTTATCACCAGGGCCAATATTTTTTAATTTAACGGCCTGATGGAAATCTGCAAAGCAGCACTAAATACAAAAGCTAAAATAAAACAGAGCATTTAATATTAACATTTTGCTTTAAAAGATTTGAGAATCGTACCCAAGAGACTAAACCTTGTAAAATTGTTCTTGAACAAAAAATCACTCCAAAATAATTTCGTATACCATTTAAATTATTCAAGAAAGAGAAGTTAATGAGCATAATGTGAAATTATTTTCAATAGCAGGAAAAGTTTCATAATATAAATGATAATTTTATAAAGCTCTCACTGATCAAAATTCTTAGAGCATTCTGCCCGCAGCTGCAGACTTGACCTGTTTTAAAACGCCGTGTAAACTTGTTGAATATAAAACGAGTTGAAATTTATCATGATTCTTACTACAATGTTAAATATTGTACCAAGCGGTTTTAGAACTGTAAGGTTTATGTATGTAAGTTTAGCAACTATCACTTCCATGTGGTGATGTATTGAGAGTACAGAGTGGTACTACTTATTTATTCCGTGGGTGTTTAAAGAGGCGACCAAGGGAGCAAACTTCACGTAGCAATAGCCCTGCAAAAAGAGAAGGAAAATTGGTAACATATCCTAATTTAAAACTGTTTTTACAGCGTATTATAGCATGACTAAATTGCTTTTCTAAGAAGAAGCTTACATATTATTATGTTTAGAATGGGACCTTTAGTAGGACGTTCATGATAGCATTTATATTCATATACCCGTAGTAGTAGGTATGACTTTATTGACTAGGTTAAAATTCCTATTTAATCATTCTGTTAATTAATTCATTCTAGGTTTCTTTTTTATTGTATTTGTTGATATTATCTTGTACTAAAGCTTTTTAAATATTTTTTAATACGAATATTGTACTAATTACGAGTATGTACTCGTACTAATGTTAGTTAGTAAAAAATATAATTATTTCTATGTAAAATATGTATGTATTCGTATTTACAAAAAAATATGAATGTATTTATATCAGTTGTCTGGTACCCATATTACAAGCTCTGCTTAGTTTGGAGCTAGGTGATGTTGTGTGTCAGTTGTTCAAAATACTACATTCTGTAAAGCTCTTTCAAGAATCTTAAGAATTATTATTGAGCACAACATGTTCTGAGTACTGTTTCTATTTTCAATCGACTTAAGAGGTATTTATTAATATTGTTTTCTTTTATATTTCTTCCATTGAAACAGTTATTTATGTACCAATATGGGAAAATGCCTTTAGGTTTTGAAGGGCGTAATTCATACTTGGTCCCAATAATATTTGAAAATAAAATATTACGCCTTAAGAGGAAAATTAAAAAGTCAAGATTATAGTATATCACTCAGCATTAGTTATGGTTAAAGAGCTAGTGAAGATCGAATTACGATATGATTATCAGATTTTTTTAAATAAAATTAATTATTGAACACACTTAAGACGCCTATTTCAAAGCTGATTGCAAATTTAAATCTCTTTTTATTATGTTTTCAATTACTTTTAGACTTATTCCGTATAAAAGTTTTAGAAACGCTAAGGTATACATTCCCACGTCGCTGTTTCAAAATGTACGGAAGTTTTCATACTACGTACTTTTATAATGAGTTAGAAATAAAACTAGAGGCTCCTCCCTACGTGCCTTGTTTACGGCTATCGTTAGCGCCTGTGATTAAATCAAGAGCAAAACTTTTGGAGACTGTAATTAAGATAGGAAAGGAACAAACTGTATATCCCCTGGGTGTTACTTCTCAACTTAAGATCTACCGCTGAACCAGGATCGAATAAGTGTTGAAATTAAATAAGTCTACGGTGTGATTGCTTGTCAATGTGACATTAAAAAAAACACCGACTAATTGAAAAGCTCTTTTGTCTAAAAATTTTTGAAAAGCATCATGAATTGTTTTTTTTTTAATCCATTGATTATATTGATATTTTTATATAAATATTAATATTATAAATAAATATTTTTTTTTAATACTACAAGTGCAGGGCAGTAGAGTCACCTTGATTTCAGCAATAATGGGCCAAGTTGACCGGAGCGATTCTACCTTGCGTGCTGTTTTGTTCCAATTTTTAATAAGAGACCGGATATCCAATGATGCAGAAGGAACTCCATAGACCATAGTGAGGGTTACAGTATTGTATTGTGTGTTCAAAATAAGAATGGTGAAGACTCCTCTAAGATTCTACTCATGCTTTCCATCAGGGAGAGTGACTTCACTTAAAAGTAAAAAAATGTAAATGAAAATTGTTGAATTATTACACTGTAGTAAAGAAATCTCCCTCTATATAGAATTTGCTGATAACGAGAATTTCTTCAATACTGTTATTGCTCAGCAAAGAATCACCAACTTCATGCTCAGTTAAATTCGGTTCCTGTTCAGCGAATGAACAGCACTTTACTAACTTGCAACGTTTACAAAACCCACAGAACAAATATGAACGAAGGGTTTGAACCAATAAGGTTTAATGGCACGACACTTCTACTATTACATTACAAAGCAGAAATATGTTGTTATGAACTGATTATTTTATACACCAAAGAACTCTTAGGTATTACATGAAAATATTTGAAATAAATTCAGCGTTGAACTGTACAAAAACAATATTTGTAGTATAATAAATGTATTCAATAAAATCAATATCATTTAAAAACTAGTAATAGGAGGCATAATTAGGGCAATTGATCAGTTTGTTAAATTCTCAAATATCAGCTTACGAAGTACGAGTTATTAAGATGGTCATAAGAGTTATCAAGAGTTCTACAAGTAGCAAATTATGACCTAGGACTGTGCTACGAAATGGCTGCACTATTAAAGCCATTGGTTTGTGTGGGAGCGCTAAACCTCACTCTTTCCAGCAGCATAGAGCAATATGTGCAACTATTTGTAAACGAAATTCAGATATTCTTCTCATTTCAAGTGAATGAATTTTGAAGAACGATATCTACTAACTTTCAGAACTATTTATTTTCGTTGGTGAAATTTTATAAGATATTATTAGGTGAAAATCAAAGAAATATAACCTTGCCTCTATCTTAAAATTAAAAACAACAAACAGGATGAAAATTAGCAGTCATTGTAGACTAATAAGATTTGTTTCGACCATTTTAATTTATTAGTTCAAGTTAAAGTCCAAGGTCCGAGCGAAACGCTGTTGGTTATAAAATCACAAAATTTTAAATCTTTATATATACTGTGAGTGTGTATGTCACTGAACTTCTCTCAAACGACTGGACCGATTTTGATGAAATTTTTTGTGTGTGTTCAAGGGGATCTGGGAATGGTTTAGATTTGCAATTGGACCCGGTAGGTGGCGCTGCGATCAAGTTCTGGAATTTTAAAGTTGGGCGGTACGAAGTTCGCTGGGTCAACTAGTAGCAATATAAATATAAAACGCCGGATGGTAATCAAATCTAGCTGGTGATCAGTCGGAGGACTTTTTGTAGTAGACAGGGATAAATTCTTTTTAAAAGAGTGTACTTAGCCATGATTACTATTTAAGGCATCGTATGTTTCGTTACTGATTTCAGGGTACTCCATTAACAACTTATATCGTCCCACTGCTGGGCTTCGGTCTATTCACAGGAGAGGGTTAAGGCCATACTACGTCCTCAAGTGGGCTGAGTACGGCTTACGGACGGGCAAGACACGTTGTGACACTACGTAATCTTGCCATTGGGATGTTTTTAAGCTAGCGGCAGACCTTCAACTAAGCTTTCCGACTGTTGTCATGTGATATCAACCGGAATCGACTGCTTAACATGATTTCCAAATTACGGAAACGCTTATAACATATCATGCCACAAACGGTCAATCATCGAAGTATTGACAGCCGTTGTTCCTTACTCTTGGTGATTGTTCCTTACTCTCGGTGATTGTTCCTTACTCTCGGTGATTGTTCCTTACTCTCGGTGATTGTTCCTTACTCTCGGTGATTGTTTCCAATCACCTAAGGCCACTTGGCTATAAGCACTTCGCTTCAGGGTACTTGCTTCAAAAATTACCATAAACCATCACCTTTATTTGATGAACGAAATTTATATAGCTCTAGCTTAGGCTTTAACATAGTAGTCTATTTGTTATTTCGAATTGTTATCTGTATCTAATGTATGTATCATTTCAGTAAAATGTTTTTACCCATTCTGGTGTGATTTTTCTTCTCAATTTAAGGGTCAGGCTTTGTCGGTGAGGAATTTCTACTCCTGTCTTTTTTCTGCAATTCGTTTGATCTGATGGGATTCAACTCTCAAAATTTAAAATCTATTAAATATGCCTGTTCGATCTTTATAACACCAAGATATTATTAAAATAATTATTTAATTATATCCTACTGGCTTTCGGCCGCGTTTCCACTCTCGTCTATGTCGGTTATCATTGTAAAAAGTAGCCTATGTGCTTTCTCATGTTTCAGGCTATTTGTGTAACGAATTTCATCTGAATCGGTTCAGTAGTTTTGCCGTGAGTCAGACAGACAGACAGAGTTACTTTCGCATTTATATTAATATATTAATAGTAAGGATTTGTCCAGATAAAAACAACTGGTTTGTTTAGTTTAAAAGAATAAGATTAATTTAGAAAAGTAATAAATTATATGTTAAGAATCATGATTTTATAGTAAACTCATCATAGATTAAATCACCTCATATCCTGACGCCTCTAGTATGCAGTTATCAGCGATAGATAACGAGGTCAAGGTATGAGCTTGTCTTAGACACAACATACAGAAAGACAGTTACGCAATCACACAAATGTGTCAACAAATTTACTTTGATGACTCCGTCCGATGCAACATGTGTTACAAGTACAATCATCTCTTAACAATCATGTTCCAGAGTGATAAATCGCTTTTTTTATATACAATAGTAAATTTACTGTTTAATCAACACAAGAGTTGTCATTCACCAACCTAACGAACAAAGATCGATATCTATACTAATATTATATTTTCGAAATGATCCGTCAGATGATGATGATTCCGATCATCACCAACCCATAATGTCCCACTGGCGGGCTTGGGTCTCCTCTGAGCAGAGGGTTAAAGCCATACTTCCCCACACAGATACGTTGTGGCTACATATTCTTGCCATTGGAGGCTATTAAGCCACCCGAAGGCCTCCAACTAAGCTTCACGACTGTTATCTTATGATATCAACTGGGAGCGATTACTTAACTTGTCCGCCGTATTACGGAAACGATCATAACATAATATCATGTCACAAACGATCAACTATCTAAATATCCATCGATGAACTATCTAAATATCCATCGATCAACTATCTAAATATCGATATATAACTATCTAAATATGACAGCCTTGTTGGTCTAGTGGTTAGCGTATGCGGCTGCTGATCAAGAGGTCTCGGGTTGGATTCCCGGGTCAGATCAAATATTTGTGTTATCCAAAGATATTTGTTTCGTCTGGGTGTTTTTCTATGTATATTATTTACGAAAAAAAGGTATGTTAATGTGTATATCAGTTGTTTAGTACCCATAACACAAGCTCTGCTTATTTTGGGACTAGATGACGTTGTGTGTAAGATGTCCAAATATATATTTATTTATTTATCGACTGCGCTGTTGTTTTTTATCCTAAGTAATTGGTTCCGCGTAGTGGCCAGCCGCGACGGGGCGGCGTCCGCGTGTGCCGGACGTCGCCAGAGTATAGTTGGAGATGTTCGAGTCTGACACACCGCCCCGCCGCAAACCGCAAACCGGGGTGACGGCCCGAGAGGGTTTCCACACGTAAGAAAAAAAGGTAATTGGTTCCAATCACTTAAATCCACTTGGCTATGTGTGCTTAACCAAGGTTAACGCCTATGTCCAACAGTGGACTGCAAGGTGTTGATGAAGATAATGTGAAATAACTCTGTATGTCTGTCCGCTACGATTTCACGGTTAGGCTACTAAACTTATTTGGATGAATGCTGGAATACAAAAAGACTGGACTTTGGAGACGGAAATGGACTACTTTTTTAATAGGATAGCAGAATAAAATTAATGACGATTATAATAGGATATTAAAGAAATTTTGAAAAAATATGGTAAGACTCAACTTTCATGATGGGGTCAAAAAGAGTAAGTAAAATTGTAGTTGCAAAAAGCAGAAATTTATCAATTTTATAGCAAACGGTTGTTGCTGCTGTTGAGCCCACGGAGGATTAATTAAACGTTACCTTATAATTAAAATAGTAATAAATACATTACGTAAAATTATAAGGACCTTAATTTAATATAAGTTGAGGTGACAAAAATCACCTTTAAAATATAAATAAGAAGTCTGTGTAACAGAATATACAACGGGTGTATAAACACAGAAAAAAAAATCATATTGTTAACATCTGTAGATTTTATTCAAAATGTTGGTATAGAAACTTTTAGAATAGATGGAAATGGTTCCACAGAGGAAGTCAATAAAACCAAAAGGCTAAAGTTTGTCCCAATAAAGTACTTTTTTAATAAGCCATTTCATATTGAAACGTTTGTTAATAACTTCAAAAGCTACTCTGCCTCTTTGGTACCATGTACTATGTAAAAACTTCCAGCTGTTTGAAAGCACCCATTCAAAGTTTTATATTAGAAGAATATGTAAATAAGCTTTGAATTTGAAACGCACTTAAACTACCTTTAGTATATGTATATATTTGTATATTGTCCCATTCGGTGTCGAGACCCTTGGTCCGTGGGGTCCCAGCGCTATAAGGCTTTTTAAATAAATATCAAGGAGGTTAGTCGACGTCACAGGGGACCGAAGAGCTGGCAGCTACCTCGGACAAAGAATTAGTATAGCTATTCAAAGGGGAAACACTGCCAGTATCTTCGGAACCTTGCCTAAAGGGACTCCATAAAATATATTCTAGTTTTATTATAATTTTTAAGGTTTTTAGTTTTTAGGTTCATTGTTCATGTATATTTATCTTTATTGTTAAATAAATTACAAATAGTAGTAATGAATAAATATATTTAATGTACTTTACGTTTATGACATGCTTAATGTTGCAGCTTCGCCTGAACGAGAGAAATGCTCCAGTGTTCAGTTCATTTCATACAATATTCAAATAGTAAGATTTCTCACTGCCAAATGGTAATTAATTGTATGTTAACAGTTTACATTTTCACTTAAGAATGTGGTGAACTACTGAAAGAATTTATTACATACTAGTTTTCACCCGTCTACGTCGATTTATCACTGTAAAAAGTAGCCTGTGTTATTTCTCAGGCTTCAGAATATCTGGGTACAATATTTCTTTTAAACCAGTGCAGTGGTTTTTGAGTTGAGAGAGACGCAGCGGAGGATTCATTTTATAATATTTAATGATATGATGACGTTCTGCTAGCAATGGGAGCCAGCTAACTAACATAAGGTATTGTAGTATAGTGCACAAGTCTAGGTGCGTTTGTGTTTGTAGATGTAGGTACTCTGGGGTGCTGGTCGAGTAACCTCCACGTGAGTTCCCATGTTTCTGGTCCTTTCTGAACATTGTGTCCGGGGGGAACGGAAGCAGGGAACCGGTGCATCCTGGGCGACGGTCAATATCTTCCTTTTAAGGGGGTGGGTGTTGGCCGCTGGCAAATAACTCGGCAGGGGGGTAAATCACTCTCGGTACTCTTCTGTTCCATCAAAAGAGACTGGATGAGTGAAGGCAGGGGCCGAGGTGGGATTCATAAGGAATCCTGGGGCGGGTCGGCCCACTGTTTTACAGGAGCTGACTGGTATTAATGCCACCGCTGGAATGAGAGGATTAGCCACCTTTTAGCATTTCGTAATCAACAGGGGCTCAACAAAGACCCGACTGGTGGCTTCAGGAGGGTACGCTGAGAACCTGTTGACCGGAGGGCTTGCCTTAATTGGCCGGCCCATGACAAGGACAGTCTATAACACCAGACAGCAAAGTCGTAAAAACCTGTGGATACCGGCCGACCTCCACAGTATATAGGCTTATCCGGGTGCAGGGGGCACCGCCCGGATGGACTTCATTTCCCCCATACTCGTGGGATTAGAAATGGACTTAAATTTAAATAAAAATGAAACTACGGACGGATCTACACAAAATGACACAGGCTTAAAAAAAGGACTTTTGAGATTGAGAGAGAAGACGAAAGAGGGAGAGGAATGCCGATTGCGACAACGGTCGCGATCGCAGTCCCTGAAAAAAACTATCTCCAGACCCTCCACACCGCTTCCCATGGATGCTGAGCTCCCCGATGGAGCTGAAGAGAGCGATAGCTCAGCTTCGATAAGGTCAGAAAGAGGAACGCAACGGTCTAGAAAGCGTGGGAACTTGCGGTCCGATGCTGAGGACGGGTCTGTTCACGTGGCTAAACGGCCACATAGCGAGCTGACTACGGAGGGAAAGCCCAACAACCGCAACTCAGCAGAGGTAGGCGCCCATATGCTGAAAAGTCTGGCTGATGTGAAAGACATCTTAGACAGACCCCGCAGCACAAAGGCGGAAATTATGAGTTCTTTTCGCCAAACTCTGCAGACTCTGCAAGACGGCATTAAAGAGCTCTGCAGTCAGGCGGTAGCGCGTGAACACGAGATGGCCAGGCAGGTGAGCGACCTCCAACAACAAATTGAATCGCTTACCCATACAACGCCGGTGGCGTCATCCTCGGCCATTCCGGCCACAAGAGCAGCAGGAAAGATCTCATTATCTATACCGATAACGGGTTCAATATCAGCAAGTAGTCCGGCAGGTACAATGAAAGTACCCTGCTCGGCAAGGGAAGAACCCCCGGACTGGGAGAAAATCGAGAACATCATGAACCGAGAGTTTGCTCGATTTCAGTCCGGGCTCTTGGATAGGTTTTTCCCAGAAAGAGGGACAAGACCTCCACTAGGCCAGAGCCGGACTCCAGTGGCACAACAGGTTGCTGCTGCAGTCACAGCGCACTCTTCTTCTTCGTCTGAGAAGAAGAAGAAGAAGAAGAAAAAGAAGAAAAATAAAAACAAAAAGAAGGCGGAAATACCGATAACTGCACTGGCCCCAGTGACGAGTCAGGTTAGTAGTGTGGGAACCCCAGCAGAACTGGTGGTAAACCAGGAATTGGGTACTTGGGCCAAAGTTGTTGGGAGAAAGGCCAAGGGTGCTGCTGCGAGTCAAGGCATAGTGGCTACTCCCGCCCCTAAGATGAATACGCCGCAGCTACCACGACCACCTACCAATGCCGCCATTGTAGTCATAGTGCCTCCGGGGTCTAGTACCTCATTAGCGGAGGTTATGCAGGCAGCAAAGTCCCGCATAAAGCTGGGGGAGCTGGGTATTACAGGCGGAGTTCGACAGCGAAAATCGGTCACAGGGGATCTACTTCTGGAGATCCCCGGGCCTGATAGCACTGCTAAGGCAGACGCTTTGGTTGAACGCTTGCGTGAGGTTATGGGCGACACGGACGCACGATTCATGCGTCCATGCAAGATGGCTGAATTGCGGGTGATGGATTTAGACGAATCTATCACCCCTACCGAAGTTGCGGATACAATAGCCACAGCAGGTAACTGCTCCCCGTCTGAAATCAAAGTCGGGGAGATCCGCAAATCCGCAGACAGGTTGTCAACAGTTTGGGTCCGGGGCCCACTCGGGATGGTACGCCAGGTTACGGCTTTAAAGCGCATACAGGTGGGTTGGGCATCTGTCCGTGTTGAGGCACTAGCTCCACGGCCTTTGCAATGTTATCAGTGCCTCGAAATGGGGCACGTTAGAGCGAAATGCTCGGGTCATGCAGACAGGAGTGGGCGCTGCTTTCGATGCGGAGAATTAGGCCATAAAGTTCGAGACTGTATGGCAAACGGGCCGAAATGTCCAGTCTGTGGCGACTACGGCCG
Organism: Phragmatobia fuliginosa; assembly: GCA_932526445.1. Taxonomy (NCBI): domain Eukaryota; kingdom Metazoa; phylum Arthropoda; class Insecta; order Lepidoptera; family Erebidae; genus Phragmatobia; species Phragmatobia fuliginosa. Next base: position 6,262,383 of record OW052057.1, on the reverse strand, counting down.
GCCTAACAACCATCGGTTGGGTAGCAAGAGCTGCTGTCCACCGAAGAAGAAAAGGTTGGTAGAGGTCCAACCTGGCCCCGCTGTTACTCTGTCGGGACAGTCTGTACCGAGTGATAGCTCGATGGGAGAGGCAATGGAGGCCTAAAATTCCCATCAGATATGAAAATCCTCCAGGGCAACCTCAACCACTGCCGCGCAGCTCAAGACTTGTTAATTCAAACGCTCGTGGAGCAGTCGGTTGCCCTAGCAGTCTTAGCAGAGCCCTATTCTGTCCCGGACCATCCGCGTTGGTTCGGGGCGACTGATGGCACTGCGGCCATATATTGGTCGGGTGGGGAAGGCCTCCATTGCTCTCTCCTGAGAAAGGGTGCAGGGTTTGTAGCAGTGGAGTGGGGAACAACGGTGGTGGTAGGCTGCTACTTCTCCCCCAATCGCGGCCTAGCTGAATATGAAGCATACCTGCACGGGTTGGGGATTTGCATCCGCAACTACGCTTCCCGTCCGATATTCGTCTTGGGTGACTTCAACGCCCACTCAAGGGAGTGGGGTGACACTCGAGACGACGCGAGGGGAGAAGCTATCCTGGAGTGGGCGGCTGGACTGGACCTCCGACTTCTGAATCAGGGTTCAGTCAGTACCTGTGTGCGGTGGCAGGGCGAGTCGATTGTCGACCTGTCGTGGGCGAGTCCCTCTGCAGTGCACATGGTGTCGGGATGGCGAGTGGCGGAGGAAGTGGTTAGCCTCTCTGACCACCGGCACATCATATTTGATGTGTCTCTCCGCCGCTCTGGCCGCCACCGCCAGGAAAGAGAACCTCCGCGACGATGGTCCCTTAAGCGGCTCAACCGAGATATGGTCTTAGCTGCATCCCACGTCGCGGATTGGTCGGAGGAAAGAGTCTCGTCCGATCCGCAAGAACTGGCAGTCTGGTTTGGGAACATTATGGCGTCGATATGTGACGCCTCAATGCCCCGAGTCATACCAGCCAGAAAGGGCTCGGCGTACTGGTGGAGTGAGGAGATCTCGCGGCTGAGAACGACAGTCATAAGATTGCGCCGCCCGTACCTTCGAGCCCGGAGAAGACGGCGAGCGACAGTCGAGGAGATCGACAGAGCACGGCGGGAATATGGAGCCGCTGTAAAGGCTCTCAGCGATGCAATCGCCGAGGCCAAGGCTCGGTCTTGGAGAGAGCTCATCGCGGGACTGGATAGAGACCCATGGGGACGACCATATAAAATGGTACTGGGAAAGCTCAGACCATGGGTCCCTCCGTTGACGGAAACCCTGGACCCGGAGTTTCTGGAAAGAGTTTTGGAAACGCTCTTCCCAAGGGACCAGGACAGTCCTTCGACCCCTCCGCGGACCCCACACTCGGACCGCCAACTGTGGTCCGACGAGTGTGAGGTGACGGAGGGAGAGCTGGATCGAGCCGTGCGGCGGCTATCTTCGCGCAACACCGCGCCTGGACCTGATGGTGTTCCAGGCCGGGCACTGGTGATAGCTCTGTCGGTACTGGGGGACAAACTGAGGCAGATTTTCACGACCTGTCTCAACCTCGGTATCTTTCCCCTCGACTGGAAAGAAGCGAGGCTAGTGCTCCTGAAAAAGGAGGGAAGGGCTGCAGATTCTCCCTCTGCGTTCCGACCGATATGCCTGCTGAACGAGTCGGGGAAACTCTTTGAGAGAGTTATCTCTGACCGTATCAATGGGCACCTGTCGCGAGTGGGCCCTGATCTGTCGGACTGCCAGTTTGGATTCCGACAGGGGCGTTCAACAGTAGACGCTGTTAGGTGTGTTCGCTTCCTGTCGGAGTCGGCAGTCCGTTCAGGGGGGGTGGCGTTGGCAGTTAGCCTAGATATCATCAACGCTTTTGGCACCCTCCCCTGGCGCGCAATTAGGGTGGCCCTTGAATATCACGAGGTGCCGCCCTATCTGCGGGCTGTCATAGAGGCCTACCTGCGCGACAGGACGGTAAAGTTTGTTGATCGGAACGGGATGGAGAGACGAAGGGAGGTGTGTTGCGGGGTTCCTCAGGGCTCTGTATTGGGCCCATTGCTATGGAACCTCGCATACGATGCGGTCCTTCGCACGAGTCTGCCTTCTGGCCTAAGTGTCACCTGCTATGCGGATGACACTCTAATATTGGCTAGAGGGTCATGCTTCGGGGAGGTGCTCCTACTCGCTGAGCAGGGAGTGGCTTGTGTCGTAGAAAAGATTCGTGAGCTGGGCCTGAGAGTGGCGCCTCAGAAAACTGAGGCAATATGGTTCCATGGCCTGCGTAAGCGCCAGGAACCACCCAGCTCATGCCTCCGGGTGGGTGACACTGAAGTCCAGGTGGGCCAGTACATGAAGTACCTGGGCCTCACCCTGGACAGTCGGTGGAGCTTCGAAGAGCATTTCGGGCGATTAGTCCCCCGAGTCCGAGGGGTAGCAGGGGCGTTACATCGTCTGCTGCCTAATCTCGGGGGACCAAGGGAGGAAGTTCGCTGCCTCTATATGGGCGTCGTGCGATCCATGGTCCTCTATGGGGCACCCGTTTGGTCTGAGGACCTGGAGGGTTCCTCCCGCTGTAAGGCTCAACTTAGGAGCCTGCAGCGGCTGATGGCCATACGGATCGTACGGGGCTACCGCACCATCTCGTATGAGGCAGCGACGGTCTTGGCGCGATCTCCACCCTTCGACATTCTGGCCGATATGTACACGATGGTCTATGACCAAATTCGTTCTATCGGTCGGGACGGCGACGGGACAGCGCCGGATCTAGAGCCCGGAATGCTACGGCGGAACGCACATGCTCAAGCTCTGCAGTGTTGGCAGGCACGGCTTGAAATTCAGGGCTGTGCTAGCCAACGTGCTGTCGGAGCCGTTCTGCCGAACTTCGAAGCGTGGTTAAAGAGGACCGGCTGTGTCACCTATCGATTGACTCAGATACTCACCGGACACGGTTGTTTCGTTGAGTATCTGAATCGAATAGGACGGGAGGCTACAGCACAATGCCACCATTGCGGGTCTGACCGGGATTCCGCCCAGCACACGCTGGAGGACTGCTCTGCTTGGGAGTCCGAGCGTCGAGTCCTGGTCGGACAGATCGGACGAAACTTGTCACCGCCAGCATTGATCGCGGCAATGCTGGCGAGTGGCGAGGGATGGGAAGGCGCGGTCTCCTTCTGTGAGAATGTCATGCTCCAGAAGGAGTCCGCAGAGCGGGATCGGGAAAGGGCTGATCCCGCTCGAAGGAGGCGGCGAAGGGGACGCGGTAGAGGCCGCTAGCTCCCCAATCGTCGCTTAAGGGTCGCTGCGGTCACATCCTGGGGAAATGTGACCGCTGCAAACGACTCGAGATAGGTGACACCCCCGGTGCGGCCGGGGGGTGTCGTTTAAGGCGGGTTGATGTTTTGCCTCTTTCTGTACAGAGCGGTGAGAGGCGCAACAACATCCTGCCCCGGGGGTGAAACTAGTCACCCCGGGTTGTACCTCTGACTTTGAGGTACGGCAGGGGGGACATCAGATGCTGCTGACGCGATCCTGGTGTTCCTCTCAACTGCCGAGGTAGGCCGCCGCGGGGTTTAGTGGGTAGACCGGTTGCCCGGGAGTCCCACACACGCCCTTCGTTTACCCCACGAAGGGTATGGTGCGAAAAGCATTCCCCGCGTAAAAAAAAAAAAAAAAAAAAAAAGATGTAGGTACTCTGTGTTCACTCTCATAATTGGATGGAACGGTTATCCGATGCGACCGGTCAGAGATCAGACGCAAGACCAGCATGGGGGTTAAGACCATTTCTAAACTTCGTGATGTTATTAAGTATTTCTATAACAAAAATACTCAATTAGTGACTCTACCCTGATTGATGGAAATCATTGTTAGAATCCAAGAGTAAAGAAAGAAAAAAAGAAAGCAAATGCAAAGAGTCACCATCCTCATTGTATACACACACAATGAAGCATGGAGACTCACACTCACCAACGAAATACGACAACAATGCTATCATTTTTAGGTTAGACTTCTCTGTGAGGCTAGTACTGCCCCGGTTGTCCCGGCAATTAGTGCCGAAATCAGCGACGCTTTGCTGACTATAGAGCTCTACTATCTATTGTATATTATCTTTGTACGTAACCATATAATATTAAACTAGCCACTTATTTACATAAAAACTCGTGTCGTTTTGTATGACTAACATTAATTAGAATCACCTACCTAGGTATATCAAATCCCGGGTCGGGCCAAAAAGTGTTTTTGGGATTTTCTTAGAAAATTCCTAATAGCAGCCCGGAGTTTGGAAGTTAGGCCGTGATTCACGCCCGTGCCTCGGAGAGCACGTAAAACCGTCGGTCCTGGTTGTTATGAACATCTATGGCAATCGTTATTGGGAAGTCAGTGCCCTCAAATATACTGACAACTAGATCAATCTTCGAATTTCAGTTCTCCCTTAGGGTTGCGGAGGTCCGATGCCAGTCGCTCCGTGGAAAAACTGAAATTCAGGTAAAACCGGTTGAACTAGTAGCCGACCTCAAATAAAATTGGGAATAAAGGCTCGAAAGATGACCTACCTAGGTATATCCTTCACACTTTTCAAATAGAAACTATTTCAAAATGACATTCACCACACAATTAAAAATTTTTTTTCGCAAAAGCATTTAACTAAGTAAATATAATAACAAGATGTACAACCAAAGAAACCTTTTTGCATAATCATCTTAAAAACTCATCAGATTTAAATTGGTAGAATTTAACTTACTAAAGTTACTTTAATCATGGCATATTCGAACGAAATTCCCTGTTTACAAAAGTTTTTGTTCAAATTGCTTCAGAAGATTTTTTGCTTAAAAGTGATAGCGAAAACAAAAATTAGTACATTTTTCTTACTAAAACATCTTTTTTTTGTTAAATTATGATACAGTATTTTCAGCTCTCGAAGTTTAATGTATCAATGCGTCAGTGGGTTCGTAGCTCTTATTAAACCGATTATTAAGATGATGTCTAGCAGTGATGATGATTAAAAAAACTCACACACGGTTGTATGATTATAAAACAGGAAGGACCTATATTATGCTAAATAAGTAAAATATTATGTACAAATTGTAGCCAGATACAGAAATGTATTTGCTCGTCACACGTTTGTCCTAGGTGGGAACCAAAACCACTAGACCAATACATACTACATAATATCATCTACATTACATTGTTCTACATTAAACAGCTGATGCGATGTTGAAACTACTAATTAATGATTGATTTACGGGTTTAATAAATATTGTGGTTGAAACACGCCTTAAAGGAAGCGGCAGTAGATTAGGCAAATAGAGTTTCATCATCATCATAATCAACAGCCTTCAACAGTCCACTGCTGGACATAGGCCTCTCCTTATAAGGAGGTTTTGGCCTACTATACCACTATGACCAGACGGGTTGGTATGGGTTGGTTTCAAGTTTTCCTTCTCTTTGCCTTTATGTTGTTTTGTGAAGTTTAAACTAGTATGTAATAAAAGTGTAATTGTTTAATTGCGTAGTTTTCTGCATCATTCAACCGGTCTCCTAAGGCCGGTTGAATGATGCAGAATTATTGGGCCTTCGGTCTCACACTCACCAACGAAACACGACAGCAAGAATGCTGTCATTATTAGGATGGTCTTCTGTGTGAGGGTAGTACTGCCACGGTCGAGCCGGCCCATTCGTGCTGAAATCAGCGTGGTAGCTGTCTGTTTGTTCTAAGTAATCTATGGAATGACTCTACTGATTTTGACGGAACTTTCACTGGCAAAAAGCTGATGACTTAGGCTTATTATTTTAGTTTTGACAATAACCACGGGTAGCAACACCAGACTCATCTAGTTTTAAAATGTAAACTTGACATATCAACATATAGGTCAACAAATAAATCTTGTCTTGTCTAAGTTTTCATAATCCATGAACATATAAAGGTGTTTCAACGTAACGATGTTCATGCAAAAAGTTTTTAAAAAGCGGTAATTCGGCATGTAAACTTTTTATAAAGTACAGGCAATCGGTTCAACGATTCAAACGCTAGGGTGGTACATACAAAATCCCCCCTAACGGCTCATTGCTGGGCTTCAGGTCTCCTCTCAGGAGAGGGTTAAGGGCATACGTCCCAACGCTGGCTGAGTTAGGGTTGGGGACTGGCAAGACACGTTGTGGCTATAAATATTTGCGTTAGATGTTTTTAAGCCGCTCGAAGGACTCCAACTAAGCTTCACGACTGTTATCTTACGTTAACAAAAGGGGCTGACAGCTTAACGTGACCTCCGAAGCACGGAAACGCTCAAAATGTATCACATCACAAACGGTCACCCATCTAGGTACTGACCGCGCCCTCATTACTCACCCTCGGTAATTGTTTTGAATCACCTAATGCCACTTGATTATCAATCTATTTTGTTGTATAGCGATATTTATTTGCGATAAAATTGCATAAAAAGATACGATACCGTTCGTGGACACCTAGTCTAGATGTGATGAGTTTAGCTAGAAAAAAAGTATACAATAGTTAGACTATTGGAATTGACAAATAGTATATTGATTCTAAAAAAGTGAGAATTAAATTATTATATATAACTTTTCCATCAAAATTTCATTGCAGTAGGTACAATTTAACGATATTGTAGGAGATTAGAAAGTCATCAGGTACTGTGAACTTGATTATTGAAAATAAATTAATGTTTATATAAACAAAGATAAAGTTTTAATTAAAATGTCTTCGGTTTGTTTGTGAAGATTAAATATTTAAGAATTTATAGTTAATATATGCTGTCAACAAATCTTAATTGAAAACAGACTTTACACTTTAGTGAGCTTGACTTTAAAATGGCCTAGGGGTATGTCTGTTTACCTCCTTCTGTGTCAAAGGATGCTTTTTTTAATATTTTTAGAAACTAATGTTAGTCTAAATTTACGTTACGTTACTGAATGTTAGCTGGAAATTAATTTTAAAAACGCTACCGTATATTGAGTGATCGCAATTTTGCGACGAAACATGTCTTTCACGTTCTACCAACCGCAGCAATTAATCTACCACCAGCTTGCGGCCCTTTCTACTGCTGCCATTACCGCCATCGTGCGTCGTCTGCACTCGGAATCGGCCCTCTCCCGACCCCCTTCAGCATTCTCTTTCTGGAGCATTATACCTGCACAGAAAGAGATCACTACACTTTAGCACTCCTCACCCTTCAGCATGACTGCCCAAAATCTATCAAAGTGGTGTGCTACCGTATATTGATCTCATATCCAGTATTGCAAACAAATTTTAAAAACAATGTAAAAGGTAAACAACATGACGGGAATTATTTCAGTTCGTTCGTATCAACAAAAAGTTTGAAATTGGAAACTCGCACCATGCAGATTTAATATCCATTTGAAATGCAGTCATTTCAGAAGGAGAACTTTGATATAACATTTTGTAAAACACAATACGAAAGACTTAAATTGTGTAATAGAAAAAAAAACCAATTATACTTTGTAAGCCTTTTTACATTAGTAGCTTTTGTCAGTGGCTCCCCGTGTAACCTTTCTTCCGTCTTTCTCAAGAATCAAAGAATGTATTTCTATGTCAAATTTAATAGAAGGTCATAGAAAATGCACATGCTTGAAATCAATGCTCATAGAAAATATAACAAGCTATTATAACACGTTCGAAGTTCAGAGGTCCTAATATAAGCACCATTTATGTGTTTACATACATGTTCCTGTTTATGAATGTTGAGTGTTGATAAAAGCCAATTATAATTTATCTATACCAGACTATTAAATCTTTGCATCAATAAATACATTCCTCTAGGTATTATAATATTTGCACATTGATAAACTGTGATTAAAGTAACCCTTCCTTCATGCAATTGAAAATAGGCATTAAATATATTAAATTAAAATTGAAATTCGTTCATTTCTACTGGAAAGTCGATCGACACCTAAAATACTGTATTCCTAGTCGTAAAAACCCGTAGTCTAAAATACATGCCTGGGTTTTTTTGATAAATATATGTAGCTGAGAAAAGCTGTAGACGAGACACGTTGTGGCTACCTTATCTAGCCGATGGATGTTATTAAGCCACCCGAAGGCCTCCAACTGAGCTTCACGACTGTTATTTTATTATAACAACCGTGACCCACTGCTAAACGTGACCTCTGAATCACGCTCATAACATTATCATGCACGCATGGGTGAATACCCATCTAGGCACTGACCGCGTCGTCGTTGCTTTCCCTCGGTGATTGTTTCCAATCACATTAGGTCACTATACTCTGAGCACTATAAAATAAGTCTACAGCCATTAACAGACGCAATGCGATATCGGAACATATTTCCACTCACACGAAACACTCAAATACACTCAAATTAATATGAGAAAATGATATTGATACTCTGTATATTCAATATAAGAAAGACGTTGCTCTTTTAGGTAACTAAGAGTAGCTTTGAACTAAAACTTCTACAAGTATATACGATTTCAATATCCTAAATTGGAACTCAAGTTAAGAAATTAAGAATCTTATTTAGATGATCAAAGTTTAATACTAAAAAGAATTATTTTTATAAATTATTATTATAAATATTTGCTAGTACTTAGGAGGAAGTTCTGATCTCAATATTCTAGTTTCAAATTTCGGTTAAACTAACATTTTTTTACGAGGTGGTGAAATACCTTCTGAACTACGGCTCCGCGTAGTCTCAGGAGCCAGGGTATGTGGCGTTTTCACGAAAAACACCCCGACGGCCGACTCGGCGCTTTGCTCTGAGGAGGTCTCTGAGCATTCTCTTTCTGGAGCATTATACCTGCACAGAAAGAGATCACTTCGCTTCAGCACTCCTCACCCTTCAGCATGACAGCAATAAAAACAAGAAACTAAATTCATATAAAGAAGTATGAAAGTACACAGATATTAGGAGGACAAGACTACTAAATAATGATATTCCGACATCTGACACACAACGCCATCTAGTCCCAATATAATTGGAACTAATGGTATAGGTACTAGATAACTAATAGAAATACATATACATCTTCTTATTAATAGATAAAGTTTGCTACGGCACAAAACGTTAAATTGAGATGTTAAATGTTAAATAAAAATCTATTATTGGTATATTATAATGACATTTTTGATCTTGACTCTCGGAGAAACTACTTATGCACGTTGGAAACACAAAAATAAAGGTAATAGCCTCTTTTGTTTTGAAGACCGTAAGACATTTTCTTAAACGCGTCTGGTCCTTATTCTTAACAACAAAAAAAGAAACATTAAAACTTATTTATGGTTGCCATAACTGTGAGAGAAGTATCGTTTAGAGTAACGAAAATTTTGGTCAAAATGAGTGATTATATCATTAGAAATTTGATTCCCTTACGCATTGATATTCATTGATTTAAATATTTTTTATTAGAACCTATGTCTCGATTTTATAAGATTTTTTACGGGATTAATTCTATGATTGTAGTTGATAAATTAGTTAGTTTAATATTCGTAATTTATCAAGTTAAGAAAATCTGCAAACCTACAACCTACAAAAGTAGGAGAGATGAAAAAGTGACTGATATGTTTAAAAATCACAGTTATTTGATCTGAAACTGCGAGCGAATTTCGTGGTGTGCCAGGAGATATCAGTTGTGAGTTGTGAAGCGACTTTTTTTTTGTATTTTATATATACAACAGCTATTTCTGTCTTTTTTATTTGATGTTGATTTCAACACGAAGGGGCTGGGTCGATCGGGCCAGTACTACCCTCACACAGGAGTCTTTCGTTGGTGGAGGTCGGGAGAATGATGCAAAAACATCTCACTAAGCCGCCATATTGGGAGTCACCGTACTGCATTGTATGCACACACGATGAGGACATTTTATTCATGCTTCCTATTAGACCGAGTAGAGTCGCTTTGATAGCCTTAGGTTGAGAAAAAAAAAACAAAAAAAAGTGCCTAACGGTCTTTACTAAAGTAATCTTCCCACTAATTAATTTTTAACCTTTTTTTTCTACAATAAAAAAAATTATAAAATAATTTAAAAAGTTTCAACATTGTTGACTATAGGTTTATTAATAAAATAAAAATCACGGAGCGGCAGATACGAGAGTTTATCTGCTGTGTTTATAGGCGCTAAGCTGAGAAAGATAGGCGTGGGGTTACGGGACGGGCCGGGGGTATCAATGACAGACGTCAACAATCGGGGTCGCTTTATAAACTGAAGCTTATATTTCTTTTATAAATTTAAAATGAACTCTAAAATAGTGTTTTGTTTTTGCTCTAAGAGAATAAGACTTTTAATCGTGCTCATTTATAAATGTGAAAGTTTGGGAGGATGAATGTATGGATTTTTGTTACTCTTTCGGGAAAAAACTGCTATAAATCTATATATTTAGATGAACCTTTAAAGTAATATAACTGATAGCACTTATGTTGGCAACACTGTTAGACCAGAGTTAAAGTAAAAAAAAAAGTTAGGTGTGCTTTTTTATCCAGTATGGAGGACAGCAAATAAGCAAATAGGATAAGCGGGATAAGCAAATTGATTAATTGAACCACCTTATACAATAGTATACAGTAAATACACAATATTATGCGTGTTAAATTTCGGTACAAAGGATAAACTGATTAAATTATGTAACTCCAAGAGTATAAACACCAGAATAACACATTGGCTACTTTTTATCTCGAAACCGACATACACATGGGTGGAACCGCAGGTAAAAGCTACTTATACAATATAAAAATAAGTAAGAAATTGAGATTAACTAATAGTAGGAGTTCCGAAAAAGTCATCAAAAAACGGATTTACAGTACAAATAATAATAATAAATATTTCGAACAATTACACACATCGTCATCTAGTCCAAAACTAAGCAGATTTTGTATTATGGGTACTAAACAACTGATATAAATACATAAACAATTTTTTTTTTGTAAATCAATACTTAATATACATAGAAAACACCCAGACTCCGAAACAAATATTTAGACACTAGTACCACGATTCCAGAGACATAGTATTTAATTATTTTTTTACTGAGTTCGCGTGGTTACCAGCTCCCTCCGTCGTCCAAATCTGCTTCTAAAAACAAAGCATTAAATCAGCCGATGTACAAAAGTGTATAATGTTATAAAATTTCTGTAAGATGTTGCTAATTCTTCACACGTAAAAATATGTATAGATATAATTACGAGTATTATCGTCACCACATAATCGTCTGATATTTAACTTTTTGATGAATTTAAGATGACGATAATGAGGAATAAATTAAATTCTTGTATTCCATACAACGAAATCGCTGTATTATCACAAAAGTACTAACAAATGCACATTTTATTAGTAATTACTAAATTAACAGAGACCCGTAATATTCAAGTGACAATTTATAAAATAGACATTACGATTCGCTCATATTAAATATTGGTAAACTATTTAAAGATATTCGTAGTTCATAATTCGTATACCAGACATAGTAATGTGAATTTACATGTAAATAGTTTTATTCATACACTAGCTTTCGCGGTAAAGTGTTTAGTAAGCTTACAAAACAATACATTGATGATGATGATGATAATGAGTAGTGTTAATTTTATAAACTACTCCCGAGTCTGGATAGCTTTTGTTGTCTGTATGCTTCGAAAATCTCTAAACGTAATTTGAAAGGTTCATTAGCTATAGAGTGTGAATATAACATCATCTTCTTGGTATTTCACGGGCGTGTAACACCACCATGTCATTTTCCATATTCCATAGTGTGAATACAACGATATAACAAATAAATTTATAACGTTATTTATGATTACCTTGCGCTTTTCTAACTAAGCAGCAACTTGATATGAAAAAGCCATTTGAGAGTAGTATCACAAAGTTTTTTTTTGTTTAGATCAAGTTGACTGTTTCATAAGACGAGTGAATAATAAATGAAACAATTTCGGAGAGAAGAGCTAAAGTTTTATTTTTGATTTGACATATATATTGTTCAAAGGTTGCCCGTTAAAATATTATTGCGTAAATTTTTTATGAGACAAAGAAAACTGAGTAAAATGGAATATTTGACATAACAAGATAATTTATAAAATCGGATTATCTTTGTGAATACGCTTTTATAACTCATAGAGGAAATTTTTGATAAAGAACAATTGCTGTATAAAAACATTATTTACACAAAACATTTTCTTCAGATATAAATATCTTATCATCTTCCTAGCCTTTATTATTTCCAAGTCTATTTGGGGACGGCTACCAGTTTAACTGGTTTTATCTAAATATCAGCTTTTCCACAGAACGATTATCGTCGGACCTAAACAACACCGAGGGTGGACGAAATTCAAGAGTTAAACTAGTTTTAAATAATTACGTACCTATATTTATATATACGACTATTCACCAGTAAAACCGTCAAGATAGAG